>CM065743.1:38394248-38426748 GCA_033310375.1 Conus canariensis
GTGATAAAGCAGTAGAGGTAGTAGTGGTACTTTCATTTTACGTGTATTCACAAAATTATGTGATATAGCACACACACACACACGCACACACACACACACACACACACACGCACACACACACACATATATATATATATATATAAGAGAATGGTACTGAGGATCAGCGCAATCTTAAAAAAAGTGCTCAACCACAGTGGGAGCGACATTTGTTACATTAAAAGCAAGTTAAAATCAAGCTTCTAAAAACATCTACAAATTTGTTTCACGCTGTGCGGTCGTCAGGATGTGATGAGCTTGTGTTGCCAGTGCCACGTATATATATAGCTAGCTGGTTTGCTGTTGTTTTTTCCCGTGCTACATGTGTTTCTCAGGTGTTGGTTTTTTTCGCTGATAGAAACTTCCATCTGTGTCTGCAATTGTTAACCATTTCTGTTCTAACATTTAGAGTTGCCAACTGTGGTTTACATAGTATAATGTATTTCTCTGTTAGGCATAGATTGCATTTTTTTGAAATGTTGTTGTATGATGCTGCTCTTTTTAAAATTTTCCAAGATATGTTGTAGTCTATGTTTTTTTCTTTAAGTTTCCAAATGTATTTACTCAATTCTGTTTGGTTTTTGTATCTTTCTTTGTTGAATGATTGTTTATGGTTTGCAAACCATAAACAATCATTCAACAAAGAAAGATACAAAAACCAAACAGAATTGAGTAAATACATTTGGAAACTTAAAGAAAAAAACATAGACTACAACATATCTTGGAAAATTTTAAAAAGAGCAGCATCATACAACAACATTTCAAAAAAATGCAATCTATGCCTAACAGAGAAATACATTATACTATGTAAACCACAGTTGGCAACTCTAAATGTTAGAACAGAAATGGTTAACAATTGCAGACACAGATGGAAGTTTCTATCAGCGAAAAAAACCAACACCTGAGAAACACATGTAGCACGGGAAAAAACAACAGCAAACCAGCTAGCTATATATATTACGTGGCACTGGCAACACAAGCTCATCACATCCTGACGACCGCACAGCGTGAAACAAATTTGTAGATGTTTTTAGAAGCTTGATTTTAACTTGCTTTTAATGTAACATATATATATATATATATATATATGAGAGAGAGAGAGAGAGAGAGAGAGAGAGAGAGAGAGCTTACCTGTGCATGCGTGTGTGCGTGTGTACGTGGGTGTGTGTGTTCGCAGCTGTGGGTGTGTAAACTTACATAAAACCATAGAGAGACCGCCAACATCACATTAAAGTAAATACCTAACCGGACTATATATCAAACAAAAGGTAGCTTTAATAGCCAGATCAGAATCAGAAAATAAAATCATCAGTTACAGACATGCCTGATAGTGCTTTCAAGAGTGAGTGGTTGACTTGATTTACGCTACGAAACAAAGCGTGAAAGAAAGAAAGAAAGCCGAAACTATATCATGTAAAATAGATAAAACAAAGTAAAATAAGATAAAATGAAATAAACTGAAAACAAAGGAAAAGAAATAAAATCAGCCGCTTAACTGGATAATTAGGAAAAGAAAACACAAATTCCTGTAGCAAAGACAACCTACCGCGAAACCATACATTTTTATGGTCATTATGCGCGTTGTGTTCCTGCGATTGTCAGTGCGTGCATGCGGAGGGGAGGAAGGGGACAGAGATATTTTTAAACAAGTAGGGTAAGTCTTGCTCCCACAAGAAAACCTAACATAGAGTAACTTTTATTCAAGACTGGCACAGCCTTTTAAACTTAAATAAAGTCAGACGAATACAAAGACGAACAATCTAACAGTGGGGTAAAAAAAACAAGCGCAGAGGCCAAAACCCCTTTGTCATCACTGTATTGCCTTGGTAAAGATTTGAACTTAAGGCGAGGGGGGTGGGGGCGGGGGGTGGAGGGTTGAAGATGAAGAAAATGGGGACATAAAATCAAGAAAATTTGTTATAAATATGACATAAGGGGTTGTTGGCCTGCGCTCACTGACAATCGCAGGGTCACAACGCGCATAATGACCCATAATGTCTGGTGCGACGACAGTTTGGTGGATGTGTTTGAAGCTGGTGGGCCGAACCACGTGAGGGGGTGATGTTTACACGGCACCACTAGGCGTTGTACTTCTCTTGTGGAAGGACCGGGTAGGGCAGAGGAGTTTCCAAGAGAAGCTTAACGGCCATGTGTACGGTCCAAAGGCGAACCACTGCTTAGTGAGTGGACATCGGCTGTTGGTCTTTTTTGAGACGATGCCTTCTACAGTCTCTTTCAATAACTGCAAGGAGGTTTGCTTCAGGCTAGCACCCTGTTCCTGTAAAACACATGAGCTACGAAAACAGTTCAAAGCGCTTCATTGTCAACACAGCCAAGCCAGCAGTCGACTCCAACTAGGGACAGAATGACGGACGCCAGTGAAAGCCTCTCTGAGGAAGCTGGCGCCCCGATGACTCGAGTCCTAACTGCAAAAATGGTTACACGAACTGGATATTGGGATGTAAGAACTTTGTTCCAGTCATCCAAGTTGGCACAAGTCTTCAAGGAAATGAAGGCCTACAAAGTCAACATCCTAGGTCTTAGCGAAACTCGTTGGACAGAGTCAGGGAAACTTACATCAGATGACATGACCATCCTGTTTTCAGGTCGTCATGACAACATCCACAGTGACGGCGCAGCTCTAACCCGTGACAGACAAGCATGCAGTGCACTACAGGAATGGACGCCAGTGAACGAGCGCCACCTGACAGCACGATTCATCACGTCACACACCAAGGTCACCATCATCCAGTGCTACGCCCCAACCAATGACCACGATGATGCAGACAAAGACACCTTCTACCAGCAGTTTCAAGACTTGGTTGAAAAAGTACCACACCATGATATCTTGTTGATCATGGGCGACTTGAATGCACAGATTGGGAGGATTGGTCTGGCTTTCAACACGTCCTTGGTCCACATGGGTATGGCAAGAGAACCGATAATGGTGAACACTTTCTGCAGTTCTGCACAATGAACATCATGAAAATTGGGTCGTCACTATTCCAGCATAATGATAATGACAAGATCACATCAATATCAAATGATCACAGGACTCGGACCCAGATAGAGCACATCGTGATTGGGCCAAGGTGGAGAACCCCATGTCTGCAAGATGTACGCTCGTACCGTGGAGCAGACGTGTGCAGTGACCATCATTTGGTGACGGTAAAGCTGAAGATCAAGCAGAAGAGAAGAAGGAAGAAAGAGACTCAGTCCAAGAGATAAGATTCAAGCAAGTCGAAGGACCCCACCACAGAGGCCCAGTTCCAAGCTTCCTGAGCAACAGGTATTCAGTCCTGACTGAAACAATGCCGGGATCAACAGAATGGTGGGAAGAGATGAAGAATGCCATGGCAACAGCTGGAAAAAAATCCTCGGGTTTAAGAAGCCACTGCGGGAATCCTGGATCAGTGATGACACATAGGAATTGATTGCAGATAGGAAAGAACTCCACCAGAAGAGACACAACTGCTCCTCAGACCAAACATCATACTACCAGGAGTACATCAAGGAGGACAGGCAGGTGAAGCGAAATGCCCAGAAAGATAAAAGAGATTGGCTGGACAAGCAAGCAGAAGATGCCGAAGAAGCTGCCAAGGGCAACGACATGAGAGCTGTCTCCAGTTCGCAGAGAAGATAACTGGTACTGTGAGGACTGGCTCTGGACCTGTGAAGGCACAAGATGGCACACTTCTGTCAAAAGGCGAGAACAAGCTTGCAAGATGGGCCGAGCACTTCAAAGAAGTTCTTACAGACCCGAGCCACCCACACCAGCTGAGGCAGAAGACCCATCCCTCCTGCTCCCAATCAACACCGATGACTTCACTGAAGAGATCAGAATAGCCATCAAGACGTTAAAGATCAATAAGTTCCCTGGGTTTGATGGAATAACAGCGGAAATGTTTTAAAGGTAGTGGTGACTGCATCGTCTCTTGGATGTGCAGTCTCTGTAACCAGGTTTGGAACTCCGTGTGTTGTCCTAGAGGATTGGAAGAATGGCGAAGTCGTCCATACCCTCCCAAAAGGCAACCTCTCAGAGTGCGACAACTGGAAAGGAGTTACTTTGCTATCAATACCAGGGAAAGTGTACTGCCAGGTCATCCTCAACCGACTGTGCGATGTAGTGGACAATGAGCTCGGGGAACAACAAGCAGGTTTCTGCCCAAAACGATCCTGTGCAGAGCAGATCTTCACCCTAAGACAGACCATCGATAAGTGTGGAGAGCACCAACTACTCCTAGCCATCAGCTTCATTGACTTCACCAAAGCATTTGACAGTGTCCACAGACCATCATTGTGGAAAATCAGGAAATCCTACGGCATCCCAGAGAAAACTGTGTCGGCCATAGAGCAAATGTACATAAATTTCAAGTGCAGAGTCAGGACAGAAGATGACTACAGTGACTGGTTTGAAGTTGTCACCGGTTAACAGGCAAGGTTGTATCCTCTACTTCTTCTTTGCCTTTGCCATTCACTGGGTTCTGAAACACGCAACTCAAGGAAAGGGAATCAAGTAGACAGAAGGAAACAGCGTCTCAGATCTGGATTTTTCCGATGACGTTGCTGGTCTTGCAAGCACCACGCAAGATCTGCAGTGCTAGTAGACAACATCAGCAAGTTTGCAGGCAACAGTGGCCTCATCACCAGTGCCAAAAACACTGAAAACATGCTGACTGGTAAACACCAGGGGCTAACAGACGTGCTTATCGACCAAAAGCAAGTGGAAGAAGTAGAGAACTTCACATACCTAGGCAGCTCCATCAACGACGTCAGTGACCTCGACCCTGATCTGGAAGGCATTGGGAAGGCAACATCAGCATTCAATCAGCTGAACAAAATATGGAACAGCAAGAAATTCTCCCTTGGAATCAAATTTAAGCTCTATGACTCTAGTGTGATTTCAACACCACTATATGGTTGTGAAACCTGGCAACTAAAGACCATCCAGGAGAAGAAACTCGATGCTTTTGACACTATGTGCCTACATAAGATCTTGGGCATCAGATGGTCAGACTTTATACCAAATGAAGAGGTAAGGGAGAGGTCCAAACAGCTCCCCGTGTCAACGATCATCTGCAGACGGCGCCTCTGCTAGCTAGGTCATGTCTTGAGATTACCCTCTTCAAGACCTGCAAACCATTAAATGGACCCTAGCAGGCCAGAGAAAAATAGGACGACCCCGGATGAGCTTGCAAGAGACAGTGGAGAGAGACTTCAGATTCGCTGACGGAGGATGGAGTGACAGACTGGCTGCGAATAGTATTAACAAGGCCAACAGAATGATTGGAATAATAAAAAGAAAATTTACATTTATAGAAATGGACACTTTTTGTTTTTTTTACAATTACATAAGACACTAGGTAGACCTGTTCTTCCATATGGCAATACTGTATGGTATCCAATACTAAAGAGACAATCAGAAGCTCTAGAACAGGTTCAAAGAAGAGCAACAAAGATTATCCGTAATATGAAGGATTACTCATGCCAGGAAAGATTAAAATATTTACAACTTCCAACACTCAAAGCAAGAAGAATAAGAGGGGACTTGATTCAAACATATAAGATATTTGAATATCTTATCTTCACTTTTCCTTGTATTATTTGTCTGTGGAGTACAAAAAAGCATGCTTTATCAACATCATCAATACCATTAAGGTTAAAAAATATTCCAGAACTAATTTAAGAACATTCACATTTAGTAACAGAGAAACCAAAATTTGGAATGAATTAACAAGTAACATCAAACTTGCACCTAGTATTAATGTATTTAAGAACGTCATAGATAAACATGAATTAATAACTAAAATAAAATATGAATTTGATGGATAATTTAGACTAAGCTAGTCTACGACTGGACCAACAGACATAAGGAAAAAAAATATACAAAAGGGGCGTAAAAAGCCTGAATAGGCTAATTTCTTTGATACAACGTCCCAAATCCTGATCCTGACCCTGACCCTGAGGACCGTGCACAGTGGAGTGACTCGACTGTCTCATGCGTAGCAAGACGCGGGAGCATCTAAGTCTATTAAATAAGTTTCAAAATGGAGTGACTGACGGCGGCGAACGAAGCAAAATTTAGAAAGAGAGGGTGTTAGTTACCGCCAATGACATTGCCAAACAAAACACATGACAAGACACTGACAAGATAAGGTTCAAGCAGTCAGGATACTTTTCTCATTCTTTTGTTTCTTTTAGAGAGAGAGAGAGAGAGAGAGAGAGAGAGAGATAAATAAGAAGAGAGACAGAGAACGCAAAAACAAAAATTGTAGGTTTCACCGAGATTTGAACTCCGACCACTGGATTCAGAGTCCAGAGCGCTAACCATTACACCATGGAACTGCTCAATAAATCTGAGGGAAAATAATAATTTGGTCACAATATGTTAACTGTGCAGTTCATTGATGGTACTATGTTCATTTTAAAAGATCAGTGCTGTGCTTTTTCTGTAATTCAGCTGGACTTTTCAACGCAATATCGTTCCGAATAATTTTCCACATAACTTACTGCATACATGTTCAGTTTTTTTTTTTTTTTTTTTTTTTTTTTGTCCCTTATCTTCAACGTTGAAGAGTGCAGTCGAAAACCAGCCATGAAACCGCAAGTAGAGATCGAATGAATGTGTGTATGGCCGGTGTTACGGAGATTATTGACTCCGTAGAAATTTGACTCCCCGATTCTTTTTTTCTCCGGAGAAAAATGAACCGTTCAGTTTTCTACAGGTTTTGGAGTCAATATTCTACGGAGAATATTGACTCCAAAACCTGTAGAAAACTGATTCATTTGGAGTCAAGATTCTACGGAGAATATTGACTCCTGTAGAATATTGACTCCCATGGTTATGGAGAATATTGACTCCCGTAGAAAAATGACTCCTGTGACAATTTTGTTGCAGTTTGCAAACTCTGGTAAGTTTTCAGCTCCGTTTGTCTGTAACAGTGTGTGTTTGTATGACAGTACGCAAAAAAAAAAAAAAAAAAAAAAAAAAGCAAGAAAAAAAAGCTGTTTTTCGTAAACTGCTGGATGGATCTTGACTTAACTTGATGGATTGCTTGTACACGTTTCACATTCATCACTCTCACAAGAAAGATCAGGTCTATGGGTCAAAGGTGAAAATCACTGGTCACGTTAATTTTCCTTCGTAGGTGTTTCTCGGGGATTTTTCGGGAACTATTGGACAGATCTCAACGAAAGTTGGTGGGTGAGTTGCTATCCACAATTATCACCTTCACAAAAAAAAAAAAAAAAAAAAGAAAAGAAAAAAAAGAAAAAGGAAAAAAAGGGGTTTTGACTCAAAGATCAAGGTAGCAATGGCCACACGCACGTTAATTTTTCTTCACAGCTGTTTCTTGGGATCTATAAAACGGATCTAAAGGAAACTTGGTTGGTTCGCTGTATTTCACAACCATAAACCTCACAAGAAAAATAAAGTCTGTGAGTGAAAGGTCAGATCACTTTCGCCATGTTAAATTGTGCGTATGGGTATGTGCTGGCGTATAAAGCGGCTTTTATACTGCAATTATGTGTGTGTGTGTGTGTGTGTGTGCGCGTGTGTGTGCGTGCGTGCGTGTGTGTGTGTGTGTGTGTGTGTGTGTGTGTGTGTGTGTGTGTGTGTGTGTGTGAAGATAGTCATGCAGCTGAACAGCTCTTTTAGATGGTTTCCTTCCAAGTGATAATGCTGTTGCTTTAAATCACATATCAAGCAGGCTGTTCCTTGAGCAGTACATATGCCTGAGATAACCTGGACCCAGAAAAAACACCCAATCGGACTCAGAGCTTCATTTTTAGGGAATTATTTCATTATTTAATTATTGATTGATTAATTATTATCTGCCGTAGTTTTGATGCCAAATGTAAAATGCAGCCAGTGGTAGATTTTTGGGACTTTGGCTAGAAGCCTAACATATTTATTTGGTCATATTTAATCAGTGTCGCTCATTCGTCTGACTGACTTGTTGTTGGAAATAATATTGCTATTGACAAAGATGAAATGGTTGTGTATCTGTGAATTGGGATCTCGTTGGCTAGAATGTATTGTGACAGTGTAATGTATGTGTGCCGCAGCCTGGTTGATGTGGTCGCGTCGACGTACATGAACTCTTGTGTTTTATAATACGGTGTGTGTGTGTGTGTGTGTGTGTGTGTGTGTGTGTGTGTGTGTGTGTGTGTCGCGCGCGCGCGCGCGCGCGCACGGGCATGCGCGCGAAACATGAATTCGCAGCCTATGCTAATCTGACAGTAAGTGGTTTCAGTCAGTCAGTCAGTGTGTGTGTGTGCGCGCGCGCACGCGAAACATGAATTTGCAGCCGTGTGTGTCTGTATGCGTACGTGTGCGTGTGTGCTGGCGTGCACATTGCATGTGCGTGCGTGCGGGTCTGCGAAGCAGCACCAGCAGCAGTAATAACAGTGGTTTGTGTTGTTGGTCTCGTACAAGATTCATCTTTGTCTTGGCCGATTCCTACATCCAAAATTCGTACAGACAGAGAGATAGACAGACAACTAGCTAAAGAGACAGAGGTTGCTGTGGATTTTCAATTTGGTTTGGACTTCAAGACTACATTCACTGTCTAATAAAAAGCAGGTGAGAAAGTATCCTGGCTTTATTTTGCCTTTCATACAAAAAAAAAAGAAAAGTTTTTAATGTGTGGTGTGTGTGTGTGTGTGTGTGTGTGTGTGTGTGTGTGTGTGTGCGTGCGTGTGTAAACTATTAGGATTAACTCATTAAAGCAACTCAAGCCGTGGTAATGGTCACAAGGTCACGACGAACAGATTTTGGTGTCTTTTCAGAGTAGCGGTGCAAAGAACAAGTGCCGCACGCAGCTGGCGAACTGTCTGGGCCTTCTGTCTTGTTAGCATGACACAATAATTTACTTCACTTCACTTTCGTGACGTTGTTTGTAAGTAGCAAACGAAGATGGTGTGGTCTCGAAACTTCTCAGAATTATGGTGTTTGAAATCTGTGCCAGTTTTGCTGTTTATAGACTTTGTGGGTTTTTCAACAGTTTAACTTTACAACACATGTAAGCTAACGCAAAAACGCGTGTCAGAAAGAGCAAAGAGCTTTGTCCAAAGAAAAAAAGTTGTTTGTCTCTGGTCACACGACCCTACCTAATTTTCCCTGCCGACCCTAGACTTTTTCTTTTATTCTCCTAACACACACACACACACACACACACACAAAGCAGTCAAGCTTATATCGAAAGTCGATTTTGTGGAAGACCTAAGTACCATGCTTTTGGAAACTACAGTAAATTGACGCTGGCAGTGACACACTTTTATTTTAGCTGCAAGTGGGACGCCAAGATTGCAAACACAGTTTGAGTCGTCTTTCTCCTTGAGACAAACCGTTTTCTTCCAGCAGAGGTAAGATTTTGCAGTTTCTGTGCTGAAAAAAAATCTTAAAAAAAAATCTGACCTACCCTATTTTTTCAGCCATGTTACCAGAAACAAAAATACTTTTTTGCCTTTGGTAAGGGCTGCGTTTTTAGAAGAGTAGTATTATTATGCAGGGTCTACTTGTAAAGTACTATTGGAAAAAAAAAAAAAAAAAAGGGGGGGGGGGGGGAGGAGGGAATAGATAGCAAAGACATCAACACGCCGATAAAATACAAATGGATGATCATTGTACTTATGTCTTGTTCACACCCAGGTGGCCGCCGTGTTGATGGGCGTGGACACTGAGTAGCGCTTCGTCTCTGTCATCTGTGGAAAGAGCTCGCAGACTGTCGCCTTGTCGATTCTTGTAAAACAGATCGTTGCTCTCAGAAAGAAAGAACTTCTCGCTGTCTCTTCGAAAATTTCATTTTGTTGTGTCAGAACTCTTTTTAATTCTGTCTGGTGTGATCTTTTCTCTGATGTACTTCTTCAGTCCATCTATCTTGGTAGCATCCATGTCGTTCAGAGACCAATCTCAAACTGAACCCCGAGAGAACATTGTCGGAAATTTATTCTGCCAATAATTCATCATTCGAACTGTTCAGTTTATACTCAAGTCAGATTATAATGACCCCCCCCCCCCCCCCCCTTGCATTGCGTAGCACACTGACTGGATTGTTTGGTAGATCCGCGCATTAGTAGATCTGCACAGCAATATAGGTCTCCATGTCGATAGATCTATGTATAAACTTACTTTATTACTGAGTTTGTAAATGCACAGTCTCTGCAGGGTTTGTCTGGTTTGATTGATTTTTACTTTTTAAACATCATTTATTTCATGTTTTGGCTCGCTTGTTCTTATGTATTTAGGGTATGTATGCTTGTACGTCTCTGTGGGTGAGAAGGGATGCTGATATGGTTCTCAAAAATTGGAGAGAAGTTCAGACCATAGTCAATCATCGACCCATGATCCTTTCAAGCATATTTTATAGTGGAGATCTATCGAGCTGCATCATCCTGCACGCTGCGAAACTGTCAAAATAATTATACGGGAGACCTGTTGATGCAGAGATCAACCAACATGACTGTACCCATCCTGCATACTACCAGAGTCAGACAGTTTTGCTAGTTTATTTCAGATAGGTATAATATTATTTTTCAAAACACATGCAGGTTCAATAATGAAAGTTTACTACAAGTTGTACTTTTCCTCAAAAGCAACCCTTGTAACATTAATGAACTATCATTTCATGTAAAAAAATGGTCTGAAAATCTTATTGATTATACAAAATTCTTTAAGTTTACTGCAAGTTTGATAACTTTTCCTCAAAAAGCACACCCTTGTAACATTTAATGAACTATCATTTCATGTAAAAAAAAAAAAAAATGGTCTGAAAAATCTTATTGATTACTACATAAAAATTCTTTAAGTTTACTGCCAAGTCTGATAACTTTTCCTCAAAAGCACACCCTTGTAACATTTAATACTGTTATTCATGTAAAAAAAAAAAAAAAGGTCTGAAAAATCTTATTGATTACTACATAAAAATTCTTTGATTCCTTGTTTTCAGAGCTCGGTTGCCGAACTTTTTGGCTTGAGCATAGACTGACTCAGCTAATGCCTTGGCCGTGTCGGCGTCTGTTAAAAGTCTTGCGACATGTTCCAGTCATTATGCGCTTTTATCGTAACTTCACAGTCTGAAAACGGATGCCGTTCAGCCGACAAACGAAGCTGTGCTCCTTAATTGTAGCTTGCCGCAATGACGGACTTTGACCAGAGATCGCAATAGTGGTCATTATCTATTCGTTTCTACTTAATATCATAATAACAATCTGCATTAAACAGAAAAAGCAGCAGCGTCAGCAATAAACAAACAAACAAACAAAAATCCACCACCAACAACAAAAGTGATGATGATGATGATGATGATGATGTTGACAGGCGCAGTTCCAAATGAATTTAGCCCAAAGCGCCGTGTGCTAACCCAACACGCACGCTCACGTCAACATGTGCATTCACACTAACAGACAATTATAATGACATACTACTACTACTACTACTACTGATAATAATAATAGCGAACCACCCAGAGAAACGTGGACAAACGAGTCACATTCAACGCCTTCTTCGTTGCGCTGAACTCTGAAGCGATCAAAGCTAAGTGAATTTTCGTTGTTCTATTCGTTTGTGTCTTACCTGAAGAAGACCTAAGAAGTCGAAACGCGTTGTGTTTTGTCTTGTGACTCGTTTGTCCACGTTTCTCTGGGCGGCTCGCTAACATTTATGTAAGATTTGTTTAGATTTCCGCCTGCAGTCGTCTCACTTTGCAACTGGATCAATAATAAAAGATAATTTTGAAATTCATTGGCTGAAACAATCTACAAATTAATTAATTAACCAGTGTGTTTTATAAGAAGAATATTGGGATGGATGAATAATTATCAAGATACGTATATATACTTATAAATCAAATATAGTAGCAACTAAAATTGACACATGAGTCATTTTTCTACAGGAGTCAATATTCTCCGTAACCATGGGAGTCAATATTCTACAGAAGGAGTCAATATTCTCCGTAGAGTATTCTGTGTAGAATATTGACTCCAAAACCTGTAGAAAACTGAACGGTTCATTTTTCTCCGGAGAAAAAAGAACCAGGGAGTCAAATTTCTACGGTGTCAATATTCTCCGTAACACCGGCTGATGTAGCTGTCTTCACTTAGCTCCGATGTCAGGAGGGCGTTGAACAGATCTCTCTTGATGTTCAGTTGAGTATCTGTGACTGGTGCTACTTTGCTAATGATTATTTTGAGACCAGGATTTCCTTTCTTAATGCGTCTGACACCACTGATTTTGACTGCAGTCCGTGGGAGATGTTGACTTCAAATCATTTCATCTGCAGTGGATCAGTAGCGCGTCGTGTCTTTGGTATGCCGATTTAAATGCTTGTTGGATGCCCCTGATCTTGAATCTTTTCCATGATTCTGCTTAGAATCCAAAGGAATCACCAAGTCTCTTATCATTGACTTTGCTTGTCACAGAATCGTGAAAGATAAGCAGACAGGGCAGATCAGACTTAGCTCTTTCTTCTCTCTTCTTTCCTCTGGAAGCAGAATCAGTACGTACTGCTGTCTTTTTGACGTAATGTTTTTTTTTTACGTCACTTCACTGTCTTTGTTCTATTCTATTTTTCAATGAAACGGCGCTTTCTTTGCCTTTGGGCTTTTTGGTCGGCTTTTTTTGTTGAGGGCCACTCTTCTGCTGCTCTGCGGGCGATGGCACTATTCCCGAGCTGACTGCTTTAGCATACGATGTGAAAATGGGCTGTTCGGCAGTCTGAGTGGCAACGCTGACTATTGTCGTCATTTTGTTCTTATTCATGATTAGGTCAATTTTCTTTTTATTTTGATTTTGTACAGTTTTTTTTGCAAGACCTAAATTCGATTGATTTTGATTTCTGTTTTCAGGTCAGAATCAGTACTCATACTGTGCTTTCGCTAGGCTTGTTAGCAGACCTGTTACTGGAAGATCGAAGCGTTTCCAACCAAACGGTCCTCAGCTCTCGATTTTCGTTGCTTTCTTTTCTTGGCTGATTTCTTTTTTCCTAGATCGTTGGTGCCCAAAATCAGAGTCGTCAACGCTGAAGGACCACACGTCCAGACTCTTGTTTTGGAGAACCTGGTCATTTTAAGGAACTTCGGCAAAATCTCAGCAGTCGTGTTGACTAGCTGTTTACCAAAGCCGCCATCTTGTGTGTGTGTTGTGTGTAAGCGCATGCGAATGCGTGCATATGTTTATGACTCATGAACGTAGAAGAGTCTCTGTGTGCGCGCGCGCGCGCGCGCGCGCGCGCGCGTGTGTGTGTGTGTGTGTGTGTGTGTGTTGATTGATTGATTGATTGATTTAATTTAACGTCTGTTCACAACAATGGTGATATTAGACTAAAAATAAACCAAAAAAAAAAAAAAAAGATTAAAACGGGCTGCGTAAGAATTTGTGCCTGTGTTTGCGCGCGCGCGCGCGCGCGCGCGCGGCTGCGTGTGTGTGTGTGTGATGTGTGTGTGTGTGTGTGTGCGTGTGTGTTGGTGTACTGTGCGTATTGCATGACTGTGCGTGTGTGTGTGTGTGTGTGTTGTGTGTGTGTGTGTGTGTGTGCGCATGTGTGTTTTAGTGTGAATATGCACTCATGGGTGAAAGGCTACATATAAACATTAATACAATAACTATAAATGATTTCATGTTTACAATAAATTTGCAAGTATAGTGCTGGATAAAACTGATGCAATTTGTATCATTTCTTCGCTGTAGATTATATCATTTAAAGATCCTACATCTATCCCAGATATGTTGTATAACAGGGATAGCAATGGGCAATCAAAAAGAATATGTTCAATTGATATTGGATGACCACAAGCACATTCTACATTTTTTGAAAATTTAGTTTTCCATGAATTTAATCGAATTTTGTAAATGAGACTAGACAAGGATCTCGAACACGGTAATATTTTTGACTTTGAAGGAAGCTTTTCTGTCATTATACGACTTTCTAACATCGAATTTATTTCATGCTTTTCTAATTTTAGTGTACTATCAGGATATTTTCTAATAGCTCCTTCTTTCGCTGATCTATCAGCCATTTCATTCCCCCAAATACCACAGTGAGATGGAATCCAACAAAATTCTACATTAATACCTTTGCATATAATTGAATGTATTAAGTATTTTACGTCAAATATCAAATCTTTTCGAACTTTTGCATTCCAGTTTTGCAGACTGTAAAGAACAGATTTTGAGTCAAAACAAAGTAAAATGCTATAAATCACAGTATCAATATCAGCTATGAAGGATACGGCCATAAGAATTGCATATAGTTCTGCAGTAAATACAGAAAAACCTTTTCCTAAACAAAATGACTTTCTTATCTTGAAAGCAGGAATAGCAAATCCAGCCCCTGTGTATGATTCTAAAACTGAACCATCTGTAAAAATCTTTAAATGATTCGGATACTTATTTTCTAGACGTTCTTTTGCTTCAACGGATATAAGATTGATGTTATCCTCTTTTTTTTTAGAGTTGTATAATCTGTATCGAATCTAGCAGAAATATGCTCCCATTGAGGAATAATGGGTATTATGGGACTACTTGAAATTGATGTAATATCAATATCACAACTCTTAAAAAGATCATCTGTATAGTTTCTAATAGGTTGAAGATATGAAATGTTTTGCGCTCTTTTAGGGAAATCCTGTCTTGAGTCAAGAAAAATGTCATTTGTCACTGAATTAGAAACTGAAAGACATCTAGTCACTTACTTTGCGGTGGCCAACTTCCGTTGGTCCTCAAGAGTTAACAGATTAGCTGCTCTGTATGTTTTGAGCGTATTTGTGTGTACTGGCACACCAAGTGCCAACTTAACAGCCTTACTATCTATGCTTTGTAATTTTTTTTAGCAGCATCTGTGGAGCTTAGAAATAAACCTCTTGACCATAAGTTAATTTCGATCGAACTAAACTGGTAGCAAGGTGTAAAAGTGTTTGAGTATCTTGTCCCCATGACTGAGCATTAATTATTTTGAGAAAATTTAATCTTTGTCTAGCTTTACTTATTATGTGTTCAATATGATATCGCCACTTTAACTTAGGGGTTAAATAGACTCCTAAAAATTTTACAGCTTTTGAATATTTAAGAGTGTTGCCTTTTATAACAAGCTGAGGAGGATGCTTTGGAGTATCACCATTAATAAAAAGCATTAATTGTGTCTTTTCTCCCGAAAGTTCTAAACCATTTTCTTTCATGTATAAATCTAACTTATCTAGCTCAGCTTGGTATAGTTTTTGAACATGTGTTATAACTCTCTTACTTGTTTGTTTTCTGACGTTTGTAGTCATCCATATAGCAATGTCATCAGCATATTGAACGAGATGGATATTGTTAGATGGAACGTTTGGGAGATCATGAATAAGAATAGTAAAAAGAATTGGAGCAATGATAGATCCTTGAGGAATTCCAATATCAATGTCCTTGAATGACGAATAACATGTGCCAATTCTTGTACAAATAGATCTCCCAGACAAGAAACATTTTACAAATTGATACATTGCTCCACTAATTCCAATATGTTTTAGCTTACAAAGCAGACGAGCATGCCATACACTGTCATAAGCTTTTCTAATATCAAAAAAAGTAGCAAGTGTACTTTTTCTTCTGGAAAACTGTTTTTTAACTTGATTCGTAATTTTGACCAGATGATCAGTTGTACATCTTCCTTTCCTGAAACCTGCTTGGTTGTTTGGAATAATATTGTTCTTTTCGCAGAAATGTAAAATACGACGTTCAACAATTTTTTCCAATATCTTACCAACTTGCGATGTTAAAGCTATTGGACGATAACTGCCAATTTCGGATCTACGTTTACCTTGTTTTGGAACTGGTATTACAACCGTCCTCTTCCAGATAGTAGGGAGAGTTCCATTTAACCAACATTTTTGGTAAAATGAGAGAAGTAATTGCTTCCAAGATAAAGGCAAATGGCTGAGCAATTGATATGAAATACCGCGATGCTAACAGCAGTGGTATTGCAAGTAAAACACTCCAATGAATCATTAAATTCCTCAAAGGTTATAAAAGAATTTAAGTAATGATTTTCATCTGGAGGAGGGTCACAATAAATATGTTTTTTCTCTTCCTCTTCTCGGTAGCTTCTTATATTGATGTAAGACTTGATGATGAATTATTCTTTGAAAACACTTCACCAAATAACTCTGCTTTTTCTGCTGATGTGGGGATAGCGTTGTTATCTAATTTAATGGGATATGATGGTAAATGGCATCTGTTCTTTAATTCTTTAACCTTCTTCCATACTTTGTGCATGTCCTTTGATGTAGATATTTTTGAATGGCAAAACGTAGTGAAATAGATACGTTTTGCTTTGGCCACAACTCTGTTACTGTGACATTTTGCACGTTTCATTGCAATAAAATTTTCTTCAGTTCTGTCCTTTAGCCATGTTTTATAAGTTTTCTTTTTACTGCTCACTGCTTCTGCGCATTCTTCATTCCACCATCCATTTCCTCTGTACTTCTTATCATTATAGCATTTACGCTTGGGCATTGATTTTTCAGCAGCGTATAAAACAGCTTTTCTGAAGTTCTCATAAAATATATCAGTGTCTTCATGTTCCATGGAATTATGATCTATTGACAGTAGAGTTGACTCATAGAGGTTCCAGTCAGCACTATTGTATAAAAACTTAGGAATCATATCTTCAACTTCTTCTTCATCTTGAATCTTTTCATTTAGTGTAAGAACAATAGGGAAATGATCACTTCCTAATGTGTCTTCCTCTGTTATCCAACTAGCATTCAATGATATATCAGGAGATACTAACGTTAAGTCAATAGAGGTTGGCCTATGATTTGAAACATCAGGAACTCTTGTTATACTTCCATCATTCAATAGAACTAATTTGGAATCCACAATATTTTCAACAAAGCGATTACATGTTGTGACAGAGCAATCTGGTTCCCAAAACGGAGAATGTGCATTGAAATCTCCCAATATGATCCAATTTTTTTTCTGAAGAAGGAAGGTGTCTTATCCAGTCTGAATTATCTGTGTTTGGGCCTTTTGGATAATATACAGAAAGTATATTTATACTAGAATCTTTGCTCATTTTTAATGATAACCCGGTAATAAAAAATTCTTCTTTATCTTTAGCTATTGAATTGAGGTCTAACTTCAAAGATCTATAATTAAGATCTGATCTAACATATATTGCAGTCTGAACTCTTTTAGTTGATGTACTACAGTTATATAAAGGAGGGTAGTAGAATCCCTTGAATTGAGGTAATTTGCTTGGTTCTACATATAGAGACTGCAAAGCCAAAATACAAAAGTTGTTGGAATAAATGTAGTTCTCAAAATGAAGTAGATTTTTAACGATGGATCTACAGTTCCATTGTAGAAGAGTAATACAATTGTCAACATGTTTCATAATAATTGGTAGAATAAAACGTTATAAACAGACGTTGGGCAAAGTCAATAAGGTTGAAAGATGGGGACCCAAGGTTGTCGAGAGCACCAGGGGAAAGGCACTCTGGAGATGCGCGCAGGCCTGTAGCCGTTGCTGGATGGTCCCCGATGACCACTGAAACCATGTCCACCGGCAGGGTATTGGGGCGGCCTCCTGTGGGGCCGTTCCCAAAAGATGCGGTGGACGTGACGCCCCAAGTTGCCAGCGAGGATGCTGGTGCCCCTGTCTGACGGGTGGATGGAGTCCTTCATCAGCCTGTTGTTCGTGGAGTCCAAGTTCTCATGGGACAGAAGGGACACGTTGTGCATGGGGAGCTCTGCAGGAGTAGGGCGTTGAACATCTCCCGCTTGCTTTGCAGATGTCGATCCTTCACTGGGGCCACTCTACTAACAACTATCTTAGTGTTTGGATGATTTGCTTTTGCTTGTTTTACAAGTGCGGACATCTCTGACACGACTGTCTTAGGATCTTTTCCTTTTAGATCGTTGATCCCACAGTGAAAACCAAGCAGTCAGCAGTCTTCACCGTCTTGGTGTCGCCTAGGTTTTTTGCACAGGCCTCCAATCGGTAGGATGGTTTTGAAACCAGATGTACACCGTACGCGTACCCCAAACGACGTGGGTTTATCTTCCCCATCGTGGAATCATGGAACAGAATAACCTTAAGCAGACCAGACTGGTTGATGTCATCCCTCTTTTCATTATCTTTTGACGACATGACAGGCTTGGATTTGTGTTGTGTGTAAAAGAATCAGCGTCATTCTTAATATGTTTGACGTCACAATTCTGGCCTGACCTTGCTGGTGATGTTTTTGCCTTTTTTGAAGGGGATTTCAGGCAGGCGGCGTATGATGGGTAAGTTAGTGAAGGTGATCGAGTGTCACACTCACCGTTGCCTTGGAGGGAGCTGGTCTGGGTTGCAGAACAGATGGTATGTGGTTTGCTCCTCTCTTCTTGCCGTGCCTGGATGGTGGTCTCCTCTCGCGACGCTGATGTAGTGCGTGCCTTCCGTACACTCTCTTCTAGACTGCAGATTCTTTCACTCATTTTCAGAATGACGTCCTTTAGCCCCTTGATCTCAGAGAGGGCTTTTTCACAAAAGCAGGTTCGTTGAGCGTGTTCTAAAACCCCAGGTAGATGGTGGTCACCGGGTGAATTTTTTAGACTTTTGGCCGTTTCTTCATCAGTCTGATGGATGTTCTCAGAAACTGGATTTTGCTCACTGCCGGCACTTCCTGTGGCTATATATTTCGACATCCGTCGATTTAGACAGCTTTTTGGGCTTCCTCCGTGTCGATGGGGTTTTTGATTTTGCCATAGTTGATAATTTTTTTTGTCCCTTTGCTGCAAGTCCTCAGACAAATCCGCCATGTTGGCGCAGGAATGTGTGTGTGTGTGTGTGTGTGTGTGTGTGTGTGTGTGTGTGTGTGCACGCGCGCACGAGCGAACGCACGTGTGTGTGTGTGTGTGTGTGTGTGTGTGTGTGTGTGTGTGTGTGTGTGTGTGTTGTTTATATTTTAGATATTGATTTGTCAAAACTTGTAAAGCGCCCTGTCGTCTACATTATTAGGATGGGCGCTCTAGAAAATGTCCTCATGATTGTTATTATTGTTATTATTATCGCTATTATTTTTATTGTTATTATTATCATTGTTATTATTATCATTGTTATTATTTTTATTATTATCATGATAATGATGATGATGATGATGATGATGATTATTATATCATCATCATTGTCAATATCATTATTATTATTCGTGGTGGTGGTGGTGTTTTTTTTTTTATATTACTATTCTTCTTATTATTATTATCATTATCATTAATTATCATTATTATTATTATTATCATTATTATCATCATTATTATCATTATTACCGTTGTTGTCATTATCATTAATATTTTGTTGTTGTTGACTAGTGGTAGTAGTAGTATCATTATTATTGCTGTACTTGCTGTCTTCTCTTCACTGTGTAGATGTTCGGAAACGATGTAATGGGTTCATGGACTGCATTACAAACTACGACGAGACTGATTAATCGATGCCCTTCACCTTTGGAGAGGTGAGACCCCCGCTATGATCAACTTTGACAGACCTGGAGGGTTCAGCATGGTGTCTTTACCACAAAACAGTACGCAGTGCCCAGACAGTCATTTTCAGTGTCACAATGACGGCTATTGTCTCCCTGTCTACGTCAGGTGTAATGACATGATCGACTGTCCGGATCATGAGGACGAAGTTGATTGTCAGAATTACAAGACGTGCCCAGGGTTTTATCGATGTCGTGACAGTTACAAAACAATCTGTGTGCACGTGAATCACCTGTGTGATGGTCTGCCACAGTGTCCACTACACGATGACGAACTGGTGTGCGACACCAATTGTCCTGAGTCATGTGTTTGCCATGGTTTGGCCTTCTCCTGCAATCACACTTTTCGTGTCAGCTCTTTCCCACAGCTACGCTACCTTGAAGCTTCTGGTAGTGGAGTGCATGTGAGTGATGCCGCTCATAACAAAATGCTGATCCACCTGGGTGTACAGGCATGTGGACTAAGGAAGTTAACAGGTGTCATTTTACTCAATCTTCACAGTGTGGATCTCAGTTGGAATCAACTTCATTCTATCAACTTCAGCCACTTTGCTGGAATGCCTCAGCTTCGTATATTAAATCTGGCAGGTAATCCTATGTCTGATTGGGTTTCTTATGTCCAGGACCAGTATGTACATCTCCCACTTGTGATCTTCAATATGTCCCATTCCCAAGTTAATTACTTAAACATGACTGTAACCCGCCGATTTGTAAGCAGCGCCGATTTGTAAGCGCTTACAAATCGGCGCACACGTTGCATGACTTGTAAAACCGCCGATTTGTAAGCAGCGCCGATTTGTAGAGCGCTTACAAATCGGCGGGCTAGGCCCCCGCCGATTTGTAAGCGCTGCTTACAAATCGGCGGATGCTTTACAAATCGGCGGGTTAAGCGCTTTACAAAACGGCAGGCGCTTTATATCCTGTTTCTTTGGATTAAAACGATAAACTATTATTACGCTTTCAGTGATTATTCCTGCAATTTTGATGACTTTCTATTTTGCTCATCAAGATGGCGGACTGATAGACGTCGTTTTGAGAAGCACTCTAACGAAGAGAAAAAGACAAGTCTCCTAACTTATTTTACTACCTCCCCTCTCTCTCTCTCTCTCTCTCTCTCTCTCTCTCTCTCTCTCTCTCTCTCTCTCTTGTTTCGTTTCAAGTCCAGTTTATGTATCAAAATGGGCAACTATCCTACTGCGGTCATAAAAGATAACAAAGATGTGTAATTATGATTTAACTTTGCTTTGATGCACACAGTTCCAAGAGGGAGGAAGCGTATGATTTTTTTGTTTGTTTGTTTCATTTTCATCTGTCCACCACTAAATTTTGATTAAACATGCAAACGGCTGTTGTTTGTTTGTTTGTTTCGTTTTTTTTTTTTTACAAATAACATTTCCAGCATCCACGAATAATTTTCCTGCATTGTCTTTTTATTGATTGTGCCTGGCAATCATACATGTTCTTTTAGTGAAATATTCTGGTGAAAATATGAAAACTACACACTAGTTCAACTTTTCCCTATTCTCTTGCACCGTTCTCTTCACTCAATATAAGCTGAGTTACGATTTCGTTTTCATTTGAGTATGGAAATTTGTGTTTATATTATCGACTGTAAAATGTGCTTAAAATTGCGTTTAAAAACAAGCAATTCTAGTTCACTTTGTCTTTCATGTAACGTTTACAGAAATGAACAAATATGAATAAAAACATGTCAACAATGTCCTCTGCTTTCGACTTCGAAATTTGATTGTGTGAGTGAGTCAGGGCAAAAGAAATAGACTGTTTACTCCCCCCCCCCCCCCCCCAACACACACATATGCACAGGCTTACATACACAAACTGATATACATACACATATACTCACACACACACATGAACACACACACACACACACACACACACACACACACACACACACACACACACACACACACCACACACCGCATTTCAGTCCGCCGTTTTGATGAAATATAAAGTCATAAAATTTCCAGGAATAATCACTGAAAGCGTAATAACAGTTTATCGTTTTAATCCAAAGAAACAGGATATAAAGCGCCTGCCGTTTTGTAAAGCGCTTAACCCGCTGATTTGTAAAGCATCCGCCGATTTGTAAGCAGCGCTTACAAATCGGCGGGGGCCTAGCCCGCCGATTTGTAAGCGCTCTACAAATCGGCGCTGCTTACAAATCGGCGGTTTTACAAGTCATGCAATTAGCGCCGATTTGTAAGCGCTTACAAATCAGCGCTGCTTACAAATCGGCGGGTTACACGTGACCACCGTGCCAGCTATTATGCCGAAGTTGCAAGTTGATTTGTCATGGAGTGACATAAAGATACTGCAGGAGAAAGGATTGTTTCCCCATCTTCACACTTTTGATTTACAAGGTTGTCCTGTAAATGATTTCACTCCAGACTTCATGAAACACATGACAAAACTCATGTATGTGTCTGCCGACAACTTCAAATTGTGTTGCCCAGTTGTTTTACCAGACATATTCCGAGGAGAATGTTCAGCCCCAACTGATGCAATCTTCTCATGTGATGACTTGTTAAAATCTCTTGCCAACCGTTGCGCTCTGGGAGTATTTGATGTGTTGGCTGTTCTGGGAAACTTTGGTGGGTTTGTCTACCGTATCTATTTCTTGTCCAAAACAATCAAAGACTAGTTTTGTTATATTTGTTCTTCATCTGTGTGTTTCTGACTTCTTTATGGGAGTGTATTTAGTTTTCATCGGTGTAGCAGACTGGATTTATACTGGCACTTACATCTGGAATAAAACTGCATGGAAAAAGAGTTCTAGTTGTCATGTTGCCGGGTTTATGTCCTTGTTATCAAGTGAAGTATCGGCATTCCTCATCTGTTTGATCACTTTGGATCGATTCCTTGTGCTCCGTATTCCTTTCAGTCATATCCGTTTTAGAAGCAGATCAGCTTCTATAGCCTGTGCCATCATGTGGACACTGGGAATAATAATGGCCATGGTGCCTCTGCTCCCAGTGACTTCACACTGGGAGTTTTTCCACCAGACACGTATTTGTATACCACTGCCTGTCACCAGAGCTGACTTCCCTGGTCACATTTACTCCTTCAGTATCATGATCATCTGTAACCTGATCCTCTTTCTTATGACTGGTGTAGGTCAGTGTCTCATTTACTGGTCAGTGAGGAGTAACGCTATAGCTAATCAACTACCAAATACCAAAGACACAGGCACTGAAAATGCACAGTCCAAGGAAGCAACTATCGCCAGGCGTCTCCTGTCAGTTGCCGTGTCTGACTTCCTGTGCTGGTTTCCTATTGGTCTGTGTGGGGTCCTGACTGCCAGTGGTGTTATCATTCCAGGGGAGGTCAACGTGGGAATGGCCATTTTTGTATTGCCACTCAATTCGTCACTCAACCCGTTCCTCTACACTTTGAATATGGTTCTGGAGAAACGGCGCAGAGAACGAGAGGTCCGTTTTCTGAAACTGTTACGTACTCAACAAAATTAGTAACACGTGATTCATTCAAAAGAGCGACACATGTGTTCTTTTTCCATACAGCTGGAAATTTTACCCCACTAAATGTTATTTGCCAAGTTGTCTTGACTTGGTGTTTATAAAGTAATGAATTCGCAGTGTGTCACTTAAAAATGGTGTTGTCTAGCAGCTCTAGGTTTGGTTAGCATGACAACTTTTAAGCGCAACTGACCAAGAATCACTTTTGTGCCTGCTTTGCACATGATCTTTACAGGGGCAGAGGGTACCTGTCCCACTCAACTTTCATTTTCTCACACAGTCGAGCACCTCTAATGGTCCATGACGAAGCAAGAGTAACTGTTCTACGCAGACTCTTATTCTCTCCGTAACTCTGGCCAAAGTAGTGGTCCATTATACAAATCGACGCAAACAGTAAAACTGTTCCATGCAAGCTGCTGTTGTCTCTTGTCCCGTACGGTAGATGTATATCACACCTTGGCGATGCTAGCAGTGTCTTGCTCTTGGCCTTGACCCTTGACCCCTCTAAACCCTACCCCCTGTGTGTGTGTGTGTGTGTGTGTGTGTGTGTGTGTGTGGTTGTGTGTGTGCGTGCGTGCGCGCGCGTACGCACGCGCGCGCGCCTGCACCCCCGCTTCCATCCTCTGTTTTCAGTCTCAAAATATATACTATACCCGACCATGTTGTAGGATAAAGGCGCATGAAAAATAAAGTCATAAACATAGAACAATGTATAAAACGGTGTGCATCAGAGGGAACCAGAAGTGTGAATATGGATAAAAGCGCATGAAAAATAAAGTCACAAAACAGAGAACAATGTATAAAACGGTATGCATCAGAGGGAACCAGAAGTGTGAATATGGATAAAAGCGCATGAAAAATAAAGTCACAAAACAGAGAACAATGTATAAAACGGTGTGCATCAGAGGGAACCAGAAGTGTGAATATGGATAAAAGCGCATGAAAAAAAAGTCACAAAACAGAGAACAATGTATAAAACAGTGTGCATCAGAGGGAACAAGAAGTGTGAATATGGATAAAGGCGCATGTGTGCATCAAAGGGAACCAGAAGTGTGAATATGGATAAAGGCGCATGAAAAATAAAGTCACAAAACAGAGAACAATGTATAAAACAGTGTGCATCAGAGGGAACCAGAAGTGTGAATATGGATAAAGGCGCATGAAAAATAAAGTCACAAAACAGAGAACAATGTATAAAACGGTGTGCATCAGAGGGAACCAGAAGTGTGAATATGGATAAAAGCGCATGAAAAATAAAGTCACAAAACAGAGAACAATGTATAAAACGGTGTGCATCAGAGGGAACCAGAAGCGTGAATGTGGATAAAAGCGCATGAAAAATAAAGTCACAAAACAGAGAACAATGTATAAAACGATGTGCATCAGAGGGAACCAGAAGTGTGAATATGGATAAAAGCGCATGAAAAATAAAGTCACAAAACAGAGAACAATGTATAAAACGGTGTGCATCAGAGGGAACCAGAAGTGTGCATGCAGAGCAGGGGAAGACTGGGTAGCAGCAGGAAGGTATCATATTCACATTGTCTGTACAGATCAATATATACATAACAGAGAGAGAGAGCGAGAGGGGGGGTGGGGGGAGGGAGAGAGAGAGAGAGAGAGAGAGAGAGAGAGAGAGAGAGAGAGAGAGAGAGTCGAAAAAATGCAGGGGGGAGAGAGAGAGAGAGAGAGAGAGAGAGAGAGAGGAGGAGTCGAAAAAGCAGGGAGAGAGAGAGAGAGAGAGAGAGAGCAGACAGACAG
The DNA here is from genome assembly GCA_033310375.1 of Conus canariensis. Classification (NCBI taxonomy): domain Eukaryota; kingdom Metazoa; phylum Mollusca; class Gastropoda; order Neogastropoda; family Conidae; genus Conus; species Conus canariensis. The sequence continues at coordinate 38,419,043 of CM065743.1, forward strand.
ACAGATAGGCAGAGAGAAAGAGAGAGGGAGAGAGAGAGAGAAAGAGAGAGAGAGAGAGAAGCGAAAAAAAAATCCAGCCATTGGTTTGGAATGACTCGGAACAACAGAGATGTGTAGACGGACTGCCATCACGAAAGACCTAGACCCCAGACTGCTTTTCAGCGAGTGTGTGTGTGTGTGTGTGTGGGGGGGGGGGGGGGGGGGGGGGGGGGTGCGTGTGTACCTTCATGCGTGAGTGCGTGCGTGCGCGCATGCGAGTGTGTGTGTGTGTGTGTGTGTGTGTGTGTGTGTGTGTGTGTGTGTGTGTGTGTGGTGATAGCATGAACAATAGCCTCTCAGTGGACATCGGAGTTTGATGCCAAGCCATTGCAAAAAAATCAACGGAAATAAAATCAAGAAAAAAGCTGATAATATAACTCGACTGAGCAGGCCAGGATGCATGAAAAGAAAATTGAATTATTGAAGAAATAATTAAAACAACAGACTGAGGCACAGGGAGGCTGCGTGCCATGAAAGAAAATAAAACGTGTCTCTGCACTTATGGGAACTATTAGAATGAATGTGTCAAAATAGAAGGATATGCCCAGCCTAGAAGGATATGCCCAGCCTAGAAGGATATGCCCAGCCTAGAAGGATATGCCCAGCCTAGTTACACAGACTTCCAGAAGTATGTTTCGTTCAGCAAACCCACTTTGTGAGATATCTTCCCAATTAAAAATCCCTAGCTTGGGATTGGGAAGGACAGGGGCCGGGTGTGTGTGCACATGTATTCATCAAGTTCGTGATGCCACAAGACAGAGGACTATCGATTCTCACGTGAACACTGCACTTGAAGGTCTGTTTCAGACTTCAGAGCAACTCTGCTTTCTCTTCCGCACAGGTACTTTACTTTACAGATGAGGCTTCAGAAGACTGGAGGTTTCCACGGAGATATCAAACGACATGTGGGGATGGTAATGATTTGTATCCCAGTGACTCGTACATGCACACCATGGCAGCAATACAAGTTGTTGATACCGTGTTACTTACATCTGGCATAGCTTGCTCATCTTTTACAGTTCACCAGGTTCGTTTTCAATGCTCGTTCCAGCAGAGTCCCCCCCCCCACTCTTCTCTCTCTCTCTCTCTCTCTCTCTCTCTCTCTCTCTCTCTCTTTTCTCTCTATTAGTACAACCAATTATTCATAAAGGACGTTGACAGCATATTTTGTGCAGCTGACTAACGATAATGAACTCCTCTTTCCAATTGTGTACAACTGACTGTCAGTCACACACAACGGCAAAACAATGATGAACTACAGATGCTTATAAGAGACATAGAAAAATGTCCTATATTACAAGTTTTACATCGACGATTTGCTCTAATATATATATATATATATATATATATATATATATATATAGAGAGAGAGAGAGAGAGAGAGAGAGATAGAAAGATAGAGATAGATAGATAGATAGATGTGTGTGTGTGTGTGTGTGGGGGGGGGGGGGGGGGGGTGTACGTAGATGAATATATATATTATATATAATTATTATTATTATTAGTTAGGTAGAATTATCTACCACTGCAGACATGTATGCTTATCTCCCCCTATTTCTTCAATCTAAGACATAAGAGCAAGCTTTGTTTATAATTGAATATATATATATATTTTATATATATATATATATATATCCCTGCCTAGTAACTAGTGTCTTGTTTGTCTTGTGTTTTATATGGAGGGTTTTACTACTACTACTACTACTACTGCTACTACTATTATTGTTATTATTATTATTTGTTCTTTTTGTCACTATTATATTATCATTACTGTTATTGTTATTGTCATTATTATTATTAGGATTCTCCTTCTTCTTCTTCTTCTTTTTCTTATTACGATTTTACGTCTTCTTCTTCTTCTTCTTCTTCTTCTTCTTCTTCTTCTTCTTCTTCTTCTTCTTCTTCTTATTCACTTGTTGTCACTAAATGAATAAGTTTTAAATCTGTACACCATTTATCATTTAATGAGTCAGGCACGAATGTACAGAATTATTCACACTTGTTATCTTTCGATAAGTACGTCTTGAAAGTACACGATTCTTCATATTTGTTGTCATTCAATAGGTGTGTCATGAAAGTACATAATTCTGCGCACATGTTGTCATTCAATAAATAACTCACGAATGTGCACAATTCTGCACACTTATCATCATTCAATAAGTCAGTCACGAACGTGCACAATTTTGCACACTTGTCATCATTCAGTAAGGCAGTCACGAATGTGCACAATTTTGCTCACTTGCTGCCTGTTATCATTCAATACGTCAACTACGAATGTGCACAATTCTGTGCATTCGTCATGACGACATGGTGGTGGTGGGTTTCCAGCAAGTTCATTGAAATGCGTTTTGTTCTCCTGCCTTTTCTAGACAATAAGTCCAACTTGAACACCCCCACCTACATACACCAAAGCCTCCACTCACCCAACCCCCATCCCCCCATTATGAAGTAAATCTGCAATGAATGGACCAAGAAAGAGATCTCACCGTTGGAATATAAATAAGATCATCAAAGCAAAAGTGTTTAATCTCTGAGCAAAAAGAAAGTAAGGTGACCATTCCTCGACTGTACACTGTGTGACCAAGTCAAACAGGGTCATACACACTATCAGTTATCTGACAATAACGTGTGTCGCCGAGTCAAACAGGGTCATACACATTATCAGTTATCTGAGAATATTGTGTTTTAAACACTTAAGACTGCCTTACAATTTACTTTTCTCAATTTCTTTATACTTTCAGGACAAGTATCAGCTGGGCCTTGTTTAGATGTAGAAATTGGGATTTTAAGTGGACTTGCAAAGTGGCCAAAGGTGTTTTATACACATTATCTGAAGGTCCATTGTAAACATTTGGAATGTTAAGATCTGATGTTGGAAAATATATTTCCTTTCATTCGTATAGAGGATTCTTTATTTGAATCTGTGCACTTTTATTTCTGGAACTGTGATGCTGCAGCGTTAACTGTGATGGAACTGAAACTAAAGAACCTAAATCGGGGTATATCTTGAGGTTCGATAACTGTGGTATCAGCCATACACTGCTTGTCTGGGTAGTAGTATATATATGCTTGCACAAAATTCATAATGCATTTTCAGATTGTCCACACAAGACAAGAAGCCATTTTAAATGAACAAGACCCATTTTTTTCGTACTGGAAAACACAAAATAATGTATGCATATGAAAAAAAAGCAAACAAAAACGAATGTACATACATACAAGGATTTTTTTTAAAAAAAGGTTGGGTAACAGAAAATAAAGGGGAAAAAGAAGTTTCCTTTTAACGGTGTATACATCATGCAATATTTTCATAGTGTGTTGATCTCTCAAATACAGATATCAGCATGTGCTAATACATGTACATGCACACAAAGCATTGCACAGGTTCAATTTTTCATAATTAACTCAGTCCATTCAAAACAACAACAAGGAAAAATAAACGCAACCACATATGCTTGAACTACCATGTTACAACTGCATATTGTTATTCATATCTTTTCTGTGTATGTGGTTTAAGCTCATAAATTAATCTGTGTCAAACGCATCAGAGGAGGGTACAAACCATTTCAGTGCCACAAAAAAAAAAAAAAAAAAAAATGAAGGCCATATTGGCAGATAATGCAGAATGGACAGTTAGTATTCACTCTGAACAGTGCTTACAGAGTTTCTCCAACTGCTAACAAAAAAGTTGGCGTGTCTAAGAAATATTATGCCAGTTTCCAGACCAAGGACAGGAAAATGGTCTACAAAGGCAGAAATTAAAGGCGTTCACTCTGACTCTGTGTAATGCTCATTGTATGCGCATGTTCAAGAGGGCAGTGTACACAGAGCACTAGGCGTGCACACACATGTACATTGAGCATTACATACACAGAGTAAATGCCAGTAATGTGTTTGAAGCTCTGTGGACATAAGTATACTCTGCCCAGTGTATATGTCTGTATGCTGTCTCCTGTATAACATGTAAACTGAGTGTGGTATATACACATGGACACCAAACATTGCATGCCAGATATACACGGGTATTTTACACACAAGCACACATATCAAGCTGGCTTTCAACAAACCACAGGTGAAACTGTTCTTCCTGTGGAAACTATATGCAGAGAACTTTTGTTTCCTTTTGGTCAACTAATGCTGAACCCCCCCCTCTCTCTCTCTCTCTCTCTCTCTCTCTCTCTCTAACACACACACACACAGATATTATATATATATATATATACATATATATATATATATATATATATATATATATATATAAATGCAGTAGAATTCCTATGTAAAAAGTGGATATAGAAAGCCTCAATCACCAAAATTAATTTTGATCAATTGATGATCTTTATTCCCAAGAGTAGTATGTTTACACAACACAATATTACATAATACAGAACTGATTCTCTCACACACACGCACACTCTCATGCATTCACTCACACACACACACACACACACACACACACACACACACACACACACACACACACACACACACACACACGCACAATCTACGTTTTTTTTTTTCGAGATGGAAAGAGGATATAAAAAGGCATAAAAAAATAAGGAATAGGAGATAATGGAGTTTATTGGATTACGTGGGCACTACCCTGGCTCACACATATACACCGCATAGTTACATTATAAATCTTTTACATATTGACATTTGCATGGACAGGCATGGTGGTGTTTGCCATCAACAACAGCAGCATTTTATTTTGAAACATTAGAAACAGCAAAATTCACTTTGGGAACGTAAGTAAACTGTTAATTCAAAATATGACCAGACCTCATTTACCAAGCAATCATGTCTTTCTGCTAAAAACTACATCTTAAACAGCTGTACCATATTGCAGATCACAGGGTGTTCCACCATGCTAAGTTCATGACAACTTTCATGATGCCACTTTTGTGTGGTGATTGTGTGTGCTTGTGTGTGTGTGTGTGTGTGTGTGTGTGTGTGTGTGTGTGTGTGTGTGTGTGTGTGTGTGTGTGTGTGAGTGTGCACGTTTGCATCAAGTAATAATCTGTGTACAGTTTTTATTTGGAAATTGCATGAGTTCTTTCCAAGCACAAAGTAATCTAAAGCTTAAAATTATGGAGGAGGGGTAAGAACAAAATTTGCAGCTACTTCACTGCCTATTTAGTGACAATGGACAGGAAAAGGGGACCACGAGTGACTGAGAATAGCTAGGCTGCCATAATCCAGTTAAACATGTATGAGAACAAGGGAGTTAATAGGAGAAGTAAAAATGGAAGGGAAGCAACACTACCAAGAGGGGACTACTTCCTAAGAAAGGAATGGAACTGGTGTGTGGATGTGTGTTATTTGGAGGAGGGGAGGGCAGAAGAAAAAGAAGGTGGGTGCAATAGCCCATGAAGTACTGGCCTTAGGTAAGAAAATAGGCATGCAAATAACGGAGAAGGGAAAAGGGGCAGCAGCTAATACTGACATATATATATATATATATATATATATATATATATATATATATATATATATATATATATATATATATATATATATATAAAAGTAAGTTAAAATCAAGCTTCTAAAAACATCTACAAATTTGTTTCACGCTGTGCGGTCGTCAGGATGTGATGAGCTTATGTTGCCAGTGCCACGTATATATATAGCTAGCTGGTTTGCTGTTGTTTTTTCCCGTGCTACATGTGTTTCTCAGGTGTTGGTTTTTTTCGCTGATAGAAACTTCCATCTGTGTCTGCAATTGTTAACCATTTCTGTTCTAACATTTAGAGTTGCCAACTGTGGTTTACATAGTATAATGTATTTCTCTGTTAGGCATAGATTGCATTTTTTTGAAATGTTGTTGTATGATGCTGCTCTTTTTAAAATTTTCCAAGATATGTTGTAGTCTATGTTTTTTTCTTTAAGTTTCCAAATGTATTTACTCAATTCTGTTTGGTTTTTGTATCTTTCTTTGTTGAATGATTGTTTATGGTTTGCATATCTAGTTTTGAATTGGTTTTCCGTGATACCTACATATGATTCTTTTGCGTTCTCTGATGTTACAGTGGCTTGGTACACAATGTTGTTATAAAGGCATTTGTTGCTTAGGGGGCACTGTTCTTTTTTGGTACAGTTACAAGATTTCCTTTCGTTACCCTCCTTTTTTTCTGTGCTGCTTTTCATTTTGTTTGCTGAATCGATGGCATTTTTAAGGTTTGGCATACATGAATATGATAATTTGATGTTGTTTTTGTTGAATATCTTGAATAATTTATGGTCTTTTGGGAAAGATGATGTCAAGATTTTAAAGAATTCTTTCCCTACATTTGTTTTAAAATCTTGCATCATATGGGGGATTGTACCATATGATATTCCTTTTCCTGTTCTTTCTGCATCTTTTTGTATCATTGTCTGGATCGTATCTTAGTTTGTAATTGTAGCCACTTGTATGTAACGCCTCTTGGTATTCAGTTGTAGCGTTGTTGAATACTGTTTCGTTACATGACAAATTGGATAGTCTTTTATTTATGCTTTTGGGTATTGTTTTCAGTATGGAGGGTGGGTGATTGCTTTTGATGTTTACATAAACAGGCGTGTCATTTGGTTTCTTGTATGGTTTATATGTGTGTTGGTTGAGGTCTAACGTTATGTCTAAATAGTTCACTATCTTTTTGTTTGCTTCTATTGTGATTTTTAAGTTTTGGTTGTGGAAAATTTTACACAATTCTTTTTTCTTATTTTCAATATTTCTAGGGTTGTCATTCAGAGCGGCAAGGCCGTCATCCCTGTACAGTCCAGTTTGTTTTCCAAGCTTTTTTTGAATATTGGATAACATGAATAGTCCGACAAGTTCGCAAGTTTCGGCACCATCGTATGATCCCATTGTGACATCGAAAGTTGGATTCCTGCTTGTGTTCTTAATCCAGGTTTCATTTTTATTGTGCAGTAAAGTTCTCTTTGTGTGGAAAATGATTTCCATTTCTGACCCTGATATTTCTGTGTACTTGTTGGCAAATTTTATAGCTTTAGTTAGTAGCTTTTCATCTATAGATGGGTAGAAATCTACTATGTCAAATGTTATAAAAACTGTATTTTCTTGTTTATTGAGGTTTTTGAACCATTGTATTACTTCATATGTGTTTTTCCAGAGATTGAGTTCAGTGTTTTCTTTTATGTTTTTTATGGTTTTCTCTAAGATTTTTTTACTAATTTTCCCTAGTTCAGATTTGGAAGGGTTTATCAGTCTACATGTTGGGTTGTTCAAGAAATTGGGTTTGTGGTCTTTAAGTGTAATAAAGGCTTCTCTAGCTGCTGTGGTCTCTACTCTGTCACTTAGGTCCATTTGGTGCACAAGTTCCTTTTCTTTCTTTCTGATGTGATCATATGTAGCCTTGTCAGCCTTTCTGTAATTTTTCTGGATATTTTTATCAAGGAGTTTTGAGTACTCTTCAGGTTCTATTTTGTAAAAGTTATTGGTTTTATCCGCCTTCACAAATATTTTGGTGTCATTTTGAATTTGTTTAATTTGCTTTTCTAACTCTGATTGAAATTTGTTATTAGATTTTTTGAATTCTATGTTGGCTAACATTCTTCTCATTTTTTCTTCAAATGTTTTCATTTCTTCAATGGCTGGTGGTACTCGCCATGACTTGAAGTCGTATGTATTTTTATCCTCTTTTTTAAGAAAAAAGAATTGTGTAAAA
>CM065743.1:38431748-38439248 GCA_033310375.1 Conus canariensis
TTTCTGTTTAGCATGTTCATTAGAAATGAAGTGGACAGTGTTAGGCCTGGTTCTGGAAGTTGTCAGTGTTTGTGTGCTATCACTTAGAGGCGGTCTTTGTGTGTCGTACTGTTGTCAGTGTTTGTGTGCTATCACTTAGAGGTGGTCTTTGTGTGTCGTACTGTTGTCAGTGTTGTGTGCTATCACTTAGAGGTGGTCGTTGTGTGTCGTACTGTTGTCAGTGTTGTGTGCTATCACTTAGAGGTGGTCGTTGTGTGTCGTACTGTTGTCAGTGTTGTGTGCTATCACTTAGAGGTGGTCTTTGTGTGTCGTACTGTTGTCATTGTGTGTGTGCTATCACTTAGAGGTGGTCTTTGTGTGTCGTACTGTTGTCATTGTGTGTGTGCTATCACTTAGAGGTGGTCTTTGTGTGTCGTACTGTTGTCATTGTTTGTGTGCTATCACTTAGAGGTGGTCTTTGTGTGTCGTAATGTTGTCATTGTGTGTGTGCTATCACTTAGAGGTGGTCTTTGTGTGTCGTACTGTTGTCAGTGTTGTGTGCTATCATTTAGAGGTGGTCTTTGTGTGTCGTACTGTTGTCAGTGTTGTGTGTGCTATCATTTAGAGGTGGTCTTTGTGTGTCGTACTGTTGTCATTGTGTGTGTGCTATCACTTAGAGGTGGTCTTTGTGTGTCGTACTGTTGTCAGTGTTGTGTGCTATCATTTAGAGGTGGTCTTTGTGTGTCGTACTGTTGTCATTGTGTGTGTGCTATCACTTAGAGGTGGTCTTTGTGTGTCGTACTGTTGTCAGTGTTGTGTGCTATCACTTAGAGGTGGTCTTTGTGTGTCGTACTGTTGTCAGTGTTTGTGTGCTATCACTTAGAGGTGGTCTTTGTGTGTCGTACTGTTGTCAGTGTGTGTGTGCTATCACTTAGAGGCGGTCTTTGTGTGTCGTACTGTTGTCATTGTGTGTGTGTGCTATCACTTAGAGGTGGTCTTTGTGTGTCGTACTGTTGTCATTGTGTGAGTGCTATCACTTAGAGGTGGTGTTTGTGTGTAGTACTGTTGTCATTGTGTGAGTGCTATCACTTAGAGGTGGTCTTTGTGTGTAGTACTGTTGTCATTGTGTGAGTGCTATCACTTAGAGGTGGTCTTTGTGTGTCGTACTGTTGCCATTGTGTGTGTGCTATCACTTAGAGGTGGTCTTTGTGTGTCGTACTGTTGTCAGTGTTGTGTGCTATCATTTATAGGTGGTCTTTGTGTGTCGTACTGTTGCCATTGTGTGAGTGCTATCACTTAAAGGTGGTCTTTGTGTGTCGTACTGTTGCCATTGTGTGTGTGCTATCATTTAGAGGTGATCTTTGTGTGTCGTACTGTTGTCAGTGTTGTGTGCTATCACTTAAAGGTGATTTTATGTGTTGTACTGTTGTCAGTGTTTGTGTGCTATCACTTAGAGGTGGTCTTTGTGTGTCGTACTGTTGTCAGTGTTGTGTGCTATCACTTAGAGGTGGTGGTTGTGTGTCGTACTGTTGTCATTGTGTGTGTGCTATGACTTAGAGGTGGTCTTTGTGTGTCGTACTGTTGTCAGTGTTTGTGTGCTATCACTTAGAGGTGGTCTTTGTGTGTCGTACTGTTGTCATTGTGTGTGTGCTATCACTTAGAGGTGGTCTTTGTGTGTCGTACTGTTGTCAGTGTTGTGTGCTATCACTTAGAGGTGGTCTTTGTGTGTCGTACTGTTGTCAGTGTTTGTGTGCTATCACTTAGAGGTGGTCTTTGTGTGTCGTACTGTTGTCAGTGTTTGTGTGCTATCACTTAAAGGTGGTCTTTGTGTGTCGTACTGTTGTCATTGTGTGTGTGCTATCACTTAGAGGTGGTCTTTGTGTGTCGTACTGTTGTCAGTGTTTGTGTGCTATCACTTAAAGGTGATTTTATGTGTTGTACTGTTGTCAGTGTTTGTGTGCTATCACTTAGAGGTGGTCTTTGTGTGTCGTACTGTTGTCATTGTGTGTGTGCTATCATTTAGAGGTGATCTTTGTGTGTCGTACTGTTGTCAGTGTTGTGTGCTATCACTTAGAGGTGGTCTTTGTGTGTCGTACTGTTGTCATTGTGTGTGTGCTATCATTTAGAGGTGATCTTTGTGTGTCGTACTGTTGTCAGTGTTGTGTGCTATCACTTAAAGGTGATTTTATGTGTTGTACTGTTGTCAGTGTTTGTGTGCTATCACTTAGAGGTGGTCTGTGTGTGTCGTATTCTTTGTCTGCATTTAGGTATACTCATTTTTGTCATCTTTTTCATCTACTTCTTTACTTCAGTTTGTTTTTCATTACTGATCTTCACAGATCTTCCTGTTGCACCTAGCATGTGCACACGTGTGTACACTTGTAAACACACACACACACACACACACACACACACCACACACACACATACACACACACACACACACACACACATACACACACACACACACACACACACACACACACACACACACACACACACAGAGAGAGAGAGAGAGAGAGAGAGAGGAGAGAGAGAGAGAGAGAGAGAGAGAGAGAGATTGTCGAGTCCAAGTCTGAATTACAATCGCTGAAATCGTTCAGTGCGAGAGTAACAAAAACTATTTACCTAGCTCATGTTGTGTCTGTGCCAGCGTGAACTGTTGTTACATCCCTTCACATCGTGGTTTGTCTGCAACAGCAGACTGAGCAGCAAGAAGGGGTGCAGTGAATAAAAGCAACCCTGTTCAAATACAGATCCCAACGTCCCTTCAGGAAGGAGGCTGTCTCTTGAAACAATCTTGCTGAATCGTTTCAACAGACAACGATAAGAAAGTAGTGCTACTAAAGACGTTGTCGATCATAGAAAATAAAATAAGAAAATGGGTATGAGAGGAAATGGCTGTCACCATAAGCTCTGTACAAAATGCCTCGTTAATCGTTTAACTTTTTTTTTTCATGTAGTTGCGCTAGTTACTTTTGATGCAGTTGTCTAGTTTAAAAAAAAAAAAAAAAAAATCTGTTTTAATGTTATGATTGTAAGTATGTTCTATTATACTCACACAAACACGTTCAAACACAACCAAGCAATTGATGTTAGTTACGTGCTCCCTCTCTCTCTCTCTTTCTCCCTCCCTCTCTTCTCTCTCTCTCTCTCTCTCTCTCTCTCTCTCTCTCTCTCTCACACACACACACACACACACACACACACACACACACACACACACACTTTCGCATATACATGCACGCATACGCGCAGTTGCTCGCATGCAATCGAGAACAAAGTCTTAAGATGCAAATGAATAGGGAAACAAATTCGCCTAGTGTGCCCTTCAAACAAGTTACAAATGCAATTATTCTCAACTGTTCTGTTAGACATCTATGGTGTGTTTCTTGACAGAAAACAAGCTAGATTTGTCTTTGAGCTTCCGTTTCATTTCATTCCACAGTTTACCACACAGAGTAAGTGAATGGCGAAAAAGAAAAGGCTAGTCCTGAGTAGCAGGAAAAACGGTAGTCTTACTATGGACATTGGTTGCTGGGAATTCTGTGTTGAGATAGGATTGTGATGAGTTCTTCATGACTTTGTACATAACGCGTTTAGGATCAAAAGTGAGCATACCAAATTCTGCGTATTCGTTTAGAAAGACAGACCTGTGAAGAATGAGTTTTAAAGAGAATCTGTAAAAGCCTTTGAGTGGCTTTATGCAACTATTATTGGTCAGATATCAGCATGTTGATGCATTATCTATATCTGCCTTAAAGAATGCATGGGGAAAGAGCTTGCGTGTATGCTGGTCAAGAAAAGTCCCTTTTTAATGCGCTTAAACACATTGTTTTGGATACATTTAGCAGAGTTCAGATATGTTTAATTGAAAATAATTTGCTATCAAGAATGAGACCAAGTAGCTTACAAAAATCAATCTCTTTTAAGATTTGTCATTCACTTTTAATGCCTGTATATAGCTCTTTACATTTCTGTGTTTTTGCCCACTTGTAATTAACATTAACCTGGTTTTATAAACCTGCGTGAATTGCAAAATTATTTGCTTCAGCCTAAGTTACAGGACTACCAAGATCATTCTGCAAACATGTGTGCAGTTCATTTCGGTTTTATTTTTATAAGGACGGGTAGTGACATCAGCAAAACATTCACAAGAGCTGTTCAAGTAAAAAGGAAGATTATTAGTGTGAACAGATAATAGAGAAGGATCCTGTGCAGATGCCCGGGGACATCCTAACGAACAAGCATAAGAGAGAATTATAAAGAATCTTCAAACACGACTTGTGTTGTTATAAATGGATGGTGTGATGCTTACACAGTGAGGGGTTAAGCCATACCTAAGTAGCTTCTGACCTGTCCAGAGCCCTGTGCACTGTGCAGAATTGTCAGTGTGGCGGTAAGTAGCGTTGCTTCCAGACAAAGGGGTTAGAAACAAACAGCAAACCACCAACATTCTTTTTTCTGTATGAAAACACTATCAAACATTCAGACAGAATAGCAGAGACAACGCAAATCCGACATCTTTCGAATGCAGTTACAACTTGGAACAGTATGGATGTTCTGGCACAAGGCAGCACTGCAGGCAGACCTAACACTAGTACTGAAATACATGACGCGTCCATGAGAATTTCTGATTTTGCTGCGTGCTTGGAACACCCAGCCATAAAAGAACTCACTGTTGAAGGGACAACAGGCCATCTTCACGCTGAAACTTCACCTGGAGTACGCACACATGAGTGTGAATTTAAACTCTCTGTACAATTTTTCCAAGTTGTGCGTTTTCAAGTGACCAAATGCATGAAAATAGCCGATTTTGAGTATGCAGAATATCTCAGCGTCATACATGAAAACTGTGATTTTATTCCATGCAATCAACTGATGCATAAGACCATTGTTCAATACAGTATGACAGACACTGTCCTGGTCAAAGTGCGTGTCGCAGAACATGGGATTTCGGGGAAAACGGCGTCTTTGTCACTGACTTTTTCTGCCGTTAACCGGTCTGAGAGGTGGCCTGCAGAACTTCAACTCATTTATCTGTCTTCGTCTGCTGGTAAGTAGATTGGCTGACTTCCTTACACACACACACACACACACACACACACACACACACACACGCACGCACGCACGCACGCACGCACGCACACACACACACACACACACACACACACCACACGTTTGAACATCCGTCTATTGTCTGTCAGTGTGTCTGTTTGTTAGTCTGCCTGTGTCTCTGTCTGTCTGTCTGTCAGTCAGTCTGTCTGTCTCTCTTTCTCTCTCTCTCCCCTCTCTCTCTCTCTCTCTCTCATCATCATCATCATCATCATCGTCGTCATCATCATCATCATCATCATCATCAACATGATCTCGTGTGCTTTGCTATAGAACTATCTTTTGCATTGCGTGTTAGCTTCTTTTCATTGACAAGATAAAATAAAATGTCACAGTCATTTTTGTGTATTCTATCATTATTTTCATATAATCTGAAGTTCATATCACGAAATACCGTGGTACACTACAAATAATTCTGTCCACTGCCTGGCTTCCTTCTATTTAGCCGTGGTGACTGTGAAGGTCGATTCATGCACACATTGTTATGTGGATGCAGAACGTTAGTTTCATTCTCGTGTGATCGTATGATTTGTTTTGCTATGTGTGTGATTTACCAATGTTTGAATGAGTTCAGCCTGACCTTCTGCCTGTAAAGGTTACTGTCCCCTATTTGTGCGACATTATTTGCTGTGCATTGTTGCTAAAAAACAGCTTTGTGAGATTCCTTTGCTCACAAATGCAGTAACATTTTTGGTTGCAGCAATGCTTAGATACAAACAAACACGTTTGTAGTTGATTTGATTACTGTTGACATTTATGTTGCATTGCAAACATGAAACTTGTATGCGATTGATACTAAGGAGAGCATGACATTATTGTTATAAGGAAGTTAAGAACACTAGATTGTATCACCGGTTCATGAAGTGTGTTGAAGAACGAACAGTATGAATGCGCCCAATTTGAGGATGTTAGTGATTGTTCTTCGTTTTCAAAGTCTTGAACATTGTTTAAACCCTATGCTTTTGTTAGCAAGATCTTACCTTCATAGGCGTGAGTGGAATGACAAAAAACCCCTGTATCATCATCGCCTTCATCACTGTTGGGGAACACTGCAGTGGGATGCTATTGTAATATGTTAAAGGGCAGAAAAGAAACTTCTTTTGTTTATACTGAGACTGGCTTCTGTACGTAAATGGTGGAAACGGCCGCCACAGCAAGGGGATGGGATGATCCGAAGGAGGGGATAAGAGGGGAAAGAAAGGGATGATCAGACGGTCATTGAAAAGAGCTACTACAATGACGTGTATTTCCCTCGTTTTTCATCTATAAAATTCTGTGTTTAAAATATTTGTTTCCTTGTGTCCATCTCTCGTCGTTAAAGCATTCCATGTTTAATATAGTCGTTTTGTTGTGACTGTTGTTACTGTAGCTTTTGTACTGGCTGCATCAAAATAAACCCACATCGGAGTCAGTATGACAATGTTACATAATGTAAGCTGAGCTTAATGTCCCGAGCATAACGTAAACTTAGTATATGACAATGGGCATCTGAAGAGCATAGTAACTGTTTCTGCGCTTTATTTTTGATAATGCAGCATTTCTGACATCTCTCTCTCTCTGTCTGTCTGTCTGTCTGTCTGTCTGTCTGTCTGTCTCTCTCTCTCTCTCTCTCTCCCCTCTCTCTCTCTCTCTCTCTCTCTCTCCTCTTCTACCCTTCCCTTCTTTCCTCACTCTATGTGAGAGCCCTTTCTTGAGTTAGTTTTAATTACTAGTGAAATGTGATTTGTGGCCCTAATTTGTACCACTTGAGCACAATCAAATACTCTCTCTCTCTCTCTCTCTCTCTCTCTCTCTCTCTCTCTCTACTACCCTCCCCTTCCCTCCTCACTCTATAACCACCTCAAATCTCTTTAATTTCTTTTATTTTTGTTTCTTTAGGAATGAAAAGAAATCAATATTCAATGTACTCTTTAGTTGGATCGCATGTCCACATTTGAGATGACAAGAACATTGTTGTGCAGGGTATATACAGACACCATTTCTGGGTGAATCCACTTCATGTTCAGCTATGATAAAAAGCTGTATAACGCTGACCAGACCTTCTGATCACATCATCTTCCTGACTACTATCAGCTGGCAGAACATGTATGAACAACAGATAACTACATTTTCTGGTCAGTGTGGTTCCAGGCAGAATTTTCTTAGAGAACTCCGAAAGCACAGATACCCTTTATTTGTGTATCCTGATGACTTTGGTAAAAAAACGAGTAGAGAACCTCATTTGTCATTATTCTTTAAAAGTTGTTACAAAATTTGCTCTCACTTTCGCCTCAGATTCTCTTTCCACGCAGTAAACCTGAAGCCTCATAAAGTGCCAGGACGTGACACCTGGAACTGTTCAGTGTCAGTGTGGCCTGACCTGTTTCATCACTTTCCCTGTGATGTGAGATCTCAGTGTGCTGAGCA
>CM065743.1:38441748-38499248 GCA_033310375.1 Conus canariensis
AGACCTGCAAAAGACACAGAAGATGGAGACACTCAACAAATCGACACGAAACAGGATGCTGGTAAACAGCAAGACACTCGTCCAACACAGAGACCTGGTGCTAGGGAGTATATCAGACACGCGGTGTTCAGATGAAGAATATAGACAACGCTTTCACGCTGTGATCAATATGTGACCAGGACAAGGTATGCGCGTGATGTAGAGAGCAGTGATGTTTATGAAGGTTTTTCTCCTTCAGAAACGGCTGACTCAAGGAATCCAGCGATGTAAACACACAATGTTCGCATCGAGCGGCAGGAAAATGGACAAAGTTCGAGGGTTGACTGCCAGAACCCAGTATCTCATATACATATATATACGAGAGATAATGGGTTCTGGCAGTCAACGCTCGTGTACTTCTAGGGAGGAAGGCATGAAAGAGAATTCCAACACTACATCACCTGTTGATGATTAAAACCCCGCTGACCCGTCATGGCAGTGAACATGATACAGCGAGGATTCTTATATAAAGCAACACCAATTAATATTGTTTTATGTGTTGTGGTTCACAACTTACATCACTGGTTTTGGATCCTAATCTTCGTTTGAGATAGACTCTACTGAGAAACGGGTTTTTTTTTTCTTTTAAACAATCCCTTCCGCACCATGTCCAACTTTCGTGAACTGGTTGGTAAAGCTTAAATACAATAAATAATTCATTCATTGATTCTCTGTTTCTTTTTTTAAACACCTCTTTCCCTGTGCATGTGAGACTCCTCGCACTCTTCCTTCCCTCTTTTCTTTCTTTCTTTCTTTCTTCATTCTTTCTTTCGTTCGTTCTCTTTCTTTCTTTTCTTTGCTATGTCCATCTGCCGGTCTGTCCTGTTCTTGGCAGCTTGGTTTCGGAGGAGGATGCTACACCTACAATATAAACACTGATGGTGGAATTTCCCGAGAGGATGCTGAGAAAGAGTGCCAACAAAACGGAACTTCTCTGGTCAGTCTGGAAACCGCCAGGGAGGTGGAGGCCTCCATGGATTTCTTTGAACACATCAAGGATGGTATATGTATATGGGTCGGCATGATAACGACAGCATATGGCAAAGTGAAGTCACTTCTGAACCCTATGTGAGAGTCTTCTCTGGAGTTATTCTGAGTTAGCAATGAAATGTGATTTGTGGCCCTAATTTGTACCACTTGAGCACAATCAAATAGTGTTGATGAAAAAGTAACTGTCTTTGATGGCTTGGTAGAATTTTTAAAATGCAGTACAACATGCAGAGAGAGAGAGAGAGAGACAGACAGAGAGAGAGAGAAGAGAAGAGAGAGAGAGAGAGAGAGAGAGAGAGAGACAGACAGACAGACAGACAGACAGAGACAGGAAGACAGAAATAGACAGAAAGACATAGAGACAGAGATGGGGAAGAGAGGATTCAGATTCTTATTATCAAACCCAATTTTGTTGGAGCCCCATTTAATGTTCTCCTGTGATATCATTGCCATTGTTGTTACCTACATCACACGTCTTTTTGCATGTTAAAACACATCTTCCAATCACAGAATAGTCTGGCGTCCAGTTCAGAAGGTGTGTTCAGTGTGGAGAGAAACCTCTAATTAACAGCCAACACCGATCCTGGTCTCTTATAAATCTGGCACTAGTTGCAGGCTCACCAAGGCACCAACTGTGGAGCCTCAGAATGTGGCATAGGCCTTTTGTCTGCTTGTGGCTGTCTTGTCAGAAGGGACCAATGAAGACTGGGCCCACTGACTGGTGACAGGTTTGGGCACAGGGAACAGGAATCAACATAGCTTTTGATGGTCTCTGCTATCCCTGGCCAATGATATTGATCCGTCACCTGTTGAGTTGTGCGCCCTACCCCCAAATGATCATTAGAGTGAAGTGTGTGTGTCACTTCCAATACTTGGGACCGGTGTGGAGCCGGTACCACAAGTTGTGTGTAGTTTCTACCAGTCTGGCAGTACCAGAGACCGTTCTGCCTGAAAAGTTCACCCCTATGAGGGAGATGATGAGTTTTGCGCTGCTCACCATAGTGCTTTGATAATGTCGGGTCAGTCAGCGGGACCCTGATACACACCCCTGTTGGGGCGGGGAGATTTTAGTTTGTTTGGAGCCCTCGTCTAAACTGTGGGCACAATTTCAGGATGAGGTGAGCTCCCGGGGATGACAAAGCAGTACCTAAGGGTGAAGTAATGGATTGGATTATCCATAAGTGCTGCCTTGATCTTGCCTTTACATACCTACTGTCGACTGTAATTGTTTTTATGGGTAAATTTTCCAGGGGCAGAGTCATGTCAGCTCCTAGTAATGGCACGGTCTTCTCTGTGAGAGCAGTTGGATCAAAAAGTGTCGCTCTGACTACTGCATCATGTGACAATCCTGTGTCATACAGACAAGTGGCTGGTGTGTTATTTACTAACACTTGCCTCATCATGGGCATTGGTGTACTTATCATCTAGTTATATCAGGTCAGCCAGCATGACAACACCTTGTTCTGCTGTGATAGCTTGTAGCTCAGTGGACATTGTATCATGCAGCTGCTCATAGAGGATAAGTTCAAGTCAGACCATCAAATGTCTGGTCTGGGTTGGACAATGTTAACCATGTTTGAAGATAAGCACTAACCTGTCTTTAAATTGGCTGTACATTTCTCCCCTGCCATACCTCAGGCTTCAAAATCTCTTTCGGTAGGCTTCAGTTGTAAGTCCCTACCAGATGAGGAGTGTTTGCTTGAGCACATCATAATCAGTTAGTTTATGGGTGGTAGCTTTGTATACACATCATATGCAACAGCTCTGAGACCTTGCGGAAGTTTGATGTTAAGCTTTTTTAGGGCCAAGTTAAATCTATTTATTAGCCTTTCGAATTGGTCCAGATACCTGTTAATACTTTCCGTGGTCTCATTGAATGGGTCCAAAGAAAAATTCATGGCCGGAATTTGGATGGTAGGCTGAGAATTTTGGCTGGCCGTGTCAGGAGAGTTATCTTTCTCAGCAGATTGTTCAAGCCCTTTGAGAACAAGTTCACGGTCTCTGGCTTTGTCACACTCTGCTTGTTGTAGGTCTCCAACTTTCTTGCGTTCGGCTTGTTCCAGCTGTCTTATGTTGTTGCACTCTGCCTGTTGTAACTCTCTTAATTTGTTATGCTCTTCAGATTCACGTACTTTGTTCTGTTCTTCGCTTCATGTATTTTGTCTTGCTCTTCAGGTTCTTGTATTTTGTCTCACTCTGCAACTTCTACTTATAGCTCTTTTAATTTCTTTTCTCTTCCGCAGCCTCTTCAGTTTCCTTTTCATATTGTGTAATCACAAACGTGACCAGTTCTTGACCACAGGCGTACAGATTCTCCCCGCTCTCTGAATTCCCGTCTAAGTTTCACTGATTCAGTCATAATATTGAAATCTTAAACACGTCTGGGCAAACAAATATCTGCTAAGTAGAGCAAAAGTAAACAATCTCAAAATGTAGCAGCAAGATTGATTGATTATAACATTAATCAAACACAGTCGTAGATTGACTACAGCATCAATGAAGCACAGTGTTGTCATATATCATATAAGATAAACATGTACAGGCGGCAGATGGAGAGATGGGTGGAATACTACTCTGATCTCTACTCCAGAGAGAACACAGTGACCTCCCCAGCCATTGATGCTATTCAGTGCGTGCCAGTCATGGAAGAGCTTGACGTAGAGCCGACCGTGGACGAACTCAGCAAGACCACTGACAGCCTGGCATCAGGCAAGGCACCTGGCAATGACGGCATTCCTCCAGACCTCATCAAACACTGCAAGACCCTTCTGCACCCTTTGCATGCCATCCTCTGTCAGTGCTGGAATGAGGGAGCTGTACCGCAGGACATGAGGGATGCCAAGATTGTCACTGTCATGTGAATGAGGAAAAAGTGATGTGAATGGAAAAGTTTCATATCAATTAAGAGATTTTGTAATTTTTGCAATTGTGGAATGGAACCTACGGGTTTGATGCTTTTTTGTATTCATGGAGTGCAACCGCCAGTGATGCGGAAGAGTAGGACGCTGAGTGGATTGTAAAGTGTGTTCACCCAATGTGAGGAAGGGTGGAAGATTATTGTTACTTCAGAGGAGCTCTGGACACAGACATAGGAGGATGTCTGATTGTAACCCTCTTTGGGTTTAACATAGGACTAGGATTGTCCGATGCAACCCTGGGTTGGGTGTGCTATATTATTGGACTGGTTTGTCCGATGCAACCCTGGTTTGGGTGTGCTTAACCCTTGGTGGGTGTAATATGCCTGGCGTGGCAAGTTCACTCGAGTTTTGAGTGTAGATGTAGACTGGAAGTCTACTAGGGTAGGCTTGTCGCTTATTCCCTAGAAGGTGAGTACCAGTTGGGGTTGTAAACTGGTTAAAGCAATTACAGTAAATGTGTAATTGTAATGATAACAGAAGTTTGATAATTATACAGATTTGATGATATTGCGCTATTTGGGAAAAAGAGAAAGATGAATGTTGAACGCGAAAAGAGAAGAATTGAAAAATAAATAAATAAAATATTGTTGTATAAAGATTTCTCTCTGTACCCCAACTGTAGGTAGGAATAGGTTGGCGGAACAAGACTCATGTGAGTATTCTATATTGATCTTGGAGTGAATGTGAAAGGAGTTAAAAAGGAGCTATGAATAATAAGAGAAAGAGAGAATAAATACAATTCATTTTAGAGGTTAACCCTGGACCTAGGGTTTCGTTACAGAATCCCTCAGCGTCCAGTGGTGGTCCAGTGGTGGTCCAGTGGTGGTCCAGTGGTGGTCCAGTGGTGGTCCAGCGGTGGTCCAGGCTTGAGCTGTACGAGCCTAGTGAGAGTCCAGGCTGTGGTGGTCCAGAGGTGGTACAGCCAAGTGAAAGAAAGCTCCTCGACAAGTCAAGATGACTTGTCTTTATTGATACTATTTAATATAAGAACTGATAGTGTAACATGTGTGTGAGTGTGTTGGATTTTTGGTAAAACTTTGAATATTGTGTTATTGTTTCTATGTGGGGAATTATCTTGTGAAGAGAAGAAATAATTGTTGGAAAATGCAGTGAAATGCAAAGAAGATTTAAAACCCTTTTCTTTGTGAGTAAAGGGAGCATTTTATAGAAAACTCAGTTCAATTGTGGTAGTGCTCCTTTGGGTGAATGGAGTGATTGCGTGTTGTGTACGAAGTAAGCATACTGTGTTTGTGAATGCAAGTGTGTATGTTCACAAACGTGGGTGTGTGACAGTGGTGACCCCGTCTTTGAATTTAGGTTAGAGTTTAATAGGATTGTTTTTTGAGTGAGTACTGCTGCTAAAATATTGTTTTGAACCCCTTTGTAAAAAAAAAAAGAAAAAGAAAAATAGAAGTAAAATTACTCTGCCAAATTACAATTATAAAGATACTATTTTGTTCCCCTCTCTACATTGCTGAATAATTGTTATATTTATTCATTTTCAGTGGTATTTTCAATTTTGTTTTTCTTATCTATATTTATGGTGTGAGTCAATTGTTTATGTAATGTATACTTGTTCTTAGTATTCCCGTCTCCAGTTCTACGGGTGGTAGTTTCAATTAGTGGGCTACTTAAGGGTTCTTTTGCTTGGTCTTACTTTTCCTACTTTTTTCAAATTTTCGCCTCTCTTGGTTTCTGTCTCTATTCTAATTAAAATTCTCTTGATATTCTTTACAATAAGCTCCTCTCTAGTTTCAAGTTTAGGCGGTTTTTTTTGCTATTTTAAATAGGGTTTCTGATTAGTGTGTGTAAATGCTCCCTTTATTTTAAATGTTGTAAGGTTTAGTTGAAAATCTTTCTTGTAAAATTGTTTGCGTTTTTCTGGCACATTCTTTTGGATTCCTTTTTGAAAACAGTGCTCTGCTTTAGTTTAAAACAATAATTAAAAAAAAATATTCTTAAGCTTTTCTTGGTATTTCGGAAATCTTTCTCACAATTCAGTCTTTCAGAGCCATTTCTAAATTTACTTCTCACATTTTTTGGCCAACTAAATTAACTTAAATAAAACATTTTTTCAGTGAGGGTGCATTTCCATACTCAATCAAATTTTACTGGAAAAAAAAATATTCTTTTCTGTCCTGTCATTGCTTTTTTTTTGGTTCTTTACAAATTTGAATGTTTTGAGCTCTGTATTCTAGTAATCAGTGCCAAGTAAGTTTAAATTGTTGTTCTATTTTAAATAGTGTTTTTATTTCACATCTTAATTTCTCTACCCATTTGCACGCTGTGGGATTTCTTTAAGCGTGATCTACACTCTCATACAACATGACTGATACAGTAGATGATCAACAAATAGAGGAATTCCAATCCTTATTTGTGAAGGAGGATGAGGAAACGGTTCGTTTCAACCGATTTTTGTCCCAGGGACAGAAATTACAGTTGTCTGGTGATGCTTTAATGGCTTACATTGATCAGTGTGAAGAGCGTGCGCTCAGAGCGAAAGAAAGAGAGGAGAAGAAAGAGACAGAGAAAGAAGATAAGATTAGGCAAGCAGAAGCACAGTTAGAGAAAGAAGAGAAGGATAGACAAGTACAGTTAGAGAAAGAAGAGAAGGATAGACAAGCACAGATAGAGGAAAAAATCAGGGCGCATGAACTTGAAATGAAAAGAACAGAAAGTCTTAATTTACTTGAAATGAGAAGATTGGAACTTGAACAAAAACGAGTGGAACTTCAGTTAAAGCAACAGGCTGTTCAACAATCTGCAAATGTAAATGTTTCTCAAACTGATGCTGTTCCTGTTCAGGGTGCAGGTAAGACTTCCTACATTCCCAAATTACCCCCTTTTGATGAGAATCGTGATGACATAGACTCTTTTCTTTTTAGGTTTGAAAACCATGCTTCATCATGTGGTTGGAGCAAGGACAAATGGACATTGTATGCTGCTTCCTTATTCAAGGGCACCGCATTATCTCTGTATCATAGTTTGGCAGTTCGTGATTCTCTCACATGGGAAGAGCTGAAAGCTGAACTTTTGAAGAAGTTTCAATATACAGATGAAGGCTTTAGAGAAAAATTTCGTTCAGTTCGTCCAGAAAAAGGTGAATCATTTGCAGCTTTCCTTATTAGGACAAGTCATTTATTTGATCGTTGGGTTGAATTGTCCCAAACACAGAAAGAATATGCTGATTTGCGTGACTTGTTGTTACGTGAGCAGATTTTACAAAGCGTATCCAAAGACCTAGCTATTTTTCTAAAAGAGAGATCTTGTAAAACTGCAGAGGATATCTGTAAGCTGGCAGATCAGTATCGGACTGCTCATCCGGAAAAGTATTTTTCCAGGAAATCTGACCGTGATGTGTTTGAGGCAAATGTTGCTTCAACAGGCCAGTTTGGTCCGGGTCGTTCTCAACCAAACAGGAGATATGGTCATAGAGGAGGCCAGAGTTTTTCTCAAAGACAGAATACAAACAGGAATAATGTACATTCCTATAATAACTGGCAAGAGAATAATTCTGGACAAACTTTTTCACAGGGTAATCCAAATGCAAGTCATTACCCAAGAGGATATACCAATTCTCGACGGACTGGTCAGTTTAGAGCTATTCGTGGCCGTGGACAATTTTCAAACCGTGGTGGTATTGATCATAGTACAGTACCAAATACAGTATCTGGTGCGGACAATGGTTGTTGGCACTGTTCCTGTATATTTCACAAGAAGAAAGACTGTCCTTTTCTAGCACAGGGTAATGTGTGCTTAGCAACAGATCCCAAGCAAACTGCTAAAGATACTCAGCATGTTTTAGTGTCTGACACTGATGTTACAGGTCTACACATTGAATCGTGTGCTGTCAATGGGTTTGGTGCTACACTGTTGAGGGATACTGGGTGTACTACTGCTGGTGTACGCAAAGATTTAGTCAGAAAAGAACAATACACCGGGACACATCAGCAATGTCGTACATTTGGTGGCAAAATTGAATCATTTCCTTTGGCATGTGTTTATGTTTGTACTCCCTATTTTACAGGTGAAATAACAGCATGTGTCATTGATGATCCTGTGACAGACCTCATTCTTGGAAATCTCAAGGGTGTTTCCACGTCTTGTGGAGGACAATGTGGTTCTTTTGTGCCTTCTATGGTAAGCACTCGTTCACAAGAGGAAAAAGAAAGGCAAGGTCAAAAACCCCTGGTTGTTCCATATGTCCCAAAATTGGATGTGACTCCTGAACATTTGAGTGATTTACAAAAGACAGATACAACATTGACTCATTTGTTTCAGAAAGTTGTTCCTGAGGTACCTGACAAAGTGACTGATATCATGTACATAAAAAAGAATAATCTTCTATACCGTCTTTTTCCTAAAGATGAACAGGTGGTGGAGCAGATTGTTGTTCCTATGTCTTTACGTGATACTGTTTTGCATACTGCACATGATTCCATGTTTTCGGGTCATTGTGGAGTCAAACGTACTCTGCAACGTGTGTTGTCTTCATTTTTTTGGCCTGGTGTTAGTGTGCAAGTTTCAAAATATTGTCAATCATGTGATGTCTGTCAGAAAACAATTCCCAAAGGTCGTATACCATTTGCACCTTTGCAAAGAATGCCAGTCATTACTGAACCATTCAGTCGTGTTTGTATTGATTTGGTTGGTCCATTTCATGTTTCCAATTCTGGTTTTCGTTATGTGCTCACTGTCATGGATGTTGCTACCAGGTATCCTGAAGCTGTACCTTTGAAAAAGATTGATACCATTTCTGTGGCAGAAGCATTATTTTCTATTTTTTCCAGAATGGGACTTCCTGATGAAATATTATCTGACTTGGGTACTCAGTTTGTGTCAGATCTCATGAAAGAAATATTTCGTTTACTTTCAATTTCTGCATGTACTACATCTCCATACCATCCACAGTCGAATGGCCTTGTGGAAAGATTTAATGGTACTTTCAAGATGATGTTGAAGAAAGTTTCTAAGGAAAGACCATCAGACTGGGATCGATACATTCCAGCCATACTTTTTGCCTACAGGGAATTGCCAAATGAGAGCACAGGTTTCTCTCCTTTTGAGTTGCTTTTTGGTCGTTCACCAAAAGGACCTATTAGCATCCTGTCAAAGTCATGGTCTGGGGACAATGTGTCTCAAGAAGAAAAAAATGTTTTTGTTATGTTTTTACTTTACAAAATCGTATAGCAGATGCATGTCGTATTGCCCAAGAAAATGCTTATAACAGTGCAACTACGCATAAAAAGTATGCTGATCGTGGGGCAAAGATGCGTGTGTTTTCTGTGGGTGACAATGTGTTGGTGCTTTTGACAGATGACAAGAGCAAGATGCATGTGATGTGGAAAGGACCATTCGTCGTCATTGAAAAATGTTCTGATGTCAATTACAGAATTGATATGAATGGTGTGAAGAAAATTTTCCATGTTAACATGTTGAAAAAGTACTTTCACAGGTCTGATGTTATGATCAACAAGGTTGCTGTCCCTGATAAGATTTCAGCATTGGCATGTGACATTTCATGTCTGTTACGAATGGATTGTGTGACAGAACATTTGCAACGTCTTGACAAACCTGTGTTTCACAAGGTGCCTGTAATTCATGAAACTGCTGTTGGTGTAGTTCAGGACACTGGTGATGATGTTATTCAACTGCCTACATTATCCTTAAAAGGTGAAACATACGAGGATGTCAAGATCAACGAGGACTTGAAACCATCTCAGGTGGCTCAACTAAAGTGTTTACTACAGGATTATACAGATGTACTTACAGACAAACCAGGATCTGCAGTTGGTGTTGAACCTCATAGAATACGGTTGACAACAGATGTTCCTGTACGAATGAAGTCGTATCCTTTACCTTTTGCAAAAAAGCAAATTATTGAGAGGTACAGGTCATATTGGATCTTGGGGTCATTGAAAAGTCAGTTCTCCATATGTGGCTCCTGTGGTGCTGGTTTCAAAACCAGATGGTTCAGTCAGATTTTGTATTGATTACAGGGCTTTGAATAAATTGACTGTTTTTGATTCTGAACCAATTCCTGATGTGGAGGATTTGTTTTGTCAACTGAGTCAAGCCAAGTATTTTGTGAAAATTGATCTCACAAAAGGTTATTGGCAGATACCGATGTGTGTTGATGATAAAGAAAAAACAGCTTTTCAAACACCATTTGGACTTTTTCATTTTTTGCGAATGCCTTTTGGTTTGCAGAATGCACCGGCAACTTTGCGAGAATGATGAGACAACTCAGGTTACATGAAATGTCTGCTGTAAGTTTTTTTGATTATTTTGCTGGCTTCAAAACATGGAGTAATCTGCTGAGATGTTTGAAAAATGTTTTTGAAAGACTCCGTTCTTTTGGTTTGACAGCAAGGCCATCAAAAATCATGGCGGGTTTTCAAAAACTGGAGTTTTTGGGGCATACAATTGCTGTGGGTTCGATGCAGCCAGAAAAGAAGAAAATGGAAAAGATTTTGGCAATCAAAACCCCATGTTCAAAGAAACAGGTTCGTTCACTTCTTGGACTCTTATCTTATTACAGGCGTTATGTCCCTCACTTTGCAACTCTTACAGCTCCATTAACTGAGTTGACAAAGGGTTCCAAGCATTCATCTATTGATTGGACTGTAGATTGTCAGAATGCTTTGGAAGCAGTTCAAAAGGTTTTGAATTCTTCTCCTGTTTTACTTCTGCCCAACTTGGAGAAAGATTTTGTCCTCCGGACTGATGCAAGTTCAACAGGAATGGGTGCTGTTCTTTTGCAAGAACATCAAGATTTATTGCATCCAGTACAGTTTGCAAGTAAGAAGTTCACCGATGCACAGTCGAAGTATTCTACTATTGAACGGGAATGCTTAGCGATTGTGTGGGCACTTGCAAAATTTGAGCGTTTCTTGACAGGCAGGTTTTTTGTCCTGCAGACGGATCACAGACCTCTGACGTTTTTGAAGACATCAAGAACAAAGAATAACCGTCTATTACGGTGGTCTTTGGCGATCCAGCAATACAGTTTCAGGGTTGATCCAATTTCAGGGTCCAGCAATGTGATTGCTGACATTTTGTCTCGACAGTAATAAGCAGTGTGTGTTTTCAAGTTTGCTGTTGAAAGTTGAATTTATATGTTTGTATTTGAGTAATGGAATGTTGTTGTGTGCAATATTGATTACTTGCGGTAGTGATAGTTGATGTTGGCTTTGGATAATTTTTTTTGGAAACAATGTTTTTATAAATATACATTTTTCTGTTCGCATGTACTCATGTCATTTTGGGAAAGTATTTTTTCAGAATACTGTCAATGGTGTATTTTTTTTTGTGAACTCCTATACTCTTCTTTGAAAAAATTTGATGAATCAAATTTTTTTATCGGAGGTTGGGGGGTGTCATGTGAATGAGGAAAAAGTGATGTGAATGGAAAAGTTTCATATCAATTAAGAGATTTTGTAATTTTTGCAATTGTGGAATGGAACCTACGGGTTTGATGCTTTTTTGTATTCATGGAGTGCAACCGCCAGTGATGCGGAAGAGTAGGACGCTGAGTGGATTGTAAAGTGTGTTCACCCAATGTGAGGAAGGGTGGAAGATTATTGTTACTTCAGAGGAGCTCTGGACACAGACATAGGAGGATGTCTGATTGTAACCCTCTTTGGGTTTAACATAGGACTAGGATTGTCCGATGCAACCCTGGGTTGGGTGTGCTATATTATTGGACTGGTTTGTCCGATGCAACCCTGGTTTGGGTGTGCTTAACCCTTGGTGGGTGTAATATGCCTGGCGTGGCAAGTTCACTCGAGTTTGAGTGTAGATGTAGACTGGAAGTCTACTAGGGTAGGCTTGTCGCTTATTCCCTAGAAGGTGAGTACCAGTTGGGGTTGTAAACTGGTTAAAGCAATTACAGTAAATGTGTAATTGTAATGATAACAGAAGTTTGATAATTATACAGATTTGATGATATTGCGCTATTTGGGAAAAAGAGAAAGATGAATGTTGAACGCGAAAAGAGAAGAATTGAAAAATAAATAAATAAAATATTGTTGTATAAAGATTTCTCTCTGTACCCCAACTGTAGGTAGGAATAGGTTGGCGGAACAAGACTCATGTGAGTATTCTATATTGATCTTGGAGTGAATGTGAAAGGAGTTAAAAAGGAGCTATGAATAATAAGAGAAAGAGAGAATAAATACAATTCATTTTAGAGGTTAACCCTGGACCTAGGGTTTCGTTACAGAATCCCTCAGCGTCCAGTGGTGGTCCAGTGGTGGTCCAGTGGTGGTCCAGT
Source organism: Conus canariensis (assembly GCA_033310375.1). NCBI lineage: Eukaryota > Metazoa > Mollusca > Gastropoda > Neogastropoda > Conidae > Conus > Conus canariensis. Next base: position 38,453,971 of record CM065743.1, read on the forward strand.
GGTGGTCCAGTGGTGGTCCAGCGGTGGTCCAGGCTTGAGCTGTACGAGCCTAGTGAGAGTCCAGGCTGTGGTGGTCCAGAGGTGGTACAGCCAAGTGAAAGAAAGCTCCTCGACAAGTCAAGATGACTTGTCTTTATTGATACTATTTAATATAAGAACTGATAGTGTAACATGTGTGTGAGTGTGTTGGATTTTTGGTAAAACTTTGAATATTGTGTTATTGTTTCTATGTGGGGAATTATCTTGTGAAGAGAAGAAATAATTGTTGGAAAATGCAGTGAAATGCAAAGAAGATTTAAAACCCTTTTCTTTGTGAGTAAAGGGAGCATTTTATAGAAAACTCAGTTCAATTGTGGTAGTGCTCCTTTGGGTGAATGGAGTGATTGCGTGTTGTGTACGAAGTAAGCATACTGTGTTTGTGAATGCAAGTGTGTATGTTCACAAACGTGGGTGTGTGACAGTCACCCTGTACAAAAACAAGGGCGAGAGGCAGAGCATCGTCGGCAAAGTCTACGCACGGGTCCTCCTGAACCGCCTGCAGAAGCTGGCTAAATGTGTCTACCCAGAATCACAGTGTGGCTTTCGAGCAGAGAGATCAACGGTAAACATGGTCTTCTCCCTTGGCCAACTCCAGCAGAAGTGCAGAGAGTAGTGGATGCCCCTGTATGTCGCATTCATTGACCTCACCAAGGCCTTTGACCTAGTCAGCAGACATAGTCTTTTCAAGGCTCTGCGGAAGATCAGCTGCCCTCTCCCCCCCCCTCCAAACTGCACAGCTTAATTGAGTCCTTTCACTCAAACATGAACGGGACTGTGCAGTATAATGGCAGCCTCTCCCAGCCCTTTGACATACGTAGTGGTGTCCAACAAGGCCCCGAACCTCTTTAGGATCTTCTTTGCTCTCCTCCTGTGGCATGCATTCAGCACAGCTCAAGAGGGGATCTGCCTGTGGACCAGATAGGATGGCAGGCTTTTCAACATCAGCCACCTAAAAGCAAGGACAAAGATCCACAAAGCCCTCATCAGAGATATGCTGTTTGCCGATGATGCTGCTGCTGTGACCCACACCCAGCAGGAATTGCAGTCACTGATGGACCACTTCTCCCAGGTCTGCAAATACTTTGGTCTGACTATCAGCCTAAAGAAGACAATGTCCTGGGCCAAGATACGTCGTCACCACGACCCATCACCATTGATGACTATGAGCTTGATGCCATCCATCAGTTCACTTACCTTGGATGCACCATCACCGATAACCTCTCCCTTGACACTGAAATCGACAAGAGGATCGGAAAAGCAGCCACAACACTTGCTTGCCTTACACAAACAGTGTGGATAAATCCCAAGCTTACTACAAAGACAAAGATGGCTGTGTATAACGCCTGCGTTCTCAGCACCTTGCTGTATGGCAGTGAGACATTGACCATGCATGCTCGCCAGGAGAAAAGGCTCAATTTCTTTCACCTCAGAAGCCTCAGCGTATAATTGGCATCTCCTGCCAAGATAGGGTGACCAACACAGAAGTCCTGTCTCGCACTGGCCTCCCTACCATGTATACCCTGCGGAGTCAGCACTGACTGTATTTGCTGGGCCATGTTCGTCACATGGAGGATGGTCGCATCCCAAAAGACGTCGTCTATGGAGAGCTTGCTGCAGGGCAGAATAGCATTGGCTGCCCACAGCTGAGACACAAAGACATTTGCAAAAAAGAAATGAAGGTGCTTGAGATCAACACTGAGTCCAGGGAGGACCTTGCAGCAGACCGCACCAGCTGGAGAAGCACTCACAAGAAACAGCTGCAGATTGGCGAAGACAAACTGACAACTGCTGCAGCAGAAAAAACGAGCCCGCAGAAAGGGGATGACAGCCAACAAACCAGTGTTAGCATACCGATGTGACCATTGCGACAGAGACTGCCATTCTCGTATCGGTCTCTACAGCCACAGGCGACGCTGCTCGGGGCGAGCGGACAGCCCGGATACATATAAATCTTAGGTTGGATATACTCTATCCATGGTCAGCTATGATTGACGGAAGCCTACTACTACTACTACTAAGCATGTACAAAACAAACACAAACACACTTTTCCTCCTGGACTGCAACTTAATCAGCCCTTTTTGTTGTTATTTTTTTCTCTGTCAACAATTTGGAAAAGCCAAAGGGAGTAACGTTTTGAGTACATCTTTATTTTTGACCATCCCAGATGAGCCCCCACTTTGATGTGATGAGAGCTGGAGTTGGCAGGTGATGTGATCCTCGAGGGGAAGGACTCAGATTGTTTTCTTCATTAGAGTCATAGTTTAGTTGTGCATTAAAATTTCACCTACACCCTCTGTCTCACCAGTGATGGAAGAAGCAACTTTCCGGTACTAGTCATCAATAGAAATGTCGTTTTTCTTGGGACTTTTAAAATACTCAAGAGTGGCTCAAGAATAATTATTTTTCGGTTTGTGAACTTAAAAGTGCCTGTAGCTCGGAGAGACATAACTAGAGATGAAATAACGCTTGAACAACAAAGAACTGACACTAATCAACTGTGCATCCACACACCAACTTTACTTGCGTATACAAGACTAAAATATGCACATCAACAGAACTTCAGTCACAGCAGTCTTTGTTTGGGCTAGCTTTCCCCCATGTTATCTCATTATAAAGAGAGGGGATGTTCTTGGTGAATATTGAGCTGAGAGGTGCGTGGATCTCTCTCTGGCAGCTAGTGACTGATTCATTTTTTTTCTTTAGGCAGGCTGATCTGTGTGGAGGTGGTGGTGGTTTCATTTTACGTCTTTTCATCCGGCAGATGATATTAAAACAACAACAACAACAACAACAACAAAAAAACCCACTTAAGTCATTTCAACACATACATCTGCATACACTTATGAAAAAGAAAACAACTGTGTGGACTGCCTGGCCACGTAGGAGCGTGGAATCTTGGTCCTGTGCTGGGCCAGTAGCAGGAAGACCAGGGACAGGAATAGAAACTGGAACCCAGGATCTGGTTACAAGATAGAACCTGGTTTGTAGTGAAGCAGCTGAGAGTCCAGCTTGGTGTGTCCTCACAATTGCACTCTGGCTTTCAATAAATGTGTGAGATCTCCGCTGACAAAGGATTAGACCAGCATCGATATACCTACCGTAATTTTCAGTATCCGCCGTAGTCCTTCACTTAGATTTTGAGTGGATTTTAACAAGTGGTGGGAGGCAGTAATAAAATGCTTAACAAATGAAGGCAAACAACACTTCGATTATTCTTAGTTATAAACTTATCCCAAGTACACATGTTGATTAGAGTTACCTAGTACAAAGCATTAAGACAATCAACAGTATTCACGATTCACCTTAACAGTTTTCACCCAATATAGGCATACTGTTTTTCTGTCAGAAGATAACACTCAGTGATCATCTTGATAAATATTATTGAATACTTGCAAAAAGTCATACTGTTAACATGAAATGTTAATCAAGCATCTTACCATTTTTTTAACAAAATTATGTCAAAAATTACAATGTTGAAACATGTTGCATACATACAAGCAATGCGTAGTCTCACGACTTAGAAACTTAGTTTCAGCATACAGTTCTTCTGGGTTGATCAGCGAAACCCGACACAGGATTTCAGAGTAAAAGAGATGAGCGTGCCCCTGTTTGGTATACACCGGTGTTATTACTTGGTTCACTGTTGGTAATCAGTCTCGCAGCCTTTGGTGGAGAAGTGAAGTCAGGAGACCTGGTTTTCCCTTTTTGTGTGCAAAGCTACATATTCAGTCACTACAGAAAGCGGGGGTGGTGGTGTTAGTGACAGGGCGGTGATCTGGAATGGGACAGTCGTCCCCCACCACCTACCATGTGAAGCAATGTGAAGATGATTCAATAAGACAATCACTCAGCTGTTGGCGGCAAGTTTAGCGCGTATGTGAATGACCAAAGCTGTTTGCCACACCTGCGAGACATTTGTAGTGCTGTCTTTCCTGCACCATCAGATAAACAAAGGGAACACAGGCGCTTGGTTGATGACTCGCTCTATTGTGACGTCAAAGTTCTCATTCGTTTGTTGCAGCAAGGTGCACTGATCCTGGGCTCAGCTTGTATCAAAAATCAGCAGGGAGAGTGTGAGAGTAGAAGGGGGTTGAGGAAGAGTGTAGAGACTGAAAAATGACGTACACTGCTAACCCTGATTACAGTTTGTTACACACACACACACACACACACACACCCACCACGCACGCACGCGCGCGCGCACACACACACACACACACACACACACACACACACACACACACACACACACACAGATAGAGATCATGGTGTGACTGGTTATTGCCACGTCATGCACACACAACACTTTCCAGTTCTCATGAAATTGCAAGTAATCAAGTTCAATAACGTTTTGTTTATTGAATAACATAGCCTGCATTCAAAGCACACATTAAATTACACTGGGGGTGGTTCGATTATATTGAAAGTGGGGTGATGAAATCTTTAAACTGCTGACATTTGAAGCTTGGAATTGAAGTCTGACCAACTGAACTAAGGATTGTGTTGTTTTAAGTTTATCTAGCCAAGTTACTCTTTATATATGCAGAAATCAGTTTTCATGCAGTTGCTGTTCTTAACACCCGCGCGCGCGCGCGCGCGCGCGCACACACACACACACACACACACACATTTATACTCCAGCCACACACACACACACACACACACACACACACACACACACACACACACACACACACACACACACACACACACACACACACTGATAAAATGATGAAATTGAACACATTGGCTAAACTGTGCAAAGAGATAATGATATCTAATGTAGTTTTTGAAACAATTTATTTTCTAAATTTGAGTAGAGATGCTGTGTCCATCGACCTAGTTTAATAGAAGACATATACCCTGGCATGTAATCGTTTATTGCTGTTGACCATCCCAGAATAGTCAGGGGATTCCTTTCAGCGGTATTACCAAAACTGGCAAACAGCAGCTGCAGAGTTCAGTTTAATGCACTTACCTGACACACAGGCTGTGTTTGTGTATGCTACTGTCCCTCAGTATGCTTGTAACTGCTCAGAATATAACAGTGACTCATTCATAATTCTACGGAAGCATTCAAAGCTCTTTACTTTTATTCATAGAGACAAAGAGTACTTTGGGGCTTTTTTTGTCATACATTCTGTTTCATTCTGTAAAATGTGGTTCGTCCTCAACGCACGTTGTGGCTCAAACAACAGAAAAGGTTTCATTGAGACAGTTCTTCCTGTTGATTTCCTGAACTCTCATGATGCCTCAGATTTCTTCCATTTCTTGCATCACTATCCTAACAAACCAAGGACTGTAAGCAAATTAGAGAAAGGAGGGAAAGAAGCAAAAGAGAGAGAGAGAGAGAGAGAGAGAGAGAGAGAGAGAGAGAGAGAGAGAGAGAGAGAGAATAGTCATGCCAAGTCAGTGCATCTTTCTCTTTTTCATTACATTTTTGTTCAGGTACACCAACACTTTACGCTGGCAAAGTGGCGTTGTCGTTTTCTTTTTGACACACCATGAATACTTGTGGCCATCAGCAGTGGAAAACTGTTTTATTTGGGAATCCTGGAGTCCACGTTTGTCATTCAGTGGAAGGCATTGTGGTCGAACGTTGGCGGGCTTTGTGTGTGAACTCCCTTCCTTCTCAGATCATCACCCTATTAGAAAACCTGTCAAGCTTCCTGTCCTGATTAACAATACTGTATTAAGTGTTCATCTGGAAATCTGTCCCATGCAGCACCTGACTCACAATTTACAGGCCTGTGATGTGAAAAGTCAGTGCAGGGAACTGGAGAACACTGAGACATGGCACAGGGCGACTTGTAGTATGTCCCATGGACCAACACAGCCCTATTTTTATTGTGACCTATCTGGACAGTTCGTACCTTACAATATGGTGTGTGATTTTCGAAAAGATTGTTTTGATGGACGAGACGAAGATTTTTGTCAGCATGCTGCATGTAAAGAATACGAATTGGACTGTGGACTTGGACAGGTGCGTGCTGTTATTTTTCTGAGAGCTTCTCCATTCTTTCCGTTTGTTTCTACATATCCTGTCTGATCTCCACACACATAGAATCATTATGTAAATATAGCTCTTGATTTGAATCTTGAAATGTTCATATTTTGTTGTGCCCTTCTCTATACCCTTTCCGTGTCATTATTTCCACAGTGCCTACTCTGACCCACAGGGACCCACATCCAGATATTCTGTTTGCTGTTCCAAGAGCTGCAGCAGCAGTTGACCTCTAGATCGTTACATATTTAACGTTGACCTTGTCCTGCCTTTTCATTTCGTCCTTTGGTCTTTTATTTGAGACATCGTCCAGCCACGTTGAAAATTTCGTCTGGTTATCAATAATCTGGATGCTACACATTTCATGAAAGGCGTGGATGGCTATCAACCCCTACAAACCAGTCATAGCCTAATGCGTGCAGGACAGACACTAACACTGACAGAAATCTGATTTTAAAACTTAAAGGTGGCCTTAACATCAATGAAAACCGTATTAGTTATTGAACACATTGAGCTCACATGTTGAATAGGTAAGATTAACCTTTGTTAGTCACTGAAGACATTAAGCTCACATGATGAATAGGTAATGTTGTGTGGAGTATACGGATCCAAAACTCATACAGGTTAATGAGTACCGGGTCATCCGTCCTCCCACACGTCGTACCTAAAATGACGTATTTCTGGTTGTCATGGTCACTTATGGTCACTTGATGGCTGGCCTTCTTTGCCATGGTCTCGATCACGGTCATCTTCTTTTCCCGCAAGCTGAACTTGACCACCATAGACTGTGCACTGCTGTTCCTGCTCTCCCCTGCCCTGTGTGCTCGGGCAATGGCGTCGCTCGTCCATTTCACCAGGTCCCTAACGGTGTTGTGAGGGTTTCCCAAACTCAGTCTGGCGCAGGTATCAGAATATTCACACCTGATGCCACAGAGGAGACACTCCAGAGTCACTGCCAAGATGGTAAGGGGAACATACTATAATCCTGTCATGGTTTGGTTCTGACACAGTCACTGTCTGTGTAAACTCCTGTGTGAGGCGGTCACTGTCGGTAGGTCCAGGCTTCGATTCCACATCACCACAGCACAACAGGTAAGCTGCAACAAACATAAACAGCTAACCTGCAGTACCTCGGGGTCACCACTCTCTTCTGTATTTTCACACGAAGGTTGCCTATAGCTATGAAGTTTTAAATATATGCTGAGAAACAGGCCACATTTTGCACGAAAACGCATGATCACCGACGATCGTCCAATTTATGGCACTGTCAGGACACTGTCACCTATCTGAATGTGAAGCCTATTATTTACATAGGATATTAATGAAAGCGCTAATTAACAAAAAAATTATCATTTCCAAGTGAGCTCCAAAAAAGCGTGATGTGACCACCGTAGGATCATTTCATTCAGAGAGAGAGAGAGAGAGAGAGAGAGAGAGAGAGAGAGAGAGAGAGAGAGAGAGATGCAAGGCATAGGTGCTGCCAGCCCTTCAACAGCTTGGACTTCAGGCAGTCTTTCAAGACGACAATGCACGGCCCCATCGCACCAGACCAGTAAACACGTTTCTCCAAGCTGCTGGTGTCAACAGAATGCAGTGGCCCGCAAACAGCCCAGACCTGAACCCCTTGGGATGAGCTGGGCCGGAGACTGCAGCAGCGTCGTCCTCCTCCTGCTAACCTGGGTCAGCTGTTTGAGTCACTCCAGCAGGAGTGGGCTGCTGTCCCCCAGGCCTTTCTGCGCACACTGGTGAACTCCATGCGACAACGCTGCCTTGAATACCTTGCCAATAACGGGGGACACACACGTTATTAACCATGACATTGAACAAACACTCCTCCTGTGACTTTCAAATTTGGGGGTGGGGGTGTTTGTACTGCGTTCGATTGCAGTTTGTTGATTCCTCGGACTTGTCATTGTCTTTACACACTTTTCACATATTCAATAAATTCATGTTACACTTGGAGATTGATCACTTCCCAATTTTCTTTTTTGTAAGTCAGTGAAATGTTGGTCCTTAACTTTTTTTGAACAGTATATATATGTATATCCAATGCAGTCGTTACATAGGTCTATGTCCCTGGCTATGCAGGCTTGGAAATAGGTTTTCTTCAGCTGTGCTCATTTACTTTCACTTTACTTATAAATTCATTTTATTTCAATTATTTCATTTGGTTTGTTATGTTTTCACATTGTGATCTATCTCTTTATGTATTTATTCATTCATTCATCCATCCATCCCTCCATCCATCTGTTTATTTATTTATTGCAAAAAGTAATAAAAAGTAGTATATTGTGTTGTCAAATCTATGCCCTCTGTGACATTTTGCACTGAGTGGAGATTATTACAGATTAGAAATACTGCGATAAGATTGCATAAATCGCTGGCATTGCCCACTGTTCTTGCCATCACGTGTCAAAGCGTATTGCAGCCAATAGAAAACGCTTAGTGCCGTGTCTTCAAGATATATCTTCCTGCCCATTCCTCCGCTCTTCCTCTGATGGCCCAATTGTTCCATGTCCCTCATACAACCGAAAGCAGCATGCTTCTTAGGCATTCTTCTTTTCTGTGGCCATACACCGGAATTCGCTATCTTTCCAACTACGACATGCCCCTTTCTTAGCGTATTTCAAGTCTGACTTAAAACTTATCTGTTTAAACAACGCCAGTGGCAGAATCCCACCTGTAATACTACTAAACTACCACCTGTCACTTGCACACTTGGCCAGTGCACAAATGAGTTGTTTACTGTTTTATATAGAGTATGTGTCTCTAAATGCGACATTGTCTACCAGTGTGTGGGTGTGTGTGTGTGTGTGTGTGTGTGTGTGTGTGTGTGTGTGTGTGTGTGTGTGTGTTGTAAGCGCATGCGAGTGCGTGCATATGCTTATGACTCATGAACGTAAAAGTATGTGTGCGCGCGCGCGCGCGCGCGCGCGTGTGTGTGTGTGTGTGTGTGAGTGTGTGCGCGCGCGCATGCGAGTGCCTGCATATGTTTATGACTCATGAATGTAGAAGCGTGTGTGCGTGCGTGCGTGTGTGTGTGTGTGTGTGTGTGTGTGTGTGTGTGTGTGTGTGTGTGTGTGTGTGTGTGTGTTGTTTATATTTTAGATATTGATTTGTCAAAACTTGTAAAGCGCCCTGTCGTCTACATTATTAGGATGGGCGCTCTAGAAATTGTCCTCATGATTGTTATTATTATCATTATTATCATTGTTATTATTATTATTGGTGGTGGTGGTGTGATGGTGGTGCTGGTGTTTTTTTTTAATGACTATTCTTCTTATCATTATTATCATTATCATCATTATTATTATCATCATTATTATCATTATTACTGTTGTTGTCATTATCATTATCATTATTTTTGTTGTTTTTATCAGTGGTAGTAGTAGCGTCATTATTATTATTGCTGCTGTTGTTGTTGTTGTTATTGTTGTTGCCTACAGCTTTCTATGTTGTGCATATGGCATCATACTTTTCTGCTAATCTTAGTGAGAATTAGAGGGGTTCAGTATTGTCCAAGAGACCTGTGCTTGCTGTCTTCTCTTCAGTGTGTAGATGTTCGGAAACGATGTAATGGGTTCATGGACTGCATTACACACTACGACGAGGCTGATTGTGTGATGCCCTTCACCTTTGGAGAGGTAAGACCCCCAGCCATGATCAACTTTGACAGACCTGGAGGGTTCAGCATGGTGTCTTTACCACAAAACAGCACGCAGTGCCCAGACAGTCATTTTCAGTGTCACAATGACGGCTATTGTCTCCCTGTCTACGTCAGGTGTAATGACATGATCGACTGTCCGGACCGTGAGGACGAAGCTGACTGTCAGAATTACAAGACTTGCCCAGGGTTTTATCGATGCCGTGACAGTTACAAAACAATCTGTGTGCACGTGAATCACCTGTGTGATGGTCTGCCACAGTGTCCACTACACGATGACGAACTGGTGTGCGACATCAATTGTCCTGAGTCATGTGTTTGCCATGGTTTGGCCTTCTCCTGCAATCACACTTTTTCTGTCAGCTCTTTCCCACAGCTACGCTACCTTGAAGCCCCTGGTAGTGGACTGCATGTGAGTGATACCGCTCATAACAAAATGCTGATCCACCTGGGTGTACAGGCATGTGGACTAAGGAAGTTAACAGGTGTCATTTTACTCAATCTTCACAGTGTGGATCTCAGTTGGAATCAACTTCATTCTATCAACTTCAGCCACTTTGCTGGAATGCCTCAGCTTCGTATATTGAATCTGGCAGGTAATCCCATGTCTGATTGTGTTTCTTATGTCCAGGACCAGTATGTACATCTCCCACTTGTCATCTTCAATATGTCCCATTCCCAAGTTAATTCCTTGAACATGACCACATTGTCAGCTATTATGCGGAAGTTGCAAGTTGTAGATTTGTCATGGAGTGACATAAAGATACTGCAGGAGAAAGGATTGTTTCCTCATCTTCACACTTTTGATTTACAAGGTTGTCCTGTAAATGATTTCACTCCAGACTTCATGAAACAAATGACAAAACTCGTGTATGTGTCTGCCGACAACTTCAAATTGTGTTGTCCAGTTGTTTTACCAGACAATTTCAGAGGACAATGTTCAGCCCCAACTGATGCAATCTCCTCATGTGATGACTTGTTAAAATCTCTTGCCTACCGTTGCGCTCTGGGAGTATTTGCTGTGTTGGCTGTTCTGGGAAACTTTGGTGGGTTTGTCTACCGTATCTATTTCTTGTCCAAAACAATCAAGACTAGTTTTGTTATATTTGTTCTTCATTTGTGTGTTTCTGACTTCTTTATGGGAGTGTATTTAGTTTTCATCGGTGTAGCAGACTGGATTTATACTGCACTTACATCTGGAATGAAACAGCATGGAAAAAGAGTTCTAGTTGTCATGTTGCCGGGTTTATGTCCTTGTTATCAAGTGAAGTATCGGCATTCCTCATCTGTTTGATCACTTTGGATCGATTCCTTGTGCTCCGTTTTCCTTTCAGTCATATCCGGTTTAGAAGCAGATCAGCTTCTATAGCCTGTGTCATCATGTGGACACTGGGAATAATAATGGCCATGGTGCCTCTGCTCCCGGTGACTTCACACTGGGAGTTTTTCCACCAGACAGGTATTTGTATTCCACTGCCTGTCACCAGAGCTGACTTCCCTGGTCACATTTACTCTTTCAGTATCATGATCATCTGCAACCTAGTCCTCTTTCTTATGACTGGTGTGGGTCAGTGTCTCATTTACTGGTCAGTGAGGAGTAACGCTATAGCTAATCAACTACCAAAGACCAAAGACACAGGCACTGAAAATGCACAGTCCAAGGAAGCAACTATCGCCAGGCGTCTCCTGTCAGTTGCCGTGTCTGATTTCCTGTGCTGGTTTCCTATTGGTCTGTGTGGGGTCCTGACGGCCAGTGGTGTCGTCATTCCAGGGGAGGTCAACGTGGGAATGGTCATTTTTGTGCTGCCACTTAATTCAGCAATCAACCCGTTCATTTACACTATGAACATCATATTGGAGAAACGACGCAAAGAAAAAGAACTCCGTTTTCTGAAACTGTTACATGCTCAACAAAAGAGGTAGCACCAATACAATATATATATATATATATATATATATATATATATATATATATACATACACACACACAAAGTGTTTGTTCAACAAACTATGATATGTGTTGAAGTGTTTGCCAAACAAAATGTGACGCAATCTTAAAATGTTTGTTTAACAAAATATAACATATGTGTGAGTTTTTGAACAGCGTACTTTAGTTTGTGGTAATTCACCATTGCATCAGTGGATTTTTCTTTTCTCGCCAACCCTAAGAGTACTCAGCATGGCTGAACTTTACTAACATTGTTTTATCACTTGATTAGTGTATTCGGTTCCCGTTCTTGCGGCGCTGTCTTCTATCTTTTATCAAGTTTGCAGAAAAACAATTGATACCTAGTCTCCATTTCCTGTTTCTCGCTAAATAAAGTCAATCCCGCCTCCGTCACCCATTACTCTTGCAACTTTCTCTACTCTGCTGCGCACTCTGTCTATAACTCGACTCTCCTTCCATTCATCCACTTCAGCATGGGACAGGAGCAGTGTAACGGTTCAAGTCCAAATCTCAAACCCTGCCCTATCTTTTTAAACTTTTAAAACCAATCATGAGTTGGTGGTATAAACAGGATACCTGTTCCCCGACATCTCTCTCTCTCTCTCTCTCTCTCTCTCTCTCTCTCTCTTCTCTCTCCACACACACCACACACACACACACACACACACACACACACACACACATATATATATATATAATATATATATTATATATATAGAGAGAGAGAGAGAGAGAGAGAGAGAGAGACAGAGAGACAGAGAGACAGAGAGAGAGAGACACACACACACACTTGTTTACCTAACAATATGGAGTACTTTTTGCCGATGTCATCTGTACCATCTTTATGAAGTCTCCACAAAAAGTAAAGTACTGGGGTCAATTTCTTTCATATCAATTAAAAACTCAGTTTTCTGTAATACTTAAGACGGGTTGAATGCTAAGAATATTGTAAATTTAATAATTTTTTTTATATTCATTATGACAGCTCAATACCAGCATTGTGGAGTACATAATTCATGCAAATTTATTCGTGATGCATATTTGTGTCTGGACAGGAAGTACTCCACAAAAACTGTGAAGGGTGAGAGTGTGTACTGCTAGCTCTTTTCGGTTATTTTTTTTATGTTTGTTTGTTTTTATCAATTTTGATCTGAATTCATGTCATGTCTTTGCATCTTTGCAGAAGAAACAGTTTGATTTTTTTTTGTTGAAAGCAAACATTTCAAGTCCAGCAGGTTGTTTTGTTCCTGTTTTGCACTTTCATTAATGTCTTTTGTTGGTTCTTGCAGCTGGGAGCTGTTCACATTCCAGAGAGTTTCCAAGCCAAAAGAATATTCTTCAAGAGTTCCAACTGTCAATTAATGAAAATGCACCAGGTGGTGAGCATGCCTGTGTACAGGCTACAGGACCTTGCATCACCATGGTGTCCGTGATTATGGCATCCATCCACCTTAAGAATGGGAGGTCAGAGTTCAACCCTCAGCCGAGTCATTCCTAATCATAGGCAGTCTGGTGTCTGCCCTGCCTTGCATCTGGCATAAAAGTACTGGGCTCCTGGCTGGGTGTCAATATACTGTTACTGGATGAGACATGAAGCCTGTGAGACCTCATCTGTCTAGTGTTGTGCACAATATCTCTGCAGCACTGTCCCAAGATAATCTTATATTGATCGCCGAGCGTTAACACAATGACAATTAACAACTCTGCAAGAATCATGTCATTCGCTGAAATTACTAACTTGTACTAATTCACTGGTACGTGAATTTCATCACTGTTGTGCAAAAAAGTTTTTTGAACAAAGGCTTGTTTGTGTTGATTTCAAACAAACCGAACAAAGTGCACCAGATTGAAAGCAACTATCTCAATTCCTAAACTAGCATGATAAGAACCCACAAACATTTGTTTAAAACAACACATAACAAAAATAAACCCACCCACCTCCCTGCCTTACAATAAAAAAAAAATCAAACAGTGTAAAAAAAGAAACGCGCATACACACGCGTATACAAGTTATAAGTGTGAAATCAAAGCAAGAAGTAAAAAAATGTAAAATGGATGGGTTTTTATGTATACTAAACCAACTATTACCAGGCGGGGAATTCACCACCACACCCCCAACACCTACCTACCCCAAAAAATTATGAAAGTGGCTAGGGTCCAGGGACAATATCACCCCTGAAGCTGAAGAAATTTTGACATTTTGAAGGCAAAAAAATGGCCCCTCCTTCGATTAAAAAAAAAATTAGGCACTTATCATATTCAAGAAAAAATCATTTCTCTAGAAACAAAATTTTCCCCTGAAAATGAAAAATCAATCTCTGAAAATTGTGGAACCGAGGACAATACCATATCCTGTATTTCACATTAGGGTTTGAGTTAACTGTTAGGAAGTTAATTGTTTTAAGGAATCTTCAGTCTTGTCATGTTCCGTTATTTTTTTCATGTGTGCCAGTGTTTCTTAATCCCTAATTAAATAAGAACAAAGTTTTCTTTCTTGCTCACTTGTGCTTGCTTTGGCTTTAATAAAAAAAAAAACACACACTGAAAAAACGTTTTTGGTTTTCAAATTGAAAACGAACGCATCTCTTTATTGAATTACTCTGAATTTTGAATTACAAAAAGCCGTTCATTTCTTCAGTTGGCCTTTAACCAAGATGGGAAATGAAGGACTCACCAACAATAACACATGTTATTCACTGATAAGACAGTAACTGAGTAAGATAGCCTATTAACTTTGCAACTCACGCAATTACACAGAGCCAAGAAATGAATCTGAGTCGGTGTCCTAAGGAGACTTTTGTTTCCAGAAGCAGAGCAAAGCTGGCTACCCTGATATCAGTGGGGGAATTCAGCATGGGATCTAATGCCAAGGCTTGACCCTGGGGCAAAACACGAAGAGACTTGGGAGGACTAGGGACAATGTACGGAGGTTGAAGCCAGTGCAGTAAAGACGTAAAACAGCAACAATGCAGAAAAAAAAATCAGCCGGGGAAGCAGAAGGAAAGAAGAAAGCAGTTACAGGCTGAGGGAGGTCCAGAATATGTTCCAGAAGGTTTTGAAGTGATTGCAAGTGACAGTGGTATAAAGCACACATTGCACCATACATAAATGAGAAAAACGCTAGATTTCTTCATTTCTATATTTTCGTCCATTGGGGATGGGACGCTGACTAAAGTATTCGACAGAATGACATGAAATTTGCAACACATATTGGTAACACCTTTGCCTACAAATGCACGGAAGGGTTCATATTTAAAACAGTTTTGAGTTAGTCCTTTGTAACGATCACTACATACATGCTTTAAAAAAAAAAAAAGAAATATGCAGTTGTCCCCTTCGTCCATAAAACTGATGTACATTCATATTGGAATTGACCTTTCTGTAATTTTGTAGAACAGATGGCAGTAAATTAAGATACAAAAATATGGAATCAAACCACTCTGTGCAGAACAAACCGGCCCCAAAAACCAATTGTTTTGATCCAAGATGGCCAACATTGCCATTAGCAACGACTCAAATTACTTGAAACTTCACTTAATGTTTTTTTAAGAAGTTCTTGAAAAAAAATCATTAACGGTCAAAGAATTTTTTGTTTGTTTGTTTTTGTCCCAAACATCACCTTAACATAATCATATACTTAACTGAGGCACTGACAACCTCAATTCAAATATATTGTCAAGCCTAAATGACATGCTCAAAGTAGAACACCTAGCTTACAGCACTGTCAAGTTTAACATTCACACAGTGACAAGGGCTGCACATTAATTTATCCTGACAAAAAAGGTACATATACTTTCCTATAAAACCACTATATTTTTTTTTTAAAGTGATTATTTTCCCATGGCAAGATAAATGAAACTCCTGAGAAATCGCTAACGTATTACAGAAATTTATTTCCAAATGATATAACAGCATGGAGGAACTAAAAGTTAACTTACTAAGTATTTATGCATAAGTGTATATGTATAGGTGCTTAATGTCCAGCTGGCCATTAGGTTGGGCCTTCTCGGGATGATCTAGTTTGTCCATGGGGAAAAAAATCTTCATTGAATGCATGTCTGCCCCACCCATGGGTCATGTTTACAGAAAGGTAAAACTGGGAGGTGCTGGAGACGTGAAGTTCTTACATTTTTCGAAACCAGATTTTTTAAAAAGAGAACAGTTTAAGGGAATTAAAATCAACTCACAGACTACAAGAGACATACACTGCCAAATCAAATTGACAAGCTCAGCTTGAAACACTGCCAACCAAATTGACAAGCTCAAACTAGGGACTTTGTTAACCAAATTGATAAGCTCAGCTTGAGAACTGCCAACCAAATCGATAAGCTCAAACTAGGGACTTTGTTAACCAAATTGACAAGCTCAGCTTGAGATACTGCCAACCAGATTGACAAACTTAAACTAGGGACTTTGTTAACCAAATTAATAAGCTCAGCTTGAGATACTGCCAACCAAATTGACAAGCTCAAACTAGGGAATTTGGTAACCAAATGGGCAAGCTCAGCTGAGTCGCTGCCAAATCAAACTGACTACTCAAACTTGAGACAGTGCCAAACCAACCTGACAATTCAAACGAGAGACCTTGACAGGCTCACAAAACTAGAGATAATTGCCATCTTAACATCTGGAAAGTATAAGTAATATTTAGAAAGAGAGGGGGTTACTTACCGTCAAGGACATAGACAAAGTAAAGGACTAGACACACTGCATTTCGACCTCTTGGGTCTTCTTCAGGCAAAAACAAGTAACATTTAAGACACTGTCCTAGGTGTTACTTGTTTTTGCCTGAAGAAGACCCAAGAGGTCGAAATGTATTGTGTCTTGTCCTGTACGTTGTTTGTCTATGTCCTTGGTGGTACCTAACCCCCTCTCTTTCTCAGTGTTGCTTCATTTTCCACCCTCAATCACTCCGTTTAGCAAGTAATAGTTTCTGCACTTTGTCTTCTAAACTGACAAAGACAATTAAACTGACAGTGAATCATAGATCAACCACATGCAGGTGATATTTAACAAAAATCAATTCTCATAGAAGGTGTGCATACGTTCCCCCACCATGGTCTTCCAAACACCCCAAACAAAAGAACCAAAACACCAAAATGACCTTTTAGTGGCAAGTAGTTTCACAGCAACAAAACATCCACGAGCACAAGCTTTGCTTACTCACACATGGCACCCAGTTAGAGGTCAAAAACACTTTGTATTCTTTTGTTTTGTTTATGCAGATTTGAAAGGAAATGACTTGGAAAGTTAAGACAATAGTGTTTGAGAGTCATTTTCCCATTTGTTGCCATAGAAACACAAATAAGGCCGCCAAGCACAAATTTCAGAAGCCTAAGGCTCTGACGTTTATCAGTGTATTTTAAATCTGTTTGTTTAAAATTGTGTAGAATCACTATCTTAAAAACGTTGCGGTTAAACAGATGAGTACAGGATTACATCATTCATATTAATTTGTTCATTTTAGGGGCCCCAAAGTGGGTGTGGCTGGACCACCCAAAATACACTAATTATCATAAATAATGTAAACATTGACCAATTTTTTTTTTTACCATGATTTTTTTAAGAATGTGATTCTACACAATTGTAAACAAACAGAAATGAAATGCATTGATAACATCAGAGCCTTAGGCTTCTGAGATTTATGCTTGGCAGACATATTTGTTGTGCTTCCATAGCAACAAATGGAAAAATGATCCCAAACAAAAAACCAATTAGAAAACAAACAAACAAACAAACAAAAACAAACCACCCTCTCTTTGCTAAGCTGAAATGACGCTGAAAAATGTCTACATCAAAACTGGTCCAAGAATCAGCGATGGTCATGGCTCATTGTTTGAGTCTTAATTTGTAAAATATGTCTCTTTTCAAGATTGTATTTGGGTTATGAATTTAAGCAATTTCCGATTGCCACTGGTAAATTCAACATACACCTTTCATTCCGCGATGACTCAGTCAGTCAAGATCTGAAAACCACTAAATCGCCACCCACACAAATTTTTGAGAACACCAATTGTGTTGGTCATCCACCATCACCTGTTTATTAAGCAGCACCCACACCCCTTTCCAATATAAACCTAAACCAATAATCCCTCACAGTCCCCTAGGATGACCAGTATGTTAACTAACGATTTAGTAACTCACTGGTAAATGTATTGGTGAAGAGACCTGCTACTTTCAATTGGTTGGCCTCTGCACTCTCTTTTCTCTCATGTCCCTTGGCTGGTACAGCATTCCCTAAACATTGAAAGGAAAAGAAAACATAGTTTGAACAATGTCCTTCTATTCAGAGCAGGCATGGCTGCAAAATCTGTAAGTAACTACCCGAAAGTATTCCTGTGTGACTGTAATATCACAGAGCAGGCAAGGGTAATGGATTTGAAATCTTGCTAGTGATGCTTGAAACTGATAACTGGGGAGTGGCGAGACAAAACATTTTTATCATGTATGCATTTGTACTTTAGGTAAATCAAAAACATGATTACAGCATCTATGACGCTTTAGGGGAAAAAAGATAATGTCAATGTCAACAATAGTGTTGTGGACATAATACTGATGTCAAGTTGCAGTGTTGATATGTGCCAGTGCTTAAATACAAATAGTAGTATATGAAAAAAAATTAGTGGTTAAAGTTCTGTGTAAAAATGAAATGAGTGCAAAAAGGAAAGGAATGGAAGTTTTGCAAAACGCAAAAGTAGTAAAACAATGATATAAAAACAAAGAAAAGGGTAGAGCACATACTGTGAGCAGATATGCATTCCCACCTCCGGTTTCTAAACTCATAGTAGCTCTCAGCATTAAGTTGTTTGGTTATCACCCTGACCAATTGACTCACTGTATAGTAGTAGCTGCCTTCAGCCTTAACATTTTAGAGAAAATGAGAGATTATATGGGCCATTTAAATAGTAAATGTGCAAATTAATTTCAGAAAGACCTCTTACCCAGCCACACATTTCACGCTTCTGTAAACTGAAATGTATTTCTATCCTCCAAAAATCGAAACTTGAAGCGCTACAGCGGTCGTCAGTAAACAAGCTTTGTGCAGGTATGACTGCATATACGGTCATTAGTATGCAGAAAGTTAACATATAATCCCCATTACGTTACGTCACATCTGTTTTACCTTGCATTCTGTTTGTTTGTTTGTTTTTTTAACCAGACAGCACAGATAATTTCACCTCAAAACAAAAATTTTACTTCAGAGTATGTCATGGGAAAAAGGGGTGGGGGAGAGGGATGATGGTGGCTTTTGGTGTCTTCTCCTTGCTTCATTTCTTTAAATTATGAGCTTTGAGCACAGGTACATACATTGATTAAGACTTCTTGATTTAATTCCTGCAGGGGCTTGGGGCAAGTGGTATTTACTTTTTTATTTAGGCTATGCAATCATTTCAAAAAACGTAGACTATCAAAAGAAGCGGAAAGAAAGCTAAACTCACCAGCTGCTTCCCTTTCAAAACTGCTTTCGCGATCATCACTATCACGAACGTATTCAGTTTCAGTAGCAATGGATGCACCTGGGGGAGAGCGATCAGAATAACATGAAAGTACCCATAGTGGAGTAATGTGGGATGAATTGGGCATAGATACACCTGCCACACAGACCAATATGGCTACCTCAGTCTTTGACCTTTGATGCACAAAGTTAATATTGATTGGGCTTACTTTTATTCCTTCATAATAACCTATCTTCACATCAAAATGACAAGAGTGAAAAGAATCAGTCCAGAATATCTTAAGATATTACTATCAGTACAGAAAAGAATATGGCTACAACACTTTTGATGCATAAATTTGAAACTGACATGGTTTTGTCCTTTCATGATAATGTATCCATACACCAAACATGAAAAGAACTGGTCCAGTAGATTTCATTACTGATGAAATCTAATAACAAATGAAATACTCTAATGACATATGACTAAAAATTAAAAAAAAAAGTGGCCATCATCAACTTTGAAAATGAACATAAATCTGTGTTTCATGATAATACATCCTTGATAATGCATTCTTACACCAAAAATAACATGGGATGTTAGGCCAAGGGAAAAAAAAGTTCCCAGAGACATGCCCTTCAATATTTGGGTCGGTCTCTTAAGCTTTTTTTCTGGGCCTGAAGTGTTGTTTCAATGTGCGTGCGTGTGTGTGTGTGTGTGTGTGTGTGTGTGTGTGTGTGTGTGGTGTGTGTGTTTGTGTGTGTGTGTGTGTGTGTGTGTGTGTGTGTGTGTGTGTGTGTGTGTGTGTGTGTATGTGCGTGTGTGTGTTTTCTTTTTCTTGTTAAACCAACAGAAACAAAAGTGTAGTGTTGGTAGCAAAAATGAGGATTGGCGAGGTTCCCAGAAGCATTTTTCTTTTTACCTTAAATCATAAAGAAAGGTCATCATATAAAGTTAGTTGCCCATAGACTATAGAGTTGTTGTGACCTACAATTCACAAACAAATCTGGCTAGTTTAATTTTGACATTGGGATTTGCCTTGTGAACACATTTGCTACTATTCAAATACGGAGGTCAGTGTTACTAGATAGCATTTTCAATTGTCACACCAATAAAACGACGTTGAAATCTTACTATGTCAAAATCTTGACAAGATTTCTGTGTTTGTGTTTTGAATCCCATAATTAGCTTGACCTTGAGCTTGTAGGAAATTTAGCTTGACTCCTGGATGCTTTGATCAGTCTGAAATAATGAACTGCAATGACACGGAATGGAAGGAAATGGACAAAACAGACAATGTAATCTTACCTGATTCATCAGAGCATTGCTGCCTTCCCTCCATGCTGTAAAATGGATGCAACAGATCTGTAAGATTGCATGATCATACATTCTAAAATGCTATTTTAACATCCTGATGTTTGGTATTGTAATTCACTCAACATTTTTGTCTCAAGAGTCTTCAGCAGGAGTGTTGCAAAATGACAACATTGTTCTGATCAAAGCTTGGTTTTCACAAAGAATGAGGTCAACACTGCAACTCATATATTTTCTCACTCTGCTTTCCAATTTCCTCTCGACGTTTTTCTTCTCACTTTCTTTTCTGGTCATTGCCAATAGTTAGCACCATCCTTGCCTTGACGTGATTTTTTTTCCCACAAATCTAAGGCTCATCACCAAAATAAAGTGCAACTATGTTTTGACAAGCAAAGACTTAATGTTTACTTTATACTCTAATTACCTGACCTGATAAACCATTCATGTATAAAAGCATTAGCTAAATGTTTATGCAAAGGTGGAGAACAGATCTACACACACACACATACATACACGAACACACAGGTATCTCCCCCCCCCCCCCCTCCCCCCCTTGTCCATTTTTCTGCTATTAGGCCATTTTCCCTCTTGATTTTTTTTCTCTTGGTATTTAGTGCACATAATTGTCTAATTTATGTGACTTGGCAGTGAAATGCAGGAGGGGGTTGGGGGTGGGGGTGGGTGGGGGATGCTATGACGTCGATGACGTCAAAGTTTAATGCGTTGCTGTGTAATACACGATCCAGTCACTTTTTTTCCCTTTCAGATCGCACAATGCACTTTTACGACTCTAAATCGTGCAGCTATCAGTTATTTTACTACTTGGAGCACTCCTTTACATGCCTCCACTTTTGTCTGAATTCGGAGGGTCCAGTCAAGTCCACAGCACGAAATATCATACACTCAAACCCGATTCTCTAACTTTTGCCGTTTCAGCTTGATTGAAACCAATAGCCTACGTGTCAATGAAGTAGGCCCATAGCAATAACTGGTATAAGGCAAGCAACAGACAATCCTTTTAAAACGAAATTAAAGTGCACCAATGTTGCTAATGTGCACCAATGTTGCTAATCATTTACAAAATCTGTTTTCTCTAGGAACAAAGAAAGCCCAAACAAAAGTTTCATAAAATCGAAATGCAATGTTCAGAATTCTCTCACTGAGCCGCCATCACTGAAACTAAGACATTTGAAAGCGTTTCACTTTGTCCAGGACGGGGGAAATCGTGATGGTATTGCTTAAGTGCACTAAGTTGATGCATTATTAGTCAGGCTTAACATACCACGGTAATCTCTGCACTGATACATGCATATGCACACTCATGCGCCCACCAAACATTCACCTCTCTCTGGGAATGGGATGTCACACATTCGTTTCTCTCTTAACATGACTAAGAACAAGAAATACAATTTCTATGTTACTTATAATCAAACATGAAGAATCCAATTACACAAATAGAATAATCAAACATAAAAGATCAATACTTCCTAATCCCGGGTTATAATAAAATGGCTTCTTACCTGGCCAGGTTTTCACACACACAACCACGCTTTCACACCACACCACAGTTCTTGAACAAGTCTCTTCAAGTTTTCTTCATCACTGCTTGATGGTGACGCCCTTGGTTGACTGGCTCCAGGTTTCAGGACTGGGTCTTCATGGTCATCTCTGGGATCTCGACATAGAACTCTTCTTCTTCGTCTCCTTCACCCACCTCTGGGTTCAAACTCAGTTTGTCTCTCTTCACCCACCTCTGGGCTTCAAGCTCAGTCTTTTCACTTCCAGCTTGTCTTTTACCCTAAGACCTTGCTGTCTCTTCTGTCTCCCCGACCACGTTTCTCTCGACCCTCCTCTGTCCTGCTCACTCTCCTCTCCTCTCTCTCCTCTGTCCTTCTCTCTCTCTCTCGTGGTGTTATTCTCCTCTGCTGCACGTTGTTCTCCCTCAGTTTATATAGGGATGGACACAAAGGATTTCCCTTCGGGTCATGCCTTTGTCCATGCTGTTTCTCCACTACCTTGTTCACAAGTACCCTGAATTCCCCTTTCGCTACATTCTTCCACACATCAGCATTTACACACATCCCTACCTGATTGATTAGCAAACAACCACTTGGCACCAGATGGACATCGAAAATTCCCGCCGATTTCGGGGGCCACTTTAATGCAGTGATTATCTTAGAGAGAGCTACAACAACAACGTCCACATGCATTCAACTAGCCTGACAATAGCACCAATACAGTGCCCCACAGCAATACCATCTGAACGAGCCCAAGACTCTTGCTCTTCAAAGGCTGTTTACAAAGCGACCTCAGCTGACTGGGTATGCAGTGCCCACTCGACGCTCCGAGGTCCTAGTGGTTACATCCCTCTCCCCTTTCACTATAAGGAAGGTTCCAACCCAGGAGGGTCCTTACTACCTTAGGTGCCATCTGTCACCTGACCACTTCGTCCTCCTTGACACAGTTCGACCGTGTGCGGTGGGCAAGGCATACTGCTAATGGGTCTATTACCTATTTCGGTACTACGTACAATATTCCTCGCCTCTAAGCGCTTAAGGTCTTTCGAGATCGGTTTCACTGCTTTGACAATATCCCCCCTACTTGAAGACAATGCCCTGCATTGGCTAAAACACCTTCAAGAAGCTGAAACTCTCATAATTCTCTCATTTAATCCAACGCCAATCTAGGCCTCTCATAAGCCTACTTACACCAGAGGACGCACATAAAATTGATCTTGCAACAAAATTAGAGAAAAATCAATACCTACACATTGAAAACCAAGCAAATAGCAACACCAATCTGAAATTTCCACCAGCTGTAAGTAGTGTGGCCATATATAGATAAACATTATGTTTCTATGGAAATTCTCTCCTGTTCTCTTCATACACGTAGCCGCAACCAGCTACGTCATGCATAAAAGACACGTGTGAGACACAGGTGCACGCTCCCCGACTTTTCGCCCAACTCTTTTATTTTGGCCTACGGCCATGTCACTTTTTCTTCACTCTCTAACACACGTTGTTGTACCTTGCGACATGTGTTGCAATGTGCACAGAAACGCCTGATATCACCTAGGATACTGGGCCAGTAGTACTCTCGTGTCACAGTCTTTTGTGTGGCCTTTCTACCCAGATGGCCCAAGGCTGACGTCACATGGTTTTCGGATATCACTGCCTTTCTACGCTGCCTAGGAACGACAATCTGCCTTTTTGTCTTTCCCATCTTCAAACTTTTGAAGGTCCGATACAGTATTCCATCCTCTAGCTCAAAAGCTACTGTACCATCCTTAACATTTTTCTTCTGCCCTCTGTGAGCAAAACCAACCAGTTTTCTGAGCAAGCAGTCGCCCTTTTGATCTGCCCGTAAGTGAGTGCGGTAGGTCTCACTGGACACGCCCCATTGCATTCTGGAGTGTGTGACTGCCTGGGGGCTTTCTTTCCCGTGATTTCTTTTCTCTGATTCAACAGAGAAATCTCCTGATTTGGGGTCGTGGTAATCACGTGCCCCTGGGATGTTCCCGATTACAACGTCATAGGGCGGCTTTGGGACGGCCAGCGCCTGTACAATCCCACTATAAAACGGTGTATCAATGAACAATCTTATACTGTTCCATCAATTTGCTTACACTTCTGTGTTTTACTTGTGAATTGTCCCTTCTTAACCAGGGATTCTTTCACCATTACACCTGTGCACCTAGAGTCTCTTATGACACTAACCACATGTTCCCCTACTCTGCCTTTGTGCACATCCATGTTATCTCCTGAATCTGTGAACACACAGCACAATCCAGACAAAATAACACTGTCATCTTTTTTCTACCTGCCTCTCACTTGGCGTGACCCTCATTGCTGCAGCTTTCTGAGGCCTAAATTGGCAGTCTCTAGCCAAGTGTCCTGTCTTATTGCACAAGAAGCAGGTAC
This sequence comes from Conus canariensis, assembly GCA_033310375.1. Classification (NCBI taxonomy): domain Eukaryota; kingdom Metazoa; phylum Mollusca; class Gastropoda; order Neogastropoda; family Conidae; genus Conus; species Conus canariensis. The sequence goes on from CM065743.1 coordinate 38,478,297, forward strand.
GTCTATCTACAGCTTTATCCACGTGGGTCTTCACCCTTGTTTGCTCACGTGACACCATGGGCTTACGGGCGTGTACCATCGTGTGAGTCATGTGCTGGCCTGCCATCCTCTGGATATGCCTCCAGGCCTTCTTCTTGTTGAGGCAAGTCACGCCTCGCTTCCCGGTAAGTCTCTGCTGCTTCAAGTACTTCAGCTATTGTCACGACATTCCTTTCCTTGAGGTGGATTGTGAGGCCCAGCTCACAACCGTCAAGTATCTGTTCCTTCATCACCAGTGTCTTGAGGCCTTCAAAATCACTGTCTACTCCACTAAGTTCTACCCACTTGTTGAAATAGTGATCCAGTCTAACTCCGAACTGTGTGTATGTCTCACACTGTTCGATTCTTGCCTTGCGAAACGTACGCCTAAAACCTTCTTCAATCAAATCATATGCCTTAAGTACTGCTTGTTTCACCTTGTCAAAATCCCTCTGATCAGCTTTGGGTAAGGTAGAAACGGCATGTAACGCACGGCCTGTCAACAAGGCAGACAGGTTTATTGCCCAGTCATCTTCCGGCCGGCCCTTGTGCTTGGCAAACAATTCAAAACGACTGATATAGGCATCGATGAAATCAGTTTCTTCTCTGAAAAGTGGGAGTTTAGGTCTAGGTGCGGAACTTAGTCTGTGGCCTACTGACTCAGAACTGGTGTCTATTTCACTGCGATTTTCAGATTTTATTCTTTCCAACTCAATTTGTTTCACTAGAGTCTCTGATTCCGCTTCTGCTCTAGCCCTTGCTGCACTCTCTGCATCTGCTCTCACTTTAGCAGCTGCACTTTCTGCATCTGCTCTTGCTTTAGCAGCTGCACTCTCTGCATCTGTTCTCGCTTTAGCAGCTGCACTCTCTGCATCTGCTCTTGCTTTAGCAGCTGCACTCTCTGCATCTGCTCTCGTTTTAGCAGCTGCACTCTCTGCATCTGCTCTTGCTTTAGCAGCCGCACTCTCTGCATCTGTTCTCGCTTTAGCAGCCGCACTCTCTGCATCTGTTCTTGCTTTAGCAGCTGCACTCTCTGCATCTGTTCTTGCTTTAGCAGCTGCACTCTCTGCATCTGCTCTTGCTTTAGCAGCTGTACTCTCTGCATCTGCTCTTGCTTTAGCAGCCGCACTCTCTGCATCTGCTCTTGCTTTAGCAGCTGTACTCTCTGCATCTGTTCTCGCTTTAGCAGCTGCACTCTCTGCATCTGCTCTTGCTTTAGCAGCTGTACTCTCTGCATCTGCTCTTGCTTTAGCAGCTGCACTCTCTGCATCTGTTCTCGCTTTAGCAGCTGCACTCTCTGCATCAGCCCATGCCTTGGCCGCTATACACTCTGCATCTGCTTTAGCCTTTGATGCAGCAGTTTCTGCCTCTAGACATTCCTTTTCAAATTTCCTTCTTTCAGCCCTTTCATCTCTCTCAGTCTTCTGCTGAGTCTCTATGAATTTACGCAGTTCATGTCCTGTATGTCTCATTTCTTTCCCCAGACTTACTAGTTTCTCTATGGGGTAAATCTTTCTTCAGCCATTTTGTCGTTTTAGCACTACTAAAACAGTTACTCTTATAGACCCGGAAAAAGTCAGTCAACAGTTTATCTACTAAACGTTACTAGTACACCAACCAGTGGTAATGTTCCTAACACAAAGGAGCCTTAATCTTAAACCACAGCTTCTGTGAGAGTTAAGACTATAACCTCGTTCTTCGTTTTTCTGAACGACCTTTGATTAATACAACCACCCTACACACAAGTCGATACTCAACACTCAAAGAACTAAAGGAAATAATTAGAAGAGCCAATTGAAATTGCCTTTAGTGGAGGCCTTGCCCCAGTACTACTCTAGTACTCACTTTGTTTCCCACTGTAGACTAATTTGGGCCATGCAATCCTGGCAGGCTCGCCACTTTGTCCAGGATGGGAGAAATCGTGATGGTATTGCTTAAGTGCACTAAGTTGATGCATTATTAGTCAGGCTTAACACACCACGGTAATCTCTGCACTCATACACGCATATGCACACTCATGCGCCCACCGAACATTCACCTCTGTCTGGGAATGGGATGTCACACATTCGTTTCTCTCCTAACACGACCAAGAATAAGAAATACAATATCTATGTTACTTATAATCAAACATGAAGAATCCTATTACACAAATAGAATAATCAAACATAAAAGATCAATACTTCCTAATCCCGGGTTATAATAAAATGGCTTCTTACCTGGCCAGGTTTTCACACACACAACCACGCTTTCACACCACACCACAGTTCTTGAACAAAGTCTCTTCAAGTTTTCTTCATCACTGCTTGATGGTGACGCCCTTGGTTTCAGGTTTCAGGACTGGGTCTTCATGGTCATCTGTGGGATCTCAACTGTCTCAACTCAATTGTCTTCATAGTAATGACTATGACTACCAAATCTTTGACAAGTCATTACTATGAAGACAGTTGAGTTGTTGGCCTGCGCTTGTTCCCCCCCCCCCCCCCCCCACTATCAGATTGTTCGTCTATGTATTTGTCTGACTTTATTCAAGTTTAAAAGGCTGTGCCAGTCTTGAATAAAAGTTACTCTGTGTTAGGTTTTCTTATGGGAGCAAAAGTTACCCTACTTGTTTACTGTTTATTGTTTACTGTTCCCTGCCTCATTTCATTTCCAATTTCGTATCGATTAAATCGAGGTTATTTGTATTTGTTTCTGTCCATCTGTGTGTTTGTCTTTTGATCTCCCTTGCATCCTTGGGTGGATCCTCAAGCGTAGGCTCAAATATTGTCCCCTACATTGTATACTATTTGCATAATATCTTTCAGCAACTTTTTTCCTCCCCACACTTTCGTTTGATTTTCTTTACTACCCTTCACTGGCTGCTTTGGGGGTGCTGTTGGATTCTTTTTTGCACCCTTGGTGGTGAGAACACCACAGTATTATGGACTGTGGTGTGTCTCTATTTGACGCCAGGAGCGCAGACACAACCAGCCGTGTCTCCCTGATGAGTTCCGATCCAGCGGACGAAAGCCCTCGGAGTAGGCAATACAAATATATCTGCCTTCAAGGGGGATTGCGATGGTTCCCTTATGCAGCTAGTTAAGAGTTTTCATATCTGTAATATATTTTCTTAATTTCATGTTCCCAGTTTCTCCATCTTCAACCCCCCCCCCCCCCCATCCACCCCCCTCCTTAAGTCCAAATCTTTGACAAGTCATTACTATGAAGACAGTTGAGTTGTTGGCTTGTGCTTGTTTTTTTCCCCCACTATTAGATTGTTCGTCTATGTATTTGTCTGACTTTATTCAAGTTTAAAAGGCTGTGCCAGTCTTGAATAAAAGTTACTCTGTGTTAGGTTTTCTTATGGGAGCAAAAGTTACCCTACTTGTTTACTGTTTATTGTTTACTGTTCCCTGCCTCAGTTCATTTCCAATTAAGTCTCAAGTTTTCTTCAGCAATGCTTGGTGGTGACACCCTTGGTTGACTGGCTCCAGGTTCCAGGACTGGGTCTTTGTGGTCGTCTCTGGGATCTCGACGTAGAACTCTTCTTCTTCGTCTCCTTCACCCACCTCTGGGTTCAAACTCAGTTTGTCTCTCTTCACCCACCTCTGGGCTTCAAGCTCAGTCTTTTCACTTCCAGCTTGTCTTTTACCCTAAGACCTTGCTGTCTCTTCTGTCTCCCAGACAACGTTTCTCTCGACCCTCCTCTGTCCTGCTCATTCTCCTCTCCTCTCTCTCCTCTGTCCTTCTCTCTCTCTCTCTCTCTCTCTCTCTCTCTCTCGTGGTGTTATTCTCCTCTGCTGCACGTTGTTCTCCCTCAGTTTATATAGGGATGGACACAAAGGATTTCCCTTCGGGTCATGCCTTTGTCCATGCTGTTTCTCCACTACCTTGTTCACAAGTACCCTGAATTCCCCTTTCGCTACATTCTTCCACACATCAGCATTTACACACATCCCTACCTGATTGATTAGCAAACAGCCACTTGGCACCAGATGGACATCGAAAATTCCCGCCGATTTCGGTGCGTAAGGCATACTGCTAATTTCGGTACTACGTACAACATTCCTCGCCTCTAAGCGCTTAAGGTCTTTTGCGAGAGGTTTCACTGCCTTGACACACTTCAAGATGGGTGAATCATCTTCTATTTTAGTCATTTTTAATTCTATTTATTTCTATTTTATCATGACAATGATTATGCCAATACAGGAGCACTCTCAAGAAGGAAATATACTCACCAAAGTTTCTTTTCGGCCCTCATCACTGACGAGGAAGAAGAAAACCAAAACATACGCCATTTACACAGATTGTGTGACGTTACCGTAATAAACAGCCAATGAGAGGAGGCACTCTGTTTAATATGCAGGTTCATAGGTCATTACCCATGATGCCATCTTATTAGAACTTTGACAACATAGTCGGATCTATGTGCAGTCTACTGTACACACACCAAGAACGTTTCAGCATTGTTACGGAGTATTTTAGATTTTTGTATGAGAGTAAAGGTAATAGAATTTGGCAATGGATTATGAGGTTCTCTGTGTGGAGTAATGGGAAAATGTACTCCATAAAGACATGGTACTCCACAAGCCCGGTGTTGGGTATGGCATTTTACTCCATAACGTAAGGTAGACGAACACACACACACACACACACACACACACACACACACACACACACACACACACACACACACACACACACACACACACACACACACACACACACACACACACGCATTACAGTGTTTCGGTGGGGATGTTTTAAAAACGCGTTTAACTATATCAGAGCAGCATTAGGATGCAGGTTATGGGATTTGCGTTGTGGGGTCATAGGAAAAATTCCCCACAAAATTTGGGTACCCCACAGCCCCGGTGAAGGAACATACACACTACCCCACTACGTCAGGAAAATGAACACACACACACACACACACACACACACACACACACACACACACACACACACACACACACACACTGTATGAGCATTTGAACAGTAAAACATAACATTCCCTAATAGACATGTAGTAAGAAATAAATAAGAACAAAATTTCAATGCCATGCAATGATATCACCAAATGTATGATTATTAAAACAGTAAAAGAAGACAATCAAAGTCAAATCATATGATTCATATAATTCATGGATAAAAAAGTAAAAGATAGCTTGGAGGGAGTGGTCCATCAAATTCACACACACACACACACACACACACACACACACACACACACACACACACACACACACACACACACAAACAAACAAACACACACACTCACACATATACACACACACACACACACACACACACATACACACACACACACACGCACGCACGCACGCACGCACGCACGCACGCACGCACGCACAACACACACACACACACACACACACACACACACACTGCCACCTCACCACAAACACAGGCATGTAAAAAAAAAAGCATACAAAAAGAAAAATAATAAAATGAGAACAAAAAAAATATCAGCATCAGCAATGATTCTAACCGTTGTAATTACTCACTGTAAAACTGGTGCAGATGTATGATAATGTCGCTATACTGCTCGTTCAGCAGTCACAGAGGATTTGGAAGAATTCCTCCAAGGTTGCAGACCATATGTCTTCCCCCATCCTCCCTCTCTTCCTCCCTCTCCCACCCCCACCCACCCACCCCCTCTCTCTCTCTCTGTCTCTATTTCTGTCTGCCTGTCTATCTGTCTGTCTCTGTCTGTCTCTCTTTCTCTCTCGCTGGGTCTCTGTCTCTGTGTGTGTGTGTGTGTCTCTCTCTCTCTGTGTCTGTCTGTCTGTTTGTCTGCCTCTCTCTCTCTCTCTCTCTCTCTCTCTCTCTCTCTCTCTCTCTCTCTCTCCCCCCCCCTCACCCCCCTTCTCTCGCTTCGCTAGGCTTCACGGCAACCTATTTTGTGCTCTGTTTAGATCGTGATCGTATCTTGTACAGAAGCCTCCACACCCCACAACCTCACCGTATCCCAATCCCCCCCCCCCCCCCCCCCGAATTGACCGAGTAGTGTTAAAAAAAAGTTAAAACAAGTGTTACGTTGAAAGGTGTGTGTGTGTGTATGTGTGTGTGTGTGTGTGCCCCTATGTATGTCACCCCACAAAACAGCACGGTATTCCAGGCCACGGTAGTCACAGTCAGGCAGCGCTCCTTCGCCGATCGCCCCACATCTCCAGGAGCCGTCCCCCGGCGACACAGGCTAGACCCGCCGTCACCCACATGGCTGGAAGGTTGTCTGCGCCGCCCGACACTGATCTCTCACATCAGTGTCCCTCAAAGGAGAGCTGCCACCTCTCCCCTGGCATCCACTGCTATGCCACACTTATGGGGTTGGGCTGAAAAATTGCCCTCTCAGCCGCAGTCAGCGAGTACCCGCCAAGTTTTAGGGACTCGTGCAGCGCTCCAGCGACTTCCGTCCTGCTCCCTCCTTGAGGCGGCCTCACGCGGCACAGGACCATCGCCACCCGAGCATGAAGAAGGCCGCCCGGTGGTCCTGAAGACAGCCTGATGTTTGGGGGACAGCAGGCAACACACACTGACGCCCATCGTCGGTCGACCAACGACCTGAAATTGAACCAACGTTGAAGACCAATTCAACCAAACTTGAACCAACATTCAAGAAGATGACGACCAGAATTGAGCCAATGTTCAGGAGGAACACGAGCTCTGGGAGACAAATGCGACGACCCCCATTGAAACTACCCACTACTGCCAGGCGACAGCAGTTGCCACAAATATGCAGACCTATGTCAGCAGGAATCTTGTCCTTAAGGGCTGCAGGCCGATAGGACGTTAAGCTCACCCTCAATGCAATGTGTGTGTGTGTGTGTGTGTGTGTGTGTGTGTGTGTGTGTGTGTGTGTGTGTGGAAGGGAGGACGTGCAGAGAGCTATCCCAAATCCATTCTCCTTAAATTTCCTGGCCCAATTCAGGAAATAGTAGAAACCTCAGTCGGTGAAAGCACTTCAAAGACATATTCGTTGGAGAAACGAGGAGAGGATTAGAAGGAAGTACTTCCACGGGATTACCCCCCCCCCCCCCACCTTAGAAAATCAGATACGGAAACAAAACCAAACAATACTTCGGCTGGATATCCTGTCCCCCTCCGACCCCCCCCCCCCCCCCCACACACACACACACAACTCTACTGCCCACCCTAGTGATCACCCCACACCCTTCGTTCAACGTGGCAATCTACTTGGCATGTACATACGAAATCATGTTCTAATGACTCCCTCGTCTCCACTCCGCTCCCCCCTCCGTATAATTCCCTCCCCTTCTTCCCTCGCCATTTTTTTTGGTACCTCTCTTAAATTGAAGGCCTTCAGTCTCCCATCCCTATCTACCCCTGCTGTAGATCGAAGGATGATTGGTTTGAAGATCAGATGACATGGTACTAGACACACTAAACAGCATGGAAAGTGACGCTTGTTTGGCACACATCGACAATACAAAAGGCGAATGGATGTTTTACTCGACACATTTAAAACAAAAAAACAAAACAAAACAAAACAACAACAAAAAAAGAAAAGAAATGAGAGAAGAGGGAAAAAGGAAATGACAACAAGGACAGAAAAAGCAAAAATAAAAGAAAGCAAGAAAGAAAGAAAACACACACTTATTAGTTCTCTCAGGATCGCAGACGGCAGGATTTAGGCTTACATCTACGATTTGTAACACACAGAGGGAACAACTCTAAGCAGGAAACCGTTCACCCGACTTAAAAATTGATTTCCCTTCCTTGTACATTAATACCGTGTGATATCAAAGTGAAATTGATCAGAAAACAATTCAAATGTTCTTTATGAAATGTGATATAAGTGCTCGAGTTGACACATTTCTTGTGAATATTTTGACGAAAAGCTCTCTCAAAGGGAAGCAATCTTGTCAGATTTTGAACAAAAAAATCCTGTTAGATGACTTCCCTTTGTAATGTTTTTCGTCCTGTACTGTCTGTAGATTGTTGCACTGGTTTGAAGAAGACATACTTGTCGAAAATGATATTATTTTGTATTTTTGAACCCTTGGTGGTGAGAACACCACAGAATTATGGACTGTGGCGTGTCTGTATTTGACGCCAAGAACACAGACACGATCAACCGTGTCTCCCTGATGAGTCCGATCCAGCGGACGAAAGGGCTAGGAGCAGGCAATATAAAGAGATCTGCCTTCGAGAGGGATTACGATGGTTCCCTCATGCAGCTAGTGAAGGGGTTTCATATTTGTAATACATTTTCTTACTTTTATGTCGCCATTTTCTTCATCTTCAACCCCCCCCCCCCTCCCCCTTTTTTCTTCTTTTAAACTTGTAATCTTTACCAAGTCTTTACTATAATGACGGAAGAAGTTTATAATTCTTAGCCTGCACTTGTTTTCCCCCACTACTTACTTTGTTCAGCACTGTTTTGTACCGTGTACTAAAAAGTGCCTGTTTGCATTATGTTCAATACGTTTATTTGCATTTTGGCTTTCTTTCTTTCATTCTTCCTGTCTTTCTTTTTCAAAAGGTTTCACGGAGCACCTGTCCCGTTTCACAAGTAGCAGCATACTATTGCATAAACAAAACGTGAAAGGAAATTACTGGAATGCTAAATCAGCTCTCTCTCTCTCTCTCTCTCTCTCTCTCTCTCTCTCTCTCTCTCTCTCCTCCCCCTCTCTCTGTTTTACTGTAAAAGATACAATACTATTCGTGAATAAAACATGATTATTTTTAAAAAGAATAATCATTGCTAAAAAATGAGGACACAGAGTGCTAAAATTGAACCACGACGATGACTCGGTGAAAGCTTTTGCAAGGTATACCACAGAAGCGTTGAACATTCAAAATAAGAATAAGTTACACCTAGGTGATTAAAAGATCTAACGACTTTTAAAGGAGACGGTAAGACATTTTAGTTTTGAATGTTAATGCATTGCGAATTCATGAAGGTGCATTTATTCTGGATGGTTGGTATTCAGATTTATGGTGCTTGAAATGCAAGCATTGTTTTCATTTATGTTTGTTATGGATTTACTGTTTACATTATTTTTTTTGTTTTGTTTTTTGCTTTACTCCCCCCCCCCCCCCCCCCATGTCATCAAGGCTGTATAGCTAATGACATTAAAAATGTTGTTCGGTGTTCTCTCTCTCTCTCTCTCTCTCTCTCTCTCGGGGGGCGCCGACGGGAGTTTCGCGCGTAAAGTCGCACCTGATAGCTCTCCGTTTGATTTCATGCTTTGCAGTGATTCCAGTGTACCTACCCCACACAGTTTTGGTCAGTGTACGTCAGAAGTACCATGCCATCTGGAGCGTTGGACTTTAGGGCCTCTTGTGGCTCCTTTCGCTTCGTTTTCCTGGTCTTCATGATGAAGCGAGCTAGGCAAAAACTGTCAATGCGAGTCGCCATATTGCAGCTGAAAAGGAGAGTGGACGGTGTTGTGGCAGGCCTGCTCCTCACGTATTTGTTCTGGGGAGCCTTCTGCTTCGTTGTGGAGATATTGAAACTAATCCTGGCCCCAACCCTGCACAAGGACGCGACAGCACCAGGCAGACCCGATTCTCCAGCACTGGGGCGAGCAGTGGCAGAGTGAGTCTGGAGAAACCTGTCAACCCTCAGGGAGGCGCCTCTAACCAGCCAGTGAAAGAGCCGTCCCTGTCCGACCTCATGACCATGTTCCAGTCGATGGACCGGAAATTTGACGAGGTCAAGCAGGACATACGTGTTCTCCGTGAGGGGTATGCGGCCATGCAGGAGGAGCTGAGAGGGCTGAGGCGGGAGGTGGACGACCTTCGGCAGCAGAACCACGACCTGCAGAGAAGGAACGACGACCTGGTCTCGAGAATGGACAACCTGGAAAGGAAGGCGGACGACCTGGAGGGGAGGTCCAGGCGAAACAACATTCTCTTCTATGGTCTCGCCAGGAAGGAGAATGAGACAAGCGCGCAGTGTGAGGACATTATTAGGGAACTTATCACCGATCAGCTGGAACTGTCTCGCGACGTAGAATTCGATAGGGTCCATCGTGTCAGTTCCAAACCGGATTCCCCGATAATTGCACGATGTGTTTTTTATAAACAGAAAATGGACATACTTAGAGTGAAGCGGAAACTCAAGGGCACCAAAATCTTTGTAGGGGAGGACTTTTCCACAAGAGTGAGAGACATAAGAAGAAAACTGACCCCTCATCTTAAACAGGCAAGAAGTGACGGGAAACGTGCCGCAATGATCCACGATCATCTCCTTGTGGACGGAACTCGTTATACGTTGGACTCGGGTGATCGTCTTGTGGTAATGAAATAGGGGTTAGGCCGGTCCTGTATTTATCCTTGTTTTTTGTCCGCTGCTGTGGAAGGAACGCATACTGAGTCGACGCCGGTGGCCTTGTCACAGCGCGACAGTGTCAGCGAGTTGGCGCCACGTGAGAATTGTGCGCCCGTATTCTGTGACGAGGTTTCTGTGTCGCCGGTACACGTGAACAGCTCTGTTGACGATGTGTCAAATGGAAATGTGTGTAGATTGACCTCGTCAGTGATGAATAATGAGTTTGATGATGTAAATGTATGTAATAAAACGAAACCCTTTTCATTCCTTCATTGGAACGTTAATGGACTACTCACAAAAATACATGATCATGATTTTGTTTCGTATGTTTGTTCCTTTGATTTTGTTTGTTTAGTTGAGACGTTTGTAGAAGATTTTCAGGTGCCTATTTTTAAAGGATACACATTGTTCTGTAAGCCTGCTGTTAAACTGTCGGCACACGGAAGACGTTCGGGTGGAATTATATGTTTGATAAGAAATGAGCTCTGTTCTTTTGTCAAACCTATATGTGTGGAGTCTCATCTTTTTTATGCTTTTGTGTTGGATAAATGCCTTTTCGGCATTGAAAGACACATTATGTATGTTTGTGCTTATATACCGCCAGAGAACTCACCATATTATGTGCATTTTGATTATGAAAATGGTGTTTCTTTATTGGAAGATTTTTTATGTGATTGTTTGCTTTATAACAAAGAACATGATATGTACATAGTAATTAATGGAGATTTAAATAGCAGAACCTCAAATATATCTTGTGACTTAGAATCCAATGTGTGTGATTTTGTTAATCAACATTTGAGTGGGCCTTTGAACCTGAACAGAAATTCTGAAGACCTTGTGATTAATAATTATGGCAAAATGTTACTTAACATGTGCACTGTTTTTGACCTGTGTATTTTGAACGGTATGTGTGAGGGTGACCTTCAAGGTCATTACACGTACATAGCTGATAATGGTAACAGTGTAGATGATTATTTTTTACTGTCGTATGATTTGTATTCAAGAGTGTCTGATAGCATCAGAATGAATGTGTCTGATAGAATTGAATCTGACCATTTGTCTTTGGAATTATATATTCATTTCCCTATGAATAATGAGATTTGTGTTCAGGATGATGTTCAAATTTTCGAAAAGTTTGTGTGGGACGAAACCCATAGCAATGTGTTCAGAGATAACATCTGTTCAAACGACATGCAAAGGCAGTTTGAAATGGCGATCAGTTTAATAGATATAAATATCAACGAAGCACTTGAGGTTTTTAATCATTGTATAAAAGATGCAGCAGACTTTATGAAGAAACAAATATACATTGGTAGGCACGTGAAAGATGACGACTGGTATGATAAAGAATGTCGTGCAGCAAAGAAAACTGTACGCAATTTGTTGACAAAATTTAAGCGTACTTTGTCTCCACCTGATCGCACTTCTTTATGTATAGCAAGACGTGAATATAAACATTTGTTAAAGAGAAAAGAGAAGAAATTCAATGAGACTCTACTAACTGACTTATTACGATCTGTAAATAACCAAAAAGATTTCTGGGAATCTGTGCGTAAAATATCTACAAAAAGAAGGCAGATATCGAATGACATTAGCATAAGCGATTGGTATGTACACTTTAAAGAATTGTTAGAAAGAAAAGACAAGTTTGATAATGTTCTGGTTCAGGGAGAAAGTAATAGTGACCAAAGTGCTTATGATGCTGTTAAGAATGATGATGTTTATGACAATGTTGATAATGATGATGATGATGACCATGCTGCTGCTGCTGCTTTTGATGATGATGATGGTGATGATGATGAAGAAAATAACGATGGTGACGGCGAAAATAATTTGAATCAACCTATCTCAGTAGAAGAAGTTTTGATTGCGCTGAAAACACTGAAAAGTCGCAAGGCTGCCGGTCCGGATAAAATCATAGGGGAATTTATTAAAAATGCCTGCAAATCAAATCTGGTTATGGAATTTTTGGTAAAATTTTTTAATTCTTTGTTTGAGAGAGGCATATATCCTGAAGGTTGGTGTGAGTCAATTGTTGTGCCACTATATAAAAAGGGTAATGTTACCAATCCAAATAACTACAGAGGAATCTCATTGTGCAATGTTTGCAGCAAACTGTATAGTGCAATTATTAATAAAAGACTTCAAGTGTGGGTTGATGACAATAACATTACAGGTGAGTTTCAAGCTGGGTTTAAACAAAATCGTTCCACCATAGACCATATGTTCACATTATTGGCTTTTATTCAAAAACAATTTTGTCTGAACCGTAAGTTGTATGTTGCTTTCATCGATTTTGAGAAAGCGTTTGACTCTATCAATAGAACTATACTTTGGCCTATCTTGTTAAAAAACGGTATTCGTGGAAAGATGTATAAATGCATTATGAGTATGTATGATTGTGTAAAGGCAAAGGTACGATGTGGTGCTGCTTTAACTGATTATATCAATTGCACATCAGGTGTTAAGCAGGGTGATGTTTGCAGCCCAGTTTTGTTTTCTTTATTCATTAATGAGCTGACTTTGGAGGTGATAAACTCTGGAAGACATGGTGCCCATTTTGTAAATGATGCTATGGAAATATTTATTCTACTGCTTGCCGACGACGTGGCATTAATGTCTGAGACAGTAATAGGCCTCCAAACTCAACTAAACAGTTTGCAAAGGGCAGCTAATTCACTCCAGCTGAAAGTAAATTTGAGTAAAAGTAATATAATCGTTTTCAGAAAAGGGGGTTACCTTTCCTCTCGGGAAAAATGGACATACGATGGGGCAAATATGCCTGTTGTAAATGTATATAAATATTTAGGTGTATATTTCTCTACGCGATTAAGTTTCACTTTCGCATGTAAAGATATTGCTTGCAGAGCCAAAAATGCATTGCTATGTTTTATGAAGAAGTTGTCGAAGCTGAATAATGAATCTCTTGCTTTGTTTTTGAAATTGTTTGATGCTCAAATCCTGCCTATGCTACAATATGGGGCTGAACTGTGGGGTCTTGATGCCGCTGCTGCACAATGCGAAAAGGTTCATTTATTTGCTTTAAAAAAGTTCTTGGGTGTATCATCACAAACCCCAAATGATCTTGTGTATGGAGAGACTAACAGATATCCCATATCTTTGCACTTCACCGTTAAATGTATCAAGTACTGGCTCAAATTAACTCAGATGACTGAACATAGACTACCCTATAAAGCTTATAAAATGCTGATAGAACTAGACAATAGAGGCAAGATAAACTGGGTGTCACGCGTTAAGGCGAAATTATATGAACATGGTTTCGGGTACGTATGGCTTAACCAAGGTGTCGGAGATATGAGCAGTTTTCTTCGTACCTTTAAAGAAAGACTAACTGACTGTAGGTGGCAAGACTGGAATTTTCATGTTCAGAATAGTGACAGGTTTAGTTTCTATAGAACATTTATTGATGTGCATTCTCTGCCAACGTATATGTCAATGACCATGGACAGGCACTTGAAGTTTGTGATGACAAAATTTAGAGTTGGTGTTTCTGATATTCTTGTTCATCACTGCCGTTATAGACAAGTAAATGCCTCTGGTCTGCTGTGTCCATTATGTCGACAGTCAAGAGAAGATGAAGTACATTTTGCATTAACTTGTCCAGAGTTACAAGATATAAGAGAAAAGTTTATTCCCCCAAAATTTTATACAAGACCTTGCTTATTCAAGCTTATTTTGTTAATGTCATCTGCAAATGAAAACACTGTAAAGCAGTTCGCAGTATTTTTATTCAAAGCTTTCAAACGGCGAAGCATTTGTGCATTGTAATTATTATTATTAGTTTTGTAAAGCGACTTTGTTATGTTCATGTATATCCCCCTTCTGAGGGGCCAAGGCCTGTAAGAATAAAACATCTGAATCTGAATCTGAATCTCTCTCTCTCTCTCTGCATGCATCGTTCTCTCCCACAATCCCTCTTTCGCTCTCTTTCTCTCGCTCTCCATCCCTCTGTCTGCATGTCTGTCTGTTTGTCTGTCTCTGTCTCTCCTTCAATGTGAATAACAAAAAGTACATAAAACATACAATTGAAAAACGCAGTTTTTCAATCAAAATAGATTAATCTGCTAAAAAATTCGACAATTTATGCCATGGACCGGATAAACATGTTGCTAAAACACACACGTACACACACACACACACATACACACACACACACACAATCGCGCGCGCGGGCGCCCACATGCAAACACATGCATGCATGCATGCACACACACACACACACACACACACACACACACACACACACACACCACGCACGCACGCACGCACGCACGCACGCACGCACGCACGCACGCACGCACGCACGCACGCACGCACGCACACACACACACACACACACACACGAAGAAGAAGAAGAAGGAAGAAGAAGAGAGAGAGAGAGAGAAAGGGGGGGGGGGGGGGGGGGGGGGGGGGGGAGAGAGGGGGGGGAGAGAGAGAGAGAGAGAGAGAGAAGAGAGAGAGAGAGAGAGAGAGAGAGAGAGAGAAGAGAGAGAGAGAGGAGACAGAGAGAGAGAGAGAGTCAACCAGTCAATCATTCCACAGTTACGAATAATAAATATGTGCATCCGAGTTTCCTTTGTGGTTGGTATATTTATTGATTTTCACCTCTGTTGTCATTCTTGTACTCAGTATAGCCTATCGTCGCAGACAGGACCTGCATAATGCTGTATTCAGATATCACAGTTTTGGGACTCACACATATCATATCACAGCCATCATGTGCAAGGAAGAAATGTCTCATATTTTTTCATTCAGCTGATTTAAGAAAGAAACTCGATTCCACTTTTCCTCATATTTCACGTGCATATACTGTCAACTGCTGAATCTAGTGGCTTACAGACTAATTTCTTTAAACCAGTTATCTGATCTTGAAAAATCTTTTCTTTTCTTTCTTTCGCGTTCCCGGCCATGCTAAATCCTCAATCCGGTTAGTAGGGCAAAGTCCACAGTCCACCTCAGAGACCCCACCGGTCCCCACGGCTTCTCCTGGACCTCAACTGGACTGGGCCACATCTGGCGTCTCAAGGCTTGAAAGGAGGGGCAGGATTGTAAGATATGGGTGGGAGTTTGGGAACTTGTGCCACAAGGGCACTGGTCAGTATGAAAGAGTCTGAGACGCCAGAGATGGGAGAGGAGCTGGCAGTGACCTGTTCGCAGCCTGAAGATGGTAACTTGAGTTGTTCTCTCGAGCTGGTGGATGCTGTCCTTTTCAGTCCCAATGTCCAGACGTCTTGAAAATTCGAAAAGCACAGCACTGAATCTGGTTGAACAACCATTCTGTTTAAACATCGCCCGCCGATGGCTGTACAGTTCCTGCGTGGAAAGCCTAGCCATGACAAGCAAAATGTGTAGCAAATTTAAACTGATTACAGGATTAGATTTACAACCGAAATAAAATATTTACATAATTTGTACTTTAAGACCATACTACTGCATAGATGTCAAGTTTGAGAGGTTGACCATCTGCCTAATCGTCACTAAATTATTTGTCCATTATAAGAACCACAGCATTAATACAAATGCCAAGAACAGACGGGACACTGTGCACGTACAAGATACACTGTCCATAAGAATCGTCACAACATCCGTATGAATACGAAGGAAATGAACAGATATAACCCTCCTATTTTCACCAGATAAATTGCCTGTAAGAATAACTAAAAGCCAGGCACATCTTTATTACGCTACGGCCGATCTGGAATTCCTCTGCCCTCTCACTCCACAACAAAATCAGAATCTTCAACTCAAATGTGAAATCTGTCCTTCTATATGGTTCTTAAACGTGGCGAACAACAAAGACAAACACCCACAAACTCCAAACATTTATCAACAGATGTCTGCGAAACATTGTGTACATCAGATGGACAGATGTTATTGCCAACACAGAACTGTGGAACAAGACCAAGCAAGTTCCAATAGAATCAGAAATCAATAAACGGAAGTGGGGATGGATTGGCCACACCCTCAGAAAGTCTCCATCCAACATCGCAAGACAAGCCCTTGAATGGAACCCTCAGGGCAAAAGCAAAGTGGGAAGACCAAGGCAGACATGGCGAAGGAGTACTGACGCAGAAGTGAAGGCCGCCGGAATGACGTGGGCCGAGCTGAAGAGGATCTCCCGAAACCGTGTCCGCTGGAAGAGTGTGGTTGCAGCCCTATGTTTCCCAGGGAATTCAAAGGACTAAGTCAAGTAAGTCAAGAATAACTAAAATACCAATGCCATTACAAGTGAAAGAAATGGAGATGACTCACTGTCTGGTCTCCATGAATAAACTGCCTATAATAATAACCACAACGTCAATATCATTACCAATGAAGCAAACGGAGATGGCTGTCAAGTCCCCAAGAGATGAACTGCCTATACAAAAACCACAGTATCAATGCCATTGCAAATAAAGCGAACAGAAGCGACTGTCAAATCTCCAAAAAATAAACTGCCTTTAATAATTACCACAATGCCAATCCCATTACAAGCGAAGCAATAGAAGATGACTCTCTGCCTGATCTCCACAAGATAAACTGCCTGCACTGACAACCATAGCATCAATACCATTACATTTTACAAGCGAAGCAATAGCAGATGACTCTCTGCCTGATCTCCACACCACAAGATAAACTGCCTGTACTGACAACCATAGCATCAATACCATTACAATTACAAGTGAAGCGAGTGGAGCTGACTGTAAAATTTCCAAGAGATAAGTTACCTACAACAATAACCACAATACCATTATCATCACAAGTGAAGCGAATAGACACGACTGTATGATGTCCACCCGATACATTGACTTTAACAACAATCAAAAGGTCAATAACAATAGAAATGATCGGTTCGCCAGTTTGTAGCTGGCAGAGACAAAGCACAGATGGGAAGGGCTGGATTACTGACAGCAAGGATGGGTGAGCGCATGACTTCTTTTGACAAAAACAAAACAAAACACAGAACAGTTGTCATCATGATGGTGACCATCGCCATCGAAATATTGTCTTGTACTTAATGTGCGGCGTTTGGTTACTCTCTGTGTGAACAGTTTCATATGTTGTTGTTGTGGTTGTTGTCGTACCCTGGCTAAAAGACTCCAGGGATCATCCAAACAGCTGAAGTACTTGAACACTATGGCTAAAAATGCATCAGCTGGGGATGAGAACATTACGTGTGTGACCGTTTTTTGGTTACCCCGCCACATGGGCAGCCACACTCCGACTTCTGGGATTTCGGAAACTGATAATATTATGCTAGGAGCTTGTCACAACTGAAGACAATCCCCGCATAACTATACAGAGCATAACAACATTTTGATGTAGCCTTGGCGTTCTAGTGTATGTCAATTGGTCTGACACAGCCTTAAGCCAAGGCGGACAATTTCATAATATTTAAAGTGGGTGGGAGTTTGTGTGGCTCCCCCTCACCCCAACCCCCAGCAGTGATTTGGAATACAAATGACACAAAACAGCCCGGGACACCAGAGGATGCTATATTATCATTGGAGTAATGGTCGGGTGTTATTACTATGGCAGAAGTCCACGGGCCAGGGGATACAGATTTTTCCAGTTTTGCGAACATGTGTTGGAAATTGAAAGTATAGGGAACGAGCAGATTGATATTAGAGGAGACTGGAATATTGGTTTGAACGAGAGTATCGTTTTCTTTTCTAAAAGTTAACACCTCCTCCCTCAAGTCCTTTACATCTGTTGGGGAGTGATATTGGCCACTGAGTTCCTGCATCCAGTGCTCAACATCAAGTCGGTGGCTTTTTTTTGCATCCAGCTCTCAAACAAAGGAAAGGAAACGTGTGAAAGAAAACATTGCATAGAACTGCATATTAACACATATTGAACAATGAATACATAGCAATTTAGAATGTATAATGCAATATGTAATAAGAGGAAGACAGTGATGGATGGTGGGAGGGAGGTAGGGGTGAAAAACGACCGATGGAGAAGAGAGAGAGAAAGAAAGAGAGAAGAGAGAGAGAGAGAGAGAGAGAGAGAGAGAGAGAGAGAGAGAGACAGACAGACAGACAGACAGACGAGAGAGAGAGAGAGAGAGAGAGAGAGAGAGAGAGAGAGAGAGAGAGAGAGAGAGATTCGGATGGTTTGTTCACATAGGCCTAGGCCCCTTATGAAGGGGTATGGACAAAATACATTGGAAACAAGTATACGCGACATGCAACAAAGTATAGCAATACACAAAACCATTGAGAACATTCAATAGGTAGCCGTTTCTCTAAGTTTGAATGCCTTATACAAAAAGAACAGAAAATTTTGAACATCTTTTGTTGAAGTTGACAACAGGGTCAATCCAAATAGGAAAGGCTGTCTATAGAATTCAGGCTTAATCAATTCATTTCTAATGTTCATAAGGGATGGACAGCAAAGAACAAAATGTATCTCATTTTCTTGTGATTGTTTACAAAGAGGACAAAGTAAATCACTGTCATTTATATGGGTTTTGTTTCTAAATTGTATCTGATTTTGATATTCCATATCTAAATTTTGCCATTATGCATTTAAAGTGCTTATCCATTTCTGAAATTCTATAAGATCTCAGATCAAGAGAATTGCCAAAATTTTGTTGTATTATGTATTTCAAGTGTTTATCCGTTTCTAAAATTAGATCAAATATCAGATTATGAGAATTACCAAAATTTTGTTAAGATCAAACCTTTTACTATTATGCACATGGTTTAACCATTTTTGCCAATTGCAGTCAACTAGTTGTTGATGAAAACAACTTATAAACTGTTTAACATTTCGAACACCTTGATTCAGCCGTACAAAAAACAGAAGCGTGTTCAAAAAGACACACACCTACTTTACCAGTCCAGTTATATTTTCCTCGAGAACCGAGACCATAAAGCATATTATAAATTTTACGAGGTATTCTGCACTCCTCCATACGAAGTAAGTTAATCCAGTAGCTGATGCATTTAACTGCAGAAACAAAATATATGGGAAATCTGTTTGTCTGGCCATAAACAAGATCATTAGGCGTCCGCCTATTTACATTTAGAAAATTCTTAAACGCGAAAAGATACACAGATTCACAATGCATGGTTTGCATGATCTAATCCTGATAATTGGCTGCACTTGACTATCGAACAACGTGAATAATACATGAAAAGACATATTGTTGAGAACATATAACCTTTTTTATAATACAAAGCAAAACGTTTTTGGCCTTGCTAGCGAGATCCTTGCAAGCACTAACAAACCTCAGCTGAGAAGAGAAAAGTATACCCAAACATCTATAAGCATTCACAATAAGCATGGGAGCATTATCATATAGCCATCATTCTCTTGCACTTACATTACTATAATGACGGAAGAATTGTTAACCTGCACTTGTTTTTCCCCCACTACCTTATTGTTCAGCGTATCTTCCTTTCTACATACCCACCTATCCCCCCCCCCCCCCCTCTCTCTCTCTCTCTGCTTTTAAAACTGTCATGCATCATGCACTGAATCATCTCTGGTGGGCTGCCTCGTGATGACTTCACTGACTGCTCACTGAACTCTACAAGTCCTAGGACGGCACTATGTTCCACTGTGGGATGAGGCGGCTGTGGACAGAGAGCCAGAACAAGCGGCGTGGTGTTAGTGCCACTGAATGTGCATGGAAGATGACATTTGAAACTACGTAAACATGTAGATAGATAAACGAAAATAATAACTAAATAAACAACATGGTAATATCAACAACAACAACAACAATAATAATAATAATAACAACAATAATAAATAATAATAATAATAACAATATTAATGATAATAATGAGAATAGTAATAACAACAATAATAATAATGATAATCATCATCATCATCGTCATCATCATCATCATCACTATAGATAAATACATAAATAAATGAACAAAAAAAAAAATACAAAAAACAACAATAACAACAACAACACAAATAGA
Source organism: Conus canariensis (assembly GCA_033310375.1). Lineage (NCBI taxonomy): Eukaryota > Metazoa > Mollusca > Gastropoda > Neogastropoda > Conidae > Conus > Conus canariensis. The sequence goes on from CM065743.1 coordinate 38,498,553, forward strand.
TAATTACACAAACAAACAAAACAAAGGAAGATAGACACTGTCCTGCTGAACCTGACTGACAACGTCATGGCGTCCATTGTTGATGACAGATGACCAGAGACTGACCACACTGCAGACAGCCGACCACTCTCTCATGTAATTTTAGGACCGCACGGACATCACCACAAAGAAACGCAGGCAAGTTTGAAGGAAAGGAAGGAGTTCTATTCAGGGTCTTCAAGAAGTTACGCCATAACGAAAACAAACGTTTGTGTTAGGTATTGATACCGTTCACGTTACAACGTTCGGTCATGTAGCTCGCACACGACTTCATCACAGGAAGGGGTGGGTAGGGTGGGGTGGGGGGTCATGCTGCATATTAAAAACAAACAAACAAACAAACAAAAACTAAAAAAAAAAAAAAAAAAAGAAGAAAAAAGATTAAATCCAGGCAGCTTTCCGCCTGCCAGATCTTCAAAAGAACTCGACACGATTCTGCAAACTGTGTGAGGTATGTCAGAACACACAGCCGAGAGGGAAAGTTGCCTTTTAAGCTAGCGACAATTGATCTTATGGGACCAGCTCACCCCTATGAGTGATGCTGACCCCATGGACATTTTGACACTCGTAGATAACGATGTGAGCTACCATGTAAAGGAGATTGATACTGAAACCGTGGATGAAGAATGAATAACCTAACATTCAGCTATTCCAGGA
>CM065743.1:38506748-38509248 GCA_033310375.1 Conus canariensis
CGTACCTTACATAAATCAAAATGAAAAATAGTTAATCGCAGACGACTTCAACGCCCACTCCCCTTTTTGGGATAAAGATTGCAAAATGACTGTTCACAACCGTTTCGTAGAAAATATAGTTGATTCATCAATGTATTTGTTAAACGATGGAAGTGTTACAAGAATCCCTGATGTGTCACACAACAGAGCAACAGCAATCGACCTTTTTCTTCAAAACCCCTGCCGTTGCTCCCAGTTGTGAGCAGATGACAATCGAAAATTCGCTTGGTAGTGATCCTTTACCAATTATTATTACTTTAAAAGATAAACTGATATTACAAGATTCAACCAAAGACAAAATTCCAAAATATGATTATAATAAAGCCGACTGGACCAAATTCGAAAACATATTATTAGCATGTGACATTGAAGAACTTTTTTCAAAAGATGTAAATATGTCATACACTAAATTTATTGAAAGAGTTTCGTATGCTGCCGATATCTCTATTCCTAAATGTAATCCAGTGAAATCAAGTAAGCATTCAGGTAATGTGTGGTGGAATACATTTTGTGAAGCTGCCAAACGAGCGAAAAATCAGTATTTTAAAAGTTATCTGAGAGATAAATCAAATATAAAAAAAACACATCGAAATGAAACGAGCAAAACACCGGTGCAACAGAATTATGGAAGAAGCAAAAACGCTACACTGGTCCACTTTTTGTAAATCGGATGTTTCGGATCATAAAGATCTTCAGAAAACCTGGAAAAAAGTAAAAGAGATGAAAAGTGGAATAATTCTACCTCAGTATCCTATTAAACTGGAAAACAATGAGTTTCCTTCGACATACGATAAGGCCGAAGCTTTTGCAGAAATGTTTGCAAAACATGGTAACATGGAAAGTCTGTCTGAAAAAGAGAGAGCATACAGACACAGTGTGGATGTTAGTTAAAAGAATGACAGAAGAGTTGAGAACAGTTATGGAAGCAATCATTATTTGAATGCTCCCATTACAATCGAGGAAATAAATGACGTAACTGCGTCCCTTAGAACAAATAAAACTTCAGTAGGACCAGATGCAATTTCCAATGAAATGATAAGACACTTTCCAAAAAATCTTACAATCTTTCTACATAACATAATTCAACAGTGCTGGGCAGAAGGCGTCATGCCATCCTTATGGAAACAATTAATTATTGTTCCTGTTCCCAAACAAGGGAAACCAAAATCTGATAAAAACAGATACAGGCCAATTGCTCTGACTTCGCATGTAGGGAAATTCATGGAAAGAACAATTAAAAAAAAGACTAGTGCATCATTAGGAAAAGAACAGTATAATACCGATAAATCAGGCTGGCTTCAGAAAAGGTAGATCAATAGTTGAAAGAAACTCGTGGAGAGCATGGCAGCAGAGAGTCCTCAGAAGAGAAGCCCCCTTCAAGCAAGTGTTTCGGCCCTTATCTCCTGACACTCTAGGGGGGTTGGGCCACACCCGGTTCATGACTCAGGATGTCCCTCTGCTGCCCCCCTTTTTTTTCCCCATCTTGGGACGAGCCATGGCTGGGATTCGAACCCATGACCCTCTGGACATGCTCATTTTCCACTTAATGACTCGCACTCTAACCAGTGAGCCACTGGGGCACCTGATATTTGTAGGAAATTTAAGCCTCATGAAGTTCACTTTTGTTCCTCCTTGACCAGATCCAGCTTGAACACCTCTCTGCTGCTTCTGCCATTGCTTTCAGGATTCTGGTTTTTTCCCTCCCTGCAACTGAGAGCTGTTTCATGAGGCTGTATGCAGACGTTCCTACAACCCCCCTAGCTCCAGTTTCTGCAGTGAGGACTTCGACCTGATAGCCTTCTCTCCTCAGGCTGTTTGCCAGATCAGCATACTTTTCAGTCTTGTAGATTTGAGCTGCCTCCATTCTGTTCTCATATGGCACCGTGAGCTCGATCATGATCAGTTGCTTGGTTGACTGAGAGTGGACTACTATGTCTGGTCTCATGCCATTCTTGCTGATGATCTCTGGGTGACCCTTCCATTCTGGGAGGTCTGCAGTGCACTCCCAGTCATCTGCCCCGTCCAGCAGACTCTGCCTGCATGTTCCGAGTGGCACTGTTGTTCTTGGTCATGATTTGCTACCTCCTGCCGTGAAGAATGTTGCGGGTGCTTTTGGAGTCCTGATTTTCCCTTTTGTGGTGTTGGTACTAGCCCAGACTGCTTGTACAATCTCTTTGAGCACTTGGTTGTGCCTCCATGTGTGCCTTCCTTGAGCCAGGGCTACTTTACATGAGGTTACGACATGCTCCACTGTTTGTTTTTCATGGCAGAGGGGGCATGTAGGATCGTCTGTTTTCCTCCACTTCACCAGGTTTGCATTTGAGGGCAGAAGGTCCTATGCAGATCTGAGAATGAAGCAATAGACCATCTTGTTAAAATTTCAACACAAGTTAAACAACAGTTCGCCAGAAGAAAAAATGTACTTGCCACCTTTTTTGACATAAGAAAAGCTTACGATCAA
>CM065743.1:38514248-38549248 GCA_033310375.1 Conus canariensis
GTTATAATTATCGTTTGTGATTTTTTTTTTTTGTGGAAATGCTAGATAATAAGTATTTCAGAATACATTTTTTTTAAGAGATAAATAGTATAAGTGGGCAAGATTGCTGAAGATGGATAAAACTCAGAGGCTAGAGAATGTTGCGGGTAGGCAAGCATGGTTTCTAGTGAGTTATTAAATGGGAGTGTCTTCTTGCATAGAAGTACTGCAGCTAGTGATATGATTGGTACTCATGTGGTTACATAGTAATTGGTCATGTTTGTGCTGATTCAAAACTAGTTGTTTATAATGAATGGTGTCATTCATCATGGAGAATAGTATAGTTTTGCTGGGTGTCTACTGGAAGTCACCCCAAATTGAACAAAACATAACTTTTCTTTGTGAAACTAGAACTGGGATATTGGTTGGCGTAACCCTAGGAAATGGGTTCCAGTGCTGTGGTTTACTCAATATTAATCATACCTCAGGTGTGTGAAATCTCCTGTGTAGGTCACACACAAAGGAGGTTTTTTTTTTTTTTTTGTTTTTGTTTTTTGAATAGGTTTTAGTATGAAATATTTGAATATAGGTGGTTTATTATGGGTTCTACTGCATAATCCCAAGGTGATGGAGTACGAAATGATAATGCGATGGGGGAAAGTTTGTGTATAGTTTTGCAAGCTGTTTCATAATCCTGAAGTTTATAAAGGTTACGGGTTTGTGTTCCAGGGACACAGACTTTTTTCCTTTCACCTCACTTCCCATTTACAGTACTATAGCTGGTAACCCAGATTTGTGGTACCATGAACCAAGTTATTGATTTTAGTTTACATTTCCAATTCTGTTAGAAGTTGTGACGTTAGTATTAAAGAAAGAGAAAAAAAAAAGCTGGAATCCTTTTAAAAAGAAAATTAAAAGAAAAAAATACTGGGTGTGGATTTTTTTCCGTGAGCATGTTCATGATGTTGCATTAACAACAACATGATAATACTAACAATGATAATGATAACAATAAACGTTATGTTCTTAATGATGATGATGATTATGATGATGATGATTATGATAATGAAGATGATGATGATGATGATGATGATGATAATGATGATCACGACAACAACATGATGATAGTCATAATAATAATAATGATAAGATGATAACACTGATAATAATAGCAATAATGCTGCTGCTGCTGATAAAAATAATGATTATTATAATAATAGTTATAATGATAATTATAATAATGGCAACAATGACAAAATCAAGAACACCACCACCATCATCATCACCACCACCACCACCACCAATACTACTACTACTAGTAGTAGTAGTAGTAGTGGTAGTAGTAGTTGTAGTAGTAGTAGTAGTAGTAATGACGATGACGATGATGATGATGATGATGATGATGATGATGATGATGATGATGATCATCATCGTCATCATCATCATCATCATCAATCATCACATCATCATCATTATTATCAATCATCATCATCATCATCATCATCATCGATGATCATCATCAATGATCATCAGCATCATCTCATCATAATCATCAAAATCATCATTATCATATCATCATCATCATCATCATCATCATCATCATCATCATCATCATCATCATCGAACTAGTTTATTTTTCTTCACGACCCCTCCCCCCCCCCCCCCCCCCCCCCCTCACGAAAAAAAAGGGAAAAAAATCATAAATTAAGAAAAATGTCGATTCCCCAAACTCGACTTATGCCCTATCTGACAATGCTGAAAAAGAAAAAAAAGAAGAAAGTTCATGCTTAATTCCCACTTTATGTTTCCAGTGAGTGATCTGGTAGAGACATACTAACCATGACTAATGGAAAAGAAAGAAAGAAAGCAAGACAGAGAGAGAAAGAAAGAAAGAAGGAAAGAAAAGGAAAGAAAAGATAAAAAGGCTAATCCCATCAGCAAAAAAAAAAAAAAAAAAGTCTCAAATTCTGTGGCCCCTTCCTGAACTGATCTCATGGTGATCTTAGTTTTGATGTCCTCTGCACGTCTACAGCCTCGGTTTCAGTCAGGGTCACCGGTATCGGCAAGTTCATGGGTTCTGTGGTTGGACAGACGTGTTGGCGCCTTCCGGATGGAGAGTTCACTCACGCCACTAAGCAGTCATTGTTGTCAGTAGGGGGCTTAATAGGTGGTGTCCTGCGTATGTTGGATCAGAACAGGCGCCACTGAACACCACCAAAGTGAATTTTAAATGTTATTAATAGCACCTTGCAAAAAAAAAAAAAAAAAAAAAAGTAGACAATGAATTACAAAACAAAACGCGACGCGTTTCGACCTCTCAGGTCTTCTTCAGGCAAGATACAAAAACGTCAGGGCAACGAAAATGAACGAGCAATCACTTATCTTCATTCACTTCAGCGCAAGATGGGCGTTGAATGAAAACAAGCTAAAAAAAAATGTGTTTAAATTTCTGCCTGCAGCGCCTCACTTTGCAACTAGAGCCAACCGAAATGACTCGGCCAGTGCAGTCCGTCTCGGTGCGCGAGTTGCCTTTCGACGCCGTTGACATTGACGGCTCCCTGTCGAATTGGCGGTGCCAGGGCCGCGCGGGCCAGGTTGCGTGGCGTGGATGCGATGCCACTGAGGTGGCACAGAAGATAGAACAAAAGAGAAGAGAGAAGAGAGAGAGAGAGAGAGAGAGAGAGGGGGGGGGGGCTCAGTTTCAAACTGTTCATTATCTTGTCATTTTGCCCCACTCCTCAAAACGTTCTTGGATGGAACAGCGCTGTTTGCTCCATGGGTTTGCTTGTGATGTTCAAGGGCCTGTCACAGGCTTCAAAACACAACCAGCCTTGGCCTTCTTGGCAATACCTGGATTCCTTTTCCTACCAGCCGGTCAACCAGTCAAGCAATGACCATGCCTAACAGACCACACGACCAATCAGCAATCACCAAAACCCATGGTTTTCTGACAAGCGGAGCAGACTGCAGGGAAAACTGACGGGTTCTTACAGTTGCCCATCAAGGACATCATCAGCGTGCAGTTGTCCATCAAGGACATCATCGGTGTGCAGTTGTCCATCAAAGACATCATCGGTGTGCAGTTGTCCATCAAGGAAATCATCAACGTGCAGTTGTCCATCAAAGACATCATCAGTGTGCAGTTGTCCATCAAAGACATCATCAGCGTGCAGTTGTCCAACAAGGACATCATCAGCGTGCAGTTGTCACAACAAGGACATCATCAGCGTGCAGTTGTCCATAAAAGACATCATCAGCATGCACTTGTCCATCAAAGACATCATCAGCGTGCAGTTGTCCATTATGGACATCATCAGCGTGCAGTTGTCCATCAAGGACATCATCAGCGTGCAGTTGTCCATCAAAGACATCATCAGCGAGCAGTTGTCCATCGAGGACATCATGAGCATGCAGTTGTCCATCAAGGACATCATCGGTGGGCAGTTGTCCATCGAAGACATCATCAGCGTGCAGTTGTCCATCGAGGACATCATCAGCGTGCAGTTGTCCATCATGGACATCATCGGTGTGCAGTTGTCCATCGAGGACATCATGAGCGTGCAGTTGTCCATCAAGGACATCATCAGCGTGCAGTTGTCTATCATGAACATCATCGGCGCGCAGTTGTCCATCAAAGACATCATCAGCGTGCAGTTGTCCATCATGGACATCATCAGCGTGCACTTGTCCATCATGGACATCATCAGCGTGCAGTTTTCCATCAAAGACATCATCAGCGTGCAGTTGTCCATCAAAGACATCATCAGCGTGCAGGTGTCCATCAAGAACATCATCAGTGTTCAGTTGTCCATCAAAGACATCGTCAGCGTGCAGTTGTCCATCAAAGACATCATCAGTGTGCAGTTGTCCATCAAGGACATCATCAGTGTGCAGTTGTCCATCAAAGACATCATCAGTGTGCACTTGTCCATCATGGACATCATCAGCGTTCAGTTGTCCATTAAAGATATCATCAGTGTGCAGTTGTCCATCAAAGACGTCATCAGCGTGCAGTTGTCCATCAAGGACATCATCAGCGTGCAGTCGTCCATCATGGACATCATCAGCATGCAGTTGTCCATCAAAGACATCATCAGCGTGCAGTTGTCCATCAAAGACATCATCGGTGTGCAGTTGTCCATCATGGACATCATCAGCATGCAGTTGTCCATCATGGACATCATCGTCGTGCAGTTGTCCATCAAAGACATCATCAGTGTGCAATTGTCCATCAAAGACATCTCAGCGTGCAGTTGTCCATCAGGACATCATCAGCGTGCAGTTGTCCATCATGGACATCATCGGCGTGCAGTTTTCCGTCAAAGACATCATCAGCATGCAGTTGTCCATCAAGGACATCATCAGCGTGCAGTTGTCCAAAATGGACATCATCAGTGTGCAGTTTTCCATCAAAGACATCATCAGCGTGCAGGTGTCCATCAAAGACATCATCAGCGTGCAGTTGTCCATCAAGGACATTATCACGTGCAGTTGTCCATCATGGACATCATCAACGTGCAGTTGTCCATCAAGGACATCATCAGCGTGCAGCTGTCGATCAAGGATATCATCAACATGCAGTTGTCCATCAAGGGCATCATCAGCGTGCAGTTGTCCATCAAGGGCATCATCAGCGTGCAGTTGTCCCTCAAGGACATCATCAGCGTGCAGTTGTCCATCATGGACATCATCAGCGTGCAGTTGTCCATCATGGACATCATCAGCCTGCAGTTGTCCATCAAGTACATCATCAGCATGCAGTTGTCCATCAAAGACATCATCAACGTGCAGTTGTTCCTCAAGGACATCATCAGCGTGCAGTTGTCCATCATGGACATCATCAGCGTGCAGTTGTCCATCAAGGACATCATCAGCGTGCAGTTGTCCATCATGGACATCATCAGCATGCAGTTGTCCATCAAAGACATCATCAACGTGCAGTTGTCCATCAAGTACATCATCAACGTGCAGTTGTCCATTAAGGACATCATCAGCATGCAGTTGTCCATAATGGACATCATCGGCGTGCAGTTTTTCATCAAAGACATCATCAGTGCGCAGTTGTCCATTAAGGACATCATCAATGTGCAGTTGTCCATCAAAGACATCATCAGCTTGCAGTTGTCCATCAAAGACATCATCAGCGTGCAGTTGTCCATCAAAGACATCATCAGCGTGCAGTTGTCCATCAAAGAAATCATCAGCGTGCAGTTGTCCATCAAAGAAATCATCAGCTTGCAGTTGTCCATCAAGGATATCATGAGGATTCAGTTGTCCATCAAGGACATCATCAGCGTGCACTTGTCCATCGAAGACATCATCAGCGTGCAGTTGTCCATCAAAAACATCATCAGTGTGCAGTTGTCCATCAAGGACATCATCAGTGTGCAGTTGTCCATCAAGGACATCATCAGCGTGCAGGTGTCCATCAAAGACATTATCAGCGTGCAGTTGTCCATCAAAGACATCATCAGTGTGCAGGTGTCCATGATTGACATCATCAGCATGCAGTTGTCCATCAAGACATCATCAACGTGCAGTTGTCCATCATGGACATCATCAGCGTGCAGTTGTCCATCAAAGACATCATCAGCATGCAGTTGTCCATGAGGACATCATCAGCATGCACTTGTCATCAAAGACATCATCAACGTGCAGTTGTCCATCATGGACATCATCAGCGTGCAGTTGTCCATCAAAGACATCATCAGCGTGCAGTTGTCAATCAAGGGCATCATCAGCGTGCAGTTGTCCATCAAAGACATCATCCCCGTTCAGTTGTTCATCAAGGACATCATCAGCGTTCAGTTGTTCATCAAGGACATCATCAGCGTTCAGTTGTTCATCAAGGACATCATCAGCGTCCAGTTATCGATCATGGACATCATCGGCGTGCAGTTGTCCATCAAAGACATCATCAGTGTGCAGATGTCCATCAAAGACATCATCAGCGTACAGTTTTCCATCAAAGACATCATCAGCGTGCAGTTGTCCATCAAAGAAATCATCAGCATGCAGTTGTCCATCAAAGACATCATCAGCGTGCAGTTGTCCATCAAAGACATCATCAGCGTGCAGTTGTCCATCAAAGAAATCATCAGCATGCAGTTGTCCATCAAGGACATCATCAGCGTGCAGTTGTCCATCAAAGACATCATCAGCGTGCAGTTGTCCATCAAAGACATCATCAGCGTGCAGTTGTCCATCAAAGATATCATCAGCGTGCAGTTGTCCATCAAAGACATCATCAGCATGCAGGTGTCCATCATGGACATCATCAGCGTGCAGTTGTCCATCGAAGAGATCATTAGCGTGCAGTTGTCCATCATGAACATCGTCAGCGTGCAGTTGGCCATCAAAGACATCATCAGCATGCAGTTGTCCATCAAGGACATCATCAACGTGCAGTTGACCATCGAGGACATCATCAGCATGCAGTTGTCCATCAAGGACATCATCGGTGTGCAGTTGTCCATCAAAGACATCATCAGCGTGCTGTTGTCCATCAAAGACATCATCAGCGTGCAGTTGTCCATCAAAGACATCATGAACGTGCAGTTGTCCATCAAGGACAATCATCAACGTGCAGTTGTCCATCAAGGACATCATCAACGTGCAGTTGTCCATCAAGGACATCATCAACGTGCAGTTGTCCATCAAGGACATCATCAGCATGCAGTTGTCCATCAAGGACATCATCAGCATGCAGTTGTCCATCATGGACATCATCGGCGTGCAGTTGTCCACATAGAAAAGGATGAGAGCTGTGCGACTTTGAGGGAGAGAGAAATGAAATTGGCTGAAGAGTCGTTATCTAGTTATTGTAGAGGACAGAAGCGTTCGAGTCTTCATTGAGTCTAGTCAATGAAAAGCTGCCGTCAGTAGAATATCGGCTGCTGCATTGACAATTGAGTTCCTGTACGACTTATTGAACCTGAAGGTCAGTTGACTGGTGCTTGTTGTTCCTATATTCTTCAACGTTTGTAAATAACGGGATCCTCTTCGTTTCAGTAACGCCTGGTGAGTTTTGTTGTCTGCAAGCTAAATACCTACCACAGGATTTACAACGAACTCTTAGAAGCTACTGTGCTTACCTGCACATGTTCACTCAATTTGTACCGAGGAAGTGAGCGGTCTAGCATGTAACAGTAACGAATGCATCTAACTATGGAGAGGAAAAAGATAGGATATATGTTAGTCTCCCCATAGACCAGGTCATTTGCTGTTTGTAGTGAAACAATGAGAAACTCTTTCCATGCATGCAAATGAATCTTTTCCCTTTGTACAGAGGCAGAATCGAGTTTCCATAACTCAAATCCGTACTGTATACCATGGGTAAGTTTGTTACATCCTGTCTCAACTGATCTAGCTCTCTTCTTCAGTCAATGATCTTGTCACTCGGTTGGTTGGTTTTGGTCTGCCTTCTGGTTGGTCAGCCGTCAGTCATTCTATGTCTAAAGTGAACTCTATCACTGTGTCTGCTAGTTGTTTGTGTTCCCTTTCCAAGCGATAATAGCGTTCATAACCTTCGTCTTATGAGCTTGCTCCAGTTCATTCTTCATTTTTCTGATGCCTGATCACAGATGTTCGTTCAGTTGTTGCTGAACTGAGTGGACGGACAAGTGTGTAGCCAATAAGTCAGTGGAAAGGCAGGCTGTGTTGTGTCACTGTGTTTTGTTCTATGCTGCTTTCTAAAGGCTCCTGCGCCTGTTCGTTGGGTTTGATTCTACATTATCACTTCATAGTAGAGCAGAGAGCAGAAGCTAGCACGGGCAGACCAACACACTGCATACCCTGACCTACTTCCTCCGGAACGTCAGTGGCACACGACACATCTTTGCCTTATGTATGAACCTGTCTATTTAGAAAGTGTTTTGTATTTGAAATGCACATATCATTCTGTTTAGTATGTCTTATGTGAGTACGTGTGTGTGTGTGTGTGTGTGTGTGTGTGTGTGTGTGTGTGTGTGTGTGTGTGTGTGTGTTTTCTTACTACCTCCTGCCCTCTCGTCATTAAGTCGTTATGCTTTTATTCTCATGCAACTCTCTCTCTCTCTCTCTCTCTCTCTCTCTCTGTGTCTGTCTCTGTCTCTCTCTGTCTCTCTCTCTCTCTCTCTCATGGTTCTTCTGGAATGACTTGATATATTATCTACATGACACCCCCCCCTCCTACCCGTGGTGACTGGGCTATCATTATGCATCCCCCCCCCCTCCATTTGTGCTTTATTCTCTTTTTTTCCCCTGGTGCTTCAAAATCGATTGTCTTACATCTCCGTGGTGGTTTGTTTGTTTGTTTTTTATTGTTAGATTGTTCTAAACATGCTCTTTCCCGCACCCACTCTCGCCTCTTTCTCCCTCACTCCCCCTCTCTCTCTATCGCCCTTCCTTACACTCCTTTCGCTCATGCGTCTCTCTCTCTCTCTCTCTCTCTCTCTCTCTCTCTCTCTCTCTCTCTGTGTCTGTGTCTCTGTCTGTCTGTCTGTCTGTCTGTCTGTCTGTCTGTCTCTCTCTCTCTCTCTCTCTCTCTCTCTCTCTCTCTCTCTCTCGTGCCCCACACCCCCAATTCCATCTCACTTTGCTAAATACCTTCTACCTATTTTCATGTCTTGCGAAAAATGATTACATGTTGTGCCTTGCTCTCTCTCTCTCTCTCTCTCTCTCTCTCTCTCTCTTTCTCTCTCTCTCTGTGTGCGTGCGTGCGTGTATGTGTGTGTTCCAAATTATGTACGTACTTTGTCATATTCACTTTACTGTCTGTTTTTATACATGCTAATTTTTGTGCGTTGTAGTACATTTCCATATATTCCCCCAGCCCACCCCACCACCACCCCCACTCTCTTCTTCCCCTTCATTATTGTTATTTTCATTTTTATTTTTTGTTTGTTTGTTTGTTTGTTTTTTTCATTTCTAGAGACTGTTAATATGCGGGCTCTAACTCTAACTCACCATCTTATTTTGCCCGAAACCCCCCTTTTTCACAAACAATCTCGCCCATCTCATGCTACTTTTTGTCAAAATTAACACCTTCTTACATCAAAATTAACATGCAAAACCCCCCAAAATTGGACCCTTTCACAACAATCTCGCCATCAGCTACTTTTGTCAAATACACCTTCTACAATCAAAATTACATGCAAACCCCAATTGGTTTAGAGGCCCGCATATTAACAGTCTCTCCATAGCATAAAAATCATTATTAAAAAGTGCAAAACTCTTCGCATCTGGCCACATCACCTCTGGGTCTAACTTGAGACCCTATGGCGCCCTAGGGCCCCAAGCCAGACCCAGAGGGTCACGCACAATGTGGCCAAGATGTGAAGGGTTTTGGGAATATGCCTCTAATAGTGGTATTTTCTTATACTTGGTTGTCTCCTTTCAATTTGCCTAATTTGGGGCAATTCTCTCACCCCCTTTGTAGTGACTCTTCCTAGGATACACATTGTGGTTTACAGGCGTTTATAGCCTCGCCAGTGACCACATTTGGGTTTACGGGCGTTTATAGCCTCGCCAGTGACCCAGACAGACAAACACAAACGAAAATTGGAAGTCACTAGAGGGCAGAGAATAGGGCCAAATTTGGACTTTCAAAATGCCATGACAAACAAGTACAAAACCACCGCAGGCATATTCCCAACTTTACACTTTTAGGATTAATATATATACTGTACACACTGAAAGCTCTCATAGTTTTATGGTGTTTATGCATAAGTGTGACTGTTGTTAAAATTATTTTTATTCAAGCAGAATATTTTTTAAAGGCTAAACAACAACTGTACGTTAAAGTACTTTTTAGTTACTACTTTGTACAATATTCATATTAAAAGCTTTAGCAAATTAAACACAAAAACACAACTTTTAATAATCAAATCTCTCTCATTAATCTATAAATAGATAATTAATTCAGGGAAGACAATTACTTTTATGCATAATTAAAGGGAGACAAATCACTTTCATTATTATTATTATTTTTTCTTATTATGTTTTATTGCTTTTAAAAATGGATTGCAACGAGCTATTAAAGTGTGAGGAGGCAGCAGACCTCTGTCATAAAGAAAGATTATACTCGCTGGCTGCGTGCGGGAAAACCAGGCAGTATTTAGGCGTTGAACTAAGTATCGAACAGATTCAGCAATTGTCTACATCAGACGTTGAGAAGTATTACGCTAGGTACGAGGCACAGCTGGGGTCAAAAATGGTTAGATCAGTGGGGCAGACAATGATTAGTTTATATGCTAAGTTAGTAGGCAAGATAGCGCCGATTGATTCAGAAGAAGATTTAAAATATGACTTAACACAAGATCCGGTTTTAACCAAGTCCCTAGAATCTCTTGCATGTGACATGTATTATAGATTTGGGACGTTGCTATGTCCATTCATCATGGGATTAATTACTTTCAATCATATTAATTTTAATCATATTAATTTTAATCAGACTAAAAAAAATGAGCGAGCAGGAGAAGACTCCACAGGCGAGTGTCCCACAAGTAATTTACAGGCAGTGTCCCAAGTGAATTTACAGGCGAGTGTCCCACAAGTGAATCCACAACTGAGTGTCCCACAAGTGAGTAGTGTTACTAAGTCTAAAAATTCTGGCCGTGTTGAGGCTGGTCGTAAACTAGCTGAATGGAACAGACTGCAAAAAGCAAACCAAGCAGCAAAACAAAAATTATTAGATAGTAATACAACATCTGCACCAGCACCAGCACCGCCACCAACAACAACACAATCAAACTATAAGATGTATTATTATGTGCTGGGGAGTATTGTTGTTGGTGGGGGGCTTTTAGCATACAAGCGCCTAAAGCCATACTTAGCAACAAAGTCACAAATCCCCACAAAAACAGTAAAAGAACCAGCTTCTGCAAAAAAAGTACAACCTCCTGCTGTAGACCCATTTTTAATAAATTAGTTTTTTTAAATGTGTTGTTAAGTACTGGCTAAGTACAAGCTAAGTACTGGTTAGGTCAGTTATAACAAGTTAAGTGTAAGTTAAGTGTAAGTAAAGCGCAAGTAAAGTGCAAGTCATGTTAAGTACTAGTTAAGATCTTAAGTTAAGTACTAGTTAAGATCTTAAGTTAAGTACTAGTTAAGATCTTAAGTTAAGTACTAGTTAAGTACTAGTTAAGATCTTAATTTAAGTCAGCCAAGTTGGCTCTCCGGTGGTCTATAGCGTATGTAAACTCGGGATTAACGTAAGTTCGCTTGCTATTGTTAGAGTCTAGTGATTTCTTATTAACAGCAGTTGTGTTTACTTGATGAAGAGTAGAGCACAGATTAACGTTTGTGTGATAAAATACTTTGCCTTCAAAGAGAGCCTGCTTGTAGTTGTTGTGACTTATATATTTTTTTACAACTTCTTTACTTACACCCTTAGCTTTCTTCATTACAGAAGTCTGGGTGGCAACGCTATACATCTTTGCCCGTAAGCCAACATATTCTTGTATAATCGTCCCATTAAGTTCATCCTTCATCTTTCCAATCACTTTCTTGTTCACGGTTGAATGTAAAGGCGAATCTTTAGGATAGTCGCATGTGTCGTACCATCCGTCAGCTCCTTTAGCTACTTCTATTTCCATGTCTTTGTAAAAGTCTTCAGTTGGGATGTCTAGAATAAAACTATCAGTGTCTGTGTAAACAACATTTGATTCTGGGTACAGCGGTTTAAAGTAGTCGTACAGAAATTCAAGCATTAATAACTTTGACAGCTCTAGCACGGCAAACCCAATAAACACTGGCTTGTCCAACTTCACATTCTGTTTCTTCATCATAACACCAACCAGGCTGTCACTAAACCGTCTAAAGTCTTGATAATTAGGTTTAGAGACCAGCTTAATTGCTTGTTTTTCTTTCGTAACTAATCTTACATCTTTACGATTGTGTACGTTCTCCATCGTCTTGCCAAAACAGCTGTTGTTCATTAGTTTAAAAAAGTCTTTTTCTGAAGCGTCAGTGGCCTTAGTTCTAAGATCGGTGTTCTTCATGATGTATGGTCTCATGAAAGGCTCTTGGTCACAGGTAATTATTCGGTGAACAGCTCTTAGTTTTAACCCGTGTCTTAAGTAAAATTGTAACAGCCTGTAATGACAGACATACTTTCTCTTGTGTCGAAGATTAGGCACAAGTTTGGGTGGTTCTGTGGGACTCATCTTTAATTTTTCTGCTGCTAGAGGATAATCATTATGAAGGTCGTGCAACTCTGCGGGATAATCTAAGTCTACTTCTAAGATTAGTCCTATTGGATTATCGGGTGTAAGTTGTGATAGTATACTCAACACGGCAGTAACCTCATGAGGCCCGTTTATCATTTTAAAGTTTCTTAATGGCAGCGTCTGACTCATGGCCCACCCATACAGATTGTTGGCGTCTAAGTACATTAGATAGTTGGATGGTTTAGTTGGATCATAATCGTCTAAATACTTGTTGTTGGCTCTGCGGTAAGGATGACAGGCCATGCTAATGCCTCCTCTCAGCCCGTCCTCAATCATCTGAAGTGTATCCAGATCCGATATTAAGTCAATCTCAATGTTTGTAGACTTCAAGAATGCGTCCCAAGACAGCCCCGGGGCAGAGATGTACTGTGATGAATCTAGACCGTAATGTTTCATGCAAGTAGCTCTGTAATTCTGAAAGACGTCAGCTAATAAACACACGTCGGCCAATAAATATTGATCGTGATAATCGCCCATCGTTTTGCAGCGTAATTCTGTCCAGGCTTTCTGCGCGTATTCATAGTCGGCGTCAGATATGTCCTTTCTTCTAAGACTAGAAAAGAAAGCGCCTTTAGGAGGAAGTGAGTCTTCATCAAACCTTTCCCACGAGTCCATGTATTCATAAGGATAGACGCCTTTACGGACTAAAGATGGGTCGAAATATTGTTTGGTTATTGGACAGTCTTGTAGAGATTCTGCTAACTTACTTAAACTTGCCATCAGATGCTGGGCAGAGTCATAGAAGGATAAACAGTCTACAGTAAAGGTCATGTACTTTTCTGATGATTGTGCAATACAGCTAACCCTCTTACAATCAGAAGTTATTGCTTGCATGATAAAGTGAGAATCGTAGCCTCGTAGGTTATGAAAGAAGATTGGCAGTTTCCATTTTTCGGGGTTAACCTTGAGTTGAAGATTACAGCCGTTGTGTGCTGCCCCTCTGAATTTTCCAGTAATGTGATCGTGGTCTCTTACAGTGTCGCCTAATAACTTGCATTTGCATATCCAGCAGTGGGCGGCTGATTTATAACGTTCTTCATCTTCGGGGGTCATCTTAATGTCTGAAAGGGTCAGCTGATTAGAGAATTGATTGCAAAGGTGTTTCATCTGCTCCAAAAATCGACCAGCTGCGTCGGAGCCTCTGTAAATCTCCAGTTGTGTGTGTCCGCCATCTGACCTAACAGCAACAAATGCATAAGAACAGATCTGATGGCGGGACAATAAGGTTGTTTTTTGTTGTGTCCGTTCTTGAGGGCCGTAGTACTGCGGCAAGATTGCTTCAAAGTCAGCATAGACTACGTATGGGCTCATTTGCATTTTGCGTACATTCTTAAAACTAACTTTAGACCCTGGTTTGGTCGTAAGAAGTTCGGTTTTACAGTCTACAAAACTTTTACAATGTTTCTTATGACTGGCAGCTGCTTCTATAGATGGGATCCTGACCAAACACCTTCTACAAATCTCTTGTTTAGATTTATGCTTTGATGTATATTCTAACAGTCTGCTAATTGATCTGATTAATACATAATGGCTCTTGGAACCGTCTGCAAACAATATCAAGTCTACATGATTCTCAAGTGGATCGCCAAAAGTGGGAGCGTTGGGAGAGATCCTTAGAGGGACTAGATTGTCTACTGGATCCCAGGTGTATACGCTTACGGTTATTGGGCTGTTTTGCTCTTCAAACTGGTCGATACTTTCTACGCTCACTGGAAAGTCTATGTTATTAAAGTTCAGCTCATGAAGATAAGGTTTATAATTGGAAACTCTCTCTGCATTAATTTTAACAGGATGTAAGTGCGCTAAAATACACCACATGAAACACATATTGTCAGAATTTTGTATGTTTAAGACTGCTCGTTTTAACACTAACTCTTTTGGGAGAGGAAGGTAAGAATTGCCGACTATAGGAGAGTATTTGGTTTGTCTTAATTTGATTTCAATGACTGTTCCTTCAGACCAGCCAGAGCCGCGCAATTTCGCTTCTTCACTTGCATGGTTAAACTGTGTAAGCATGTAATCAGCCCAGCCAGGTGTAAAGTCGTAATAGCTGATTATTTCTTTCTGTCTAGTTGAAACCCAGACTTGCATACTACTATCATCAGGGGTTATATATTCAATCAGAATGGCCAACAACACTTTTGCTGGCGGGTTAATTTGAAGAGACCCTGGGATTTTAGAAATAGCATGTGTTACACTTTCCTGAACGTTTGTGGGACTAATAATGTCCATGTCTAATTCAATGAACATATTGCCTAATGATTTGTTACTACCCAACAACGTACTGTTGGAAGGTAGTATTTCAAACTCGGACTCACTTGTGTGGCTCATTTTTTAACTCACAATATTTACGTAAATTAAAAAAAATAAAAGTAAGTAAATGCTCTTTTATTCTTCACCCAAGCGTTGCAATACTTCAAGACACCCTAATCTTACAAGAACGCCTGCCAATACTTTAGCTTTTTCTGAATCACTACAGTCAATGTTTAACTCTTTGATTGCTTTGTCAAATAGTTCACTATGATTTTTGATTAAATTGTTTACATTATTCTCAAACCCAGATTTACTAAAATCAATGTTGAACACTTTCATCGTTTCGTCAAATAGTTCATTACAATTTTCTATTAAAATCATTAGATCAGATTCGCTGTGTTTGGCCGCCATTTTTAAATCTAAAAATTAAATAAATAAAAAAATAAAACCATGAGTATAACGCTGGTTAATTATGCAGTGCCCATTGTCGGTGTTATAGTTTATTCAACCCTAGCAAAATGTTTGTTAAGAATAAAACCGCTCAACATGGGAAAGATAGAAGATTTGCCGAAACTAGTTACAACCTTATTTTTAGCTCTGGCAACAAAAGATTATCTAATTAAAAAGCACATAGACAGTCTTTCATATTATGATTATTTTAATTATTTTTTTAGTTAATAAAAAACATGAGCACTGCAAAGATCATCAATACTATTTACCACTCTGCTGTAATCGGCGGTCTTAGTATAGGATATAGCATGTTAGCAAAAAACATGTTTAAGATGAGGCCGGCTGATCTAGGAAGGTTAGACATTGAGGATGTTGTTAAGGTTATAGCTGTAATAACTGCAGGGATTGCCTCAAAAGACTTTCTTGTTGCACAGGGGATTATCCCAGAAAACATCAATGCATAGAAAGATTAATGCATAGAAAGATTAATGCATTTAGGCAGATTGATTTATAAAAAAAAGATTCATTCATTTATAAAAAAGATGTCTGGAATAGTTCTGATGGTGGGCGGGGCTATTGTTAATGCATTGGCTTTCTCTGGCAGCAATTATATGTTTAGTAAATTGCGGTCTGATGAAGAAAGAGAACGTCATAACAAAGCAATGGAAGATTTAGCTAAGGCAAGAGACGCATACGAGAAAAGAAGAATTGCTCACTTAGACTTTATTAATAAAAAGTTAAGAGAACAGGGACATGCAGAGCACACATTTACAGACGTTGATGAAGCAATGAATGAATATTACTTAGTGACAGGAAAGAAGTTTCTAACATCGTCACCGCCAGAACTGTCTGACTTTTATGAACCATCTGAGGATCAGAAAATGGTAGAAATAGGCTTTATTATAGGTGCTATGGGAGCAATCTTTCTTCTTGCATATTCAATCTAAAAACATAGTTAAAAATGTAATAAAAAACAGTCCCTTCTTATGGACGATACGAAGTACAAAATATATTATTCTCCTGGAGGGTATTGGAAAGGAAAGGCTGCTATTGATAAACTGAGTAAAGCTGCTAGGGTGCCTGAATCAGAAGCGAAAGACTGGCTTTCAAAACAAGCGATCTGGCAAATATATCTGCCTGCCCCAAAAAGAATAATAAGGCCTCGATTCGTTAACTCAGTTCCTAATGACACCCACCAGATGGACTTGTTGTACCTTCCACATGACAAAGTTAGAAGAAAAAAGTTTAAGTATGCTCTGACTGTTGTTGACATGGCTTCAAGGTATAAAGACGCTGAGCCTTTAACAGATAAAAGCTCAACTGCTGTGGCTGTGGCTTTACAACAAATATACATGCGGGGCCCATTAAAGTATCCTAGGCTGATCCAGGTTGATGATGGGAAAGAGTTTAAAGGAGCTGTAAACCAACTGCTTTTAAGACATCGGGTTACAGTTAAGAGAGGGATTCCAGGCAACCATCGCTCCCAGGCTCTAGTAGAAAACTTTAATAAGAATCTAGCTGAACGTCTGTTTACCTATCAATATCATAGAGACCTTATGGACAAAACACGCAACACAGAATGGGTCAGAAGGTTGCCAGCAGTCTTGCGTGCCATGAACAATGAAGAATTTAAAGCAACGGGCCTTAAACCGGTGAACGCGATCAAATTGAAAAAAATTAGCATTACTGAAGATGCGCGGGGCACTCAAAAACTCTTGCCGTTTGGACTAAAAGTAAGATACTTGTATGCTCCTGGAGAGGCAGAGGGCGATGTTAGAATTAGAGCCACAGACCCTATATGGAGCGTAGACGTATATGAAGTTGAAAGAATTATGAAAACAACCCCTCCCGTGTATTATTTAAGAGAGACTCTTTCTTCTAAAAAGCCTGCTCCTAAAAGATCGTTTGTTCGTGAAGAGTTGCAAGTTGTCCCGCCAAACACAGTGCCGATTAGTTAAAAAAATAGTATTTATTTTTTGTTAAACTTATGATTTATTTATTTTTTGTTAAACTTATGATTTATTTATTTTTTGTAAACTTATGATTTATTTTATTTAGTTAACATCTTATTTTTTTTAGTCTATTTTGGGTTTAACTGATTGTTTGCTTGCTTTTCAATGTTCTGTTTGATTGTCTCAGTGTCTACCTGTTGCGAAGTAAAAGTCTTTCTCCACTCCTTTTGAAGTTCAGTTTTTTGTCATCTGTAATCCTCGCCATCGGCCATAAGGCGCTCAATTTCTTCAGCTGTAATGTTTTCGTCCTGCAATGCTTTGCTTATTCTCAGTCTTAATGAACAAAGTTTTGCTGATGCTAGGGCTACAATGGCAGTGTGCTTTTGTAGTTTAGGCGTTAATTTTTTTAAAACAGCACTCACAATCATAGACATAGCACCTAAACCCAAACCAAGGCTCCCTAATGCTAAAGAGGCTGGCGCTCCGGCCCCAGTAGCTAAAAGAGCAACGCTAGACCCAGCACTTACGCTCGCTACAGCTGATGAGCCAGTGATTATATAAGAAAGAGTATTTAAAACTTTAGCATATTTCTTTCTAGTAACCCTATACTTATCCAAGTCACTTTCTATTTCTTCTTGAAGTTCGGTTATTTGCTCTAACCTAAACTTTTGAGCTCGATCATCCATTTTTTAATTAAGATTAATTTTTTAATTAAGATTAATCTTGTACATATCTTCTTATTAACCCTTCTGGCAGCACTTCATCAACAGAGTAAAACGCAATAAAATCAACATACTTAATGAAAATAAAATCGAGTACTGTTAGTTTAGTATTGTCAACCATCACAGTAACTTTGTCAGAAGATACAGAAGTGTTTATTTCATCCCCGTTTTTAGTAATAACAATAACAAACCTAAGAGGCCCGTCCAAGTTTTCAGACTTTATTTGTACACCTCTGATTAACGTATGCTCTGGCAAACTAGGATCAGACTCCCTTGGAGTAATAAATAAGCGAAAAAGCATCGTCATTTTTCTAGGCAGTGATACTAGTTTTGGGTTAAACTCTAAGCCGACGGTGTCACCCCCCACTTCAGCTAAGGACTTCTTTCTCCGCAGCATATATTCAGAGCCCTGCTTAGTTATTTCAATCTGCTTTTTCTGTTGTAATCATGGGACTAGGCTAGCAAGAAGGCGTCCTTCATTCAAAGCTTTTCTAAAATTGTATTTCTTATCAAAGTATACATAGGGGCTTCGTAGTTCAAACTTTAAATGCCAGTTAATGTCAGGAAGTAATGCCCAGGCATTCTCTCGTTTATGAAGTTTGTATTCGTGTTTGCCAAAATCGTTTGCCCTTAAATTTCTTATCTCTTCCAGGGTAGGATATTGCTGTCGTTTTTTATCTTCAATTTCTATTCGTTTGTAAACACCATCGTCGGTGTACTCAAATCCATAAACATTTCCTGTCACTCCTATTAGATCAAAGTCAGTTGTGTCTGCTAGATCTTTTATCTCTACTGCAATGCATTTAGGAGCTAACTCTGCTTTTGATTCTGGCCCTCGAGACATTCTTTTTAATATAAACAATTTATTATAAACAATCTATAATGTGCAATCTGTAATAAATAATCTGTAATAAACAATCTATAATAAGCAAACGTATTGAACTGGCGGGTCAGTCCGTAAGCATAGTTTAGCGTGCTTAGATTTTTCTAGCTGCTCTTTTATTTTTTTTAGTTCATCCTTGTCCCTGATTATATAGTTTTCACTTAAACATTCTTCAAAACTATCCCTGTCCTTAGTATAGAATAAGATGACTGATTTTAACTGCGATCTAAAGTCTTTTAAGACAGCATTGTATTTCTGAGTTAAGAGCCAAACAGAAACTAATGCGTGTCTTCCGCTAAAGGCTAGCTTAGACAGGGCCCTTCTTTTTTTAACAATGTCTTGTTCGGCTGAACAGTATTCAATAATAAACAGCTTTTCAGTTCCCTCAAATAGCCTATAGTAATGTTCTAAACAGTCGCTTAGCTTGTCAGTAGGATCAACTAAAAATATATTCTCGTCTGTCCAAACAAACTGTCTTTCATTGTAAGACTTGTTGTGCTTAATGGTTGTGCAGAATATAACAATGTACTCGTAATGAAACCTGTAGACAGTTTGTAACAAATCAAGCACGAAGACAGTTTTCCCACACCCAGTAATCCCACAAATAAGCGAACAGTGCGGGTCTTTGGGCAAAAAGTTCAAACTATCCATCTGTTTTAATAGGCTATTTCTTTCAGTCTATTTTCTTCAATGTTCAGCTGGGCGTCATAAACCACAAAAACGTGCATTTGTATCTGACCATTCTCCTCCTCTTCCTTATTAATCTGTATGAGTATGCCATCTGACCCTACCCTTCTTCCACTCCCGTGCAGTCTGTTGTCATACGTGGATCTAAAATCCAACCATAGTCCATATTTGTCTGTTAGATAATCTTCGAGTCTTACATCGTGAAGGTGAAGTTTTTTACACACATGATCGGCTGTGGGGCTTGTCTGTCTGCCTCCAGCAAACAGTTTTCTTATTTCATCAAAGTGTTGGTCGGGCAAAAGTCCAGCCGAATACAGCTGAAAAGGCTTGCCGTCTACTGTGCAAGACAGTTGCTCAATTTTGGGTTGTAAAACACCTCAGATTCTCTCTGAAAAGGAGCTGAGGGTTTAGTAAATAGCAAGAGAACCCCCTTTAGGGACCTTAAAGAATTGCTTATAGCTGTTTCCCAGACAGTGTCTTGCTTGTTTTTAATCGCTAGACTGTGGTGTAAAACTCTTTCAAAGTAAACAACCGCCCTACTTTTATACTGATTTAAGATTATTCTAGCCAGTTCAGGGTTAGTACTAACATCAAAATTAAGAGAGATGTTACTGACAGTGTATCTAGCTGTTGGGTCATCTGATAAAATAACAGACCCGCTGTCATTGAATGTCAGTTCGTAAGTAAGTTTGTCTCTTAGTGCGCCTTGGTAATATGGCTGATGGGTTTTTAACAGTTCAAAATCTAGAGGGATGCAAAATCTGTTCTTAAATGCTCGCGCTATTGCCTGGTCTCCCTCGTCTTCCTTTGCATCTGCCGCATTAAGCCTGTGCTTAAGACCGTTTGGGCTCTGGATTCCCTGAAAGATTTTGTCTTTTCTTTCTGTTCTAGGCAGCCACAGATCAGAATAGAGATTAAAAATGTCTGCGCTACTCAGTGAGAAAACTTCTCTACCTTCCAGTTTGATTACCATATTTTTAATGATGGCTCTGCCCAGGTTAGCAACGACGGTAGCATTAGGATCCGCCGACTCAATATCTATTTTGAATGACAGCCTGGCAGTGCCTGGCATTATAACATCGTCAGGCCCGAGATCACTAAATCTTACTGTTAACATTTCATTGGGCTCAATTGTTGATGGATTATTTACAACGCGCACAGTCTGTCTTATGCCTTTTATGCCGTGGGGCTCCTTTGCTTTTCTGAATGGATCAAGGTCGCAGCCGTATGGATTCATTTTTTATAAAACAAAAAATAATAAATATATAAATATGTCTGGCGAAGATATTGACGCGATTGATCCTATTGAAGAAGAAGATGAAGATTTTGACGTGATTAGTCCTATTGAAGAAGAAGATGAAACAGAACTAGGCCCTTCAATACAAGAAGAACTTGAAGCAGCAGCAGCAGGCCAAGGAGTAGGATTAAGTCAAATACGAATGTTAGATAGAATTGAATCATTATATAGCCATATGGGGCGAGAGCGGCCAGAAGCACTTAAGGTTTCCAATTTTTCAACAGATAAAAATAATCATTTGTATGTAAGAACTAGTAAAGGAAACCTTGTACGGCTTACTACAAAACCAGACCCAACCCAGTTTTTAAGCAGGAGCACAATTCTTAGAGAGCTCCCTATTTCTGACCAAAGGCAGTTAAACTTTATTAGCAATCTAAGGCCTGAGGCTGTTAGGGCTTTACAGAACTTGGAGCAAAGGTTGCCAACACAATCTGAAATGCAAAACATACCTCTTCAAGAATTAAGTCAAAGAACGATGAAGCAATAGCAGAACTTGAGACGAGTTTTAATGAAGAAACACAGTTAAAAACAATTGACGATTCTCAATTACCTAGTCAAAGAGAACGTGAGCTGAGTCCTGAAGAAGAAGCAGCTTTACAAACAATTGATGATCCTCCATTGTCTGAGAGTGTACACAAGAATCTTAAAGCTGCTATACGTGAACTCAGGGGTCTTGATGATGCTCTACAGAGAATAAATGGCGAGCTAAAAAACAACTTGTCAAAACTTGGTGAGTTAGATATAGAGATAAGAGAAGAAAAACATAAACTGGGCGATGCAGATGATAACAATTTAGGGTTAGAAGTAAAGGCTAGAATACAGGCGAAAATACAGGATTTAAGGATAGAAAGAAAAAACAGGTTAGCGGCGTTGTCTACTAACAGAGAAAAAATAGCATACCAAACAGGCAGAATCAGAGAAACTATAAACAGAATACTTCATGAAAATACTACGCTAGCAGAAAGAATAAGGATTCTGTTCAGAGAGCGGGGGATTACAATAGTTAGTATATTAACGGCCATTGGGTTTGCTATCTCTACACTGGTTTATGCATTAACCGGCAGTGAGCCAGCAGGGCCAGCAGCACCTCCAACGCCTCAGCCCGGTAAAAGTTGGATTAGAAAACAACTGCGCCATCTAGCAAACTTATTAAAGAAGTTAGCTGTCAAAGCGCTTGATGCTCTGCCTGGCATAATAGGCAGTGTTGTTAGTTGGGTTTTGTCTACCATAGGCAAAGTGGCTGGTTATATGGCTGACCATCTGTGGACGTTAGGAGTGCTGGCTGCCGGTTTAATTTTTAGTGAAATAAAGTATGGCTAATCCAGTAAAAGTTAAAAACACAACAAGGGTTGTCTTTTCGCTAGTGTGTCTGTCGGGGTGAGGTACATCAACAGGTGGTGTTGGACCGCTTTCTGGCTGTGGGCTGCTTATAACTGGTGGGGGGTCGCTTTCTGCAGGTTCTGGGCTAGATACTTTTTTCAAAATGGCTGGCGCGGGCCTTGTGTTTAAACCTTGATTATGCCCTAAGTTTTGATCGTCTCCGGCTATGAGGATTTCATTATTATAATTCTGTATCATGCCAATCTGCAGTCTAAGGTCAGAAGGCAGCATGTATAATCCATGACCAACAACAAAGTCAACCTTTGACCTAGCATGTGAAAGAACGTTTTGGTACCTTTGTATGCTGGAAGGCAAATCAACAGCAGAGTTAATAGCATCTTCTAAATTGGCTAGAAATTGTTTTCTGGCGTCAAAGCCTGTAGATTGATCCACTATGCTAGACTTGGTCTGTGCTTGCGCTCCTAATAGACACCAAACGTACATCCGTATGGAGTCATTAAGTCTTTGCACTCCTGGCATTGTTAGGCCTTCACTTTTATCTAAGATAAATGTTGCCCAAGCATTGGGGTGTTTTTGTTCTATTGATCCCAATCTAACTTGGGAGTTTGACTTAAAAGAGGTGTGGCCAGGCCAGTAGTCAAAATTATATTCTCTATGCTGACCCCACAAATACAATGTGCCTAACCCGTGATTGCGGTCTAACTTTTGTCTAAAGTTATTTGAAGGGTTAATGTTAAATTCGTTGCAGATTCTTTCATATGCATTCTTGTCCATTGGGCTGTTGAATGGATTAAACGCGTTGTCATTGGGGAGGCGTACTTGTAGTTCAGTTAGTATGCGTCTATACTGATAATAAACATGAAAGTTATATACTGACCTTACTAAGAGATTGGGGTGGTTTAAATGGTTTGCATATGAAACACCACAGCCAGTGGTTGAGCAGTAAACTGCAAAATTTAACTGATTCTGGTAAAAAGCCATGGGATGAGTTGACCATGCTGATGGCACTCTATCACTCTTTATTGGAGGATTTAAATATCTAGTTAGTGGGTTTACAAGTCTGACTAGAAAGCCATATGATTCATCCACTGCGATGATTAGGCTACTAAAGTCCAAAGATTTGGGCTCATAAACCCCCCCTACATCGTAAGTAGCACTTTCATTATATTTAAAAGGTTCCATTTTTAAATAGATTTAAAAAAAAGGATTTTAAAAGGATGTTCCTTTATATAACTAAACAAAACATAAGTGTGTTCTTAAAGTATCCAATTAACAATAGGCGCGGTAATAGTAGGGTTGCTCTTAGAAAAATTGGTTTTAAAGTTAAGTGGTTTAATATATCTGAAGAAGCTCAGAATAACTGGATTAATATTAGTAATGAAGAGGGCAATCAAATAACTCATGAAAAAATACCAGAAGGCTATTACAGCTTTTGTTCTTTAAAAGAAGTATTTATCGAATTAGGCATATTGCTAAAAATTAACGAAGCAAACCTCAGAATTACTATGCATTTTCCACTAGAAGAAAAAAGAGAATACACTTTTCCTAAAGGTCTTGCTAGAATCTTGGATTTCCACAGTACTAGCAGATCTTATAAATTTAGTACAAGAGAAAACATCTATCAATTTGAAGGTAATGAACCATGTGATTTTCTCGTTAACCCGATGTTGTATGTCCATTTACGAGAGTTAAAAACAAGTACTAATTTATTTGATGGCAATCCATCTACAGTTCTAGGAGTACTACCATCAATTAAGGCGGGGTTTTGCAATTATCAGTTAAGCACATTTGGTGAAGACAGCCGGTTTAAAGAATTAGTTGAGGGGTCTATAAATTCAGTGTGTGTAAAAATAACTAACCAAGATGGAAGGCCGGTTGTTTGTTCTGATTTGTTAGTAGTGCTGGAAGTAGAGAGTGTACTGTAAACCATTAGATTTTTATGCTATGGAGAGACTGTTAATATGCGGGCCTCTAAAATTGCTCATCTTTGTTTTTGCACGAAGACCCCATTTTAAAATAACGATTACGCCAATTTTGGAGGGGTTTGCATGTTAATTTTGATTGTAAGAAAGGTGTTAATTTTGACAAAAAGTAGCATGAGATGGGCGAGATTGTTTGTGAAAAAGGGGGGTTTCGGGCAAAATAAGATGGTGAGTTAGAGCCCGCATATTAACAGTCTCTTTTCTCTTCTATTTTCATTTGATGTTCCATTATGATTGCATGACCGCTTTGTTTGTTTGTTTGCTTTCTTACATTATTTCATCTGACTGCATGTTGTAGCCCCTACTCAGGGCGAGGACTGGATGTAAAAAAGCACGTCAGTGCTTATCTATTATCCTCGTAAATAAAGAATTTTGTCTTGTCTTGTCTTGTCTTGTCTTGTCTGTCCTGCACCCTTTCTGCCTATTTCCACTTCTCTTTCCCCATCCCCCCTCTCTTTCTCACTCACTCTCCTTCCATCTCATTTATCTCTCTCTCTCTCTCTCTCGGTGGGGGCGCGGAAAAAGATGGCGACTAGTCAACAGTGTCAGTCGTTTGCTCCACCTTTAGCTTCAAAGTGCGGCGTTTATGTAGCATGCTAGTGAGGAGTGAAGTGACAGTATGGTGTGTGAATAGACAGTGAAGACCAGTGGCGGACACAATGATTGACATTAATCTGTGGAGGTGCAGAATTGGACATTTTTGTGTATCAGTGACAAGGTCACATAAAGTTCGCAAGGCCAGCCAGGTGAGCGGAATCGAGGCGGTGTCGGCGACCGGTGTGTTGACATTTTTTTGTGTTGTTCTCAGTGTGTGTTTACTCGGAAATTCGCTGAGACTCATCGCTACCTCAGTTGTGAGCGATGACACCTCAGCACCACTGGGCTTTCGGCTGGTCACATCCCAGGTGCAACAGCATCAAGTGCAAACACAGTGTGTTATGACAGTGCGTGTGTAGTACACGTGTTGCCCGTACACAGCCAGGCCCTCGTCACACTGTGTTTAATTTATGCCTTGTGGTCGGTGCGTCGCCTTCTCCTGTCTCATGACGTGGAGACGAACCCCGGACCTTTGCAGAGGGATGGCAGTGTCACAGAGGATGATGTTCAGCAAACACCTGCTGCACACGTGGAATCAGCGACACAGCACATCACCCCAGACTTCGCACAGCAAATTCTTCAGGCCATCGACAGACAGAGTAAGCAAAGCAGCGAAGAAAATAACTTGATTCGAAGTGATCTGTCTGTCATCAAGTCCGAACTGAAACGTGTCAATGAAAAGTGTGATGAAATTAATGAACGCTGCAATAGACTTGAACAGGAAAACACCCGTCTGTCAGAGGCCGTGTCGGAAATCACTGATGACATCACAACCCTCAACACAGACTCAGCGAAGCAGAAAGAGGTCACACACAAACTCGCCCAGTATGTGGACAGACTATGCAAGGAACATGAGAAAATGGACTCTGAAATTGACCGTTTAGAGGAGTTTTCCCGCAGGGATAATCTACGCTTTTACGGTATCCCTATGTGCTCTGACAGAGAAAACTATGACCAGTGTGCGTCAGCTGTGGTGTCAGCACTGAACAGTGTAGAGGGCCCAAAGCAGTGGAGTGAAGACGACATCATCAGAGCACATAGAATCGGACAGGGTCACCCAAAACCCATGATCGTCAAAGTGCGTAGTTGGAGGGACAAGTTGGAGATCCTGAAGAATAAAGAATTCCGGAGTCAGCTTGAAGGGCAAGGTGTGCGGGTGGCCAACGACTTGACCAGACGGCAAGCTGCAATGGTGGCACAGGCCAAACGTGACGGCATGTCAGCTTACTTTGACAGAGGCGTGATGAAGATCGGACCGAGACGAGCACCGAGGTCGTACGCCGCAGCAGTGAGGGCCGATCATGAGGTGGACACTTCGTCAACTCCATCATCAGGCGGAACAGCAGACAGTCCGGTGCCAATGGCGGAGAGCAGCAGCAACACAACAGCTGATCGGCAGTCAGGTCAAGGTCACCGGGTCAACACACCAGTGGATCACCGCAGGGAATCCCCGAGTCACGCCCCTCTCAAGCCAACCAGTTTAAAGCGGAGCAGTGACGTTCGTGGGGGAAAGGGTGGTAGAGGTGGGGTAAAAACACCTTCGCAGGGGGAGAGAGGGACTGTGCAAGGGAAGGGAGAGGGTCAGAGTGGGCGGCCTGCAACACGTGAAACTGGTGGCAGTGCGGGTAGAGGGACACAGCAAAGTGGGTTGTCAAGTTTCTTGTCAATGAGTGGCAACACACGGCGCGCGACCAGTGACAGTGACAGTGACAGGCGTTCTTTGCGTTCTGGGTCAACCTCCAATAAATAGGACAGGCTTGATCAACCGACGCAGTTATCGTTCCTTAATTATAATGTTGAAAACATGTGTAGTAAATTAAATGATGCATCTTTTGTAAATTATGTGTGTTCATTTGATTTCGTGTGTCTAACTGAAACCTTTGCTAATCAGGCTTTTGACTTCAGTTACATTTTTCATGATTATGTAAAATTTAGCTCTCCAGCAAAAAAGCTGTCATTATTTGGTAGAAACTCGGGTGGAGTTTTATTACTTGTTAAAAACTATTATTCTCACTTGGTTAAACGAATTGAACTTACATGTGACAACGTGGTTGTTTTGAAAATTGAGAAAAGTATATTTGATATGGATAAAGATGTATTACTGATTGCAAGTTATATTCCCCCTGAAGGTAGTCCTTTTTATAACTACACTGATGTGAAAAATGGTATTCTTATCTTAGAAGAAAAATTGCAGCATCTAGTCCAGACTGGAAATGTTAACATAATTTTATGTGGTGATTTGAACGCCAGAACAGGATGTGAGCAGCCCACCATTGAAAACCTGACAAGTCATTTAAATCCACTGGATGACAGAGAAAATGAAGAGATGTATATAAGACATTCAAAAGATGGAAATGTGAATGATTTTGGTCAAACGCTTTTAGATTTCTGTTTCATGTTTGATTTAGTCATATTGAATGGATTTTGTGAGGGTGATCCACGCGGCGATTTTACATATGTATCACCACACGGTAGTAGTGTAATTGATTATTTCATTGTGTCTGAAGAATTGCAGTTTGATTTTGATTTGTGTGTTAGTGATACTCTACACTCTTGGCACCTACCGGTTGAATTGAGATGGAAGAAGGGAATGACGGAAGAGAAAGAAAGGAAAATGAATGAGGGTGGAGAAGAGAAGATTGTATGGAATGATGAGAATGCTCAGACTTACAGGGATGAATTGGAATCTGACATGTTTAAGGAATGCATGAAGCAAGCGAACGATGGATTGGATGGTGATGTTGATGAATGTCTACATGTGTTTACCGGTGCGATGTATGGTGCTGCTGCATGTATGGTGCGTACAGTGGGGATGAAGAAAAAACAAAAAGATGACTGGTTTGATAGGGAATGTGAAGTAATGAAAAGACGAGTTAAGGGCCTTCTGAGAAATTACCAGCGTTCTAAGACTGACGTTAATTATCGAAGGCAAATTTATGTAAACGCACGGAAAGAATATAGCAAGCTAAAGAGAGAAAAGGGAACATTTTGATCGTTCCAGGCTAGAAAAATTAAAAGATTCAGTTAGAGACCCGAAAACGTTTTGGTCAACTCTTAGAACGATTAACAGGAAGTCCCTAGTATATAATGAAATTTCAATAAAACAATGGCATGATCATTTTACGGTGTTTTTAATTCTCATGATAATATTTACGAAGAGGATAGTCATACTGACCCGAATAATGAAAATATACAAGAACCCCATGTTTAATGACCCAATCACAAAAAGCGAAATAGAAGAAAGCATTAAAAGATTAAAACGCGGCAAAAGTGCTGGCCCAAACGGACTTGTAAATGAAATGCTAAAAAATGCAAATAATTTGGTTATTGAGTTTCTGGTGCGTCTTTTAAACAAACTTTTCGAGTCTGGGACATTTCCAACTCAGTGGTCGAAATCCATCATAATACCATTGCATAAAAAAGGTGACATCAATAACCCAGATAATTATCGAGGCGTAAGTCTGTCCAGTGTATTAGGCAAGACCTATACCAGTATTTTGAATTCAAGACTTACTAAATGGGCGGAAAGAGAAGAACATATTATTGAAGAGCAGGAGGGTTTTAGAAGTGGATATAGCACCACTGACCATATTTTCACCTTGTATTGTTTAGTTCAAAAATATCTCTCCAGAAATTCGAAATTATACGTGGCTTTTGTTGACTTCCGGAAGGCCTTTGACTTGGTTAACAGAAACTTATTATGGGAGTGCCTGAGGAAATCTGGTGTGGATGGAAAATTGTTTAATGCGCTGAGAGGAATCTATAATACCGTTCTAGCCTGTGTACGTGATAAATGCCAATTATCACAATATTTCAATTGTCCAAGAGGTGTCAAGCAAGGTTGTGTGCTAAGCCCCCTACTATTTTCATTTTTCATCAATGAACTTGCTGTGGAGTTATCAAAACGTGGCAGACATGGCATTCAACTAATCTCTGGAGGAATTGAAATGTTTCTGATGTTATTTGCCGATGATGTGATATTGCTGTCAGACACTGTGATAGGGTTGCAAAATCAAATCAATGTACTTAAATCTGAAGCTGATAGAATGCAATTGGTTGTAAATTTAGACAAAACTAATATTATAGTTTTCCGTAAGGGAGGGTATCTCTCTGCAAATGAAATATGGTGGTATGGAAATGAGGAGATAAAGATAACAAATAAATATACATATTTAGGCATTGTTTTTACAACCAAATTAAGCTTGATGTCTGGCTAGACAGAAGTCGCTAGAAGGGGTAGAAAAGGGGTTATTGAAATTCTTCACACCATGAGAAGATTAAATTCGATTGATTCTAATTTATTCTGGAAAATGTTTGATTTACAAATAGAACCCATGTTATCATACGGTGCTGAAGTTTGGGGACTTAATGAAAATAAACAAATTGAGAACATTCACACATTTGCAATAAAAAGATTTCTAAACATACCTTTACACTCATCAAATAAAATGTGTTACAGAGAGTCAGGCCGATATCCTTTATTTATTAGAAATTATATTAAATGTGTGAGATACTGGCTAAAACTAACTAGACTTCCACTACATCATATATGCAGACAGGTATATGAAATGCTTTTCAGACAAATGGAAATAGGAGTGTACAATTGGGTGTCGGATGTTAAAAAGGTTTTAAAAGAAAATGGATTTGGCATTGTTTGGATTGCACAAGGGGTAGGTAGTGAGAAAATGTTTTTGTTTGAATTTAAGCAGCGACTGATTGTTTTAAGCAAAATTGGCACTCCAATGTGGTTGGAAATGATAAATACAGCTGGTATTATTCCTTTAAAGATTCATTATATCCTGAAAAATATCTTGGTGTAATAACTAATAAATGGCATAGGGACTCACTTGTCAGATTTAGAACAAGAACCTTAGGTTTATATTCAGATAAAAGGTGGTTTACTTCAGATTCGATCATGAGTTCGGTATGCCCGTTATGTTCGAATGGTTTCGAAGATGAGATGCATTTCTTATTCGATTGTTGTGAATATAATGAATTACGAAACACAAGTAGTCTGTTTACTAAATACAACGCGCAAAGATATAACATAAGAAAAATACTGACATCAGAAAATGAAGACATTATTAGATCACTTGCTGCGTTCATTGCGAAAGCAAATAATGTTAGGAAGAAAAATTTAGATTGCTAGTTATCAGATTATTTATCATGAAAATGTAACTCTGCTAGGTATCCAGTATGTGTTATTGTTGTGCTGAAAGGAAAAGATAATAACTGTCACTAATTGATGACCCATAGGTCGGTTGGTCGAAGATTACGACCCAGTACTAATGGATGTTTTTACAAAGCTGTTTGATTTTGCATTTATCTTCGGTTGTCGCCAGATGTAATTTTGCATTTTGATTTATGATTGCGCTTCCTTGGCATTAGAGCCAAAAGAGCTATTGCCAATAAATTCTTTGTCATTGTCATTGTCTGTCTCTGTGTCTGTCTGTCTGTCTCTGTCTCTCAAAGGGTGTGTGTGTGTGTGTGTGTGTGTGTGTGTGTGTGTGTGTGCGCGCGCGTGCGCGTGTATATGCGTGTGTGTGTGTGTGTGTGTGTGTGGTGTGTGTGTGTGTGTGTGCGTGTATATGCGTGCGTGTGTGTGTGTGTGTGTGCGCGCGTGCGTGCGTGTATGCGTGCATGCCTGTCTGTGTTGGGGCCTTTCTCTTTCGCGTGTACGTATGGGTATGCGTTTGTGAACGGAAGGCAGAAAGGGGATGGACGGGGGAGGGGTACACATCTCATAGTGCTTCACCCATCTCGTTAGGCACACAGTGCTGGTTCTTTACGATGACATCTCATTGCGTTTGTTTTCGGCGAGCAGTACAAGCTCGGAAATGTGACTTTATGCCTGTAACATTATCTGGGATACCCCCCCCCCCCCCAGATAGATAGATAGATAGATAGATAGATAGATAGATCACAGATAGAGATATATTAGACAGACAGATTAGATAGACAGACAAATAGATACCATACATCAACTCTCTCTCTCTCTCCACACACACACACACACACACACACACACACACACACACACTACAACACACCACACACACACACACACACACACACACACACACACACACACACACACCTCGCGTGCATGATTTGGTCATAATTCTACAAACAACACTCACGGTCTAACATAAGATTGCAGACACTCTCAAATCCGTTGGCTTCCACTATGTATTCTCCCTCATGTTGTGGGCCCATGTTAGTGATCAACAGTGTCACGGTGGTGTCGTAAATGCCACCGAAGAGGTATCCGTCCACGGGCAAAATGATGCCCAGGTCGTCCTTCGTAGGGATGTAGGGACCCTCGAGCACCAAGTCTGCAAAGGAGAGAGCCAGTACACACACACACACACACACACACACACACACACACACACACCCCCCTGTGATAGAGAATTGGGGTGGGTCGGTGTGTCCTCAAGGGGAAGGACTTGGAATATCTTCTCTAATAGAGTTATGTTAATATTTTACCTCCACCCTCTCTCTTACTAGTGATGGAAGGAGCAACTTTCCGGTGCTAGTCATCAAAAAAAAACTTCTTTTTTTTCTCGGGACTGTGGAAATACTCAATAGTGCCTGAGGGAGAAGTTTCCGTAGGCTTGTACTCTTAAAAGTGCTTGTAGCTCGAACAGACAGGATTAGAGAGAAGTTCAAACATTCAATACTGATTGAACAACAAAGAACTGACACAAATTAAGTGCACTGTCACGAATCAGCTTTACTTGTTTACACAAGGGTCAAATATCTAAAGCTATTTTATAGAAAAACCAGTTTATTCAAGCTGACTTTTAGTTCTTACTTTTACATCATTAAGTGAGGGAAAGTTCTGGATGAGTTGAGTTGGAGTCCACTTAGAACATCAGATTATCTGATGTCAGAGAGGATAGTTGATCTCTCTCTCTCTCTCTTGTTGCTGGTGACTGATCCGCGTGTGTAGAGACCTGCTGCTCAATTGCTGGGCTATGGTGTTTCTTCCTTATCAGTCTTGTCCACGGTAGATATGGTCCCAGTTATTTTTGGGAGATCAGTGAAGCTTAGACACAGAGTTCAGATCAAGTGAGCTGACCATGCACTCTCTCTGGTTTACCCCTGCGGTCTTTGTGGCTACACAGTAGTGTTCTATCTACAGCTGGTCTGAGGAAAAAGTTAGAAAGAGAGTGGGTTAGTTACAGCCAAGGACATAGACAGACAAAGTACAGGACAAGACACAGGGGGAAGGGAGGGGGTGTAAAACAATGGGGTTTGTAGCTTGTTTTGTAGAATAGTATGATACATTAGTGACGGTAGTGAGTATGGTGGATTGACAATAGTGCTTAGTGGGGAAAAAAAATAAAACAAAGAAAACATAAAGAATAAAAAATCAATCAATAAGTAAATAAACAAATAAACGAATTGAATTGGTGGTGAAGTGATGATAGTAGTTATGTGTGGGTAGTTGTATGTGGGGTTGTGGGTAATGCTAATAAAATCAGATGATGGGGAAAAAATAAAGAAAAAAAAAAGAAATAAAAAAAAAATATCAATAATAAAAAAATGAATAAATGGAGGGTGGCTGCAACTTCTGTATGAAGTGGGTAGTGGGGGATATGGTGGTGGTGTGTGTGTATGTGTGTATGTATGTGTGTGTGTATTGGTGGAAGATATTGCCGACTGGTGTTGAAGTGGTGGGTATGTATATTTGTGTTACTGTTGGATGTTGATGCCTTGGAGCTGTAGCGTACCAAGTTTGGCAATGAGATAGGTTTCTCGTGCTGTACGTTCAAAGCTGTCACTCTGTGATTGCCAGAGTGCCAAGACTTTCACATGATTGATTTTGTGTTGGGGGGGGGGGGGGGGGGGGGGGAGGTTGAAGTGTGGGGCAACGGGTTTGGGTCGGTGGTGGCAGATATCAGCCAGGTGTTCGGAGATGCGCGTCTCAAGTGTGTGGAATGTTTCACCTATATAGATCTTGCCACACAGCTGGCGGTGGATAGCGTATACAATGTTATGGCTCTGACAGGAGAATGTGCGTTTAATAGTGAAGGAGTCTTTGGGGCCCTGTAGGATGGTGTCTGGTTTGGTGAGGGGGCAGAATTTGCAATTGGGTTTTGAGCAGGGGTGAATACCTGGTGGTGTAGGTGTGGAGATTCTGTTCAATTTGGACCGCACAAGATATTTTAGGTTTTTATCACGTTTGAACGAGATCATATGGAAGGCAGGCTCGTGGTTTTGTACAATGTGTCAACTGGATTTGAGAATCCTGCAGACAGGGAGGGCATGTGTGTGGAAGAGGAAGTAGGTGGGAGATCTGTCTGTCTCTCTTGGATGCTGGGTTTTCTGGAGCAGATGTTCCGGATATGGCTGTGGTGTGGCTGACAGCTTTGTTGATGATGGAACTGGGCCATCCATGGTTTGTGAAAAATTCTAACATTTTTGCTGCTTGTATAGTGAAGTCTTCTTCACTGGAGCAAAGTCTGCGAAGACTGAGAACCTGTGAGTATGAAACGCTGTCTTTAGTGTATGGGTGGTGGGATGATGTGTAGTCTAGGTATGCATGTGCATCAGTGGGTTTGTAGAAAATGGAAGTTTTGAGTAGACCATCTTCGAGGGAGACGGTGATGTCTAGGAAGTTAACTGACTGTGAAATAGTGTAGATTAGTTGTATGGATGGATGGAAGGTCTGGGCAAAGTTAAGGAAGTTGAGGAGATCTTGTTTGGGCATGGATGTGGCTCCCAGTCCATCATCAATGTACCTTTTGTATAATTCTGGTCTGGGGCCTGTGTATGTGGTTAGTAGGCGGTGTTCCAAGTGTCCCATGAGGAGGCAGGCAACAGATGGTCCCATTTTGGTGCCCATAGCAACACCATTAATTTGTGAGAATGTGTGATTGTTGAACTGAAATGTGTTGAGGGTACCAGCCGCCGTGGTGAAGTGGTTAGCATCGCGGACTCCTGGCTGGGAGGTCGTGGGTTCGAATCCCATCAGAGTCATGTGGGTTTTCTGCCCCGACCAGCTCCTACCCAGAGTTGAGTTTGCTACAGACTCAGTTGGGAAGACTGGGACCACACAGTTGAGTTTCATCCACTTAATGGATGCGTTTCTGAGAATGTTGCTCAAATTTCCTGACAACACTGCAGGTGCCTGTATCTCTCGGGCCTGGTTGAGCCGGGATATATTATGAAAGGAAGCGTAGAGAACAGGCCTGTCATGTAGTCTCAGACCGAAATGGAAATCTGTAGCATCATCTTAATCATCCTCATTCTCATCAATCAGCATAAAGAAAAATTGTCTCAAATTCTGTGGCCCTTCATGCCCTGCTCTCATGGTGACCTCAATTTCGATGTCCTCTCCACGTCTGTGGCCTTGGTTTGGTTCCGTCGGGGTCACCGGTATCGGCGAGTCCATGGGGGCTGTCGTTGGACGGACGTGGTGGCGCCCTCCGGAGGGAGAGCTCACTCATGCCGGCTCTGCGACTAAGCAATTATTGTCGTCAGTAGGGGGCTTAGTAGGTGGTGTCCTGCGTATGTTTGATGAGAACAGGCGCCACTAAACACCACTGAAGTGACTCGGCAGCAGTGCAGTGTCTCCTCCGGTGGGTTGCCTCTTGATGACTTGACATTGGCTGCTCCCTGTGGATTGCCAGTGCTGGGGCTGCGGCGGGGCTGACCAGGCTGTGGCTGTAGGCGGGGTGTCGGAATGAGTGGCGTGGGTGCACTGCCTCTGAGGCAGCACAGAGGTGGGACAGCAAAAAAAAAAGGAAATGTGTGGAGGGTGATGACTAATTCTGCAAGTCTGACAAGTGTAGTGGTGGGAGGGTGTTGTTGGTTGGGGGGGTTGTTTGTCGAGGAAGAATGTGAGGGCATTCGATCCATTGGTGTGGAGGATAGAGGTGTAGAGTGACACCACGTCAAGTGTGAAGAGGAGGCTGGGTTGAAAAGTGGGGTCTGTGGTGCATGAACTGATCATATTGAGTGTGTGGGTTGTGTGTTAGAGGTATGTGGGGAGGCTCTGTACTATGGGTTGAAGGAGAAAGTCTAAGTCCTTTAAAATGTGTTCCGTGGAACAGCTGCAAGCAGAAACAATGGGTCTGCCAGGTGTGTTCATTTTATGTATTTTGGGGAGCAGGTAGAAGGTGGGCTGTGTAGTGTCTGTCATGATCAGGAGTTTGGCTGTGGTCGGTAGGTTGCTGAGTTTGATTTCTTCTTTGATTGAGTTTGCGATGAGTTTCTGGTGTTGTGGGAGGGGTGATGTTGTGAGAGGTGTGTAGAAATTTGTGTTTGACAGTCGTTTTTGTGCTTCTGTAATGTACAGTTGTTTGTCCCAGACCACAACTGCACCACCCATGTCTGCTGGCTTAATGACTATGTCCTTTCATTCTCTTAGCAATTCCAGGGCTTTCTGTTGATCTTGTGAAGGGTTACAATGTCAGGCAGGTTTGGATTTGATTTGGCTGATGTCTTTTTTGCATTTCTTAATGTAGAATTCAACTTCACTGGATTTGTTGGAGGGTGGTTGGCGGAGCACTGGGATTTGAAACAGTGGAGTGAAAATGTCAGAGTTCTGTGGTGGTGGGAGCCTGGGTGTGTTTTCAAGTGTCACCATCCAGCGAAGTTTCCTGAAGAATCTTTCCACATCAAGGTGGTTCTGGTA
>CM065743.1:38559248-38583948 GCA_033310375.1 Conus canariensis
TTAAAGAAAAAGAACTTGCACAGCGCATAGACCTAAGTGATAGGGTAGAAGCGACAGCAACAAAAGAAGCTTTCATAACACTCAAAGACCACAAGCCCAACTTTTACAACAACCCAACATGTAGACTAATAAATCCATCTAAATCTGAACTAGGCAAAATAAGTAAGAAAATTCTAGAAAAAGTAATAAAAAACGTAAAATCAAACTCTGAATACAATCTCTGGAAGAACACATACGAAGTTGTCCAATGGTTCAAAAAACTCAATAAACAAAGGAACACAGTATTCATCACATTTGGCATAGTAGACTTCTACCCATCTATAGACGAAGAACTACTCAACAAAGCTCTGAAATTTGCTAGCAACTACACAGACATAATAGGGTCAGAAATGGAAATCATCCTTCACACTAAGAAAACGTTACTATACAGCAAAAATGAGACCTGGATCAAGAAAACGAACAGAAACTCAACATTTGACGTAACCATGGGATCATATGATGGTGCAGAAACATGCGAATTGGTCGGACTGTTCATGCTATCCAGAAACAGCTTGGAAAGCAAGTTGGACTATATAGAGACGACGGCCTTGCTGCACTAACCAACAACCCAAGAACCATTGAAAACAAGAAAAAAGAACTATGTAAAATCTTCCAAAATCATAACTTAAAAATCACCATTGAAGCAAACAAAAAGGTAGTGAACTACTTAGACATAACACTTGACCTCAGCAACCACATATATAAACCATATAAGAAATCTAATGACACACCTATCTATGTAAACATCAAAAGTAATCATCCACCATCTGTACTAAAGACTATACCCAATGGCAAAAACAAGAGATTATCCAACCTGTCATGCAATGAAAGAGTATTCAACAACGCAGCAGTAGAATACCAAGAAGCCCTGCAAAAAAGTGGTTATAACTACAAACTACAATACAACCTTGATAACAACATGAACAAAAGCAAGAAAAACAGGAAAAGGAAAATCATATGGTATAACCCCCCATACGACGGGAAACTTAAAACAGACATAGGGAAAGAATTCTTTAAAATCTTAACAACATCGTTCCCAAAAGAACACAAACTGTCTAAAATATTCAACAAAAACATCGTCAAACTATCATGTTCATGTATGCCCGACCTTAAAAACTTAATTGATGCATCCAACAAAATGAAAACCAACACAACAAAGAAGGGTGAAGAAAGGAAATCTTGTAATTGCATCAAAAAAGAGCAGTGCCCTTTAAGCAATAAATGCCTCTACAACAATATTGTATACCAAGCCACTGTGACATCAGAAAATGAAAAAGAAACATATATAGGGATTACTGAAAACCACTTCAAAACCAGATATGCAAACCACAAACAGTCATTCAATAAAGAAAAAATACAAAAACCAAACAGAACTGAGCAAATACATTTGGAGACTTAAAGATGCAAAAAAAAACTATAACATATACTGGAAAATCATAAAAAGGGCATCATCATACAGTAATATTTTAAAAAGATGCAACTTATGTTTAACTGAAAAATGGTTAATACTATGTAAACCACACTTAGTAACTTTAAACACTAAAACAGAAATAGTAAACAACCGCAGGCACAAATGGAAATCGTTTTTAGTGAACACACCCCAAACAACTACCTGAAAACAAAAAACAAAACAAACAAAAAAACAAAAACAAAAAAACACGTGCAACTAACCCGCACGTGTAGACAGTGACAACTGGGCCCCACACGCTATAAAACACCGGCGGTGGGTGACCCAAACATCATCCTGACGAGAGCAAGAGCTCGAAACAATATTGTAGATTTTAATATTCCTTTTAATACTTGATTTTAAAATATATATATATATATATGATCCGGCTGTTTACAGCGGAAACACACCTGCATCTTGGAAATGGTGGTAGATGTGACCGGCTGGCTATCAACCCTAGGCTTCAACCCAGAATCTTCCTGCCCTACAAATTATCCCCATGTTGACTTTGTTTTTCTTTTCCATTCCCTGGGGCTATGCCCTGTACTTCTCCACTGGGTGCCAACAGCCTACGAGACTCTCGTCCCATCCTGCCAGCTTCTGCTAGCAAGGATGCCTTTTTAGTGACCTTGTCTGCTGTATCTGGATTTGCCCTTGTAACATGGTCAGGAGAAAGAGTGTCATGCCAGTGTTCCTGAAACAGCAAGTCCTTAATGTCCTGGGCGTCCTTCTCGTCCTTATTTGCAGCAACACACTACAATGAAAACACGACCAAAGCCAATCCAAAAACTGGACCAAGGTTTCACCCGCCTCTTTACGCATGCTCCTCCTAAATTTTCTGCAACACGTCTCAGGGTCAAGCCGGATGTGCTCCAGTGGTTCCCTCTTGACGTTAACATAACTAGGCAAATCTTCTGCTCAACGACATAACACAGCATCCTTGGTCTTCCCACGCAGCAAAGCAATGAGTCGCGACGACCATGATGTCTCGGTCCAACGACAAAGTTCTGCTACCTGCTCGAAGTGGGCTATGCGCGGATCCACGATGTCAGTATCCACGAAAGGGTCAATTGGAGTATGGCTTTTTTCTTCATTCCTAAGATGTTCTGGCTTCACCTTAAACTCCTCCTGCCTTAGTGTAATTTCCTGCTCTTGAAGCTGGGTCATCCACTGCCTCTCCACCTCCTCAGCTTCTTCATTCCTTCTGTCTCTTGCCAGTGTCTATTCTTCCTTCCTTCTTTCTCTAGCCAGTGTCTCTTCTATCTCCATCCATTTAAGAGCTAGATCTTCTCTAGCCTTCCTTTCTTCTTCCTCTTTCCTCTCCCCAGCCTTCCTTTCTTCTTCCTCTCCCCTCTCCCTGGCCTTCCTTTCTTCTTTCCCTTTCCTCTCCCCAGCCTTCCTTTCTTCCTCTTCCCTCTCCCTGGCCTTCCTTTCTTCGTCCTCTTCCTTCTCCCCAGCCTTCCTTTCTTCTTCCTCTTCCCTCTCCCTGGCCTTCCTTTCTTCTTCCTCTCCCCTCTCCTGGCCTTCCTTTCTTCTTCCTCTCCCCTCTCCCTGGCCTTCCTTTCTTCTTCCTCTCCCCTCTCCCTAACCTTTCTTCTTCCTCTTCCCTCTCCCTGGCCTTCCTTTCTTCTTCCTCTTCCCTCTCCCTGGCCTTCCTTTCTTCTTCCTCTCCCCTCTCCCTGGTCTTCCTTTCTTCTTCCTCTTCCCTCTCCCTGGTCTTCCTTTCTTCTTCCTCTCCCCTCTCCCTGGCCTTCCTTTCTTCTTCCTCTTCCCTCTCCCTGGCCTTCCTTTCTTCTTCCTCTTCCCTCTCCCTGGCCTTCCTTTCTTCGTCCTCTTCCTTCTCCCCAGCCTTCCTTTCTTCTTCCTCTTCCCTCTCCCTGGCCTTCCTTTCTTCTTCCTCTTCCCTCTCCCTGGCCTTCCTTTCTTCGTCCTCTTCCTTCTCCCCAGCCTTCCTTTCTTCTTCCTCTTCCCTCTCCCTGGCCTTCCTTTCTTCTTCCTCTTCCCTCTCCCTGGCCTTCCTTTCTTCTTCCTCTTCCCTCTCCCTGGCCTTCCTTTCTTCTTCCTCTCCCCTCTCCCTGGCCTTCCTTTCTTCTTCCTCTTCCCTCTCCCTGGCCTTCCTTTCTTCTTCCTCTTCCCTCTCCCTGGCCTTCCTTTCTTCTTCCTCTCCCCTCTCCCTGGCCTTCCTTTCTTCTTCCTCTTCCCTCTCCCTGGCCTTCCTTTCTTCTTCCTCTTCCCTAACTTTTCTTCTTCCTCTTCCCTCTCCCTGGCCTTCCTTTCTTCTTCCTCTTCCCTCTCCCTAACCTTTCTTCTTCCTCTCCCCTCTCCCTGGCCTTCGTTTCTTCTTCCTCTTTCCTCTCCTTGGTCTTCCTTTCTTCTTCCTCTTCCCTCTCCCTGGTCTTCCTTTCTTCTTCCTCTTTCCTCTCCCCAACCTTCCTTTCTTCTTCCTCTTCCCTCTCCCTGGTCTTCCTTTCTTCTTCCTCTTCCCTCTCCCCAACCTTCCTTTCTTCTTCCTCTTTTTTCATCCTAGCCACATTGTCAGTTACATAATTCACTAACGCCGCCTTTTCCAGCCCAAATTCTTTACCCACATGCAAGATACAAGAAAGGGGTATCATTTCTTTCTTTGACTGTGTTTTTATAGGTTACACTCACTGGTGAAACTGTGTTAAAGACAGATAGTA
This sequence comes from Conus canariensis, assembly GCA_033310375.1. Taxonomy (NCBI): domain Eukaryota; kingdom Metazoa; phylum Mollusca; class Gastropoda; order Neogastropoda; family Conidae; genus Conus; species Conus canariensis. The sequence goes on from CM065743.1 coordinate 38,563,416, forward strand.
CCAGGGAAACCAGCACATGAGTAGTAGGGTCTTCTTCAATGTCTGCTAACAAACTAGCGTCACTATCTTCATTCCTCAGGGTAGTCTCTAAGCCAAGGGACCTAAGCTTACGGTCAGAACTAGGTACTCGCTCCATACTGTAAAGTGGATAGGTAGAGAAGAGGAGAAAGGAGACGGGGAAGAGAGAGAGTGAGCGCTTTATCTTCCACATCAACACCAGCTCGTTGGTTTCCTCTTTTCTTTCAAATCATAGTTGGACCACGGACCAGTTTGGACCGAACCAGCCTCACTGACTCACCGACCTCAGGACAGTGCGTGCGACACGCTACGGCTCCTCAGGTTTCACCCGTAAGGCCTACACCCCAGTGTAACAATGGCTGTTGCTTTTCAGCCCTTCACTGGCAGTATCGTAATCATTTGCACAGGCCGCCACGCGGTTTTGTCATTGGGACCTAACCCTATCCTTCTCGCCAGCCAACAAGGGCGACGTTCACAAGCCAGTTTGTCTAGTGTTCGATCGCATGGAACCTGCAGGGTGCGCGTTAAACTAATCCACCAATCACAATAAAAGACAACAACGTCTGTAATCTATGTTTTCAGGCATCGATTTGTTGATGACTAAAAATGATATCTGTGATAATACTGAATTGCTGTTTTCAGTTTCATTCTTATTAAACGCCAGTCCCTCCTTAGTTGCAGAGTTAGGCTATTTGTATAAATGACAGTGGAAATTTTGTATATCACATTTCCAGTCAATGAGAAAATAGAGTTTGAACAATAAAAAATGTAAGAACATAGAACTTGTAGCCTAACTTCCATTTACTAGCATTGTTTCACTAAGATAGTACTCTATCTGCCCTCACTCTAGGTAAAACATAGCCAAACCATAGGCAAAACCATCAACATACCTTTACATTCACAGACACCTGAATAATGGAAACAGCGTCACAGCCTTCACCACACTCTGCTCAGTGAAGAAATGGCCTTAGAGCCAGGAAACTGGGAGTACATAGGCCTGCCAGCCTCTATCAACGGGATCTGTCTAGAAACTCCCGTTGTGGCTATCGCCAGGCCTGAGTCGCAATGGAACCACAAGAAGCGTCTAATGAGGACAGATCCGGCTTTGCCGGGCTGCTATAATTGTCTCTTAAACTCGAACTGACATTCTACCCCACACGGCCCGAAAAACAACGGGACCGACCATCATGTAAGTGGCTAGATCTTTTCTACCTCACAAGTCCCGTATCTAGAGCAAAATAAGGCATGTATCAACTCCGTTGCCAACGATTTACCTGGGGAACCTCTTTATAGGCTCAAAGCCTCCTCAGCAAAGACAACACTAATGCGGCCTCACAGACTTCCAGGGCTGTCTCCTCGGCCCCTAATTAGTCTTCCAGACCAAGCCATCCAGACTAGCCATGGTCAAAGAGAGGCTCAAGACCTCCTCAGAAAAGGCAACACCAATTACGATGTCGCCAAAGTCCAACGGCTGTCTCTTCTAAACCAGTCTGCCCAGACCAGCCGGAGCAAAATTGTCTGCCGAGTGACCAGTCTCCAGACCTCTTAACTGGCATTCCAAACTACCAGCTGGGTTACCCCTCACTGTGATCTCATCCCACGTTTGAGGGGTTAACTGCTGTAAACTCTCTGTTGTCAAAAGGTGGACAGAATCATGCCCCTTACAATACGTTACCTGGACTTGGCGAACTGCGTGCACGGTATTCCCCTAGCTCTATGCTTGTATTACACAGCGATTCCATCATCGCTCCACAATTACATCTTCCTTTCAAAGCAATAAAAGAAAACGTGGTTATCATAACATAACATTGGATGATACCTTTCTTACCGGAACAAGGCACATATAACCAAGTCCTTTGTGATTTGGGTTTTTTTTTCTTACAGCCTTTCCCTGTTTATCCTACACTTTCAATACTCCACATTCACACACACACGCATGCACACACACACACACACACACACACACACACACACACACACACACACACACACACACACATGCACACATGCACACACTCAAACACATAACACTCACTCACAAACACACATGCACACACACATTCTTCCTCCCTCTTTCCCTCCCTCCCTCCCTCTCTCTCTCTCTGTCTGTCTGTCTGTCTGTCTGTCTGTCTGTCTCTCTCTCTCTCTCTCTCTCTCTCTCTCTCTCTCAGGCGCACACAAACATACACACACACACACACACACACACACCACACACACACACACACACACACACACCCACGCACACACTCACACACACACACACACACACACTCTCTCTCTCTCTCTCTCTCTGCCTCACACACACACACACACACACACACACACACACACACACACACACACACACACACACACACACTGACTGACTGAAACCAATTTATTGTCAGATTGACTCAAGGTTGTAATGACATTTAAGAAAACATTATGAATAGAATATCAATGTTTTTCATTCAAAGCAAAGAAGCATAATTAACACAAAAATACGCGCGCACACATACACATACATACACACGCGCGCACACACACACACACACACGCGCGCGCGCGCGCGTACTCACGCACATACACACACATACGCGCGCGCGTGCGCGCGCGCACACACACAAACACACGCACTTACATAAATACACAAATACACACATCTCAATACGAACACACCCATGCCCTCACATACACTCAAACTTACACACTCACACACACAGACATACACACGCCCCCCCCCCCCCCCCACCACACACACACATACGCACACACACTCATACTCGAGCACTCGTACACACATGCATTCACTCTCACAAACACACGCATACACGCACACATACGCGCGCGCGCGCACATACACACCCACCCACACCCACACCCACACACACAGAGGGAAAAAGTAATAAGAAAGGAATTCTGCCCATTATATACAATCTTGTACCCCTTTGCACCTTTCCACCAACTCTCTCTCCCTCTTGAAACATCAAAGGGGGGTCACGAGATTTGACACGAAGCGACAGGGCGCTATCAATTTCAGCTGTGGCAATTGTTTTCTATTTTCCTGTGACATTGCTAGTTACTGGACTTCCAGCGACTGCGGAGTCAACCCTAAACGCCCTGCTGACTGAAAACTGTGTTTCAAGCTGGAAAATTGGAGAAGGCAGCAACACAGTGGTCGCTCTGCTACTGAAGCCGGTCAACCCAGTGTCAACAACAATGGCAGACCCTGTGCTGAACCGGAGAACGCAAGTTCATTACTACAGGAAGAAGCCCCCCCCTCCCCCCCGCCCAGCCAGGTGCGACGTGATCAAGCGAGATGGAAGCAGCAGAACAGATGACATGAACAGGTTGGTGCTGGTCTCGGTACCACTTGTGTCGCGAATGAACTGACCGTACCTAACACCGATTTGGATGAACACAGTACACAGCACAGGAGGAACACATCAAGCCGACTCGAGATGATGATGACACGTCGCATATTCAGGATACGCTTCAATGTTTGCATTCCGATCTGTCGGAGTGTAACAGCAGGGGCTCAGAAATCCACCCTCGGACATCGACACAAGTCTGGAGCAAGCTATAGACAAAATTGTCGCTGGGTTTGACACGGGAATGGTTAAGGATTATGATGCTACTCTGACAGAGCGACAGGTGCAGAGACGATTCCGAGATCCGCACAGAAATCAAGCATTTCGGAAGGTCGTGTTCCATCAAACGGATGATGTGGATGTGCTGCTGTATGAATCAGACGACATCGTTCTAGAATATTCCTGCGATCCGTGTTCGGAAGACGATTGCTTATTCTGGTTTGACAAGCAGGAAGAAAGACGCATGTCATCGGAGGAATGTCTTAAATTGGCCTGCCTTTGGAAAGGAAGACGCATCGGCAACACGAAGCATGCAGAGACCCAAGCATGTGCTCTATGGCGGCTGCACGCTGTCCACGGACTGATCCAGTTTTACCTGGGGTGACCGTCGTCTACAGAACTGACAGTGAATACCAGTGACATTTTCTCGTTCTCGATTTCGTCATGTAAAGTGAAAGAAAAGGACATAGCTGTGGTTTCCATGTTAATGAAGTCGAAATCGAGTCGCGTTTTGTTGTTGTACATCCCGCCGATTTGCTTAATGGGCTTTACAGCCTAACAGCATTAAACTTCGTTCGTTCGCTCGTCCAAACATCAAAGCAATAAGCCTATAGACGAGATAATTTCTACATACACAAACACACACACACACACCACACACACACACACACACACACACACACACACACAACACACACACTAAGAACCCATATATACCGGTATTCAGAAACACCAATTCTGTGTGACAACATGTATATCCAATACATGGTAGTCAAGGATCATTAAAGTATGGAACTGGCTGACATATTACTCGTAAGAGTCGAACAGCATATGGGTGTATATGGATTGGGGAAGGGGAGAAGAGGGAGGAAGAGAGGGGGGGGGGGGATGAAAAAGCCTTGCTCTACGTGCAAATTAGACGCCGAACCATACTGATATGGTATACGCCTAGAATAAGATTTTAACATTTCAAAAATTCGAAAAAAAGAAAAATGTTAGGGGGGAGGGAGGCAGGAAGGAGGGAGTGGGGTGGTGGAAGAGTTAAAAATGTCTTCCAAGTGGATGAGATTTAATAAGATAAACAGCCAACATTGCCAGGCTCCAACCGTTCTCATAACTGGGATTGAAAACACTTGACATAGTCAGCGGAAGCTTGAAGGACTTCATCTTATCATGAAGAGGCTGAAAGTGATTTTTGTACTAGTACAGTCAAATAAAAAAATGAGGGATATCGAGAGTCTGACCACATGCACAAGCAGGTGCCGGTTTTAAATACCTACCTAACCAACCATTAACCCGCAGCCTATGTACTAGGTTACGATTTGGGATTGGCCCTGGAGGATTACAACATTTTGCTTGTTGGTTTAGTCATATCCTATCTGTGCTTCCGAGCTGAATTTTCAAGGTATTGTTTCTGTCTTATGTTCCAGATTGAACTTGTCAGAATGTGGATAGCTTCAGATGAAGAAAGAAGGATATCACAATTCAAAACATCAGATTTATTTCTTGCAGCTTCCTTTGCATAAAAGTCAGCTAAGTCATTGCCACGTAAACTGAAGTGCCCTGGAACCCATAACAAAGTTACATCGATACCCCGGGTTATTAACTGATGAATGAGAAATAAGATCTCAAACACCAAGTCTGAACGACTAGATTTTGATTGACAATGTAGAGCCATAAGCGCTGATTTTGAGTCCTATAGTATAAGTATTTGTCTATGTATAACAGGCATGTCAAGTATAAAATCTAGTGCTTTCAAAATGGCAAATAACTCTGCTGTAAATATAGAACATTCTTTCGTAATATGGAATTTCTTTCTAATGCTAAGCACTGGTATTACAAAGGAAGCCCCAACATCGGAAGAATCTAAAACAGAACCATCCGTGAAAATGTGTAGATAGGAATCGTATTTCCTATCTATCATGTCTTTGGCATAGGATGATAGTAACAGAGGATTATCTTTTTTATTAAGATCTCCGTAAGTGTAGATGATTTCAGCCTGCTCTGACAACCACGAAGGGTATGAACAACATGGAACCTCGGCAATACCATCAAGAGACAGGTTACAGTTCTGAAACAATGGGGAAACATAATCACCTAGAGATATGTATACCGATTTGTTACGGATCTCTCTTGAAATATACGTACTTCCATCCAGTTCAGTCATTACTGAATTTGGGATGGTTCTAGCTCTCACTGTAAAATTACAGGCGCAACTTAGCCTGTGTTCATTTAAGGGTAACACACCAGCCTCCTTGTACGTCAAATCAATTGAAGCCCATCGGGGAAGTCCTAATGCAATTTTAATGGCTAACGAGTCAATACTGGTTAGCTTGTGTAAATCTGTCTTTCCAGCTGTCAAAAAAACTTCTTGGCCATACGACAGAGTTGAACGAACTAGCCCTGAGGCGACATAGACGAGATTAGATCCCCAGTTAATCAGAGGTATAGCAGAAAGAACACGTAATAAACCATTTTTTTCCTAGCCTTTTCTACAAGGTAATTAATATGTTTACTCCAAAAATGTTTATAGTGGAAGATCACACCGAGAAACTTAACTTGTTTGCTTGGGTATATTAAATCATTATCAACCCTTATAGAGACAGCTTCTCTGCCTTCAAACGCAATTGTTTTCTTTGTAAAGACAACAAAAACCGTTTTGTGAGCAGATAAATCTAACCCATTTGATTTCATGTAATGAAAAATACTATCAACTATTTCCTGATACTGTTCAATGATTTTCTTTCTTTTGGTTTGTTGTTTGGAAAAATTGCAGTTTACATTTCTCCACAGAGCAATATCATCTGCATACAGAGCTAATGTGGCACCTTTTGTATTAACTTGTTTAATATCGTAAAGCATTAGCGAGAAAAGTGTTGGAGTGATTACACTTCCTTGGGGAACACCCATGTTAATAGTCTTAGAAGTTGATAAAGCTCCATGTACATTGATTTGGATAGTTCTGTCCGATAAGAAAGCTTTTAGAAATTGGAAAAAAAACGACCTCGTATTCCTACTTCATGTGCTTTGTACAACAATTTGGAATGCCATACTGAATTGTAGGCTCTATGAACATCAAAGAACGTTGCAAGGGTCGAATGACGCTTGGCAAGAGCTTTTTTCACATTTGAGGATAAGTGGACAATGTGGTCTGTGACTCCTCTACCTTTCCTAAAACCAGCCTGGAATAAAGGCAAGACTCCATTTTTTTTTTCAAGGAAATGTTCTATTCTGTTTTTCATGATTCTTTCAAAAAGTTTTCCAATGTGAGGTGTTAAAGAAATAGGTCGGAAACTAGAGGGAAGAGTTTTAGATTTTCTTTGTTTAAGGATTGGGATGACAGTAGCTTTTTTCCAATCTGTAGGGAACATTCCAGCATTCCAACAAATCTGAAAGAACTCCAACAACTTTGATAACAGACTCTCAGGAAAATGCTTAATCACGTTATAGGAAATAGGATCTGAACCAGTGGATATCTGACCTGGCTTTATACGTTTAAGTGCGAAACAGAGTTCATGCATTGTTAAATTTGTGTTTATATATAAAGTGTTACTTTCTATGTTAAGCTGCTCAATGTTTCGGTATTTATCCTCAAACTTCTTTCTACGAATTTGTTCAGACTGAGATAAACGCTCAGTCTGACTCATTGAAGCAAAAGTTTCTGCTAATAATTCAGCCTTTTCTTTGTTAGTTCTATAAATTTTATCATTAACATGCAGAGCAGGCTGAGGGAGATGGAATGTACCCTTGATTTTTTAAATTTCTTTCCATAATTTGAAACGTCATGTGAATGTTTGGAACAAGTCATGATCAAATTACCATAATACTGTTTTTTGGCAAGAGCTACTGCTTTGTTACTGTAGTTATTAGCGATTTTGTATTTACTGTGGAATTCGTTTATTACTTGGGGTGGCTGTGAATGACGACTATTCATCTAGTTTTGAAATGCCTCTGTTTTCATTTTTACGGCTAACTCACATGAGGAGTTCCACCAAGGGTTTGAGGCTCTCTTTGGATGGTCTTTAAACTTAATCTTTGGAATGGCACAATCTGCTGCTCTCAGTATGAAATTTCGTAAATCTACATAATTGTTTTCAAGATCTTCTATTGATTCTATGTTATGATTAAAATTGAGCTTAAGAGAACCAGTAATTAGAGTTTGGGCAAAAAGGTCCCAGTTAGCTTTATCTTCGTTGTATTTTGTATGTCCGGGGTTATGCTCAGTTCTCTCTGGACTCACTTAGATCTGAACTTCAACAGGAAGATGGTCACTACCCAGTGGTGACTGAATGACATTCCACGTGCAAAGTGGAAAAATACCCGGAGTTACTAAGGACAAATCAATTGATGAATTTTTCTGATCAGAACGATCAGCAATTCTGGTGATAGAACCGTCATTCAGTATCGTTAGATTAGCATTTACTATAGTGTTAGCGAGATATTCATTATTGTTTGAGATATTTTTAGAGTTTTCGGACCATTGAGCATGATGGGAATTGAAATCACCTACAATAATCCACTCTTTGCCTGAATCTAAATCAAACAACCAGTCGGCTTCCTTCTTGGACACACCATCTGGGTAATAACAGTTCACAACTTGTAAACTTTGGCCCTTGATATTCACTGCTATACAGCAGGAATATAAGCGTTTGTCAGTCGAGTTATAGGATGTTTTAACAGGCTGGTACAAAATTTTGCACGACACATATATGGCAGCTTTTGTTTTAGTATTTTTCTTCATTGCATTAGTCACTGGAGGAAAATAGTATCCCGGGAGTTTTGGTAAATCATTTTTATGACAATTCAGAGACTGCAGCGCAAGGACATCAAAACTATGGTCTTGCAAAAACTGAATACGGTAGTCAATGTTACACTTGCTTCTGCAGTTCCATTGTAAAAACTTAAGACGATCTATGACTTGACTGTCCATGTTGTCTTTTGAACTCGTTGCCCGCATTACAAGGAAAGGAAGAATAATAACAAACAGAAACAGGCGGATTTTTGCAAGAGAAAACAAAGAAAAAACTTTCATTTTGTAAAAGTTCATAACACATTGACGTGACAGTTTGAAATAATTCTTTTAAATTCCAAAAACAGAAGATGTAAGCAGGTCCATCACGTTTTTCGTAATACTGATAAATTTAACTGAAAGGGTTTCCATGAACACAATACGATTGAGATCAAAATTAGAAGGAGATGGACAGTCGGGCGATGGAAGTTTTGGAGACTGTTGGCTGACATTTTTTCTTAGGAGTACTAAGAGGGGGTGACAATTCTGGCCTACTTTCACAATTTTCTGCCTTGACGTTATCTTTTCCCAAGTCGGGAGAACAGTTTTTTGAGACAGTTACTGGGGAGCAAGCCGCCATTTTCGTGACCGGCGACTTACTTTTGTTCCCAGCAACAACTGAGGAATATGACTTAGGAACACTATGGTTACTTAGACTGGAATCATGGATTGAAGACTGGTGACCACACTGTTCAGGATTTGTTTGTCCTTCTAGCTGAGCTCGTGCAAGAGAAATGGCTTCTAAGAAAGACATATAATTAGATGATTTCAAAAAGCCCGCCAAGACTTTAAGTTTATATTCAGGACACCCAAGGTAGGAAGCAGAGTGATTTCCCGAACAATTCACACAGCGTCTGGCGTTGGAACATTTGTTACTGTCATGGCCAGACTGACCACATCTACCACACGTCTGTTTGGAGCGACATGCGGATTTTGTATGTCCCAGTCTGTTGCAGCGAGTGCAACGAAAGACTTGCGGAACAAATGGTTTAATGTCAAAAGACTGAAACCCAAGAAAAATTTTTTTTGTGGAAGACTTGGGACAGTGAAGGTAATTTTCACAGCCCTCGAGTCACTGCCATCTTTATTTTTCAATCTTTTGACCGCTTTTGCTCCTGGTATTTATTTCTCTTCTAATTTTATCAAAAGAAATATCTACAGGAATGGGTTTAATCACCCCTTCGGTGTACACTTCAGGGATGGAGCAGTTGATAGTGATGCCAGCCAGATTTTTTGTATTTAAGAGCGCTTTTTGATGATCAGCAGAAGTACAGCCAATCAACCATTTACCGAACGACAATTGTTTCTGTTCAATAATGGGTCCAATGGTATTGGTCCACAGCTTTCTGCTGAGAACCCCAATACCAACCCTTTTTAGTATCTTCCAAAATGACTGGAAAATTGAAAGACGACTTTTTTTTTTTTTTTTTTTGATTCTGAAAGATTTTGGTGTGTCATAGACGTGGTCTCTCTGACACATGGCGAGGTAAGTGATGTTTTAACAGTGGATGAGGATGACGGACACAAGGAGGTGGAGACCTCGACAGGCTGTACTGTCTGGTCAACATTGGCTGTTTCATTCTTTTTTGAGTCGTTTAATAAAGATGCAAGACGATTAACCAGATGTTTTTTCTTCCCATTTTTAGGAAGATCATTTTCTGATAATAGTTTGTTGTTGTTTTTTTTAATGAGAGACTTTAAGGTCATTCAACAGATCTGGATTTGTTTTAAATTTTGACAGATTCGTTGAGACTGCCATTGCCAATTTGCCAGAAAAATGGGGAAAAGGGAGGGAGGAAGGCAGGGAAGAGGGGAATTGAAGAAAGGCTCCCAGGAAAAAGAAGTGGGGAGGCTGAGAAAGGATGGGAGGGTAGGAGGAAAAAAAAAGGGATGCAACGGTGGGCGCGCGCGCGCGCGCACACACACACAACACACACACACACACACACACAACACACACACAAAAGAATATTCTAGCAACCTTTTTTGATATAAAAAAGGCATATGATCGTGTTTGGCATCATAAATTACTATATAAATTGAAACAAATTGGTTTGTCTGGGAACATCTACTTTTACATAAAAGACTTATTGATGAAAAGAAGCATGCAAACAAAGGTGGGAAATTCCTATTCGACTACACGCATGCCTACAATGGGTATTCCACAAGGCTCGGTAATAGCGCCCCATCTTTTTAATATATTACTTCATGACCTACCTCAATGTTTGTCAAAAAATGTCAACTTAGTACAATATGCAGATGATATTTGCATGTGGATGAATGTGTCCATGAAAAAGAAGTCACCAAAAAGAGATATAAATTACTATAGAAAAGCTTATCAAATGGAATTAGATAAATTAAATAACTACTTGTTTGAAAATGGACTAACTCTATCAACTGAGAAAACTCATCTGGTTTTATTCAACAATGGTGCTGATCCACCCAATTTACCATCCCTCCATATTGGGTCTGATATTTTGGAATATAAACAAAGGGTAAAGTTTTTGGGGGTTCATATTACTTCTAAATTAAACTGGAATTATCACATTGAATACTTGTTATCTAAAGCAAGAAAAACTTTAAATTTTTTAAAAGTTATCAGTAAGCAATACTGGAGCCAAGATGTCAGAGTACTAAAACATCTAGCGATAAGTCTTGTTCGCTCTAGGCTTACGTATGGTCAAGAAGTTTTTTTCACCGCTCCAAAATATTTATTAAACAAATTACAAAGCGTGGATTGTAAAGCTTTTCGATTGGCCTTGGGGGTTCCTTTCCATACATCAACAATAGCAACATATAGAGAGGTAGGAGTACTTCCTTTAAATGAATGCCATCAGCTTGCCATCGCTAAATATTTGTTAAAAGGCTCTTTAAGTGAAAACAATGTCGAAAATGAAATTGGCTTAAGATCAGATGTTGATTTCCCAAAACGAGCCAAAAACATATCATGTCTTAAAACAATAAAAACTGAAACTCTAGATACTTTTCAACAATCAGGAATAGAATTAGAAGATATGGCAAAATGTAGTAATCCATGTACTGCTATCCCTCCATGGGAATTACAAAAAGGACATTTTGACATTAATTATACCAATGCAAAGAAAAATGAGAATATAAATTTTATTGGCACAGTTGCGAATGAGCATTTATTTCTCAATTATCCAAATCATCTCAAAGTTTATACCGATGGTTCAGTTCTAGAAAATCACGAAGCTGGTGCTGCTTTCACTATCCCCCACTTAAAGGTCAAAAGAGGTTTTTATATTGGAAAGCACAGATCTATATTTACAGCTGAATTAACTGCTATTCTTATGGCTTTGCGTTATTTGCTTGATTTTCCGAAAACTGTGACTCAGATTCTTTTTTGTGTCGATTCAAAATCAGTGTTGTATGCCTTAAGCAATTCAAATTCTAGTGTGAGACAAGATTTGATTTTTGAGATTAATCATTTGGTGCATTTCCTTATTCTAAGAGGTAGTAATCTTACCTTTCTTTGGGTGCCTTCACACAGTGGAATACATTTGAATGAATCCGTAGATAAACTAGCTAAAAACTCTGCAGATTATACAAATGAAGCATATAATTTGAAAATCCCTTATCTCTGAAAGAAGGGTATAGCCTACTGCAGAATGCTTGCTGGAAGCATTTTAGAAAGAAACAAGAAGTTTGGCCGTTGGTATGGATGACACGTTACACACAGCATGCACCCTGCGTAAGAAATGGAAAGAATGAAGGAAGTAAAGAAACTGAGTGAACGATATTGAACGATGTTGACTGGATGACACGGAAACGACTGAATGAAGCGCCAGCTGGCAGCTCTTCAGTCGGCACTACCCAGGTAGGCAGCCCGTTGTGTAAGCGAGTGTTGATTGTAAAGCGCTTAGAGCTTGGTCTCTAGCCGAGAATAGGCGCTATATAAGTATTCATTATTATTATTGGCCACTCATCACCTGCTGAACACCAAACGAGTTTTGAAGATGTTTTTATATCTAAGTATGGTCAATTGTCTAACTTAAGGCTTTTAACTTCCCTTGCCTATAGATTCAAACTTAATGCTTTTAAGACGAAATTCACTTCCAACATCACATGTGTTTGTGGTGGGAAAATTTCTAATGAACATATACTTTTCCACTGTAGAAAAATGAAAACATATCTGCCTACTTTTTCGGAAAAGTCCCTGAAGGAGGTTTTAATAAAACCCCTTTTGATTTGTGACATTGTTTTAGGACTTGTTCAGAGTACCATTTTTAGATTCCTTTAATAATTCTATTTTCACGTGTAAATGTTATTATCCTGTTACCTTTAGCGTTCATTTGATTTTTAAAAATGTTATTCTAGTTATGTTGTAGGTTGCAATTTTTATTCATGTTAACATTTTTTCTTCCGATTCTCATTCTGATCCTCCTTTTTCTCTTTTTCCGTTTTCCATTTATACTTCTTCATCTTTTTATATCTCCCTGTTTCTCTATCTCTTTATCTCCTTCAGCTGCCTGTCTACCCACCCCTTCTCCCCTCCCTTCCTCCTTTTCTACCTTGTTTATTTATTTATTTTTGGTTGTCTAAAATCACTTATGTGTATAGACATTAAATTGAAGAACACACACACACACACACACACGCACACGCACACACACACACACACACACACACACACACGCACGCAAGCACGCGCGCACGCACGCACCCACGCACGGACACACGCACCCGAGAGAACTATAAAATAGGCATTCTGGCTCACCCACCTCCGCCAGCTCCAACCGGCTGAAGCCGGTTTCGCTGTTGCTCCGCCGGCTTACCCAGAATGCCTATTTTATAGTTCTCTAATAGTAAACACTTTACAAACATACATAATGTGTAGGATTATCTGTTTTTAACACTAATTTAGAAAACTTTTGAGACTTAAGTTTTTGCTTAATCCTTCGTTTTTCTTGGGAATTTTCAATAACATCGTTTTCTTTCATACATTCATCAAAAGCGTCTCTGTCTTTCATGTGGAATAAAACCACTGTCTTTAATTGCTCTCTAAAGTCTTTTAAAACTGAGTTATATTTTTGACATAAAATCCACACACTTATCCCAGCATGTCTTCCACTGAAAGCCAGTTTTGACAAAGCGTTTCTTTTTTTGACTATGTCTCTTTCTGCCGAACAGTCATCTATAATAAATAGTGTCTGAGTTCCTTCAAACTGTCTATAAAAGTGTTCTAAACACTCACTCAGTTTATTGCTAGGATCAACTAAATAGATTTCATCATCCGTCCATATAAACCTTCTGTCGTGATATGCTTTGTTCCATTTAAGTGTTGGGCAGAAAATTACTATATGATCAAAATTATAACGATAAACTGTTTGTAATAGGTCGAGGACAAATATTGTTTTTCCACAACCAGTCTGTCCACAAATTAATGAACAATGAGGGGTTTTTATCATAAAGTTTAACATCGGCATTGACACCAAAGTCGTTTGCTCCATAGTTTTAAAACAGAATTTAATCTAATCCAGTTATTGTTTTTATCATACTCTCTGTCAAAACTTGTTCAGTATAATAAAACCCTATAAGGCCCAAATGTGTAAGATTAATCCAGTTCAGTTCTGTAAGATCGTTTCTATTTAAACTAATATCAATTTTGTTGCTTGTTGTTATGACCTTAATATCCTCGCCATTGTAAAGAACAACGACAGTAACTTTAAGTTTGTCAACGTCTAAGTTTTGCCAGCTAATAAGAATTCCTTTCATAAGATTGTCACTGACGCCCAGAGCTCCATTTCTCGCCTCATCTTTTAAGACAGAAATTTTAAATATCATTGTGAACGTGTCTCCTAATTTTGTGCGTGGAATGAACTGTAATTTTGTAGAAGCTTTCTTTAAAACCGATTCTCTTCTGTGGAGGATGTACTGTTTGTCCCCAAACGGCTTTATTTCGATCTCTTTCCGACTGTTGTCCTCTGGCATAAGACTTACATGTAAAGGGCCAGAGTTCAATGCTTTTCTGAAACTTTTTTGACGGTCGAAAAATGTAAATGGGCTTAAGAATTCAAATTTTATGTCCCATTCTAAATATGGTTCTAAGTGCCATTTGTTGTCAGTTTTTCGAACTATTTTATATTCATACTGACCTGTATTATTTGCTTCTAGATTGCGTAGTTGTTCTAGTTTAGGAAACCTTTTGTTGTCGTCAACCTCTTTGCGCTTATAATAACCATCTTTAGTGTACTCAAAACCATATAAAGTGCCTATCTCACCGTTTTGTTCAAAGTCCTCAACGTCTGCAAGGTCTTTTAATTCTAAAGTTACACACCTCTCAGGCGCTAATGTGACCCCGAATCGTCTGGTCCACGTGACATTTTTTAAAACAACGTATTATTTTATTTCTAAAACAATGTGCAGGTTATCACATTTCACGACTTTCCCTGTTTTATCTGTGATCTTTATATTAAATGATCTGACCCTCCCACAAGCTAATCTTTTAAACTGTAAATTAGGGAATTGTATAATTTCATAATCGCAATATGCAGCTTTCCCTGATGGAAGAGCTCTTAAAACAGTTGAGGGCCTTCCATCATATAAGTTTTCATCAGTGCTCAGCTCGTCCAAATGAACATAGAGTAATGAATGTAATGCAAGATCGAGCGGATATTCTCCCTCATAAGTAGTTTTGTCTGGTGTAACTATAAATCTATGAAAGGCATGAATGCCATGATTGCCAGTTGCAAAGCCTAACATTTTAGCTAGCTCTACATCAAAAAGGTAACCTACTACTTCTTTTTCAGGTTTGAATGTCAACATTATTTTCAAATTTGCATTGTTAAGTTTGAGAGTAATGTCGAAGTTACTCATTGCTTCTTTTAGCGAGCAAAACCCGTAATAACCATCAGGTATGGTTAACTGGCTAATTACGTCTCCACCAAGGTCAAGTTTTTGAATTACATTATTCTTCTTGGATTGACTTATATTAAACCATACGACTTTGTAAAAAATTTCATGGAGTGCAACCCTTCGGGTTCCGCATTTATTATCAATAGCATACTCTAAAAACGAAGGACTGCCTTGAGTTGTTATTGTTACAAACATTTTTAAAACAAATTTAAAAATGAGTGCATTCAAATATACTAATGCAAAATATTCTGTTGGGCCGCACTACAGTCCTAAAGATATAACAACTGATACCCTCGACATTTCTGTGACTCAGTCTGACGCCTTTCAAGTAAAGGTTAGTACTCCATTGGATCGTTATCTTAACCCTCCTATTAAAAACGACTACATCCCGAAAGTGTGGTTCAGTCATCCGATGCAGTTTTATCAGAACCAGTTAAACTTTGCTGTGTTTTGTGCATCAACTGGGTGTGGAGTATCGTATGCTGATCATTTAAATCATCCTGATCCTTTGGTGAGGTCAGTGTATAGATTTCATTTTTATTACACCTTCAGACGTATTTTATCTGAACTGCAAGCGCCATTACCAAATGACAAAACGTTTAATCCATTCAGCAACAGAATAGATTACAAGGCTTTTGAAAGGATCTGTAACGAATTTGATATTGACCCAAAGACAGACTTTAGACAAAAGTTGGATCTTAATCATGGTTTAGGCACCCTTTATTTTTGGGGAGTGCACAGAAAGTATAACTATGATTGGAATCCTCCTTACACATCTTTCTCTTCAGGCACAACTGTTCACCTCGGGTCCATAGAGCAAGAGCATAAAACAGCATGGACAACATTTATTTTGGATACTTCTAAGGGCCTAACTAGAGCAGGAATAGAACGAATAAACGACTCTATTCGTACTTATGTTTGGTGTTTGCTAGGTTCGCAAGCACAGGCAAGATCAAACATAATTGATCCTTCTACTGGCTTTGATGCCCAAAAACAGTATTTAGCAAATTTAGAGGACGCCATTAATTCTGCAATTGATTTGCCTTCAAGTATTAAAAGGTACCAAAATGTTTTGCAATACGCAAGATCGAAAGTAGACTTTGCTGTTGGCACTGGTTTATACATGCTGCCTTCTGACCTCAGACTTCAGATAGGAACAATAATAAACTATAATAATGAAATCCTTGTGGCTGGTAAAGAAGAGAAGGTTGGAAAAAACGACATAAATTTTAAGCCAGCTATAGCAATAAAAAAAGAAGTCCCACCAATCCCCGAGCCCCCCAAACCCCCCCATTCAATCCTTGTGGCCCCAAGAAATAATGACCATGAATATGAAAAGACGGCACTTGTTATTGGATTAACTGCCCTAGGATTACTTGGTCTTTATCTTACTAAAGAGTAACCCAACTATTAAGACAACTAATGCCCTAAGTGCTCGGCCATAAAGCCAACTACTTTACTTGCAGTAGACAAAAGCCAGCTAACGATCCCCCCTATTATACCAGGCAAAGAGTCTATTGCCTTACTGGCTAATTTTTTTAATAAACTTGCAAGATGATCAAGTTGTTTTTTTACCCATGATTTATCTGATGGTGGTCCTGGCGGCACTGCTCCCCCACCACCGCCGCCTGTAATAGCCAACACCAGTGTACTTATTGCAAATCCTAAGGCTGTTATAACACTTGCTAATGTGACACCTTGCTCTCTAAACAGTGTTCTTATTCGTTCTGCTAACGTTGTGTCTTCATATAAAATTCTTTGGATAGTTTCTCTTATTCTGCTCACTTGAGTTCGTAATTGTTCTCGGTTATTAGACAACACTTCTAGTCTTGCTGATCTCTCTTGTTCAAGATCTTTTAGTCTTTGTGTTATTCTTTCTTTAACACCAGGTCCTAAGTTGTGGTCATCAGCCTCAACTAGTTTTTCTTTTTCTCTTTTTATATGCTCATCTAGTTCACCCAGTTTTGCTAAATTGTTTGTTAATTCGCCTCTGATGCTTCTCAAAGTATGATCAAGGGCCGTTATTTCTCTCATAGGTAGCGGCGGATCGTGCATAGTTTTTAATGCTGTTTCTTCTGAAAAACTGGTTTCTATTATTTCGTCTGCTGTTGGGCTTAAATCTTTAAGGGGTATGTTTTGAATTTGGTTATCTGTTGGGAGTTCTTGTAGTGTGTTTTGAAGTTTAGCAACTGCCTCACTGTCTAATCTTCGCGGTTTAGCAATGCCAAGGCGATTTTGATCGCTCACACTGAGCCTTTGTCTAATTGTAGTCTTTGCTAAAAACTTTGATGGGTCTGGTTTAGTTGTAAGCTGAACAAGTTGTCCTTGCTCGTTTTTCACAAACAAATGGTCATCTTTTGTTTCAAAATCATTAGGGTCTATAAATTCGGGAGGTTCTTGGCCTAAACTTTGATAAAATGATTTGACCTTACTTTCTGTTAATTCACGCCGCAATGATTGTAATGGATGTGTCAAAGGCGTCATTTCACTCATGTCGTCTCCAGGATCAAAAACATCATAATCTTCTTCTGCCATGTTTTTAAATAATTAACTTTTTATTTTGTTTTATAAAAAAAATGTCACAAGCATATGGTTCGATTCTTGACCCGCATAGAAGACTGAAAGAGCCCTTTGGCGTGAAGGGAAATAAACAGAATATTATTGTTCCAAATAATCCATCTACTATTGATTCAGATCAAATTCTTACTGTTAAATTTCCAGACCTAGGAGCAGATGAAGTGATTGTGCCGGGATCTGCACGGCTTACTTTTAAAATAGAACTTGATTCAGCAACAGACGTAAACAGGACAGTTGTACAGAATTTGGGACGGGCAATCGTTAAGAAAATTTCTATAAAACTTGAGGGGCAAGAAATATTTTCTTTACACAATGCAGACATATTTCTAATCTATTCTGATCTATTGCTAACCGATAATGAAAGGGCCGATCTTGCGTTTCAAGGAATCGAAAATAACGAAGCACTAAAACACAGAATAGACGCCGAAGATGCTAAAGACGGTAACAAGTATGAAGCTGTAAGTTATGCGTTTGGAAATCGATTTTCCATACCCTTAGATTTTGAGTTGTTAAAAGCGCATGCGCCATACTTTCAAGGAGCATTAAAAGACAGATTGTCATATGAACTAACTTTTAATGAATACAAACGTGTCATTAGATCGACAGACACTGATTCCAAGTACAGCATTTTCGACATCTCGTTAGAGTTTGACATTGTTAGCAACCCTAACTTAGCAAGGCTGATTGAGCAACAATATCAGTCAAAATTAGCAATATATTACGAAAGAGTGATTCATCATTCAAAATATCCTAAAAGCAGGGCAGACACAATATGGAACTTTAGTTTTAGCGCCGCAGCAAGATCCCTTAAAGGTATTTTATTGCTGTGTGAAGATGAAGAACCATTCAAAAGACAAAGTGAAAAATTTATTAATCCTAAAATAACGAAAGTACAATGTTCAATTGAGGGTAGTCCTAACCAAGTCTACGGTAGCGGGCTTAAACCTTATCATCATTTTGATGAAATAAGAAAATTGTTTGGAGGCGGGAGGTGTAGAAATCCAACAGTAGACCTTGTGTCTAAAGATCTACACCTTCACAGTGTTAGACTTGATGAATATTTAACAACGAAATACGGTTTATGGATTGACCTAAGGTCAACAGAAGATAATCAGTTGCATGGGAGTGGGAGAACAGTTAAAGACGTAATAAACATTCAAATTGATAAAGAAAAAGAGAGTGATAAACCACTTAATGTACATTTGTTTTTAATATATGATGCGCAGCTGAATATTCAAGATAACAGATTAAAAGATATCCAATACTAAATTATTTTTATTTTAAAAAAGCATGTCTGTTACGACTTATCCAAAAGTGCCCAAAGAAGAGATAGCTGCTGCTGTAGACATAAAAACTTTCAGATTAACAAACATAACACAAATGCAAACCCAACTAGAGCAGGACCTTTCAAAATACAGTAAAACCAAACGAAGGTATTCTGCTGTCTTTAATGCTGTTACATATGTTAATACTGGAGCATCGGCGGTTAGTGCTTTAACGGCAGGAACAAGTGTAGGTCTCTTAGCAACAGGCGTAGGTGCACCGGTAGCTATACCTCTAGGCGGTTTGTCTTTAACTCTTGGCCTGTGTTCATCAGCTATAAGTGCTGCCAGCAAAAAAATAAAAACTAAACTCCAAAAGCACACAGCTATGGTTCAACTAATAACAGCTAAACTTAGTTCCTTCAAACTGACAATAAATAAAGCACTTGCCGACTCGAACATCACGGATGAAGAATTTAGTCGCCTACAGGCTGATTTTGAGGACTACAAAAGACAAAAGTTTGATCTTCAAAGAAAGGCAAGGGCAACTTTTTCTCAACAGCCAGACACCGACCAGATAAAAAAGGAATGTTTAAAAAAAGTAAACGAAACATTAAACTCTGTTCTAAACAGCTCACATTAACAACCCCAAAGGGCGTTTATACTTTAGTTTATGAGTCCAAGCACAAAAAGACCGTTGATATTGATTCTGATTAACTTTTATTTTTTTGATTTAAATAAATATTTTGAGTTAGAAAAGAAGCTCAACATGGATAAGATATATGAAGGTTCAGATGAATTGTTTGAAGCAATGCTCGAGGAAGAGCGTTTGTCAAAAGCTTTAAATGAGGTCGTTTTAGAAGTTATTGATCCAACAAACGTGCAGGCAAGCGTTGTACATGCTATTTCTCAAGTTCCAAGTAAACTAACAATAAACCCTCCAGTTAAAGTAAGGTTAGTTGTTTTAATCGACTATATAACAATAAACGAAGAAAATCTAGAAGTCTGGGTCTCAACTAAACAGCAGACTATTCTTTCTCATAATGACTTAACACCTGGTTGGGCAGATCAACTTCTTACACAGTTTAATGAAGCCTCTGAAGCAGCTAAAATGAGAGGCTCTGGTTGGTCAGAGGGTGAAGTCCTAGACATCAGATTAAGACAGGCTAAGTATGAGCCGATTGTTGGCAAGGCTTACATTCCACTGCCTCCAACATTAGTTGCAAAGAAAGCAGTTTTGAACATAAAAAATTCAGACGACAAATGTTTTATGTGGTGCGTTCTTGCTAGGCTGCATCACGTTGCCAAAAATGCAGAGAGAGTATCTAACTATTTACAGTGGGCCAATGATCTTAACTTTAACGGCCTTGAATTTCCTATGGCTGTAGACAAAATTGATCAGTTTGAAAAACAAAATCCACCAATAACTGTTAAGTCTA
>CM065743.1:38584048-38591548 GCA_033310375.1 Conus canariensis
TAAGAACTTAATGACGACTTGATGACGCCTTGTTAAGAACTTGAATAAGTACTTGAATAAGTACTTGAATAAGAACTTGATGTTGACTTGTTAAGAACTTGAATAAAAACTTGTTAAGAACTTAAATAAGAACTTGAATAAGAACGTGATGCCGACTTGAATAAGAACCTAGAACGACTTAATGACGATTTTTTTTCACAATTAATTGTTACATTCTTTTCCGGGGAGACAACTCCCTTCTGCCTTTATGTAGTATCTAGGTCAGACATGTCTGGCCACGGCTTACTCAACTGCACAATAGCCGAGTCGAAGCGCCGCACTGTTCCCGGGTTCGTGTCAAGTTACACATAAGGGCGCCGGGCCGCCCACGCGGCATTGTATAAATTTAGCCGGCTAAATTCCCCACCAGCGTCGTTTAGTACAGGCGTTAGACGTCATTGTATAAATTTAGGCGGCTAAATTTCTAAACATATCAAAACATGTTTCTTACCTTCCCCCAATCACAAGACTAGATAGAATCAGCTGATTAGTAACAGTGACGACATTTCCGCCCAGCACTTGTGTTGTTAGCAACTGAACCTAGCTGTCTTGTCATTTTCACATTGGGTTGGTGTGCTGCGTGTGTGATTTCCAGTCAAGAAAGCGTTGTGACTTTAAAACTTTGCTGATTGATTCAAGATAGCATTTTTTTCAGAGAAGGATTTACTAGGTAGTCCTTCTTCACAGGAAATTAGAGTTTCAAACGCTGCACATCAAGCTCTGTGGGATTATTCTATTCAAGACACGCCACTTCATGTCAGCAAGGGGAAATGACATGATTCTAAAAATAACGGTTATGCATAACCGGGGCTCTGCGTCAACTTCTTCTTGCAGCAACATTCACAAACCACCCAGCAAGGAGAAATGACATGATTCTAAAAATAACGGTTATGCATAACCGGGGCTCTGCTCCACTTGCTTCAATGCTCCTATTCAACACCCAGCTATAAACTTTTAGGCTGCCTTTTCAGCGGCCGCCGGGTGTACTTTATACAATTGTCTTGTTTGTTGAATCAAGCTTTTGATAAGTGCACTTGGTGGCTGCTTAGAATAATCTTCAACAACGTGCCACGATTCTACGCTTGTGTAAACACACATCCCACCCCTTTTCAGATAGCTTTCAATAGCCAGTCATTCCTCACAATAGAATGAAATCCCAACTTGGTTGACAAATAGCCCTCCTAAGAATAAAGGCATGGTTAACCAAGTCCCCATTGTTTTGTTTGTTTACTTCTTAACGGTCCAGTGACAGAGAACTATAAAACAGATAATCCTACACATTATGTATGTTTGTAAAGTGTTTACTATTAGAGAACTATAAAATAGGCATTCTGGGTAAGCCGGCGGAGCAACAGCGAAACCGGCTTCAGCCGGTTGGAGCTGGCGGAGGTGGGTGAGCCAGAATGCCTATTTTATAGTTCTCTCACCCACTCACACACACACCCCCCACACACAGAACAACAACAACAACAGCAGCAACAACAACAACAATAACGACAACAACGGCAACAACAACACTTAAACAAACAAACAAATGGTCAAACACCAAACACTACAGTAACTGTTTACGAGAACCCATCACTGATTACGACTAGCATTACATGGTACGAGTTTGATAGAAACGAAACGATAAACAGCTTACTTAGTATGAGTTTGGATAGAAATTATAATACAACTTTAAAACACACACACGCGCGCGCGCGCGCGCGCACCACACACACACACACACACACACACACACACACACACACACACACACACCGTTAGTTTAGGATTTTTGGAAAGAGACAGGACTTTTCAAATCATCCAGACCCAGACTGTCGACTTTAAAGTAAATACTGCTCAGATTAAACAACACACACACACACACACACACACACACACACACACACACACAGATTTTAACACTAAACACCAAATACACAGACAAACAGACTGACCGACACACACACACACACACACACACACACACACACACACACACACACAACACACACATGTATCCACACCACCACCACCACCACCACCCACCACAGCAACAACAATAACAACACTAATAACAGCAACTCTGTGTGTTTATGTGTGTGTGTGTGTGTGTGTGTGTGTGTGTGTGTGTGTGTGTGTGTGTGTGTGTGAGTGTGTGTGTGCGTGCGTGCGTGCGTGCGTGCGTGTGTGTGTGTGTGTGTGTGTGTGTGTGTGTGTGTGTGTGTGTGTGTGTAAATAGCCTCTGCAGAATGAAAAAGAATTCAATAAAACGTACACAACTTACCCAGCGCTTCAAGAAACGTCGTGATTATAATACTGAGAGTAAAATTGACCTTTTCTTTTGGACAAATCCAGGTGATTTTCGTGCTGAAAATGCTGCCTGGCGACCACGACTACAAAGACAATGTTTAACTGAAACTGACCCCAAGTCACAGAAATAATTCACAATGTACAAGAAGGAAGTGCGTGTTGTAGGGTCGACACGTCACTCAGAATGTGCGCCTTCCCAATGACAAGTGATAGACTCCGTGAGCTGATCCTATGCCTAAGAATCGTATCCCCCGTACGAAATAGAATCTCTTCAAAGGGTTTAGACTCTTTCAGTACATGGACACTCTCTCTCTCTCTCTCTCTCTCTCTCTCTCTCTCTCTCTCTCTCTCTCTCTCTCCTTTGATTACTGACTGGAGGGTCGCTTTCTACATCTCTCCATGCCCGCGACGCGAGCGCATGTGTGTGTGTGTGTGTGTGTGTGTGTGTGTGTGTGTGTGTGTGTGTGTGTGTGTGTGTGTTGTTGTTGTTGTTGTTGTTGTTGTGTTGTTGTTGACGTCGTCGATGCTGGTGTGGTTTGGTTTGGTGTGGAGTGTAGAGTGTGTGTGATTGATGATTGTTTTAATTTAACGTCTCTTCACAACAATGGTGATATTAGACTAAAAATAAACCAATAAAAAAAAAAATAAATAAAAAATAATAAAACGGGCTGCGTAAGAATTTGTGCCTGTGTTTGCGCGCGCGGCGCGCGCGCGCGCGTGTGTGTGTGTGTGTGGTTGTTGTGCGCGTGTGTGAGTGTGTGTGTGTGTGTGTGTGTGTGTGTGTGTGTGTGAGTGTGTGTGTGTGTGCGTGTGTTTGTGTACTGTGCGTATGCATGACTGTGCGTGTGTGTGTAGAGTGGTGTGTGTGTGTGTGTATGTGTGTGTGTGTGTGTGTGTGTGTGTGTGTGTGTGTGTGTGTGTGTGTGTGTGTGTGTGTGAGTGTGTGCGTGTGTGTGTTAGTGTGAATATGCACTCATGGGTGAAAGGCTACATATAAACATTAATACAATAACTATAAATGATTTCATGTTTACAATAAATTTGCAAGTATAGTGCTGGATAAAACTGATGCAATTTGTATCATTTCTTCGCTGTAGATTATATCATTTAAAGATCCCATTTTTGCTACATCTATCCCAGATATGTTGTATAACAGGGATAGCAATGGGCAATCAAAAAGAATATGTTCAATTGATATTGGATGACCACAAGCACATTCTACATTTTTGAAAATTTAGTCTTCCATGAATTGAATCGAATTTTGTAAATGAGACTAGACAAGGATCTTGAACACGGTAATATTTTTGACTTTGAAGGAAGCTTTTCTGTCATTATACGACTTTCTAACATCGAATTTATTTCATGCTTTTCTAATTTTAGTGTACTATCAGGATATTTTCTAATAGCTCCTTCTTTCGCTGATCTATCAGCCATTTCATTCCACCAAATACCACAGTGAGATGGAATCCAACAAAATTCTGCATTAATACCTTTACATATAATTGAATGTATTAAGTATTTTACGTCAAATATCAAATCTTTTCGAACTTTTGCATTCCCGTTTTGCAGACTGTAAAGAACAGATTTTGAGTCAACACAAAGTAAAATGCTATAAATCGCAGTATCAATATCAGCTATGAAGGATAAGGCCATAAGAATTGCATATAGTTCTGCAGTAAATACAGAAAAACCTTTTCCTAGACAAAATGACTTTCTTATCTTGAAAGCAGGAATAGCAAATCCAGCCCCTGTGTATGATTCCAAAACTGAACCATCTGTAAAAATCTTTAAATGATTCGGATACTTATTTTCTAGATGTTCTTTTGCTTCAACGGATATAAGATTGATGTTATCCTCTGTTTTTTAGAGTTGTATAATCTGTATCGAATCTAGCAGAAATATGCTCCCATTGAGAAATAACGGGTATTATGGGACTACTTGAAATTGATGTAATATCAATATCACAACTCTTAAAAAGATCATCTGTATAGTTTCTAATAGATTGAAGATATGAAATTTTTTGCGCTCTTTTCGGGAAATCCTGTCTTGAATCAAGAAAAATGTCATTTGTCACTGAATTAGAAACTGAAAGACATCTAGTCACATACTTTGCGGTGGCCAACTTCCGTTGGTCCTCAAGAGTTAACAGATTAGCTGCTCTGTATGTTTTGAGCGTATTTGTGTGTACTGGCACACCAAGTGCCAACTTGACAGCCTTACTATCTATGCTTTGTAATTTTTTTAGCAGCGTCTGTGGAGCTGAGAAATAAACCTCTTGACCATAAGTTAATTTCGATCGAACTAAACTGGTAGCAAGGTGTAAAAGTGTTTGAGTATCTTGTCCCCATGACTGAGCATTAATTATTTTGAGAAAATTTAATCTTTGTCTAGCTTTACTTATTATGTGTTCAATATGATATCGCCACTTTAACTTAGGGGTTAAATAGACCCCTAAAAATTTTACAGCTTTTGAATATTTAAGAGTGTTGCCTTTTATAACAAGCTGAGGAGGATGCTTTGGAGTATCACCATTAATAAAAAGCATTAATTGTGTCTTTTCTCCCGAAAGTTCTAAACCATTTTCTTTCATGTAAATCTAACTTATCTAGCTCAGCTTGGTATAGTTTTAGAGTGTGTGAGTGTGTGTGTGTGTGTGTGTGTGTGTGTGTGTGTGTGTGTGTGTGTGTGTGTGTGTGCGTGGTGTGCGTGTGTGTGTGTGCGTGTGCGTGTGTGTTGTGTGTGTGTGTGTGTGCTCGCGTGCGTGCGTGCGTGTGTGTGTGTGTGTGTGTGTGTGTGTGTGTGTGTGTGTGTGTGTGTGTGTGTGTGTGGAGAGAGAGAGAGAGAGAGAGAGAGAGAGAGAGAGTTTGGTGGAGTTGTTATTGTCGTCCTCATTGTTGTGGTGTGGTATGGTGTGGTGTGGTTGTAAGTGTGTACGTGTATGTGTGTATGCTGCGTGTGCGTGCGTTGTGTGTGTGTGTGTGTGTGTGTGTGTGTGTGTGTGTGTGTGTGTGTGTGTGTGTGTGTGTGTGATTGTTTGTTTGTTTGTTTGTGTGTGTTTGTGTGTGTGCGCGCGCGCGCGCGCGCGCGTGTGTGTGTGTGTGTGTGTGTGTGTGTGTGTGTGTGTGTGTGTGCGTGTGTGTGTGTGATTGCGCATGCGGGCGTGCATGTTGGCGTCTAGGAAAACAATCGGCATTATAAAAAGGCGAACTGACGTGGCAAAGAACGAAAGGACACCATCGGGTAATGAACAAATAGATGAACAGATGAATAGATAAATGGGTATTTAAATGAGTTAATGTGTGAATAAATAAAGAAATAAAATCAGTAAATAGATAATACACAAATAGATAGATAGATAATAAAAAAAAAATAAAAAATAAAAAAAAATAAATAAATGAAAGGGCGAAACGGGTTTGGCCCAAAGAAAACCAACATGGATATACTTAAATGACATGATGTATAGTCAGTTTGGGGTATGTGCGGTTGGAAGGAAAAAAAAAAGGAAGAGGGGGGGGGGGGGTGAGGGTCGGGGGTTGGAGAGGGGAGGGAAGGGCGTGTGGGAGCGGGGGGGGGGGGGGGGAGTGGGTGAGGGGAGGCTGTGGGGCGAGACGCGCGCAGTCAGTCTGCACGGAGAGTAACTCGTTCACTCCGTGTCAGCGATTACTTCCCTGGCGGGCAATCGGGTCGTTCTCCAATGTGACACCTACACAAAGGGTCTAAAGCAAGGACGTCGACGTGGCAAACAAGGCGTAGGAATAGACGGGCGGTGCTGCATAATAACTAAAGGACATGGAGCAATTGGGGGGGGGGGGGGGGGGGGGGTTGTGCAAGTAAGACACACGTTTGAACAACAAACAAACAAAGGAAAAACGACAGAAGACAGAATTGAGGGACTTCCCGTTTGCCCCTCAGTCTGTCTGTCTGTCTGTCTCTGTCTCTGTCTCTCTCTTTCACACATATGTACACATATATACACACATAATTTTATATTCTCTCTCCTCTCTCTCTCTCTCTCTCTCTCACATACATATACTTTCTCTCTCTGTGCCTCTCTCTCTCTCTCTCTCTCTCTCTCTCTCTCTCTAACATCACACATATGTACACACATACATTCTCTCTCTCTCTCTCTCATATACACATACTTTCTCACTCACTCACTCTCTCTCTCTCACTCACTCACACACATACACACATACAGGTGTATACGTGTGCTTGCCACACACACACACACACACACACACACACACACACACACACACACACACACACACACACACACACACAAACAAGCCCGCGTGCGCACGCACACACATACACACACGCACACACTCACACACACACACACACACACACACACACACACACACACACACACACACACACACACATACACACACACACGACGACTCATTCCGGTTTAGGAAGCTTTACACACATTCAATACTGATACCAGTACTGTGTTCAACATGTACTGTCATTATTCTCTCTCCTCTCTCGACATTTTCTCAAAGAAGAATTCAATAGTTACCAGTGTTTACAACGTCGAATGCAAATGGCGTATTCCACTGGACTCGATGAAAAGAACAGCTGCCAAGAAAGTAAAATCTGTGTGAATTTCTCAAGCAGGAAAGTGAATTATAATTGTCTGCCGCGGGAATAAAACGCTCTCAGAATAGCACAAAAGATTGTTGCTGGCTTCATGCAAGAAAGGCTTCGTAAGAGACCAAGTTCTGCCATTGAAAAAACAGTTTGCAAAGGTTGGTATGCGAATGAAAAGACATTGAGCTATGGCAGCTTTCACACTGTGAATCTTCTCTCTCTCTCTCTCTCTCTCTCTCTCTCTCTCTCTCTCTCTCTCTCTCTCTCACGCACGCAATTACAAGCCACACACACACACACACACACACACACACACGCGCGCGCGCGCCACACACACACACACACACACACACACACACACACAGAGAGAGAGAGAGAGAGAGAGAGAGAGAGAGAGAGAGAGAGAGAGAGAGAGAGAGTTTGACGATTTATTGCCTTCAGCTTAACAATCCAGTAAGGCAAAGGGGGTACACATACGACTTGACACATTGCCTGATTGAAATATGAGGAAAATAGGTCATGATGAAATTAACAAAACTATCGGAACGTAATGGATTGAACATCGCT
>CM065743.1:38596548-38601548 GCA_033310375.1 Conus canariensis
TGTTCTATCCCTGCCATCTACAGTCTATAAGCCTCTGCTGGAAAGTTCTGTGCTCCTTTCCAGCCGTCTACAGTCTCTAAGCCCCTGTTGGAAAGTTCTGTGTTCCACTCCTGCCGTATACAGTCTATAAGCCTCTGTTGGAAAGTTCTGTGTTCCACTCCTGCCGTACACAGTCTATAAGCCTCTGTTGGAAAGTTCTTTGTTCTTTGTTCCATTCCTGCCATCTACAGTCTCTAAGCCTCTGTTGGAAAGTTCTTTGTTCTTTGTTCCATTCCTGCCATCTACAGTCTCTAAGCCTCTGTTGGAAAGTTCTGTGTTCCACTTCTGCCGTATACAGTCTCTAAGCCTCTGTTGGAAAGTTCTTTGTTCTTTGTTCCATTCCTGCCATCTACAGTCTCTAAGCCTCTGTTGGAAAGTTCTGTGTTCCATTACTGCCGTCTAGTCTCTAAGCCTCTGTTGGAAAGTTCTGTGTTCCACTCCTACCATCTACAGTCTATAAGCCTCTATTGGAAAGTTCTTAGAAAGCTTCTTACACTTTCCACACCTTGACTCAACTAAACAAACCTAAAGCCACATTGAAAAAAGACAAATGCCAACATTCGACACCAACGTGATCGATCCTCTGTTGTCCAAATTGCATAAAATTACAAAAGCTTTCCTGGGTAACCCGTGTGCATCCATAAGTATCAACTGTAACCAGTAACAAATACAATTTACGACAGCATTAATATATACAGGATATCTTATTAAATCACCATACGCAAGATCATTTGGTGCCCACATGTCTACGCCCCGCAATTTTTTTTTAGAGCGAACATTATGCACCTTTTCACAGTGTATAGCTGGTTTACCTGGTCCCCATATTTCAGAACAACACAAAGCTATAGGCTGTATCTGAGCATCAAACAACTTGCAGAATAGTTCTACTGAAAATATGTCCATTGTATTTATATTTCTGAATATGTGAATATCTGCACGTTTGCCTTTACTGGCAAGATCTTTACATACAGCATTAAAACTCTGTCTAGTTGAGAAATAGATTCCCCAAACTCAGTCTGATTGAGAGATAAATTTCCAAATATTTGTAAGCATTGACAACAGGCATATTCTTTTCATCCTTATGTATTTTTCCTTTAACACTTAAACAACCATTTTCTCTAGACACTAAAACCTTACTTTTATCCATATTCACCTTAAGGCCAAGAGAAAATATCGCCTCATGTACACTGTTGAACTGAATTTGAAGACCAACCACAGTTTCAGACAAAGGACATCATCATCAGCTAGTAATAGTATAAACAGTTCCAAAGCATCTAACTCAGAGCGTATACCATGTTTTCCCTTTTCAATAACATTAACTGCTAATTCATTAATGAACAAAGAAAACAAAACTGGACGAAGAACATCGCCTTGCTTTACATCAGCTGAACAATGACTAACTTCAGTCAGTTTTGCTCCACATCCTAACACACTTGTACATACTTTTAACACAACGAAACAGTACCCTGAAATGTCATTTTAGAAATGATACAGGCTACAATAAATTTCTGTTGAGAGAATCAAATGCTGTTTCAAAACCAATAAAACCAACATATAATGTTCGATTATAATTAGAATTACACTGTTTTTTAACACAGGACATGAGCGTAAATACATGATCGATAGAGGAATACCTTCGCATAAGACCTGCCTGATGTTCCCCTGTGATTATACTGTTCGACTCACGCCTGCAATCTACCATTCATAATCGCACTATCAATGTTACTGCTAACAATACAGACAGTGATACCTCTATAGTTCTTAAGATTATTATTATCTCATTTCTGGTGCAAGGGCAAGATAATTGACTCCATCCAACTGTCAGGGTGTGTGTGTGTGTGTGTGTGTGTGTGTGTGTGTGTGTGTGTGTGTGTGTGTTGTGTATGCGCGCGCGCGCGCGCGTGTGTGTGTGTGTGTGTGAGCATGCGCGCGCGTGCGTGTGTGTATGTATATATGTGCAAACGCATGCAAGCGCCTCTCTCTCTCTCTCTCTGTACCTGCCTGTGTGTGTGCCTGTGTCTCTGTGTGTGTGTATGTGTGTATGTGCCTGTGTGTGTGTGTGTGTGTGTGTGTGTGTGTGTGTGTGTGAGAGAGAGAGAGAGAGAGAGAGAGGTATGTCTGTGTGCGTGAGAGAAAGAGAGAGAGAGACAGACAGAGACAGAGAGAAAGAGACAGACAGACAGACAGACAGACAAACAGACGGAGAGGTGTTAGGCACAGCTATAGACAGAAAGAAATTCAGACGAAAGCACTGTCAAACATGGCGATCATCACGTGGCAGAACCTCATGTACACCCAGATGAAGACGTCCCCAGAAAGAAGCCACAGCGTCCTCCTCCTCCCTCCACTGTATGTACGTCGTCGTCTTCACCACCGCCCTCATGGCTGACGTCATCTGACGCAAGGTGACGTCATCTAAGCGCACCACGATCAGAGCATCATCGTAGTCCAGCACGTGAGACAGACACAAGGCCAGCTCAAACTGACACCACTGACTGTGCACAAAGTGCGTGGAGAAGACCACCAGAATCTTCTTGCTCCTCTCCACGCTCTGCACGATGTTGTCCACGATGTGGTTGCCCGGGATGAAGTCTCTCTGGTGGACGCACAGTCTCAGCCCCAGTTCATCCTCCAGCTTCGTCATCAGCTCCTGGCGTACCCAGGGAAGGTCGTCAGAGGCGTACGACACGAAAATGTCATAGTCGAAGCTGTTGCCCAGGAGACGTTGTCTTCTGCGCCTGTCACGGCCGCGAAGCACTTCAAACATCACCAAGCGGATATGCCAGCGATAGCGGAACACTAGACAGGCGAGCATCAGGGTGAGGATGAAGATGCTGCAGAACTGGATGAGGAGAACGTTGATCTCATGACTAAGCAGACAAGCTTGATCTGCCATGGAGAAGTTCGCTAACGGTGTTCCTGCCAAGTTCTGGCATTCATAGCCGTTAGGAAAAGCGCCATCTTTGAAGAGGTCAGATTGTACTGTCTGATACCACCGTGAAAACCATCGCAGATCGCACGAACAAAGAAATGGGTTAAAACCTAATGTTAAGGACGACAGACGTTCACGCAAATGCTCGCCGAATGAGTGCTCGGTTATTGCATTTATGAAGTTACTGTCAAGGAAGAGCGAGTGTAGTCTGTACAGAGCATCAAAAGCCCCGTCAGGCACACCAGCAATCCTGTTGTCATTGAGCCTTAAAGAGGTTAAATTACCAAAGTTTGCAAATGCTTTAGAAAATATCTGTTCGACTTTACTGGCTGACATTGACAAATGGACCAGAGAGTGTAAGTGTCCAAACAATTCAAAGAATCTCTGATCATCTACTGAAGTGAAGTTGTTGGAACTGAGATTCAAGTATCTTAAACCGCTGCAGTTGACAAAGGCATGTTTGTGGACATGCTCAGCGAAGTTTATATCGTTGTAACTGAGATCAAGTTCTTCCAGATTGTCATTATGAAAAGCGTCATCAGCTATGACACGTGTTAAATGATGTCTATCATTGCTTCCCATTAATTGGTGGTGAATGGAGAGCTTTTTCAGGTATGGGAGTTTAAAGACACTGAATAAAAAACCGGAGTAAAAAGATACCGAATTATAGGACAGGTCGAGGTACTCCAACGATGGAAGGCAAAATTGATGATCATAAAGAAGCTGGATCTTATTTTGTTTTAAAACAAGAACTCTTAACGCAGGAAAAACGGATTCATTTGAGCTGGACCTACATGTGGTGGGCATAAATTCCAGAGAGTTATCAGTCAAGTCTAAGGTGACAAGTCGATTCAGTGGGCAAGCCGATACAACTTGTTTTAAGAGACAGTGACGGAGTTGAAGATTTTGCAGAGACTGAAGATCACAGAAAGCATTCAAACGATATACACCGGGCTGTAGATTGTAATCCAACGTAATATTCTCAATGCTTGAGGTAATGTTGTGGAAAAAGCCAGTTGGGGGTGGTAACAGGGCACAGTAAAGGAGGAGGACAGATTTCAACGTTTGTATGGAAAACATTTCTCTGAGGGTCTTCAGTTCCAGGTGGTGGTTGGCGGTCAGATCCAGAACACGTAGTTCTTCTGTTCCTTCAAACACATCCTTTGCAAGCCAAGAAATGTTATTGAAGGATAGATCTAATGTTCCGATTCTTGTCCCCGCGAACACGTTCCTCTGGAGGTGGGAAATTTCATTGGATGACATGTCTAAGAATCTGATGCTTGTGTTTGTGAAGACATTCTTTGGTAGCTGAGAAATGGAGTTGGATGACAGATCTATCTTCCTCATTCTTGACCCTGTAAATACATCGTTTGGCAGCGAGACCATAGTATTCCACGACAGATCTAAGATGCTGATGTTTGTGCCTTTGAACATATTCCTTGGTAGCAAGGAAATATAATTATCTGACAGATCCAAATGTCTGATATTTGTCCCTTTGAACATATCAGTCGTCAGCTGGGAAATAGAATTCGATGACAGATCTAATTTTCTGATGTTTGACCCTAAGAACCCATTATCTGGAAGCCAGGACAGATTATTGAGTGACAGATCTACGGTTTTGATATTTGTCCCCGTGAATTGATCCCTTGACAGCCAGGCAATATTATTGAATGACAAATCTAAGATGTCGATACTCGTCCCTACAAACACCTTTGGTGGTAGCCGTGAAAAATTGTTGGACGACAGATTCAAGGTTCTGATCTTCATGCCTGGAAACGGACTCGTCGGCAGGTGGGAAATATTGTTAAAAGACAGATCCAGGGTGCTGAGGTTCGTTCCTGCAAAGACACTTGGCGGTAACCGGGAACAGTCATCAGACGACAGAAATACTACTCTAATGTCCGTGCCGGTGAAAGCAGCTGGTGGTAGGCAGGAAGTATCACTGGATGACACAACTAAGATGGTGATGTTGGTCCCTGTCAATGCACTTGGTACTTGCCGTGACAGATTACCGGATGACACAACTAAG
>CM065743.1:38606548-38671548 GCA_033310375.1 Conus canariensis
ACAAACAAACAAACAAACAAAAAAAACAAAAAAAAAACTTGCTATTTGACAAACATATTGCAAATGGTATTAACAAGGCCAACAGGAGCCTTTACATTTATAGAAAATGACACTTTTTTTTTTTTTTACAATAATTGTATAAGACATTAATTAGACCCATTCTAGAATATGGCAATACTGTATAGTATCCAGTGCTAAAGAGACAATCAGTGGCACTCGAACAGGTGCAAAGAAGAGCAACAAAGATGATCCATAGTATAAAGGATTACTCATACCAAGAAAGATTAAAGCATTCCCAACACTTTTTTTCTTTTCTTTTCTTTTTTTTTTTTTTTTTTTTTTTGAGATCAGAATTTTCAACTGTTTCCTGTCAAGGGGAAGAGCAGTTGACGGGAATCTTTTTTGCGTTACTTTGTATTGCTAATTTCTATTATCAACGGGCATAAGTTACGCATGCATTAATATGAGCTCTCTCTCTCTCTCTCCCCTCTCTCTCTCTCTCTCTCTCTCTCTCTCTCTCTCTCTCTCTAAGAGTGTGCATCGTCGTCGGTGTGTCTCGACTGTCTTCTTTTCTGTTCACTTCTGAATTTCTGTCGGTGGGGGTCTTCATTCTTCAGTACGCCGTTCTCTTCAGTAACAAGTTGAATCCGTAGAGGTGTGGTGTCGTGTCTTGGAAGGTCGAGTTCTTTCTTTTTTCCATCAAAGGCAAGGGCTGTTCTGTGTTGTGGCTGCGCTCGCGCCAGTACCATGTACGTTGGTTTCCTTCCGGTTCGTGGCTGCCGTTTTGCTCACTTCCACTTTTTGTTCGCCTGCTGTTCCAAGCTGTAGCTGTTCGCTGTGGCGAAGTTTTATTTTCCTTAAATCAGTCATTCATCATCTTGTTAGCTTGTGGTCTATGGACCTTTTATTAACTGATCCCCTTTTTCATCATCTCCTTTTTTTTCTCCTTCTTCCCAGCAAGCACATGTCCCCAATATATAGCAAATCATTAGGTTCATGTATTACTATCTCTCCCTCCTTCTTCTCTCTCTCTCTCTCTCTCTCTCTCTCTCTCTCTCTCTGTTTTGTTGTTGTTGTTGTTGTTGTTTGTTTTGTTTCTTTATTCTTGTTCAACTTGGGGTTTTTCATATACTGTAAAAGTAGTTCAGTCTCAAATATCAATTCCAGACTTTGACACTTGCCAAATGTAAAGTTTGAAATAGAAAGTTTTGCAACTAACAGAACAATGTTTGTTGGTTCTCTTGGTTTATCTGTGAATACATCTGTTTTGGTAAGGCCAAACAGAGCTGTTGTTACATTCATAGGGATCTGTATGTTGTAGCGTGTGAGAATATACTGTTTTACTTGGCTCCAGAATGCGGATAATTTAGGGCAGGAATAGAAGGCATGCTCCATGTAATCTATTTCTTGGCACCAGTGGCATTTATCCGTTTCCACTACACCCATTTTTTGTAACAATATGTTGGTGGGGTAAATGTTGTGAAGGAATTTAAAATGAAGGAGCCTCAGTCTAGGTTCCTTTGTACATTCATACGCTAAGTTAAAGTAGTCTTGAATGTTGATGTTTAATTTACGCTGCCAAAAATGCGTCGCGCATATTTCATGGTTTTGCTTTTGGGCAAAAACCTTTCTGATTTGTTTATTTGATAGAGCTGTCAGGTTTCTTTCGTCTGTTGCAACGTCAGTAGGGGCTTCGTCTTTGTAATCAATGTTGGCAAGTTGTTGCTTCCATGTGGATGGGATTGCGTTTGTTAGTGCATTGTATTCGAATGCAAGGATCGGGGAAGTGCCCAGCTTTTCTTCTATTTCTCTAAAAGTCACTATTCGTCCATTTCGCCAAAAATCTTGAACGAGAAGGATACCAGCTTTATACTATTTTGTAAAACGTAATGTATTTCCTTTGTATTTTATATTTCTGTTGTTCCATAGAGGTTCTGTTTTAACATTCTCTATTGGTCGGTCTCTGTCAAAGGTGGTGACTGCAATTATTACGTCTTTCCAAAAGACTGAGGTGACCTTTTCTAATCCTTGAATTTCTTTAGGATCAACATTACAGCTAAAAACGCAGTGGCTGTTCTGGAAAGGTGACATGTTATTTCGCGTGAGGATGTTCCAGTGAGCTTCGGTTTGTTTGAGGAGTTGGGCCGCCCATTTGACACGGAACATTTGTTGGTGGTGTTCGATGTTAATCATACTTAGGCCACCTTTTCCCATTTCTACACTAAGGATACCTTTTTTTTATCTTTTCGAATACATTTTTATTATTGAACTTTTTTCCCATAGGAACCTATAAATCAGCGAATTAATAGAGTGGAGGATGTGTTTCAGTATAGATGCTACTTGCAATATGTGAGAGAATTGTGACAGCAGAAATGTTTTAGTTAGAATAACTTTACCATAGAGGGATGGGTTTCTGTTTTCCCATTGCTTGATGATTTTGGTAATCTTATCTACTCTGACTTTCCAGTTTTCTTCGAATATCTTGTTAATCTTTAAGGGTCAGTGTTGTATAATCCGCAAATTGTTTTATTCTAGTATGGCTGGTCGCGTTGCCTTCATCTGGATTTTGTGTTAACTTAATTCCTTGGGTTTCTTTACTCTTCCTTATTCGGATGGCTAGTGTCTCAACAGTTATCACAAAAAGGAGAGGACTGAGTGGGCAACCTTGTCTAATGCCTCTTTCTGTTGGGAACCAGTCAGATAACCATCCACCATTGTGAATACAGTTTTGTGTGTTTTCCATAATGGTTAAAACAGATTTTTTTTTTTTAACGGGGGCCAAAACTGAACAAATCAAGCATTTCTAAGATACAGTCTTTAGACAGGGTGTCAAACGCTTTAGAGAAGTCTAGTGCAATTAGGGCACGTGGTTGATTCGTTCTGTTGAGGATGCAGTGAGATCATCAAAGCATCTCAAATGGAAGGCTATGTTTCTGCCTTTTATAAATCCTACTTGGTCTTCACTTATGATTGAAGTTATCATGTTCTGTAGTCTCAAGGCTAGTGCCTTTGCGAATATTTTGTAGTCTGTATTTGTTAGTGTAATTGGCCTGTAGTTAGCGAGGTTATTTTTTTGTCAAGATCGTTGCCTTTGTGTATCAATGTTATGATTCCTTTTTTTCATAGAAAAGGATAATTCACCTTGGTCAGGTGAAGCTGTGATAACAACTTCCAACACTTAAAGCAAAAAGGGTAAGAGGGGACTTGATTCAGACGTATAAGATATTTAATGGTTTTGATGATATTGACAAAGCATGCATGCTTTCTGTACTCAGTAAATAAATACTGCAAGAAACAGTGAAGATAAGATATTCAAACAATATTCCAGAACTAATTTGAGAAAATTTACATTTACTAACAGAGTAACCGATTGTTGGGACAAATTAACAACTAACATCAAACGGGCACCTAGTATGAATACGTTCAAGAACCTCATAGATAAGCATGAATCAATAACTAAAATAAAATACGACTTTGATGGTTGAATAAGACTGAGCTAGTCAACGACTGGACCAACAGACACCAAAAATAGAAGGGGCGTAAAAAGCCTGAAACAGGCTAAGCTGTTTTAATACAACAGACCAAATCCTGATCCTGATCCTGATCCAGTTTTACAAGATCTGGCATGAAGCTGGAAGTGGTGCAATAGTAGGAGTGATTCAGACCTGTGCAGACGTCGATCAACGGCTTTCTGACTGAGATCAAAGCGTAGTATCTGTCATATCCACATCCGATCCATTCAATGATTACGTCATGTTAACAGTATTGTACATCTGGAGCTGGAGGAGGGAATAAACGGTTGCTGAGCAATACCAACGCCCTGGCTGATCATTTGTAAAGCCGATGATTGAAGAAAAGAATTGATTGAGCAAATACGATGGCGACGAGTATACTGTACGGACGACCAAACAACATCCAACCCACTGGTGATGCTCACACAATCAGTCTGAAGTGGAGCGCCTGGCTTGAAGAGTTTGCCGCTGACAGCGTTGGACTTTTCATCAATACAGATGACAATGAGGACACAACAAACAAGCAACAAAGAAGAGCCTTGCTTTTGCATACAGCAGGAAAAGAGGTCAGAGATATATTTAAGAGTCTTACAGACACTGGCACCACAACAAATTAACACAGCAGCTGCGCAAGCACTCAGCAAACACTTCATCACAAGGCCAAACAAAACATTTTTGAGACACAGGTTTAGAAAGCTGTCTCAGGAGAAAGATGAAACAACTGCTCAGTTCGTAACCAGATTGAGGAAGAATGCAGAAGGGCGTGATTTCGTGGACACAGACAATCAGACACGAGATCAAGTCACTGAAAAGATTACGTCTGACAAACTAGGACTAAAGCTACTCGAAAAGGGAGATAATCTGACATTAAGCACACTATTGACAATCGCAGCAACCTTTGAAGCTGTACATGAACGAGCAAAAGAAATATCTTCATCAAATTCTGCCACTGGAACTGTTGCACGTGCCGACACACAAAATGCAAGACTAAAAGAATGTTATAGATGCGGAAGCACAAACCACTTTGGCAACAATCCTAACTGCCCAGCTCATGGTAAAATTTGCAAAGGCTGTGGAGGAGCAAACCACTTCCAGAAGAAATGTCGCACCCGCAAGAAGAATAATCAGGAAGAAAGAAAATGGGGGAAAAATGAATAAACATGAACAGAGAAGAAACAAATATGGATCTAAAAACAAAATACATTATCTTGACGTTGAAGATTCAGAATCAGAAAGTGGTGAAGAAAACACTGATGTATTCATGGCAAAATCATCAAAAGTCAAGAACAAAAAAATCAAATTGAGGCTGAGTTCACCATCATCAAAGACAGAAGAGAACTGCTGTTAAACAGAAAAGGGGGCAACTCCGGTCAGCGTAGACGTGTTTCTCTGAGTGGCGTGTGTGATTGTTAATTTACACCAGTTTGGGGGAGCTTCTAAATTGTTCATACATAAAACAAGCATTGTATTAGTTTCTTTCCTTTTTTGTTGTTGAGAAAATGACATGGAATTCGATGATTTGACTGCAGTTTAGATGGAAAAGTGATAAAAGTGAACTATGGACCAAGACCAAAATGGCTACCGGAATGCCGCCATCCTCCTTTTGTTGTCACTAATTCATGTGATGTTCAGACGTGGAGGAAGTCCTTTCTTTCTTGAATTTCAACTAAGTAAATGTTGCACTTATAGAGTTGTAGTCGACTTCCAGTGGGTGAAATACTACTTTGGATGTATTGACTGCAGTCTGGATGGAAAAGTGACCAACACTAGTTACAGTGAACTGTGTACCAAGGCCAAGATGGTTACTGCCATCCTGCTTTTCGTTGTTCATTATTTCATGTGATGTGGAGGTAGTTCTTTCTTAAGTCCAACAAGTAAATGTTGCACATGTGGAGTTGAAGTCGATTACCAGTGGGTGGAATACTATTTTAGTCTCACTGAAGACACCTGAAAAGATTGTTGTTGTTGTTGTTGTTGTTGTTGTTGTTGTTGCAAAGAACCGTGCTTAACAGGTGAGTTGTTAACTCAAACACTAACCATGTTCAACCGAAACATTTCCCTATTGGTCCTTGTGACTACATTGTTCCAGTTTCATACATTCACCTTAGAAACAAACCTATTCAGAAAACAGCTGTAAGCCAGACTGGTTTCTAGATAAAACAAGTGTGCAGAATACACGGGACAAAGTTCTCCTTGTTTGTTCGAGCAATTTCTGCCACTAGTCAATGCGGTACCCAAACTTCCTACAGGCAGAAACAAACACTACTCTACCTCACTGCCTTACCACTTGCCCAAAGCTATGCACCCGAACCAAATCCAGGCCCAAACCAAAGTAGTGCTCATTGCGCCAACGAAACTGCCTCAGCTAGTGTGCATTATCACTGTGGTGAATGCTCCACTACTGTGGGATGGGATGACCGGGGTGTTCAGTGTGAGACATGTGGCCTATGGTTCCACGCCCACTGTCAAGGCATAGGAGCTGAAACTTATGAAGGGCGGAACAATTCACAAGTCCATTGGTTCTGCTCTAATTGCAGCAACCCAAACAGTGTGACAATCTTTGACTTACACGGTGTGGACTCTGAGATATGAGACAACTACTCCAGGTCCCTCAGCTGAAACATCCTGTAACACACCAACAGAAGTTACTTTCCAGCCTGAACATACATCTACTCCCACTAGAGCTAGCCAGCAAGACAAACGACCGAAAAGACCCTTGCGCATTGTCAACATAAATTTCAGATCTGTGACTGGCAAGAAAGCAGAACTCGGTTATCTTTTAGACAGTGTAGGACCAGACATACTGTTTGGTACAGAAACCCACCTAGACTGCGAAATCCGGGACTCAGAGTTCATTGACAAAAGACATGGCTACAGAGTCAACCGAAAGGATCGAGTACGGGGGGGGGTGGGGGGGGGGGGGAGTCTTGATTCTTGTGAAAGAAATCCTGCATAGCATGATTGCCAAGGAACTGGAGACAAACGGTGAAGCCTTGTGGGTGATGGTGAAAATCAAAGGCCGTCGCTCATTGTACCTCTGTTCGTATTATCGACCAGACAACAAGGACAAAACAAGCATCTTGCAATGGCAAACCGCTGTGGAAAGAGCAAGTAATATACCAAACGCCATCATACTGATAGGGGGGATCTAAACTTTCCAGGTCGGGACTGGGAGAGAATGACACTGAAACCAAACACACAAAACTCTGAGGCACACCACAAACTCATGGAGATCATCCAGGACACCGGATTAGAACAGATGGTGACATTTCAAACTCCGGAGAACAACACACTGGATCTAATCATCACAAATACTCCTCAACTGGTCTCTAGAGTAGAACCCATGCCCCGGATATCCAACCATGAAGTGGTCTACGCAGAGCTAAATATAGAAACGCAAACAAAGAAGCAAGTAGAGAGGACCATCAGACTCTACAACAAGGCAGACTGTGAACAACTGAGAGAATCCGCAAATGAAATAACTGAAGACTTGGACAAAATGAAAGACATTGTAAGCACAGAGGAACTCTGGCAACATTTTAAAACCAAACTAAAAGGTGCTGAAGAAAAGCACATCCCACACAAGATGTCATGGACAAACACGAGACAACCCTGGATTACCCCAGAACTTCGCCATCTAGCTAACAAAAGAGACAGAATCTACAAAAAGTGTCGAAAAAGTGGAAGTGAAATCCATAGGGCTAAAGCAAGAGCGTGCAGACGAGTGGCGCAGAGACATACGAGGAGAGCCTTCTGGGACTACATCAGCAGTACATTGTCCGAAGAAGATGTGCCCACCGAGCACAACAGACCCAAGTACAAAAGATTGCTGGCCTCTATAAAACAAAACAGAAATCGACAAACACTGGTGTAGCACCACTCCAGTCCAATGGACACCTAGTTACAGATGCCAAAGGAAAAGCAGAATTGCTAAACCATCAGTTCCAGTCAGCTTTCAGTGATGGTAAGCAGTACTCCCGAGATGAATATGAAGATAAATGCGGCACCCAAGAGGGAAACTTTCCTGAGCTAGAAGACCTCATATTCACAGAGTGCGTAGACTGCTGAAAAACCTCAAATCTGACAAAGCTAGTGGCCCAGACACTATAAGTTTGAGAATCGTCAAGGAACTCTCCACAAAACTAGCACCCACCCTCACCATCATTTTCAGGTTCTCCCTTTGCACCGGTCAGGTACCTTCGGACTGGAGAGATGCCCTAGTCTCACCAATTTTTAAAAAGGGAGAGCATTACAACCCAGCTAATTACAGACCAGTGTCTCCAACCTGCATTGTATGCAAACTCCTGGAACACATCATCGTTCACTCCTTGATGGAACACCTGGAGGATATTATGAGACACTCTGTTATCAGCAACACGGCTTTAGGAAAAACAGATCCTGCGAAACACAGCTGCTAGAACTAGTCGAGGAGTTAACTACAAACTTGGCAGATGGGCTTCAGACAGACATGCTTATCCTTGACTTTGCGAAAGCATTTGATAAAGTAAATCACAGCCTCTTACTCCATAAACTCCATGATTACGGCATCAAGGGCAATATCCACAGATGGATCCAGAGCTTCTTATCTAACAGGCGCCAAGCTGTTGTTGTTGACGGAGAGAAAGCAGAGTTTTCCAGCATCAAGTCTGGAGTACCACAGGGCTCAGTTTTAGGACCATGCCTATTCTTTGTCTCTGTAAATGACCTACCCAAGAAGCTAAACTCAAAAGTAAGAATCTTTGCTGACGATACAGCGATTTACTCCACCGTAACAGGAACTGACGATATACACCAGCTTCAAGAAGACCTGCGAAACCTGGAGGTATGGGAAAAGAAATGAGACATGGTTTTTCACCCTGACAAATGCACCACTCTCCCAGTCACAAGAAATAAACACCCCATTCTAAGCGAAAATAAACTCCATGGCCACACCCTAGCGACTGTGCAGTCAGCAAAATACCTAGGAGTCACCTTCCAAGCAAACATGGAATGGGACAAACACGTGGACAACATAGTGGCAAAGGCAGGACGCACCCTAGGATTTCTCCATCAAAACCTTAAGATAGCCTCTATTAGGCTCAGAGAGAAAGCATATCTTGTTTTCGTGCGACCGCTCCTGGAATATGCTTGCTCAGTCTGGGACCCCTACCTTGAGGGTGACATAAACAAGATAGAAGCCATTCAAAGGAGAGCAGTCGATTTGTCACCAACTGCTACCACAGAACAACAAGTGTAACACAAATGTTGTAAGACTGGGATGGCCATCTCTGCAGCGACGAAGACAGGCAGCTCGACTCGCCATGCTGTATAAAATACATCATGACCTGGCTCAAGTTGCAGGCAGCTCGACTCGCCATGCTGTATAAAATACATCATGACCTGGCTCAAGTTGATAAAACCAAGCTGATACCCCTTCCAGAGCAAAACCGCAGAGGACATAACCAGCAGTTCCAACGTATCTCGTCCCATGGTGCCAACAGATACAGGCATTTCTCGTTCCTGCCACGCTCCATTCGGGAATGGGACCAGCTGCCACAGTGCATTGTAAACGCCGAGTCTGTGGAAACATTCAGGATCAAAGTAAATTACCAC
The DNA here is from genome assembly GCA_033310375.1 of Conus canariensis. NCBI lineage: Eukaryota > Metazoa > Mollusca > Gastropoda > Neogastropoda > Conidae > Conus > Conus canariensis. The sequence continues at coordinate 38,615,653 of CM065743.1, forward strand.
CTGAAAGACACTGTCCTCGATGGTCTCGCTAGGGGCCGCCAGCAGAAACTGTTTCGATGCATATGTAGATAAGGGGTGGGGAAGAGGGGAGGGAGAGGATGGGGGAGGTAAAGACATAAAATTTAGTCCTAAACGCTCTGCCTGGCTCACCTGGGTCATTCTGGGGATTAGCTCGGGGAGTGGGGGGGGGGGGGGGGGGGGGGGGGGGAGATGAAATGGCGGTGCAAATCTCCAGTAGAAAAAGAGGCGGGAAAATGGAAGGAAATAAAAAAATCAAAAAAATCACAAGGCCCAAATCTGGAGTGGATCCTGTGAGAGGGGACTTCCAAAAGCAAAAGTCTGAGTGGGTGTCTTGGTGGCAGCAACACTGGCTAAATATGTGTGGAGGGATCTTGTGAGATGAGACCCCATTGAGGACTGGATGATATGTCTTGGTGGCAGCAAGACTGGCTATGTGTGTGGAGGGATCTTGTGAGATGAGACCCCATTGAGGACTGGATGATGTGTCTTGGTGGCAGCAAGACTGGCAATGCTAATGGGGATTTTTGTTTTGTTTTGTTTTGGTTTTTATTTGAAACACTGAAGGCTGAGTGGTGGGCCCCCTTCTCAATATAGTGACATAAGAATCAGAATGTTGATTGTGGTCACTCTATGGAAGAAGAAGAAGAAGAACTGCAAACGAAATAGGAATTTTACAGATTGGCTTGAATATTCAAAACATTTCTTCGACTGATGGAGAAAATCCAGAAAAAAGATTCCAAGGATCTATTTACAGGATTTGGAAAATTGCAAGGACGCCAAGTCAAACTGAGTGTAGATCCTAACATCAAGCCAACTGCCCAGCCAGCATGCAGAACTCCATTAGGTCTAAGATCCATAGTTGAAAAAAAAATCCAGGAACTGACTGACAAAAATATTATTGAACCAGTGGACAAACCGACGCCATGGGTCAGTCCTATAGTCATTGTTCCAAAGCCAAATGACGATATCCGCATGTGTGTAGATATGCATCGGGTTAATGAAGCAGTCCAGAGAGAACGTCACCCTATCCCTACAGTGGATGAGCTGCTTCAAGACATGGGAGACAGCAAAAGCTTCACCAAGCTTGATCTAAACATGGGATATCATCAACTTGAACTATGCCCTGACTCCAGGGACATCACAACATTTGTGACACACTGTGGCCTATTCAGATATGAGGTTAGTGACGGGCGGCTTCAGAAATATATCAACATGAGATACAAAAAGTCATACAGGGAATTCCAGGAGCTGCCAATTCATCAGACGATATCATCGTCCATGCTCCAAACCATGTTGAAGAAAACAGACGTCTCAGAGGAACACTCCAGAGGCTACAGAATGCCGGACTGACATTAAATTCGGGCAAGTGCCAATTCAGGAAAAAGGAAATTAAATTGCTTGGACACAAGCTGACAGAAAAAGATATCGATCCAGCCAGAGCTAAAGAAAAAGCTATCGTGAATGCCCGTGAACCAGAAAATGCCAGTGAAGTGAGAAGTTTCTTGGCCTTAGCAAGTTATTGTTCAAGATTCATCCCAAACTTTGCTACCCTTGCCGAACCACTTCGTCGGTTAACCAGGAAAAACCAACCATTCAAATTTGGACCAGAACAGAAAAAAGCATTTGAATCCTTGAAAACTGCTCTCAGCAGCGCTCAGACACTGGGATGCTATGATCAAAAAGCAAAAACACAGATGATCACAGATGCCTCTCCAGTTGGTGTAGCAGGAATTTTAGTTCAAATTCAGTCAGATGGACCAAGAGTGATCAGTTATGCAAGTCGTAGTCTCACTGATGTTGAAAAACGCTATTCCCAAACAGAAAAAGAAGCCCTAACCATAGTATGGGCCTGTGAGAAATTTCATCATACATCTATGGACAGCAATTTGAACTCCTCACTGACCACAAACCACTGATTTCCAGTGACAATCCTTACAGATAACGGTCCCTAGTTCATTTCTCAAATATTCCCCGACTACATGAAGAACATTGGAACCAAGCATATGAAAGTGACACCAAAATGACCTCAAGCAAACGGTGAGGTGGGGCGTCACAATCAGTCTCTGCTGAAAAGAATGAAAATGGCCCATGCTGAAAGCAAAAACTGGAAAGAAGAAATCTCATCTTACCTGATAGCATACAGAGCTAATGCCCATCCTGTGACAGGAAAAAGCCCAGCTGGGCTTCTCTTCAGACGCAAAATCAGAACAAACTTCCGCAGCTGATTCCAGGAGAAGCTGATGATCTAGAAGTCAGAGATCATGATGCTGAAAAAAAAGGGCCTTTCAAAACTCTATGCTGATCAGAAAAGAAATGCCAGAGAATCTGACATCATGCCAGGAGATACAGTTTTGCTGAGACGTGAACAGAAAGCAAAACTTGACACACCATTCATCCCAGAGCCATTTCAAGTTATTGAAAAAAACAGGCAGCGAAATATCAATCGAGTCTCCAGATGGTGCAACCTATTGCCGCAATTCCTCACTTGTGAAGAAATTCCTGGATCGTGATCAAGAAGAAGCTGGAGGTCAAGAAGAAGCAGGAAACACGCCATCGACTTCAGCCCCTGATCAAGTTGACGCCAGCAACAATGATACCAGTGATCAGACTCTACCATCAGCACCAGCCAGAAGACCTGAAAGAAGGGAGTTCACCAAAGATCAGACCCCACCTCCAACCACACTGAGACGATCAACACGAAACAAAATGAAGTCAAGAAGATTTGAAGACTATGTGCTTGAATGACTCTTGAAAACTGACAAATTGTGGCTTACTTTCTCTCTCCCCCCCCCCCCCCCCCCATCAAATTATTGATTATTTGTGTTCATTTATTTAATTTGACTAACATTTGAATTTCATATGTTACTTTTTAAATTGTTCAAAACATTTCACATGAACACTCACATAAAGATTAAATTATAATATTTGTATCCCAAGGAAATACATTATTACAATACATGAATTGTGAACGACGGAATTTGGTCTACTGTTGGACATCATGACTTTTTGTGACATTGGCCTTCGTCAAACACCCGCCAGCAAGGATTTTATTTTATTGTGCAGAATTTCATTGACTGTTTGTGAAAGTGATTAATGAACTTAATTGATAAACTGCAAAAGTTATTCAGTTGAAGAATTGAACTTGGACTTTGAAGAACATTCAATATTTATTGGATAACTATATAATTATAAGTATTGCATTTATCTAAACTGTTTAACATTTATTGCTTTCAATGTTGTTAATTACATTAAAAAAAAAAAAAAAAAAAATATATATATATATATAGCTGAACAATTAAGTAGTGGGGGAAAACAAGCGCAGGCTAACAATTCTTCAGTAGTTATAGTAATGACTTGGCAAAGATTTGAACTAAAAAAACAACAACTGAAGATGAAGAAAATGGGGGGAATATATTATAAATATGAGAAGCCCTTCACTAACTGCCTGAGGGAACCATCGTAGTCCCTCTCGAAGGCACATTTATTTGTATTGCCTGCTCCTAGGCCCCTCGTCCGCTGGATCGGACCCACCAGGGAGACACGGCTGACTGTGTCTGTGCTCTTGGTGTCAAATAGAGACACACCACAGTCCATAATTCTGTGGCGATCTCACCACCAAGGGGTTCAAAGAAGAATCCAACAGCACCCTCAAAGCAGCCAGCGAAGGGCAGTAAATGGAACAAAACAAAAGTGTGGAGAGGAAAAATGTTGCTGAAAAACTAAAAGCATTATTCAAACAGTATAAAATGTAGGGGACAATCTTTGAGCCTATGCTTGAGGATCCATTCAAGGATGCAAGGGAGACCAAAAGATATGGAACAGTCTGAGTGGTCAGCTCTGCTGTTCAATAACCCAAGCATTGTGAGTGGCTAAGAATTGTACAAAACAACCTTTACTTGGATCTCCTAAGAGATGCAATCTCCCACTGATTGACCAAACAATATAATGCTGAACAATTAAGTAGTGGGGGAAAACAAGTGCAGGCTAACAATTCTTCAGTCGTTATAGTAATGACTTGGCAAAGATTTGAACTAAAAAAAAAAAAAAAAATTGTTGAAGATGAAGAGGGGGGGGGAGGGGGAGGGGGGGGGGGAATATATTGTAAATATGAGAAGCCCTTCACTAACTGCCTGAGGAAACCATCGTAGTCCCTCTCGAAGGCACATTTATTTGTATTGCCTGCTCCTAGGCCCCTCGTCCGCTGGATCGGACCCACCAGGGAAACACGGCAATAACCTATATAACCTATACAATAAACTAATAAATTCCAAGGATAAGTACCGAGCACCATTCCAGCAACTTACAGAGCAGCTTTGTTTATAATTGAATATACATATATATATATATATATATATATATATATATATATATATATTCCTTAACTTAATAGTTATTTCTAAAAAGAAATAGAAGATAAATCGTGCTAATTCTAAGGCAGAATATATACATTGCTAATTCGACAGTTAAAGAAATACTAAAATAATTGAAATCTTTACTTGAGAAGTGAAGGGATGTCATATCCATATTCGATCCATACAATGATTACGTCATGGTAACAATATTGTGCATCCGGGACTGGAGTAGGGAATGAATGTTTGTTGAGCGTTACCGACATCTTGGCTGATCATTTGTAAAGCCGATAATTGAAAAGAATTAATTGAGCGAATACTACAGTATCTTGTGCAGACAGCGTCGGTGTTACATTATAAAGGTAAACTGCGTCACAAATATTGCTTGACTAACTATCTTCAGTGAATAATTTGTGTGATTAGGTACCGTCAGAGCTACACTCAGTCCGGAAAAGCGGAAATTCGAGTCCCCAGTTTGTCAGGATCAGGATCAGTACGTTGCTGGAACCTTATCATATCATATCAGTGGCATTTTAGGCATTTCCAGCCTTTAGCCTGCTCAGTGTGGATAATTATATGGTTTTACTTTTAGGGAGAAATGTTTTGGTCTTTTTCTCGCAGTTTTATAAAGCACGTGTGGTTTTAAAAATTTTGAATCAGTGCTAGTCAATATTATTTTGTTTGAAACATAAGGTGTATCCAGTGTTTACCAAGACGGTTTTTGAAAGTGTTAACAGTTTCTGCTCCAACAACATTGATTGGCAAGTTATTCCAAGTGTTAACAATTCTGTTAGTGAAAAAGTTTGCTGCTTTTGAAGTCTTAGTAGTAAAGTTTTTTGTTAGTTTCAACAGGTGCCCTCTAGTTGTAGATTCTGTATTCAACGGAAATAGCGTGCCAGGGCTTTTAATGTCATAAAATCCATGTGTAAGTTTGTAAGTTTCAATCATGTCACCACGTAAGCGCCTGTATTCCAAACTTAAAAACTGAAGCCTTTGTTCATCTGAATACTTCTGCAGGCCACTAATTTTTTTTTGGTGTAAATCTCTGAATATCTTAGCATTGCCATATTCAGTAACCGGTCTGACTGATGTTTTAAATGGAACCATTACTTCACTGTCTTTACACTGAATATTGCTTCTTTCATCCCTGCTAGTCTATTTGCTTTTTTAATCGTTTAATTAACGTGTTTATCAAATGATAATTCAGGGTTTATTATCACTCCTAGATCTTTTTCAGTGTAAGTCTCTTCAAGCAATACACCTTGCGTATAATAATCATACTTAGGATTATTCTTACCAGCATGAAACACTTTACTTACACTTCGTATTGTTCAGTTTAATCTGCCAGGCATTTGTCCATGCAACAAGTTCATCAATACTCTTCTGTAATTCAGTGAAATTATCAACAGACTATAGGGGTGTAGACTTTGGTATCAGTACCAAAGATTTTGACAAGACTACTAACAACATCAGGCTTATCATTAATGTAGTAAATAAACAGGGTGGGTCCCAGGACACTACCTTGGGGGACCCCACTAGTAACTTTCCCAAGATCAGAAACCTGATCCCAAACTTTAACATATTGTTGTCGACTACTTAGAAAATCAGTAATCCATGAGAGTATGTCACCACCTATTCCATAGCCTTCAAATTTAGTTACTAGTTTTTTATGTGGTACAGTATAAAAAAACTTTCTGCAAGTCTAAATAAACTGCATCGACTGGTATGTTGTCATCCAGCTTTACCATCCAATGTTACATTTGCAACAGAAAAGAGAGAGTAGCCCATATTCTTAGTTCTGTGTTTGTGTTGGGGAGATCCTGAAATCACAAACTGGATCGATTTTTCCCTCGAAATTTCGGTGAAACTGCATCCTGATTACACCATCCGATCCTGGTTTTTCTTCTCCAACCTGACCAACCATTTGTCTGTTTTGTTGAGAGAATGTGCAAATGCTGCTTCGGTCACAGTACCGTTCGGTAAGCCTAATGAAGATACCTCTGCAATCTGCGTTAACTCGCCAACACAAGTTGGGCAGTGCAAATAAGCTTGTTTATGACATTGAGGCTTTTGTCTCACATTGGTCACAAAACCTGTGTTTATAGCCGTCGTGTTTATAGCCGTTGATTGGCTCCTGCGACGTATGCATCCAGATCCAGATCCAGAAAACTGACAATAACTTTTCTTCGCTCTCTGATTTTTACGCCAACTCTCTTTTCTTAAATTGAAATTCTTGAACGACGCTCAGGTAAAATTGATACAGTAGAACCTTTTTTTTTTACTCCAGTTTAACTCTAGATGGCTCGAGTTTAGTTAATTAAATGATCAACAATAACCTAATTGTCGGTTTATTTCACAAAAATTTATAATGCACACTCCTCTTGACTGGGGTACATGATAGTTTTGTGAAGGCTGTCATTATGTGTTTATGATGTATAAAACACACTTTAACAGACATCTGCTCTGTGTATAATCATAGTTACTGTGTTTGTATGAATAGACATAATACTTGTCATTTTTGTTTCTTTGGTTTATGGTTCTGGATATGTGGAGGTATATATCTTTTTTTTCTGCAATGCGTGCTATGTGCGATTGTTAACTGAATTATTTATCTAGCTGCAAAGTGAGACGACTGTAGGCGGAAGTCTAAACAAATCTTAAATGTTAGCGAACCGCCAAGAGAATCATGGACAAACGAGTCACAAGACAAAACACAACGCGTTTCGACCTTTTAGGTCTTCTTCAGGCAAGACAAAAACAGTTAATACAACGAAAATGAACGAATTTGGTACTCACTAACTCAGCTTCGATCTCTTCACTCTTCAGCACAAGGATGCCAGGCGTTGAATGAAAAAGAGGCTGTTAGAAGGGAGATAATGTGTGAGTCAAGGTAGCAATGATGATAATTATGTTACTGATAATAATACTAATAAAGGTCAAAATATTGAAATAATAAATCACCAAAAAGTACTAGTAATCCTGTCTTAATTTATTATTTCAATATTTTGACCTTTATTAGTATTATTATCAGTAACATAATTATCATCATTGCTACCTTGACTCACACATTATCTCCCTTCTAACAGCCTCGTTTTCATTCAACGCCTGGCATCCTTGCGCTGAAGAGTGAAGAGATCGAAGCTGAGTACCAAATTCGTTCATTTTCGTTATATTAATTGTTTTTGTCTTGCCTGAAGAAGGCCTAAAAGGACGAAACGCGTTGTTTTGTCTTGTGACTCGTTTGTCCACGATTCTCTTGGCGGTTCGCTAACATTTATTTAAGATTTGTTTGAATTATTTATGTAGAAAAGAACCTTTGCACACATGCATACACAAACATGGTAAATTTTCACACATACGCATCACACACTCACATTCTCTCTCTCTCTCTCTCTCTCTCTCTCTCTCTCTCTGCACACAAACACACACCCACTCACACACACACACACACACACACACACACACACACACACACACACACACACACACACACACACTTTCTTTACTGTTCCAAGACAGACCATTTTCTGTGATGTCTGTAAATGTTTGAAGAGTTACTGCATGGCTCTTTTTAAAAAAAAAAAAAAAGAAAAAAACAAACAAAACAGTCTTTGTATTAGTGTTAAAAAATGTATGTATCACTACGATTCAATTTTAAGATTTAGTGCAAATTTGGATTCTAACTGGCATCATGTCAGAGAAAGAAAGACCATCCGAAAGGAGAAGGTGGATTTATTCAGTTACGGCACCATGAGTAACAAATGCAGCTAGAAATTGGCAGTCACTACAGTGCAGATGAGAGGAAGTGGATTGGTTAGGCGTAGAGACAGTTTTGGCATCCCTATGATAATGTAGGGGATATGATCAAGACACATGCAATAGTTTCTGGCATAGTTCAAGTAAAGCGAGAGGACTGTTTATCCTTTTAGGAGTCTGTGTCTTCCCATGTGCCTTTCTTTTTTTTTGTTTTTTTGGTTTTAATCCATTTGTTTGGTGTGTTTTGCAGGCTTCTTCTCAGACAAAAAACCACCACCATGAATACTGCCATGAGATGGTCAGTATTGCTCATCATGATGATATACGGTGAGTCTCTCTCTCTCTCTCTCTCTCTCTCTCTCTCTCTGTGTCTCTCTCTCTTTTTGACGCTCAATGTGTCTGCATTTTTGACTTCTTTTCTTGTCTTTTAAAAAAGGTTTCCCCTCTAACCTCTTGTTTTCTTTTCAGAGTTTTCCACTCCTCCTCCTCCTCCTCTGCCTCCTCCTCCTCCTCTTCCTAATATTTACTTAAACATTTCTTTCTTTCTTTTCTTTTTTTTTTTTTAAGGAAGGGTCTCCACCCTCCTTCTTCCTCTCACACTGGGGTGTGTGTGTGTGTTTGTGTGTGTGTGTGTGTGTGTGTGTGTGTGTGTGTGTGTGTGTGTGTGTGTGTGTCACTGTCTGCGTCTCTCTGTATGTTTTTTGAGGTTTGTTTTTGTTTGTTTGCTTTTTTGAACACAACTCACGCATACCATGGAAGTCTGTATGTTCTGCTACTAATGGACATTCTCTGGCTGACTTTAACATTTTGGCAGTTGAAAAGGATAATCAGGGTTAGTCTAAAGATATATATGCTAATTTTTGATGTAGTGACACTTGGGTTTTGATAGATGTGCCTTCGAGAGGGATTGCGATGGTTCCCTCAGGCAGCTAGTGAAGGGTTTCTCATATTTATAATATATTCCCCCCATTTTCTTCATCTTCAATTTTTTTTTTTTCTTTTCTAAAAGTTCAAATCTTTCTTTGCCAAGTCATTACTATAATGACTGAAGAATTGTTAGCCTGCACTTGTTTTCCCCCACTACTTAATTGTTCAGCATTGGGTTTTGTTTGTCACAAAACAAAAAAATAATGAAAAAGAAAATGAATAAAGGAGAGGCAAAGAGAAAGATACGGAAAGAAAGAAAAAATGAGAAAGAAAGAAAGATTGAAAGATTAGAGTTGTAATGGTGAAAAGAAACGGCAAGTAGCTAATCCCTGTAGTGTAGATATGTTAATAATTAAAAGCATTTCTGAAATTCTGGGTTAAAATTTCTCCTCTCTCCCTCTGTTGCTCCCCACTGGTTCCAAACTTTCCCCCCAAATTAACAAGTATATAAGGATAATACCAGAAATGCATGAAGAAAGACAGAAGGAGAGGGAAAAAATACAAGAGAGAGAGAGAGAGAGGGGGGGGGGGAGAGAGAGAGAGAGAGAGAGACAGACAGACAAAGACAGAGAGTGAGAGAGAGAGAGATCTTCTAGTACTAGCAAAAGAATGTGCAGATTGTCTTGCACACCGGTGTATTCCGCAAGGAGGATATCCTGACAGGAAAAAAAAAGGAGACTACAAAGAAGACATGAGACAATCAGAATTGGTTGGTGTGCGCACTAGTGTGAATGTTTGTGTGGGTGAATGGTTGCGTGGATTTGTGGGAGCATGCATGCGTGAGAGAGGGGGAGAGAGCATTATTTTTTCTTTCCATTTTTCTTAATGACAGTAAACCATTTTCTTTGTTTTAAATTCATTGTATTCATGATTTGCAGAGTATGTTTCATCCATATGAACTTCTGCTGACATGATATAACACACTTGGCTGCTTTCTGTTGTGTATTTTGTGAGAAAAGATCATTTGAAGCAATGGTAAAATAAACATTGTTCTTAGCTAGATGCTAATGCATATCTTGCTGTTAAGATTAAACATGATGTATTATGGCAGTTTGTTGGTTTACGTGATCTTTGAAATCCAAATAGAACATTTGTTCCAGTTGGGTTATCTGCAACTCCAATCCTGCTACATATTAAAGTTTTCTTCTTTTTTTTTTATGCTGATGAGCACTGATAAAAGAAATATTCAATGAATATTCTGTTTCACTTTCATGTACAGAAACATCATATCTGTTTCATTTGTATTCATAACTTTAATCTTTTGCAGAATGATGTTGGTTTGATATGTATCATGATCACTTTTTTCACAGCAAGTCGTATCTAGAAAAATGTCTTCTGTTTCTTTCCAAGGCATGTTCCATACAGTTTCGTTGAAAGGAGTGCAAAGTGTCCTTTGCCATTTTCACATGCAAATGGCTCTGAGATTGAATTTTCAGTTTTGATGCTCACGGTTCCGCTTTTGAAATACAGGTGCTTGCCCCACAATGAGGGACATGTGGTCGTTCCACTGACAGTGAGTCATTGTGGATCCAGTTTATCCATGGTTTAGGACGATATGGTTTCAAAAAGAGGTGAATTGAAACAAAATAAAAGGGAAAATTACTGTGCCACCAGACAAATGAAATGAGCAAATTCCAAGACATTTGCATTGTGTTTCGACCTCTTTGCTCTTCTTCAGGCAAGAAAAGCAACATTCAAGACAATGAAAATGGAGCATGAAGAGACAGTCACGCATCTTCTCAAACTGGGCGCAAAATGAATGCAGAATGGACATGACGCTGCTGGGAAGAGAGACAATGCGGGTTGAAGTAATAATGGTGATAATGATGATAATGATAGTGATTATATAAATGTTAATATTAATGATAATTAATCATTATAGTGATGAGGGTGATGATGATATCTGTTTGTCTAAATGAGTTGTGTTAACGTCTTTCCAAAAAACCATCCAGGTAACCCACCAAGACATTAACCAGCTCGACAGCAGAGCACTTTTCTGTCTTCAGCTTTGGGGAGCTGTAAAGCACAAGACAGCACCAGCTCGGCACGCTGCAGGTTGCCTTCAAACGCAACAGTAGGGCAACAGATTCGGATCCAATTCCTTCTGTCAAGTGACCCAAAGATTGACAAAAAGGACGTGCACATTTCAAAAGTAGCTGATGGTACAAGTATATGTGAACCTAGAAATAAAAAAGGTGAGGATAAATCCAAAAGATGTAGAGTTATATGTGTTTATTATGATAGAAGATAATGAGGACAAATCCAAAAGGTGTAGAGTTTTATGTGTTTATCATGACAGAAGATGATAGGGATGAATCCAAAAGACTTAGATTTATATGTGTTTATTATGATAGAAGATGATGAGGACGAATCCAAGAGACGTAGAGTTATGTGTGTTTATCATGATAGGAGATAAGGACGAATCCAAGAGACGTAGAGTTATATGTGTTTATCATGACAGAAGATGATGAAGACGAATCTGAAAGACAGAGTTATATGTGTTTATCATGATAGAAGATGATAAGGACGAATCCAAAAGACAGAGTTATATGTGTTTATCATGATAGAAGATGATAAGGACGAATCCGAAAGACAGAGATATGTGTTTATCGTGATAGAAGATGATAAGGACGAATCCAAAAGACAGAGTTATATGTGTTTATCATGACAGAAGATGATGAAGACGAATCTAAAAGACAGAGATATGTGTTTATCGTGATAGAAGGTGATAGGGACAAATCCCGAAAGAAACCAGGATGGGAAAAGGTATGCACTAACGTCACAAGAGTCCAGGAAAGATGTGTACATTAAGATAGGGAAAAATAATGATGAATCTAGAAGACACCATGGAATATATTATATGTATATCACTTCAAAAAAAAAAAAAGGTTAAGTATGAATCCCAAAGACACTACATAATATGTTTATAGTAAGAAAGGATGAACAGCTTGTGGATGAGTGGGTATCTCAAGGCATTGCTTTTTTAGGCTGGTGTCTTACCAACGTCATGACAGGAAGCATGTTCTTTTTTGTTGGGAACTTTACGCCCTGTGAAGTTCATCCCACTGGAACTCTGTTCAGCTGCCCCTGCCTTTGTGTTCAGGGTTCTGGTCGTCTTCTTACCAGAACCATCCTGCTGTTTCATGAGATCATAGACTCTTAGGTATACTTCTTCTTCTTGTAGATGTGAGCTTGAACAAGTTCATACTTCAGCTATTTTTCATCTCCACGAGAAGCTCCAGTTCATTTCTTTGGTTTGAAACATCCTTTATAAAGCAATTCATTTGTCAGACTGCTTCAGTGTTTTGTGTGTTTCATCTCCCTTGATTGAAAGGTTTGTTGTGCCATCCATGAAGATGTTTAGAAGAGGTGTTTGGTAGCCATTCCCGGGATCCACTGAGTCAGCCCACTCAGGGCTGCTTTCAGAAATACCTCCATTGCCATCACAAACAATATTGGAGAAATTGCACAGCCCTTTGTTATGTCGACTTACAGATTGGTCTACTCTGTTGTTGTACTCCTTTGTGGAGAACCTCACTGAGAAGGCATAATACTTCCAAAGCATTCTTTTGGTGCTGTTGAGAACATGACACATTTGGAGGGTCAGTTGAGTCATCATGTGTAGAATTGATCCTTATAGTTGTACATTTGACAGATGGAGTCACAGCATTGATCAAACTCCCGTTTCTCTGCCTTTGCTCTGTAGAGTGCTTCGCAGGTTGTAGTAGCAAGATCAAAACAGCCAGGCACTCCTGGGATGTCTCCTTTCTGGAGTGCAAAAAGAAAAACAAGTACATGTTTTCTGTGAGCTTTTTAGTCAGCCTGGCAACCATGCCAGAGAATAAGATTTTCCCAGAAATGTTCAGAAGTAGTATCAGTCTGAGTTAGGTGATTTCAGTCAGAACTAGGTGATACCAGTCTGAACTAGGTGATATCAGTTACGTTTTCCTGTTGGGGAAAATACCCTGATGCATCTCTCATCCACCGGACGTTCAGGTTCCTCCATGTCAAAGTCACAATTTTCAGAGCCACTCAAGGACATTGGGACATCTCATATATAGCCGATTCCATTAGGTCTTCAGAGCCTCTCAACGACATTGGGACATTTCATATACAGCCGATTCCATTAGGTCTTCAGAGCCTCTCAAGGACATTGGGACATTTCATATGGATACAGCCGATTCCATTAGGTCTTCAGAGCCTCTCAAGGACATTGGGACATTTCATATACAGCCGATTCCATTAGGTCTTCAGAGCCTCTCAAGGACATTGGGACATTTCATATGGATACAGCCGATTCCATTAGGTCTTCAGAGCCTCTCAAGGACATTGGGACATTTCATATGGATACAGCCGATTCCATTAGGTCTTCAGAGCCTCTCAAGGACATTGGGACATTTCATATGGATACAGCCGATTCCATCAGGTCTTCAGAGTCTCTTAAAGACATTGGGACATTTCATATGGATACAGCTGATTCCATCAGGTCTTCAGAGCCTCTCAAGGACACTGGGACATTTCATATACAGCAGATTCCATTAGGTCCAGGCGAAGATTTGCAGCTGGCTTTCTCAACCACTTTCAGCTTCTCAGTGAATTTTTTCTCTGGCGCTGCAGGCTGCACCAAGCCCTGGATTTCAAGATGTGGTTAGTTGTGAAGGTGGGGACAGTTTTTTTTTTTTCTTTTCTGGGAGGCTGCTCAAGATTTGCCCAGTCCACTATGAATGTGGCTGGTTTGGCTGTTCAGTTAAATTCCTGGCAGACTGGAAGGGGTCTCAGGAGAAGCGTGTTTTCACCCTGGTTTGAACCCCCTGGCCTCGGTTTCCTGACGTCTTATCTGCTGCCACGGTGCAGTGCTGTTACATGATTTCCTTTTAAGTCAGAGATGTGGTAATCCGAAGTGGAAGGGTGCAGTGAGAAAGGATGAGGTTGGTTTGGAATAGTGATCTTGCGCACTGCACGGAAGTAGAAGGGAGTGGACAGAGCGGAAAGTTGGGGAGAGTTTAGGGAGAAGTCCTGCTCCCTAGTCCAGGTGTGACAGACTGGGTGTTAGGGTGAGGGGAGAGTAGGGAGATGCAGTGGACTAATGGTAGGCGAGTCAGGGGGAAAAGGTGAAGACGCTGGTCCCATCAGGGCCAGGGACATAAAGGCAAGGCCCAGTCACTTACATGTGAATTCCTTCCTTTACAGCAGAGAAGGCAAGGAGAAGGCAGTGCCCGAAATGACATGAAATGAAATGTAAATGATGTGGCTGTCAGGCTAATAGTTAGCTTAGCTCCTGGGAAAGGGACAGTAATGCCATATAAATGATCAGTTGAAAATGTGAGGAAGTTATTCCCATTGAGCTGTCATTATAGTGTTGACGATGTAATGTGAGGAAGTTATTCCCATTGAGCTGTTATTATAGTGTTGACCATGTGCAAGTCAGAAACATACAATTCCTACCTCTCAGATGGGCCAAATTCACTCTTTACCACCACCATACTGAGCTGAAACAAAGGCAACTGACAGAATATATAAATTACGGCTATGGAAAGGAAAATGGTGTTTCCAATGCTGTGTCAGGGTTTTAAACTTTAATGACCACTGCGTCAGTCGTTGACTCGGGTAATTTGGTCACTTTGTCCTTAGTCAATGGTTCTGGGCAGATGACGGTAGTGAGTGGCGTTTACCTGAAGAAACTGTAAGTGACAAAATGTAGTTGGAAGTGGATGTGGATGGATGGTTGTGTTGGTGTGTGTGTTTGTGAAATGTCAGTACTATCAAGGTATTATGAACGTTAACTCACTTCAGTGAGGCCCTCTCTCTTTCTCTCTCTCTCTCTCTCTCTCTCTCTCTCTCTCTCTCTCTCTCTCTCTCTCTTTCTCTCTCTCTCCAGTTTTCTCTTTTCGCTTCTGTCTGTCTTTGTCTCTCTCTTTGTGCGCTGTGTGTGTGTGTGCGCGCACGCGCACCTACCTTACTGAATGTTTCCTTTGCAGAATTTATTCTCGAGACTAAATTCAACGTCACGACGGAAGACATGGACAGCCATACCCGTGAAGGATACATTTACGGTGGGATTGATAAAGAACGCTTGCTGACCATATTCATCAAAAAAGTGGGCCCCCAACATGAGGGATTCTATGTGGTAGAAGAGTCGAAGGATTTATATGGTTGTTATCTGAAAGTGTTAGACGGTGAGTGCTCCTTGTGAAACTGTTACCTGTGTGTGTGTGTGTGTGTGTGTGTGTGGGGGAGGGGGGGGGGGGCTTCCATATTATCACCTTCAAATTCACAGACCTAATTGCAAACTAATCATCACCAAAAAATCAAGGCAGTCAAATGTAATTCTACACAACATACGTGATATCTTTAGAATGGTCTTCATATCATAGTTTGTAAACTCACGCAAATGCTGAATGTTCAGTTATTTTACATTGCACGTCTGTCCTTGAAGATTAAGTGTTTTGCCTAGTTGAAGTTTTGATACTGCTGTGCTTCTGAACTTGAGATGTATATTATTTCTGTGTTTAAATCGTCCTCCAGAACCCTGTGGTTCCTTCAGTCTTGTGGAGCAGTGCCCCCTCTTTTAAAGGTTTGAATTTCAGAGAACTAAGTCTAATCCTTGAGGATTTCTGTCGCAGCTTTTTTGGCTCTGTAGACCCAGACTTTTTTTTCTTTTTGAATATATCGGTGGTTTATTGAGGTAAGCTTACAAGACCCAGTCTCATGCTGTCAAAGAAGAAATGCAAACAATGCTTGTCCACAAAACAACATCAGATTAGATGACAGAACAGGGGATTAAAAAAAAAAAAAAAAATGATGAGAAGAATACATGCAGAAAAGCAAAGAAACAGAACACTAGACCAAAGAAAGTAAAAGAAAGATTGGGGGGGGGTGGGGGGGGGGGTGGGGGGAGGAACAAAGGAAAAGTGAAACTATAGTATATATCAAGAGGATACTTTACAGGGAATAAATTGGAAAAAGGGAAAAGAGGAAAGGGTATCCAAACATCAAACCATGAAATACGATTATTTGAGATTGTGTTATGAAGAGAAGAGGGAATGGATTAGAGAGAATAATGATTAGAGGTGGAGGGAGGGTGGGGTGGAAGTTGGTGTAAGACAAGACTGAGGACCTCAACAATACACAGATGAAGAAAGGCTAGAGAAGAAAGATGGAGACAGATTAATCATGAGAGGACTACGGGTAAAATCAATAATATTCCAGAACACAGGTAAAGACGTGTCAATACAAAGCACTAGGCAAAAATGTTCAGGTAAGATCCACACAACTTACCGTCTAGATTAATTTTTTTTTTGTTTCCAGGGTAGCTGTCCCTCTTTTCCAATTGTGACAGTAACTACTGTTAGAATGTTTAACAGTGAGTTGTGACAGTAACTACTGTTAGAATGTTTAGCAGTGAGTTGTGACAGTAACTACTGTTAGAATGTTTAACAGTGAGTTTCAGGTCAGTCAATGCACCCTTGCGTACTCCAGGATTAAAATGAGTCGTACACAACTGAGTAATGTTGAGTAATCTCCCCTATTCACAATGTACCCTTGAATATGCAGAGTTAAAGTGGGTCACACACAATGGGGTTAGGTTGAATAATCTCCCCTACTCACCCTATACCCTTGAATATTCAAAGTTAAAATGAGTCGCACACAACGGGGTTATGTTGAATAATCTCCCCTTCTCACCCTATACCCTTGAATACGCAGAGTTAAAATGAGTCACACACAATGGGGTTACGTTGAATAATCTCCCCTATTCACCCTATACCCTTGAGTACGCAGAGTTAAAATGAGTCGCACAAGACTTGGTAATGTTGAACAATCTCCCCTATTTATTATATTTCTCAAGTTTTTAAAGAGCATATTTTCACACCAGATTACACACATGCTTTTTATCCAGTCCTATTTATAATGGTGGTTACATTTTAGGAATTCAGTATTCAACAATGAAATTATACTCTGTTTTTGAGAACAGCCCTATATTCTTCCACCCATTGTCACCATTTGGATCAAATCTATTTCAATCTTCTATAGGCATCCAGTTGCTGGTTTCTTTGTTTCTTCATCTGCTATTTCCCTCTTGTAATTTTCTGTAATTACGGGTCTTTGCGGCTTTACAATGTGATCGTTTATAGTGGTGAACTTTTTTCACCCTTTTTTCCCCTGAAGCAGTATGCATATGTACTCTGTTGGTGTGTATGACACATGTTATCAACTACACTAATCATACCAACAAACTGCATTCCCATACTGCTTCAGAAAAAAATAGATGGGGGGGGCAAGTTCACCATGGTTTTCATCAACGCTTGCTTGGTTTGCATCAGTCAGATGGGAATTGTAACTTGGGGAGGACTGTGATTAGAGTCTATGCCACACTGCTATGCCGATGAGTCATTTTTCATTGCCGGACAGTGTACAGAGTGCAGGCAAAGATACGGAGGAGATGAGGGGGAGGGTGGGGTCAGAAAACTGAACGATGTCAGCACAGGGAAGACCATGTGTGTCAGTTCTGTTCGTGCTGTACAACAAACTAGCAGTTCACAGTAGGAACAGACCAGAGGGGGAAGATGACATATACATTTGCCATTATTTGCTTCCTGTGTTCACCGGTTTGCATCTATCCCTGTTGACTGTAACAGTCATCTCTCCCGAGAACACAGTACGGTGAGCTTTGGCGTAATATGATTTTTTCTCTCTTAACTTTTAAATGATGTGAACATCATAGCGTAGCACTGCATTCATAATGCTTTCTGAAGTTGATGGAAGATCTTCAGCTGGCATTTGGGAAGTGTTCTGGGAAAAACAAACACAAGTTGCTAAAGTTGATGGAAGATCTTCAACTAGCATTTGGGAAGTGTTCTGGGAAAAACAAACATAACTTTCTAGAGTTGATGGAAGATCTTTCAACTGGCATTTGGGAAGTGTTCTGGGAAAAACAAACATAACTTTGTAAAGTTGATGGAAGATTTTTCAGCTGGCATTTGGGAAGTGTTCTGGGAACTTAGACAAACATAAATTTCCTGCAGCTGTGGAAAGTTTGACTTTCTGGCAGCCCAGCAAGAGAAGTCAGAAGTGACTCCTTTACAGTCTCTCTCTCTCTCTCTCTCTCTCTCTCTCTCTCTCTCTCTCTCTCTCTCTCTCTCTCTGTTGGCTTCCCACCCCATGGATGTGATGTCTTCAGCCACACGTTACTTTCTCTGTCTGCTAGCAAGATCACAGAATCGACATTACAGGAAACGGGTTGAAAGATGGAATGCTAAGTGATGACGAATCTCACCGTCTTAATCACTTCAAGAGAGGAGGCTTTTTCAATGTTTTCAATAAATCTATAAATAAATGAAGCATAGATTTACTGGTTTGTAAGAATTAGGCAGGATCTGGGCTGAAAAAAAAAAAGACAAGCAGACATCTGCAGAGGTCTGAGTTTTCCCAAGTACCCTTCTTGCATTTAGATAATTTTTGTTGTCACCATTTGAACTCATGTGTTGATGTCATAAAAAAACATACCAGGTATTCCCATCAGTTGTATTGTAACATACCAGGTATTTACATCAGTTGTATTGTAACATACCAGGTATTCCCATCAGTTGTAACATACCAGGTATTTCCATCAGTTGCATTGTAACATACCAGGTATTTCCATCAGTTGTAACGTAACATACCAGGTATTTCCATCAGTTGTAATGTAACATTCCAGATATTTCCATCAATTGTACTGTAACATACCAGGTATTCCCACAGTTGTAACATACCAGATATTTCCATCAGTTGTATTGTAACATGCCAGGTATTTCAATCAGTTGTAACATCACATACCAGGTATTTGCATCAGTTGTATTGTAACTTACCAGGTATTCCCACAGTTGTAACATACCAGGTATTTCCATCAGTTGTATTGTAACATACCAGGTATTTCCATCAGTTGTATTGTAACATACCAGGTATTTCCATCAGTTGTATTGTAACATACCAGGTATTTCCATCAGTTGTATTGTAACATTCCAGGTATTTCCATCAGTTGTATTGTAACATACCAGGTATTCCCATAAGTTGTATTGTAACATACCAGGTATTCCCATCAGTTGTAACATACCAGGTATTTCCATCAGTTGTATTGTAACATACCAGGTATTTTCATCAGTTGTAACATACCAGGTATTTCCATCAGTTATAACATACCAGGTATTTCCATCAGTTGTAACATACCAGGTATTCCCACAGTTGTAACATACCAGGTATTTCCATCAGTTGTATTGTAACATACCAGGTATTTTCATCAGTTGTATTGTAACATACCAGGTATTTCCATCAGTTGTAACATACCAGGTATTTCCATCAGTTGTATTGTAACATACCAGGTATTCCCACAGTTGTAACATACCAGGTTTTTCCATCAGTTGTGACATACTGTCCAGGACGGGGGAAATCGTGATGGTATTGCTTAAGTGCACTAAGTTGATGTATTATTGGTCAGGCTTAACACACCAAGGTTATCTTTGCACTCATACACGCATATGCACACTCATGCGCCCACCAAACATTCACCTCTCTCTGGGAATGGGATGTCACGCATTCGTTTCTCTCCTAACACGACTGAGCACAAGAAATCCAATTTCTATGCTACTATAATCAAACATGAAAAATCCAATTACACAAAATGAACAAATCAACACATAAAAGATCAATACTTCCTAATCCCAGGTTATAATAAAAATATGACTTCTTACCTGGCCAGGTTTTCACACACAAACCACGCTTTCACACCACACCACAGTTCTTGAAAAAAGTCTCTTCACGTCTTCTTCAGCACTGCGTGATGGTGATGCCCTTGGTTGACTGGCTCCAGGTTTCAGGACTGGGTCTTCGTGGTCGTCTCTGGGATCTCGACGTAGAACTCTTCTTCTTCGTCTCTTTCACCCACCTCTGGGTTCAATTTCAGTTTGTCTGTCTTCACCCACCTCTGGGCTTCAAACTTAGTTTTCTTCTCTTCCAGCTTGTCTTTAACTCTAAGACTTTGCTGTCTCTTCTATCTCCCAGACCACGTTTCTCTCGACCCGTTCTCTGTCCTGTACGCCCTTCCCTCCTCTCTCTCTCTCTCCTCTGCTCTCTCTCTGTCTTGTGGTGTTCCTCCTTCACGTTGTTCTCCCTCAGTTTATATAGGGATGGAAACAAAGGATTCCCCTTCGGGCCATGCCTTTGTCCATGCTGCTTCTCAACGTCCTAGTTCACAAGTACCCTGAATTCTCCATTCGCTACATTCTCCACACATCTGCATTTACACACATCCCTACCTAATTGATTAGCAAACAAACACTTGGCACCAGATGGACATCGAAAATTCCCTGCCGACTTCGGAGGCCACTTTAACACAGTAATTATCTTAAAGAGGGCTACGATAACACCTTCCACGCGCGTTCAGCCAGCCTGACAATAGAACCAACCCAGTGACCCACGGCAATACCATCCAAACGAGTCCAAGACTCCTGCTCTTCACAGACTGTTCACAAAGCAACCTCGGCTGACTGAGTAATGTAGCGCCCACTTGACGCTCCGAGGTCCTAGTGGTTACGTCCCTCC
The DNA here is from genome assembly GCA_033310375.1 of Conus canariensis. Lineage (NCBI taxonomy): Eukaryota > Metazoa > Mollusca > Gastropoda > Neogastropoda > Conidae > Conus > Conus canariensis. The sequence continues at coordinate 38,636,280 of CM065743.1, forward strand.
TCCCTTTCACTGTCGGGAGGTTCAAACTCGCTACTACCTTAGGTGCCATCTGTCACCTGACCACTTCGTCCTCCTCGACACAGTTCGACCGTGTGCGATGGGTAAGGCACACTGGTTAATGGGTCTATTACCTATTTGTATACTACGTACAACGTCCCTTTTGCCTCTAAGCGTTTAAGGCCTTTTGTGAGAGGTTTCACGCACTTGACACATACCAGGTATTTCCATGGGCTGTATTGTAACATACCAGGTATTCCCACAGTTGTAACATACCAGGTATTTCCATCAGTTGTAACATACCAGGTATTTCCATCAGTTGTATTGTAACATACCAGGTATTTCCATCAGTTGTACTGTAACATACCAGGTATTTCCATCAGTTGTATTGTAACATACCAGGTATTTCCATCAGTTGTATTGTAACATACCAGGTATTTCCATCAGTTGTAATGTAACATTCCAGGTATTTCCATTAGTTGTATTGTAACGTACCAGGTATTTCCATCAGTTGTAACATACCTGTATTTCCATCAGTTGTAATGTAACAAACCAGGTATTTCTGTCAGTTGTATTGTAACATACCAGGTATTCCCATCAGTTGTATTGTAACATACCAGGTATTTCCATCAGTTGTATTGTAACATACCTGTATTTCCATCAGTTGTATTGTAACAAACCAGGTATTTCCATCAGTTGTATTGACCATTGCAGATGCACACAGAGAAGACTGTCAGGATTGGAAACGTGAGGTCTTGGGTCTGATTAAAGCGATAAATATTCCGGCGATTGTTTTGGTGCTGGTGATTGTTTTGGTGCAGGTGATTGTTTTCGGGGCGTATTGGATCAAACAGTAAGTCTTTGTTTCTTTCTCTTTGTCTGTCTGTCTGTCTGTCTCTGTTTTGGGGTAACGTCTTTTTTTTTTAACATTCAGATCAGTGGTTTTATCTAATACATTGTCATCATAAACTTTTGCATCAGGTATTGATCTGTCTCAGTTATCATCCTTAGCATCCATACGAACATTTTATACTGGATTGAACAGTAAAAAGTGTGGGTCTTTAGAGCTGTCTGTCAACTTCAGTTTGACCAGTTGAGGACCCTGTCCCATAGAAGACTTGCCATGAATGCGTTGTTTTTGTCAGTATTTGGTTAACCCTCTGGTGTTCTGTGTAGAAATTACACAGTAGTTTTTAGTTGAAAATTCAAGTCTACCCTTCTGTAAGTGGCAGAAGGAGCCACTTTCTGGTTCTAGACATTGAACATTTTTTTTCCCCAGAACTGTTGAAAATACTGAAGAATGGCTCAGGTTTATTTGATCCTAGGATTATGTACTTAAAATGTTTGTGCCCCAGATGACAGTACAAGGAATAGGTTCAAACACGCCATGCTGTATGAACAACAAACAGACTAACATTGTAACAAAAATCAAGTGCAATTTCACAAACAAACCAGCACTTTTGTGTACAAGATTGAAGTGTACGACTTCAACATTCAACGTCATAACTTCATTGAAGTGTATCTGGGCTGGCTTTTTTCCGCCACTTGATATTGTCATAAAGAGAGGGAATGTCTTGCTGGTCTGAGTTGAGTCCAGTGGAAACACAGGCCTTCATCTTGTTCTGACAAGGCTAAAGGGAGGAGAGGGCCACAGACCTCTTTCCTGTCTGTTGAAGAACAGGCCTGCCAGGCAGTCAGATGTCCACATCACCGTGCAGTGCTGGTATGAATTCTTGTTCATGTGCTTGGCCACTTGTCTTGGTGATAGGATCCCATGGTCTGTGGACGTTGCAGAACATGGTTTGCAGACGAGTTGCTAGGACTCTGACTTGACGAGTCCTCATGCAGAGTCTTCTGAACTTTCAGGAAAGTGTGAAGTCTCAGCTGGCATAAGTGAAGTCAGCATAAATATATCATTTTTTTATGTTCCGTCTCCTCATAAGTTCTTCACTCAGGTTTTGAGTGAATATTGATAAGTGGTGTGAGACTAAGAAAATGCAAACAATATTTATAAGAGAAATAAGTCGTCAAAGTAGTCAGATACTCTGGTGGTGTGACTGAGTGCTTGAATAAACTTGGCCCAAGCACACATATTGATTAGAGTCAGCTACTACAAAGCATATGGGAACACATACACACACACACACACACACACACACACACCCTAATGCCTCGCCTAACAGTCCGTCCTTAACATCTAAGAATAAGTGGAGATTGTTACATGGAAGCCAAGCTGTAGTGTTCTGTTGAACTCCTCACACACAGAAACAGCAGCATTTGTGTTGGTGATTGTTCTCATGATCTCCCTTTAGAACTGGATAATAAGTTAATCATTGGTTTAATATGCAAAGACAGCATGCGATGCATTTATTTATTCCTTTTTTTTAAATAAAGCGATGCATTTATTCATTGAATACACTCATGGTTGTTGCTAAGTTGTTATCAATTTGCAGAAAAAGGACTGCAGCTTCCAAAAAGAAGACAGACCAGGAGGAAACAAATGACAATAACCGAAGGTAGCGTTGTTGTGTGTAGTAAATAGTAACGAGAATGATGATGATGATGATGATGATGACTATAATGATAATGGAGATGATGATGATGATGATAACGATGATAATGGTGATGGTGATGATGATGATGGTGATGATCGTTGAATAAGTGCGCAGTAGCTATGCGGATGAAAACATTCATCAAAAAAGGCACACGATTGAACGCCTAACTGTGCAGTGGTGCAGGACTGAATGCCTGCAGCACCAAAAATATTTCTGACATCAGGAGGGCATGTAGGGGTCGTGACCTGTAGGCGGCCCATTGCCCCTTGAGTGTAAGAAGTTCAGGGATCAGTCAGAGTGGGAGGGGAGCTTCTTCTGATGACCTGCTGCTAAGCTTTCCCACAAAATTATCCCAGAGAATGATGATGATGATGATGAAAGTACTACCACTGCTGCTGTTGCTGCTGCTGCTACTACAACTGCTGCTGCTGCTTCTGCAACTATTTAGGGTGACATGGAAACAATATAGTCAAGAGTTGGGTATAGTCTGAATAAATCATCAGAGAAGACACAGAAGAGACTGCAAAAGTTTATGGCCACAATAGACTGCAGAAGTTTATGACCACAATAGACTGCAGAAGTTTATGGCCACAATAGACTGCAGAAGTTTATGACCACAATAGACTGCAGAAGTTTATGGCCACAATAGACTGCAGAAGTTTATGACCACAATAAACTGCAGAAGTTTATGACCACAATAGACTGCAGAAGTTTATGACCACAATAGACTGCAGAAGTTTATGACCACAAGAGATTGCAGAAGTTTATGACCACAAGAGACTGCAGAAGTTTATGACCACAAGAGATTGCAGAAGCTTATGGCCTAGTAACTAATTGAAAAGGATTCCAGTCCACTGCGCCCTCAAAAGAAACAGAACATTAACGAAAGAAGTTTGTTCTGATAGACGGAATGCAGAGATCAAGACAAGATGTTGTGGGGTGTACAGACAAAAAATGTCCAACAGATACTTTAGTGCAACACCAGTCATAGATGAGAAGCAGAAAGAAGAAATACTGTTGAAGATTCCAGCCTGGATAGTATGGACTTCACAAGAGATGTGTGTGCATGTGGGAATCGGGTAGAATAGGACAACAGCAACAAGAACACCGCCATTGTCCAGTGGAGAGGAATGTTCATTGTATATACAGGTAGATGGTGAAGGACGGTTCTTAATTCTCCTGAAATGGGAGGTAGTGATGGGAAGTGCCAAGTATCTGCTGAGCTTCTGATCTGCTCTTCTGCAGATGTTTGTGTTGTGCGCTTTGATAGCAAGGATTCTAAGATTGTAAACTTTTAACAATTCAGTGTCTATTTTGTAGTGCACATGAAGCCTGGAAATGGGTAGTAATCTTCTTAACCTCGAAAGAATGGTTATTAAAATTAGATTAAATTGAATCAAATTTACAAAATTTAAGTCCGAGTTTCTTTTAATGGTTGTCTGTTCACACTTGGTAATACTAGGTTTTAAACATAAAGAAATCGGTGAAGAGCCTTACAGTTCAATGAAATGAAAAAGAAGGAAAGGGAATTAGTGTGTAGAGGGAAGCTACTGCTACTACTACTGACAGTAACCATCATCATTTCCATAAACAACCTCCACACCAAGGTCCAGCCATCCCGAACTCCTTACCCTATACAAATCTAATCCTCATCTTAACTTATTTCAACCTAACTCTTGACCATGAACTAACACCAACTGTTTGTGCAAATCTTTACCTAAACAGACATCAGTATATGTCGGAGAAGCTTTGTATCTGGCTTAAAAAAAGAAGTATTTTGTTTGTGTAAGGTTCAACTTTTTATATGCTAACTGCTATGGTAGCTCATGCGACTGATATAAATCCCGCTAGGTTACAGGAGCTTGGTTGTGAACAGACAGACAGTGTGAAAAGCATGACAGACCACTTGCAATCCACAGTAAGTTTCATGGAGTGTCCATTGAGTGTGATGAGATCATTCTTATGTTGCAGTAGGCAAGAAGAGACCTCTGATGGGTGGAACACATCTGGAAAGCCCTCTGCAGATAACATTCTGCAACTGCGTGGACTCAGGAAGCAGAGGTATTTCTACATTACTTTATGTTCCTAATGTTTAGTCGTTTTCTTACAGATTTGTACATTTTGTTGAGGTTGTTTCTCCAGTCCCACAGGTTTATTGTCGAACCAGCCATTTCTGTTTAAGAGGAGAGGTGGCACGAAAATTTGACCATTTTCTTTCAAAAATTATGTTTTGGGTTTTATGTGTTCTAGAGAATGTATAAATGTAGGTTCTAAACCAGCCATCTTATTTCGCCCGCAAAACCCCACTTTTCACATAATCAAATTTTCTCAACCAAAAAAATAGCTAAAAACCTACAAATTAAAAAACTTAATCATGTGAAAAGTGGAGTTTTGCGGGCAAAATAATATTGCTGCTCTAGAGCCACACATTTATTCATTCTCTCTGATTAATCTTCTTTCGCAAGCACTACCAACAAATCAGAACAAACAACCGGCTTTCCATCTTGGTTAGTTATTTTTACACACAATGAATGTGTATCCTCACCAACTAATTTTTTAAATTGGCTGTTTTTGTCAAATGTATATGACTGAGAATCGCAAAACCCCGCCTCAAGTGATGGTAGTACTCTTAGAACCGTAGATGGATTTCCATTATACAAATTAGTATCTGTTTTTAATTCACTTAAATGAACATACAACCTTGGGTTAAGTAGAAAATCGGATGGTCTATTGCCAACATACTCATAAAGACCCCACTCTAAGTACTTATGGGTGTTAACGCTATACGTTTCACCACTATCATAAAAGCCCAAAATTCGGGCAAGGCTTCTAGGAAAAACATACTCCCTTCTTTCTTCCGGAAAGTGCATATTAATTATAAGATTTGCCTCATTAATTTTTAACCGAATGCCAAAATTGCCAAATACTTCTCTTAAAGAACAAAAGTTGTAGTAACCATCAGGTATTTTTTAACTGCTTTAATAAATTACCTTGCCCGTCCTTAATATTTACCTAGTTATTCTTAGCTTTTTCAGATATATTAATCCACCTTATTTTAAAACCAATTTCTCTAAGGGCAACCCTATTATTACCGCGCCTATTGTCAATTGGATACCTTAAGAACACACGCGTGCCTTGTTTAGTATAAATGTACATCCTTTTTAAATCCTTTTTTAAAATCTATTTAAAATGGAACCTTTTAAATATAATGAAAGTGCCGCTTACGATGTAGGAGGGGTTTATGAGCCCAAATCTTTGGACTTTAGTAACCTAACCATCGCAGTGGATGAATCATATGGCTTCCAAGTTAGACTTGTAAACCCACTAACTAGATATTTAAATCCTCCAATAAAGAGTGATAGAGTGCCATCAGCATGGTCAACTCACCCCATGGCTTTTTACCAGAATCAGTTAAATTTTGCAGTTTACTGCTCAACCACTGGCTGCGGTGTTTCATATGCAAACCATTTATACCACCCTAATCTCTTAGTAAGGTCGGTATATAACTTTCATGTTTATTACCAGTATAGACGCATACTAACTGAACTACAGGTGTGCCTCCCCAACGACAACGCGTTTAATCCATTTCGCAGCCCAATGGACAATAATGCATATGAAAGAACTGCAACGAATTTAACATTAAACCTTCAACTGACTTTAGACAAAAGTTAGACCGCAATCACGGGTTAGGCACATTGTATTTGTGGGGCACGCATAGAGAATATAATTTTGACTACTGGCCCGGCCACACCTCTTTCCAACCAAACAAACAAGTTAGATTGGGATCAATAGAACAAAAACACCCCAATGCCTGGGCAACATTTATCTTGGATAAAAGTGAAGGCCTAACAATGCCAGGAGTGCAAAGACTTAATGACTCCATACGCACGTACGTTTGGTGTCTATTAGGAGCGCAAGCACAGACCAAGTCTAGCATAGTGGATCAATCTACAGGCTTTGACGCCAGAAAACAATTTCTAGCCAATTTAGAAGATGCTATTAACTCTGCTGTTGATTTGCCTTCCAGCATACAAAGGTACCAAAACGTTCTTGCACATGCTAGGTCAAAGGTTGACTTTGTCGTAGGCCATGGATTATACATGCTGCCTTCTGACCTTAGACTGCAGATTGGCATGATACAGAATTATTATAACGAAATCCTCATAGCCGGAGACGATCAAAACTTAGGACACAATCAAGGCTTAAACACAAGGCCCGCGCCAGCCATTTTAAAAAAAGTATCTAGTCCTGAAAGCGACCCACCACCAGTTATAAGCAGCCCACAGCCAGAAAGCAGTCCAACACAGCCTGTTGATGTACCTCACCCCGACAGACACACTAGCGAAAAGACAGCCCTTGTTGTGTTTTTAACTTTTACTGGATTAGCCATACTTTATTTCACTAAAAATTAAACCGGCAGCCAGCACTCCTAACGTCCACAGATGGTCGGCCATATAACCAGCCACTTTGCTTATAGTAGACAAAACCCAACTAACAACACTGCCTATTATGCCAGGCAGAGCATCAAGCGCTTTGACAGCTAACTTCTTTAATAAGTTTGCTACATGGTGCAATTGTTTTCTAATCCAACTTTTACCGGGCTGAGGCGTTGGAGGCGCTACCGGCCCCGCCGGTGCACTGCTGGTTAATGCATAAACCAGTGTAGAGATAGCAAACCCAACGGCTGTTAATATACTAACTATTGTAATCCCCTGTTCTCTGAACAGAATCCTTATTCTTTCTGCTAGCGTAGTATTTTCATAAAGTATTCTGTTTATAGTTTCTCTGATTCTGCTTGTTTGGTATGCTATTTTTTCTCTGTTAATATACAACGCTGCTAACCTGGCTGCCCTTCGATCTGTTAAATCCTTCAAGTTCTTCTGTATTTCAGCCTTTTCTTCTTGTCCTAAATTGTTGTCATCTGCATTAGCCAGTTTATTTTTTTCTTCTTCTATTTCTCTCTCTAGCACACTAAATTTTGCCAAATTGTTTTTTAGTTCTTCGTTTATAGTTGTTAAAGTAGACTTAGTAGCCCCGAGGTCACGCAGTTCAGCTTTAAGATCCCTGATTTTAGCTTTAAGATTCTTGAGTTCATGCTCAGACAATGGAGGATCATCAATTGATTCTAAAGCTGTTTCTTCTTCAGGACTCGGCCCACGTTCTCTTTGACTAGGCAAGTGAGAACCGACAATTGTTTTTAACTGCGTTTCTTCATTAAAACTCGTCTCAACTTCTGCTATTACTTCATCTGTTTTTTGACCTAACTCTTCAATAGAGAACATTTGTATTTCAGATCGTGTTGGCAACCTCCGCTCCACGTTCTGTAAAACACTAACGGCCTCAGGCTTTAGATTTGTAATGTTTAATCGTTCTGCATCAGCAGCAGGGAGTCTTTGTTTAATTGTACCTAGACTTAAAAACCTAGTTGGGTTTTGCATTGAAGTAACTCTTACACGGTCCCCCTTAGTTTTTATATACAAATGACCGCCGTCTTCTTCAAAATCGTTAGGATCGAGCATGCCTGGCAGCCCTCGCCTTATACTTCTATAGAATGATTCAATTCGTTGTCGCAATAGTTCTTGACGCTGTCTAGGGAGTGAAGAACCTACTCCTAAAAGTTCTTGACGGGCACTAAGGAGTACAGAACCTGCTCCTTGACCTGCTCTTTGGCCCGCTCCCGCTCCTTGGCTTGCTTCTGCCTCTTCAGTTTCATCTTGTATTGAACGGCCCGGCTCTGTTTCATCTTCATCTTCTTCAGTGGGATCAGGCACGTCATAATCTTCATCAGCCATATTTATATATTTATTATTTTTTGTTTTATAAAAAATGAACTCATACGGCTGCGACCTTGATCCATACAGAAAAGCGAAGGAGCCCCACGGCATAAAAGGTATAAGACAGACTGTGCGTGTTGTAAATAATCCATCAACAATTGCCCCCAATGAAACGTTAATAGTAAAATTTAGTGACCTCGGGCCTGACGATGTTATAATGCCAGGCACTGCCAAGCTATCATTCAAAATAGACATTGATTCAGCGGATCCTAATGCTACTGTCGTTGCTAACCTGGGCAGGGCCATCATTAAAAATATGGTAATTAGACTGGAAGGTAAAGAAGTCTTCGCACTGAGTAGCGCAGACATTTTTAATCTCTATTCTGATCTGTGGCTGCCCAGAACAGAAAGAAAAGACAAAATCTTTAAAGGAATCCAGAGCCCAAACGGTCTTAAGCACAGGCTTAATGCTGCAGATGCAAAGGAAGACGAGGGAGACCAGGCAATAGCACGAGCATTTAAGAACAGATTTTGCATCCCTCTAGATTTTGAACTGTTAAAAACCCATCAGCCATATTACCAAGGCGCACTAAGGGATAGACTTAATTATGAACTGACTTTCAATGACAGCGAGTCTGTTATTCTGTCCGAAGACCCAACAGCTAGATACACTGTTAGTAACATCTCTCTTAATTTTGACGTTGTTACTAACCCCGAACTGGCTAGAACAATCTTAAACCAGTATAAAAGTAAGACGGTTGTTTACTTTGAAAGAGTTTTACACCACAGTCTAGCGATTAAAAACAAGCAAGACGCCGTCTGGGAAATAGCTATAAGCCATTCTTTAAGGTCCCTAAAGGGAGTTCTCTTGCTATTTACTAAACCCCCAGCTCCTTTTAAGAGGGAATCTGAGGTGTTTTACAACCCAAAAATTGAGCAGTTATCTTGCACAGTAGATGGCAAGCCTTTTCAGCTGTATTCGGCCGGACTTTTACCCGACCAACACTTTGATGAAATAAGAAAGTTATTCGCCGGAGGCAGACAGACAAGCCCCACAGCCGATCATGTGTGTAAAAAACTTCACCTTCACGATGTAAGACTCGAAGATTATCTAACAGACAAATATGGACTATGGCTGGATTTTAGGTCCACGTATGACAACAGACTGCACGGGAGTGGAAGAAGGGTAGGGCCAGATGGCATAAGCATACAGATTAATAAGGAAAAGGAGGAGAATGGTCAGATACAAATGCACGTTTTTGTGGTTTATGACGCCCAGCTAAACATTGAAGAAAATAGACTGAAAGAAATGGCCTATTAAAACAGATGGATAGTTTGAACTTTTTGCCCAAAGACCCGCACTGTTCGCTTATTTGTGGGATTACTGGGTGTGGAAAAACTGTCTTCGTGCTTGATTTGTTACAAACAGTCTACAGGTTTCATTACGAGTACATTGTTATATTCTGCACAACCATTAAGCACAACAAGTCTTACAAAGAAAGGCAGTTTGTTTGGACAGACGAGAATATATTTTTAGTTGATCCTACTGACAAGCTAAGCGACTGTTTAGAACATTAGTATAGGCTATTTGAGGGAACCGAAACGCTGTTTATTATTGATGACTGTTCAGCCGAACAAGACATCGTTAAAAAAAGAAGGACTCTGTCTAAGCTGGCCTTTAGCGGAAGACACGCATTAGTTTCTGTTTGGCTCTTAACTCAAAAATACAATGCTGTCTTAAAAGACTTTAGATCGCAGTTAAAATCAGTCATCTTATTCTATACTAAGGACAGGGATAGTTTTGAAGAATGTTTAAGTGAAAACTATATAATTAGGGACAGGGATGAACTAAAAAAATAAAAGAGCAGTTAGAAAAATCTAAGCACGCTAAACTATGCTTACGGACTGACCCGCCAGTTCAATACGTTTGCTTATTATAGATTGTTTATTACAGATTGTTTATTACAGATTGTTTATAACAAATTGTTTATAATAAATTGTTTATTAAAAAGAATGTCTCGAGGGCCAGAATCAAAAGCAGAGTTAGCTCCTAAATGCGTTTCAGTAGAGCTAAAAGATCTAGCAGACACAACTGACTTTGATCTAATAGGAGTGGCAGGAAATGTTTATGGATTTGAGTACACCGACGATGGTGTTTACAAACGAACAGAAATTGAAGATAAAAAACGACAGCAATATCCTGCCCTGGAAGAGATACGAAATCTAAGGGCAAACGATTTTGACAAACACGAATACAAACTTCATAAACGAGAGAATGCCTGGGCGTTGCTTCCTAATATTAACTGGGATTTAAAGTTTGAACTACGAAGCCCCTATGTATACTTTGATAAGAAAAACAATTTTTAAAAAGCTTTGAATGAAGGGCACCTTCTTATTAGCCTAGTCCCAGGATTACAACAGAAAAATCAGATTGAAATAACTAAGCAGGGCCCCGAATATATGCTGCGGAGAAGGCAGTCCTTAGCTGAAGTGGGGGATGACACCGTTGGCTTAGAATTTAACCCAAAACTAGAATCACTGCCTAGAAAAATGAAGATGCTTTTTCGCTTATTTATTACTCCGAGGGAGTCTGATCCTAGTTTGCCAGAGCATACGTTAATCAGAGGTGTACAAATAAAGTCTGAAAACTTGGATGGGCCTCTCAGGCTTGTTATTGCTATTACTAAAAACGGGGATGAAATAAAGACTTTCTTATCATCTGACAAAGTCACTGTGATGGTTGACAAAGACAAACTAACAGTACTTGATTTTATTTTCATTAAGTATGTTGATTTTATTGGGTTTTACTCTGTTGATGAAGTGCCAGAAGGGTTAATAAGAAGATATGTACAGGATTAAAAAATTAATCTTGTTTTAAAATGGAAGACGGTCAACAGTTTAGATTAAAGCACATGACTGAGCTTGAAGAGGAAATAGAAAGTGACTTGAACAAGTATAGGGTTACTAGAAAGAAATATGCTAAAGCTTTAAATGCTCTTTCTTATATAATCACTGGCTCATCAGTTGTAGCCAGCTTAAGCACTGGGTCTAGTGTCACTCTTTTAGCTATTGGAGTTGGGACACCGATGTCCATAGCTTTTGGGAGTGTTGGTTTGGGTTTAGGTGCCGTGTCCACGATTGTAAGTGCTGTTTTAAAGAAGCTAACACCCAAATTGCAAAAGCACACTGCCATTGTAGCCCTAGCAACAGCAAAACTTCATTCATTAAGGTTGATTATAAGCAATACATTACTGGATGGAAAAGTAACAGATGAAGAATTTAAACGAGCCATGGCTGACGGTGATGATTACAGACGACAAAAAATTGACCTCCAAAAGAAATGGAGAAAGACTTTTACTTCACAACAGGTACTGGTAGACACTGAAGCAATCAGAAAGAACATTGCAAAGCAGAACCTTCCAAAGCAGAACATTGCAAGCGATCAACTAAACCCAAAATAGGTTAAAAATGAGCCTGATTTAATTATTGTATTACTTATATATTTGATCTTAAAAATGACGACCAAAGCAGTTACAGAGCTTAGAAATATATGCCACACCCTAGAGCGAATGATGGTATTGGGGGCTGATGAAGAAGAGTTAAGATGCGTGTTTGGTGAATTAATTACGGATCTTTTTAAGCACGCGGATATTCGTGAAAGTGTAACCGACGTAATCAGTAAAATGCCAGATTCTTGGCCCACCCCAGTTATAAAGTGTATTGCACTTTTAGTTAATATTATGGCTCCTGATGACGCCGAATTGTCTATTTTTACTAACCCTGAAGGAGTAGCTATTCGATTTAATAAATATTAGCTAAATTTTAGTATTACCTCAATTTTAATAAACATTAGCTAAATTTTAGTATTACCTCAATTTTAATAAATATTAGCTAAATTTTATTATTTTTTTTTGTACTACTTATATATTTGATCTTAAAAATGACGACCGCAAAGACGCTAAATAAGATATTTGCCGAACCGGTGGGCAATATGTTTAGTGAATTAGACATGGACATCATTAACCCCTCAAGCGTTCAGGAAAGCGTAACACATGCCATTTCTAAAATCCCAGAGTCTCTTCAAATTGGCCCACCAGTAAAAATGTTGTTGGCCATTTTGATTGAATATATAACCCCCGATGATAGTAGTATACTAGTCTGGGTTTCAACTAAACAAAAAGAAGTAATCAGCTATTACGACTTTAATTCTGAATGGGCTGATTACATGCTTACACAGTTTAACCATGCAAGTGAAGAAGCAAAATTACGCGGCTCCGGCTGGTCTGAAGGAACAGTCCTTGAAATCAGATTAAGACAAACAAAGTTCTATCCTATAGTCGGCAATTCTTACATCCCTCTCCCCAGAGAGTTAGAGTTAAAACGAGCAGTCTTAAACATACATAATTCAGATAATTTATGTTTCATGTGGTGTGTTTTGGCGCATTGACACCCAGTTTAAAATAATGCAAACAGAGTATCTAATTATGGGCAGTATATAAATGAGCTAAACTTGAATAACATAAACTTTCCAGTAAGCATAGACAGTATCGGCCAGTTTGAAGAGCAAAACAAACCAATAACCGTAAACGTATACACATGGTCTGTAGCAGACAATCTACTGCCTCTAAGGATTTCTCCCAATGCTCCCACTTTAGGCGAACCCCTTAACAAGCATGTAGACCTGATTCTGTTTACAGATGGTTCTAAGAATAAGATAAGATAAGATAATGTTACTTATAGCCCAGCCGACCACAAAGGGCCACATCAGGGCTGTCACCACGTTAAAATCAACTCACAAGTCATTCATTCACACAATTCTTTCAAATACATCGAAAAACCATCCGAAAGTTTGTTAAAAATCTTTCCACTGTAAAAACTCAGATCCGATGAAAAATGTTAATCTCTTTCAAGAACTCAAAGATGGCATCAGGTGGGACATCTCTGAACAAGGTTTTCATGGAATCCGCCGTAAAATGTTTGTGTCTCACATCGTGCAAGTCCCAACACTCTAAAAGAATATGTTTCATTGTGAGTGGCACATGACATGGAATGCACCACGGAGCTTCTTCACTCTTTAAAAGGTACGAATGGGTAAAATACGAATGGCCGGTGTGCAGCCGGCACAGAACTGTTTCTTCTTTACGACCACCATTATGTATTAATCAGATCAATTAGCAGACTTATGGCTTATACTACAAAGCACGAATCTAAACAAGGGCTTTGTAGAAGGTGTTTGATCAGAATCCCATCTATAGAGGCAGCTGCTGAACATAAGAAACATTGTAAAAGTTTTGTAGACTGTAAAACCGAACTTCTTACGCCCCCACCCGGGTCTAAAGTTAGTTTTAAAAACATACACAAACTGCAGATGAGACCATACGTAGTCTATGCTGACTTTGAAGCAATTTTGTCGCAGTACTATGGTCCACAAGAGCGGGCACAACAAAAAACGGCTTTATTAACCCACCATCAGATTTGTTCTTATGCTTTTGTTGTTGTTAGATCAGATGGCGGACACACACAACCAGAGATTTACAGAGGCCCCGACGCAGCCGGTCGATTTTTACAACACATGAAGCGCCTTCGCAATCAATTCTCTATTCAGCTAAATCTCTCAGACATTAAGATGACTCCCGAAGACCAAAGGCGCTATGAATCATCTACACACTGTTGGATATGCGGCTCAGAGCTAACTCCCAACAGTAAAGACGCGACAGTGAGAGATCACGATCACATTACTGGGAAATTCAGGGGTGCAGCACACAAGAGTTGTAATCTTCAACTCAAGGTCGACCCTAAAGCATGGAAATTGCCAATCTTCTTTCATAACTTACGAGGCTATGATTCTCACTTTATCATGCAAGCAATAACTTCTGAATGTAAGAGGGTTAGCTGTATTGCACAATCATCAGAAAAGTACATGACCTTTACTGTAGACTGTTTATCCTTCTATGACTCTGCCCAACATCTGATGGGGAGCTTAAGCAAACTAGCAGAATTTCTACAAGACTGCCTAATAACTAAAAAATATTTTAACTCGGCTTTAGTACGTAAAGGTGTTTACCCTTATGAATACATGGACTCGTGGGACAAGTTTGATGAGCCAACCCTACCACCCAAGGAAGACTTTTACAGCCGTCTTAGAGGTGGAGGCATATCTGACGCTGACTATCAATACGCACAGAAAGCCTGGACAGAATTACACTGCCGAACAATGGGCGATTATCATGATCAATATCTAATGGCTGATGTGTGTTTATTGGCTGACGTCTTTCAGAATTACAGATCTACATGCATGAAACATTACGGTCTAGATTCATCACATTACATTTCTGCCCCTGGCCTTTCTTGGGACGCATTCTTAAAGTCTACAAACATTGAGATTGACTTAATATCTGATCTGGCTACACTCCAGATGATTGAAGATGGGCTGAGGGGAGGCATTAGCATGGCCTCACACCCTTACTGCAAAGCCAACAACAAGTACTTAGATGACTATGACCCCACTAAACCATCTAACTATCTAATGTACTTTGACGCCAACAATCTGTATGGGTGGGCCATGAGCCAGGCACTGCCATTAAGAAACTTTAAAATGTTCGTAGGACCTCATGACGTTAATAATATGTTGAGTTATCTACCGCGTCTGATTATCCAATAGGACTAATCTTAGAGGTAGACTTAGAATATCCTACAGAGTTGCATGACCTCCATAACGATTATCCCCTAGCAGCAGAAAGATTAAAGATGAGCCCCACAGAACCGCCCAAACTCGTGCCTAATCTTCGTCACAAGACTAAGTACGTATGTCATTACAGACTGCTACAGTTTTACTTAAGACACGGACTGAAACTTACCGCCATTCATAGATTAATAGAATTTGAACAAGGGCCCTTTATGAGGCCATACATCATGAAGAATACTGATCTTAGGACTGCGGCCACTGACGCTTCAGAAAAAGACTTTTTTAAACTAATGAACAACAGTTGTTTTGGCAAAACCATGGAGAACCCACACAAGCGTAAAGATGTAAGATTAGTTACAAAAGAACAAAGAGCAATTAAGCTGGTCTCTAAACCTAACTACCAAGACCTTAGAAGATTTAGCGACGGCCTGGTTGGCGTTATGATGAAGAAACAGAATGTGAAGTTGGACAAGCCGGTGTTTATTGGGTTTACTGTGTTAGAGCTGTTAATGCTTGAATTTCTGTATGACTACTTTAAACCGCTGTACCCAAAGTCCAGAGTCCTTTACACAGACACTGACTCTTTTATTCTGGATGTTCCAACAGAAGATTTCTATAAAGACTTAGAAACAGAGGTAGCCAAAGGAGCTGATGGATGGTACGACACGTGCGACTACCCAAAAGATTCGCCTTTACATTCAACTGTAAACAAGAAAGTAATTGGAAAGATGAAGGACGAACTTAATGGGACAGTTATACAAGAATATGTTGGCTTACGGTCAAAGATGTATAGTGTTGCTAGCCAGACTTCTGTAATGAAGAAGGCTAAGGGCATAGGTAAAGAAATTGTCAAAAAAAATATGTCACGACAACTACAAGCAGGCTCTTTTTGAAAACAAAGTATTTCATCACACAAATGTTAATCTGCGCTCTACTCTTCATCAAGTAAACACAACTGCTGTTAATAAGAAATCACTAGTCTCTAACAATAACAAGCGAACCTACGTTAATCCCGAGTTTTCATACGCTATAGGTCATTGGAGAACCGACTTGAAAGATTAACTTGGCTGACTTAAATTAAGATCTTAACTAGTACTTAGCTAGTACTTTACTTAAGATCTTAGCTAGTACTTAACATGACTTGCACTTTACTTACACTTTACTTACACTTAACTTATTATAACTGACTTAACTTGTACTTAACCAGTACTTAACTTGTACTTAACAACACATTAAAAAACTAATTCAGTAAAAATAATGGGTTTACAGCAGGAGGTTGTGCTTTTTTTGCAGAAGCTGGTTCTTCTTCTTTTACTGTTTTTGTGGGGGTTTGTGACTTTGTTGCTAAGTATGGGGTTAGACACTTGTATGCCAAAAGCCCCCCACCAACAACAATACCCCCCAGTACATAATAATACATCTTATAGTTTGATTGTGTTGTTGTTGTTGTTGGCGGCGGTGGCGGTGCTGGCGGCGATGTTGTATTACTATCTAATAATTTTTGTTTTGCTGCTTGGTTTGCTTTTTGCAGTCTGTTCCATTCAGCTAGTTTATGACCGGTCTCAATACGCCCAAGACTTTTAGCTTTAGTAACACTACTCACTTGTGGGACATTCACCTGTGGATTCACTTGTGGGACACTCCCTTGTGGGGCACTCACTTGTGGGACACTCACTTGCGGCACATTCTGCTCCTGTAGAGTCTTCTTCTCCTGCTCGCTCATTTCTTTTAGTGCGATTAAAATTAATATGATTAAAATTAATATGATTGAAAGTAATTAATCCCATGATGAATGGACATAGCAACGTCCCAAATCTATAATACATGTCACATGCAAGAGATTCTAGGGACTTGGTTAAAACCGGATCTTGTGTTAAGTCATATTTTAAATCTTCTTCTGAATCAATCGGCGCTATCTTGCCTACTAACTTAGCATATAAACTAATCATTGTCTGCCCCACTGATCTAACCATTTTTGATCCTAGCTGTGCCTCGTACCTAGCGTAATACTTCTCAACGTCTGATGTAGACAATTGCTGAATCTGTTCAATACTTAGTTCAACGCCTAAATACTGCCTGGTTTTCCCACATGCAGCCAGAGAGTATAATCTTTCTTTATGACAGAGGTTTGGGTCTGCTACCTCTTCACACTTTAATAGCTCGTCGCAATCCATTTTTTAAAGCCCCTTTTAAAAGCAGTAAAAATAATAAAGCCTTTTTAAAACCATGAGTTTAACGCTGGTTAATTATGCAGTGCCCATTGTTGGTGTTATAGTTTATTCAGCCCTAGCAAAATGTTTGTTAAGAATAAAACCGCCCAACATGGGAAAGATAGAAGATTCGCCGAAACTAGTTACAACCTTATTTTTAGCTCTAGCAACAAAAGATTATCTGATTAAAAAGCACATAGACAGTCTTTCATATTATGATTATTTTAATTATTTTTTTAGTTAATAAAAAACATGAGCGCTGCAAAGATCATCAATACTATTTACCACTCTGCTGTAATCAGCGGTCTTAGTATAGGATATAGCATGTTAGCAAAAAACATGTTTAAGATGAGACCGGCTGATCTAGGAAGGTTAGACATTGAGGATGTTGTTAAGGGTATAGCTGTAATAACGGCAGGGATTGCCTCAAAAGACTTTCTTGTTACACAGGGGATTATCCCAGAAAACATCAATGCATAGAAATATTGATTTATAAAAAAGATTCATTCTAGAAAATATTGATTTATAATAAAGATTCATTCATTTATAAAAAGGATGTCTGGATTAGTTCTGATGGTGGGGGGAGCTATTGTTAATGCATTGGCTTTCTCTGGCAGCAATTATATGTTTAGTAAACTGCGGTCTGATGAAGAGAGAGAACGTCATAACAAGGCAATGGAAGATTTAGCTAAGGCAAGAGACGCTTCCGAGAAAAGGAGAATTGCTCACTTAGACTTTACTAACAAAAAGTTAAGAGAACAGGGACATGCAGAGCACACATTTACAGACGTTGATGACGCAATGAATGAATATTACTTAGTGACAGGAAAGAAGTTTCTAACATCGTCACCGCCAGAACTGTCTGACTTTTATGAACCATCTGAGGATCAGAAAATGGTAGAAATAGGCTTTATTATAGGTGCTATGGGAGCAATCTTTCTTCTTGCATATTCAATCTAAAAACATAGTTAAAATGTAATAAAAAACAGTCCCTTCTTATGGACGATACGAAGTACAAAATATATTATTCTCCTAGAGGGTATTGGAAAGGAAAGACTGCTATTGATAAACTGAGTAAAGCTGCTAGGGTGTCTGAATCAGAAGCGAAAGACTGGCTTTCAAAACGAGCGATCTGGCAAATATATCTGGCTGCCCCAAAAAGAATAATAAGGCCTCGATTTGTTAATTCAGTTCCTAATGACGCCCACGAGATGGACTTGTTGTATCTTCCACATGACAAAGTTAGAAGAAAAAAGTTTAAGTATGCTCTTACAGTTGTTGACATGGCTTCAAGGTATAAAGATGCTGAGCCTTTAACAGATAAAAGCTCAACTGCTGTGGCTGTGGCTTTACAACAAATATACATGCGAGGTCCATTAAAGTATCCTAGGATGATTCAGGTTGATGATGGGAAAGAGTTTAAAGGAGCTGTAAACCAACTGTTTTTAAGACGCCGGGTTACAGTTAAGAGAGGGATCCCAGGCAACCATCGCTCACAAGCCCTAGTAGAAAACTTTAATAAGAATCTAGCTGAGCGCCTGTTTACCTATCAATATCATAGAGACCTTATGGACAAAACACGCAACACAGAATGGGTTAGAAGATTGCCAGCAGTCTTACGCGCCATGAACAACGAAGAATTTAAAGCAACAGGTCTTAAGCCAGTAAACGCAATCAAATTAAAAAAAAAAAGTATTACTGAAAACATCCAAGGTAATCAGAAACTCTTGCCTTTTGGACTAAAAGTAAGATACTTGTATGCTCCTGGAGAGGCAGAGGGCGATGTTAAAATTAGAGCCACAGACCCTATATGGAGCGTAGACGTATATGAAGTTGAAAAAATTTTGAAAACAGCCCCTCCCGTATATTATTTAAGAGAGACTCTTTCTTCCAAAAAGCCTGCCCCTAAAAGATCGTTTGTTCGCGAAGAGTTGCAAGTTGTTCCACCAAACACAGTGCCTATAAGTTAATCAGAGAGAATGTATAATGTATAAATGTGTGGTTCTAGAGCAGCAATATTATTTGCCCGCAAAACCCCACTTTTCACATGATTAAGTTTTTTAATTTGTAGGTTTTTAGCTATTTTTTTGGTTGAGAAAATTTGATTATGTGAAAAGTGGGGTTTTGCGGGCGAAATAAGATGGCTGGTTTAGAACCTACATTTATACATTCTCTGTTCTTGTGCTCAAGAAAGTCTGTTGAAACCATCTGTGGTGTTCATTTTGTCTATTTTCACATTTTTCTTAATAGAAAAGGACTTTATTTGAAGGAGGTGCGTGTGAAAATTGCTCAACTTCCTTACTTTCAAACGTTGTTTTCTCAAAATCACTTTTTTCGACAATGGTTGATGTGCAAGGAACACAATATCTCTGGATCCAGACTAGCCAGCTTGGTATTTTTTTTCCTTTTGATCAGAAATGATTTCTGCATGCAATTACATTTTATTTGTAAGTCAAAACAGTACTTATCATTTGCTGTTCGTATTTGAAAAATTCAAAAGCAGTGAAACATGAAGCCTGATGGCCACCATATGGAAAAAAAAAATATTGAAAAAAAAGCGGTTTAGATGTATAAAAATCCTTTTGTAATTGCATTACTATAGCTCAGCAAAACAAGTAAAGTCATGTTTCAAGTGCCTAACATGTCTGCTATGATAGAAATAGAATTCTCGTTATGAACTTTTTTTTTTTTTCATTTTTCATCATTTTGCCCCCATTTGTGGTCCCCAAATTACACAAGAGCTTTGAAATCACCTAAATGTGTTTTTTTTTTTTCCTTTTTTTTTTTTTTTTACATAAACAATAGAAAAAAATGAAGTTTTAAAAGAACAATGGTTTAATTTTCATGCCATCTCTTGCCTTAAGATATTGATGAATATCAGCTGATAACTTGGCACATGAACTCTTTACTAACAGCCTGAATGTAGATTTTCACTGAAACAGGCAGGCTGGCAGTCTGGCTGGCTAGCTGGCTGGTTGGTTGATTTAATGATGATATGTGACATGAGTGACAGAAAAATTGTAGATCCCAGCCCAGATATTTTTTATGTATATGTAACAGAAAGTTTTCGTAAGGTAATATTCATCTTAATTTGTGAGACTTTACTTCAAGCGCCTGTGTGTGTATGTGTATGTGTGGAAGAGTGTGTGTGTGGAAGAGTGTGTTGAGAGGGGTAATGGTGTGATGGAATCGTTAAGTGATCTCTCTCTCTGTCTCCCTCTCTCTGTGTTCTTCATCCTGTCTCTCTGTTCCATCTTTTTCCCCCTCTGTCACTATGTCTTTCTCTTCCTCTGTCCCCCTTTTATCCTCCCTCCTTTCCCCTCTCCCCATCTTCCTCCCTCTCTTTCCTCCCATATGTCTCTCTCTCTCTCTCTCTCTCTCTCTCTCTCTCTCTCTCTCTCTCTCTCTCTCTCTCTCTCTCTCTCTGTCCCTCTTTTTCTGAGTCCAGCTGTTTTCTTCTTTTTTTTCTCCACCTTCCCTTGCTCTGCATATTTCCCCCTCCTCCTCTCTTCCCTTCTCTTTCTGTCTCCCTCTCCTTTGTGCTGCCTCCTCCTTTCACTCTCCTCCAGTCTGCAGTGATCCACACGGATGTCTCTCACACTGACCTGTTCAGGTCAGATGTTCTGAGAGGCCACTTAGTTCCCACCTTTAAGGCTGAGGGGGCAAGCTGGTTCTGATGCCTCAAACATCATTTTTTCTTTTTCATATGGATGACCACTGTTGTGATCGCTATTTTGACACAGGTTAATGAAACGCTGACCATGACCACAAAAGTGGCATACCACAAGATTTTTTCCTTCCCCCTCTCCCTCTCCCACACCCCCGACCCC
Source organism: Conus canariensis (assembly GCA_033310375.1). Taxonomy (NCBI): domain Eukaryota; kingdom Metazoa; phylum Mollusca; class Gastropoda; order Neogastropoda; family Conidae; genus Conus; species Conus canariensis. The sequence goes on from CM065743.1 coordinate 38,657,331, forward strand.
ACACCTTGAATGTCAGCCTTAGAGTGTGTTTCCTGCCTCTCCAATTAATATGCTGGGAATGGAGGCAGCTGATCGGATCTAACAAACAGAAGCTCCGTCAGGATGTAAAATCGGTGATGGTGAACTTACCGGCCTTTTCAGATGCTGGCAAATTCATTGATGTAAAAAAGAGCGCTCTATGCAGATAAAACACCACTTGGCTCTGTGCTTGAAACATGTTCTTGTTTCATTGTGATCTCGAAGCTCAAGAGCTGGAGGATTGCAGTGGATGAAAAAGATGCCTGGGTCGTGGCATTTCTGCTCATCTGTGATGGGTGGCTTAGGCATGGCTCTCAGCGTCCACCGGCTTTTGCGGAATTTTGTTGACTCTTCTTTCAGTCAGACAGCCAGAGGTAAAAATGGTTTGTGACCTTAGAATTGGAAAAGCTTTATGGATCACTGGAGGGTCTCCGCTGTACAACTTTAGGGAGATGATCTGTTAGTGTTAGCAAGATGGATCCTGGATGTGTGTTTAGTATGGCTTAATCACTGTTGAAGACATCAGGGATGGTAGTAACTACCAAACTTGTTTTGAATAGTTTGCTTTGTCCAGTAAACCGTATAGTCACGTGCATCTCTCTCTTTCTTCCTCTGTGTGTGGTGTGCGCGCACGCATGTGTGTGGAGTGGGTGGGTGGTTGGTTGAGTGACTGAGGCAGAGCGTTATCAGTGTTCCATTGTTTTCTGTAATCAGGGCTGATCAGCAGTCCAGTGGCAGTTATGATGTTGAAATGGCAACTGATGATGAAAGCAGTGATCATCGCACTGGGGACCACTCTACAAAGGGTCAGCGTAACGCAGCATCATCTTTCATACCTCTCCTTGTAAGTAACAAAACCTCGTGAACAGAATCATTGGGGGCTGGAATAGCTCAGCTGGTAGAGCGCCGGACTCGTAATCCAAGTGTTGCGGATTCTAATCTCCACCGGGCCGTTTCGGTACAGGGGGATTTTTCCCTCGGAGTTAACATTAGTTCTGACTCCATTTCCCATACAGTCCCTCGAATGAGACTATAAACTGACGTTCCGTGTGTAAACACACGCATAACATCTTGCACACATGTAAAATCCCCTCACCAACTTAAGGAAGAGAAGGCCAGTTTGGCCGTTGGTATGGATGACACGTTACACATAGCATGCACCTTCCCCGAAGTTGGAGTATGGCTGCCTTAATGGCGGGATAAAAAACGGTCATACACACAAAACTCCACTTCCTTTGTTGGGTACATGGGATTAATACTTGTCTGTCCATATAGGGAGTGTCCGCAGGAGTATCAGCCTGCGTACGCAGAAGAAGAAGAATCATTATATCCTAATAATATAAGGACTGTGGGTTGCTCATGTGCAGAAGATAAACTGCGAATTAAATGTAATATATCCATTCAAAACAGTCACAGCTCTAAATGCATGCAACAGTATCTTGAGGTACATCCTGTTGGTATTGAAAGATGAGTAAGAAATCTGTGGGTTGTGGAAGGCAAAGAAACGTAAATCAGATGTTGCTCATTAGACGGTGGTTTCAGCTGATGTTGGAAGGGGCTGTGGCATGTACAGACATTGAATTCAAAGGGGAAGAAATCTCCTTCAGTCTTATTGACTCAAGCCAAAACGAAACCAAGAACCCTTAGACTCGAGCCAAAACAAAACCAAGAACCCTTAGACTCAAGCCAAAACAAAACCGAGAACCCTTAGACTTAAGCCAAAACAAAACCAAGAACCCTTAGACTCAAGCCAAAACAAAACCGAGAACCCTTAGACTCGAGCCAAAACAAAACTGAGAACCCTTAGACTCAAGCCAAAACAAAACCGAGAACCCTTAGACTCGAGCCAAAACGAAACTGAGAACCCTTGGACTCGAGCCAAAACAAAACTGAGAACCCTTAGACTCGAGCCAAAACGAAACCGAGAACCCTTAGACTCAAGCCAGAACGAAACCGAGAACCCTTAGACTAAAACAGTACTGTATTCACAAGGCTTCCCAGGTCTCTGAGGAGATCCGGACATGTGGCTTTGAATTTAAAATTTGACAGCTTTATGAAGATGGTGGCTGGAAAGTCTTACCGTTATTACTGGTCTGCCCTTGCAGGGTTTCAGTCTCTTGCAGTGGCTGTCAAAAACGAGTGCCAAAATTTTCCTCATCGCTCTGTTTCTTTGTGTTATATCTATCTCTCTATCAATCTATATGTGCGCGTGCGCGCGCGCGCACACACACACACACACACACACACACACACACACACACACACACACACACCCACTCCCACACGAACGCATGCTCGCTTGCTCACACACATGCATGCATGCTCACTCACTCATTCACACACACACACATGCACACACACACACACACACACACACACACACACACACACACACACACACACACACACACACACACGGACTCGCTCACACACATGCACACACTTACACATACATACACACACACTCACACACACACATTCACTCACACTCACACACACACACACACACACACACACACACACACACACACACACACACAAACTCTCTCTCAGTCACTCTCACTCACACACACACACACACACATACACACACACACACACACACACACACACACACACACACACACAGAGTGTGTTTGAGTCCTGACTCCTTCCAACAATTCCATGACAAAGTAAAGAAGCGACTGCTATTTGGAACATAAACCATCTGTCTATTAAAGCTGAGAGAGTGAGACGATGCGATTTAAGCTCATCACATGAGTCTTTACAGTGGTGATGAAAACAAAGATAACAAGTGATAGCCGTAGCAATTACCAGTATTTATTGGCTTGCAATGTCACATTGGAAATATGTGCTGCGACGGACACACAGGCAGACATCAGTCACCGCAGAGTCTGTCTTCAGTTCTGGACAGCAGGCTAGTTGTACTGTTGCTGCTTCAGTCCCATACATTTACTACTGCACTATACGTGTGTGTGTGTGTGTGAGAGAGAGAGTGTGTGTGCGCACCCATTTTGTGCGGAATGTAAGATAAGTGGTTGCTCATTCTTCTTTTATATTGTCCTAAAGATTGTTTGTTTTTGCCTGAGGAAGACCCAAGAGGTCAAAATGCACTGTGTTTTGTCCTGCACTCTGTTTGTCTGTATCTCTGTTTGTCTGTACCATCTGGCAAAATAATACCCCTCCTTTTTAAAATTTACTGTAATGATGATGAAGGAGACGATCACTATCATGATTGCGATTATGTGGTATTCAAAATAACAACATTCATTTGCATATATTATGGTTGTGTCTTGCAGGATCAGCGATTAATTAAAGGGTTTTCTTTTTTAAGGAGAAACAAGACGTCAACGAGCGACTCCAAGGACCAGGCAAAGCTACAAGTCAGGTGGAGACTCAAGATAAAGACTTTGATGTCAGAGGTTATCATCATTTTTAACTATTCATCAAGAACGCATTAACAATGATGATGTGAAAAAAGAAAATGAAGAGAGACCATCAATTCATACCTGGCCAAGAAGTAGATAGAAAGGCACATTACGCTGTAAGGCAGTTATTTACCGTTGGAAATAAAACCAGGTCTGAAGGAAGTATACATATATTTAATATTTTGAGGTTACCTATGAACACTTAATGAAATGCAGGAACAATAACAAGAAGGTAGAAATGGAGTAAAAACAGTTGTTCTGATTTAGTCATCATATGTCATCCTGATAAATTCAATTCATTTTTAGTCTGAGTTACTGAGTTCAGTTGAGCGGGAAACAGTGAAATGTCCTAATGTGTGTGTGTGTGTGTGGTTGCTGTTGTTGTTGTTGTTTATTGATTCACCAACCTACATTTATTTTTGTTTTGGTTCTTGTGGTTTGTGAGTAATGAAAAAGCATGACACAAAAGTAGTTTCCCTGATTTGACACATGGTCAATGAATACATTCCAAATGTACAGGAATTACTTTCATTTGTGTTTGGTCCTGGACATTTTTGCTTCACTCTGTTAAAGTTGGCTTATCAAAATCAGAGATGAGTTGCTTTATGATGCACATAATTGTTATATTTGTTGTACTGTTTTTGTTCTACACTTGGCTGAACAGAAAGTTTTTTTCTTCTTCAGTTGTTTAGAATTATGACTAGAGTTCAGTTTAGATGGTTTCACATCAGATTGCTCCATGAAATGTTTGGAAGGATTGAATATCTTCTATCAATTTCGGATGTAGCAAGTCCTTTATGTAAATTATGTGAAAAAAAAAAGTATACCAGAAAGTCTCTGTCTGGTCATTGCAACGTGTCAGACATTTTAGTGGTGATGTTTTACAAATAAAAACAACAAAATTATAAAGTCTGCTTGTGAGGATAAGTGCTCGTGAGTGTACACATACGTGTGTGTTTGTGTGTGTGTGTGTGAAATTTCAGGATGCATGGTTTTGAATATACACATTCACACATTTGGACATTACTATTATCACGTCCATCGGAGAATGGCATGGTGATCATTCTGATCATGGTCATTTGATATATACACAGTGGAAGGTTTCTGAGCTTTTGGAGAATTACTTTTAGCACATCCATTGTAGAATACCTCTGTGTAGCTGGAGCATTTTTGTTGTCTCAACGTTCGGAGTTCCTTTGTTTACTGTGTGCACTGGTGGCCGTAAAGAAGAAACAGTCCTGTTCCCTTTGCACACAGGTCAATCCTTTCACGCCTGTTCCTTATCTCTTAAATGGTGAGAAGCTCTAAGATGCATTCCATGTGATGTACCACTCACTGTAAAACATATTCTTATGGTGTTGGAACTTAAATGGTGTCAGACGTAAACACATCACAGCAGACTCCATGGAAGTTTTCTTCACAGGTGTCCCACCTGACGCCATTTTGGAGTTTCTGAAAGAGGCAAACATTTCTTTTATCTGACCAAAGATTTTACCAAAGACAGATTTTAAGGGTGTTCCGGTGTGATGTTTTTATCATTTACCGTTCACGATACACGTTAATTATTTGACACGAAACAAGGTAAAATTATTTTGTAGCCTAGTGTAGGACGTCTGTTTTAGACACATAGTTAGACTGACAGACAGACAGACTGACATACATGTGTTTTTCCCTGAAATGTTGTCATTCTGAAAAGTATTGTGAAAAGGGAAGATTGGTGAGGAATAGGGGATGGGAAGGGGTAGTGAGAAGGGGGAGAAGAAAAAAAAAAAAAGTAAATGGAAGATGGATTATGTGTTAGCTGTGTCTGTGCTGCCACTCTGGGTGTGTCTGCAATGTGTGTTGTGACTTGCTCATGCTTTCTGAGTTCTGTCTTTGACGTTTGTTTCAACTGGACGCTTACCCAGCATCTTTTCTTTTTTTATTGTTTTATTTTTCTCCTGGCAAAACATAACATTTTCCACACGTTTATAGCATTACCCTTCATATCATAATACGATTCATACTGTTTATGCTTCAACAGCCAAACATGTACATTTTGGCCAGGTATCGTAAACAGTTTCCGTACCATGTGTTAACATATTTGTAGGGGGAGATCTTTCAAAAATTGGTTAAATACCAAAAAAAATCAACCAAAAAAAGACCCAAACGAAACAGAACCAACAGAAGAGAGAGAGGACAGGGCATGGACAAAGCTACCAGGGGCTCCAAATGTACATGGATATTAAGTGATACAGAGACAGACTAGTCTCTCAGCATATATATCAAGTCCAAAAGTTATACTTTTATTAAAGATTGGTATAGTTGCCATTTTTCATGCAGTTTTTGACCTGACTTTATGCTTTTCGCAACTTGCTGTTCAGAGTTATATCTTGTCTTTAAATAATGTAGGAAGCTTATTACAATTGAAGTTTTTTTTTCACATTTGAATTTATAGATAAAATATTTTCCTAGAAGTGGTATGAAGTCAAAGGTTTTCATCACCTCTGAAATGATTTGCATGCCCAAATGATACCAATTCAACGGAGAAATTCAAAGAAGCTGCATGCTGACATTTTCCTTTTATTATTGCATGAAGTTTTTGCCAAAAGTGTGCTGCGTGTTCACAAAACCAAAACAGATGCTCAGTTTTTTTCCTTTCTCTATTACAAAATGTACAATGATCACTCAGTTCAATTCTCATTTTTGACAACATAGTATTTGTACCCAATTTACGGTGTAGAGTTCTCATCTGAAACCATTTAAGTTTTATTTCTTTTATATTTTGTACCTTTTTAAAAATGATATTCCATTCCAATTGCTGGTCAAGTTTTTCATTCCACTTGTTGCAAAAAGCAGGGTTTATGTTGTCACACAGAAAGGCATCATAGTAAACACGTGCCTCTCTGCTGACTGAACAGATAAGTCTCCACAACTTAGACATTTCTTCATGCTTGTTATTTGTCATTGTTACTGCAATTTTCCGAATATATGCGTTTTTATCTCCCTTAATAATCCAGTATACGAAATAAAGTCAATGCAAAATCCATATTTGTTATTGAACTCTCCATATGCCAAACGCTTGCCGTCGTCTTTCATAATGTGTCCAATTGTGTATATACTTTTGTCAAACAGACTTGGATGAAAAATTGTTTTTTTTTTTTGTTTATCTTAATGTTCTCATTATAAAGTATATTTTTGGAAGCAATTTCTTGGGAAATGCAAAGTATGGTCCTTTGGCCAAATTCTTTATATGCCGAAATACATTGGCCCCAAATTTATATCTGGATAATTGGCCTAGAAGAAAACTACAACCAATTTTTTCCAGATGATATATTTTTGGACAAATTGCCAATTTTCTACTTGTGAGATGATATTCTTATTTTTCTAATCCATGTGAGTTTTAATGCAAATATATATTCTTTTATTCTTGGCACACCAAGTCCTCCATTCATTATGTTTTCAACTACAGTATTTTATTTATATGATGCCGTTTTCTATTCCAAACAAATCGAAAGACTTAAGTTTTGAACAGCATTAATTACATCACCGGGAGGATTTGGATGTAGAATCCAGAGATGAATTTGTTTGGACAAGATTGAAGACTTTGAAACAGCCACCCTGCTAAGTGGAGTAATCTGTCTCTTTAACCATACCTTATATAACATTCTTACACATTCTTATTTCAAGAAATCTAGCCTGTGTGTTTATTTCTGAACAATCGGCAAGATCATTGGTAAATAAGATACCCAGAATTTTGAATTGTGGTGGATTCCACAAAAATACGTAAATATTTCATGTAGCGAATGGTTGCATTTTTCCTACTGCTGAACCATATTGCACTTGTTTTTTTCTGTGTTTAATATCAAACTTGATTTTCTCCCAAACCTATCAACTGTTATCAGGGCTTCCTCAAAAGACACTTTGTCACCTTCAGGCATAATTTCTGCATTGTCCGCATATTGTGAAATTTTGTGTTCTGTATTGTTGATTTTGATCTCTTTTATATTTCTGTTATCTCTCAACATAATGGCAAGGATTTTCACACACAAAATGAATATGTAGGGTGAAACTGGGTCACCCTGCCTGTACCCATGACCTACAGGAAACCAACCAGATGCCTGGCCATTCACAAGAATAGTTGACTTGTTATCATAAAAGAAAGTAGTTATCCTTTTACGCATATCTGGTCCTAAACCGAATGCTACAAGTACTTTATTCATGAATCCGCAGTCAAGGGAATCGAAGGCTTTCTCGCAAATCTAAACATAAAAGTAAAACGGGCAGTTGGTGTCTCTCCAAGTAGTTAATGAAGTCATAGATTAATCTAATATTATCTCCGATACATCAGTTGGCCATAAATCCTGTTTGGTCTTCATTGATCAAACTTGGAAGAACCATTTTTAGTCTATTCGCAACACATGGTGACCCTGTCTTATAAACAACATTTAAATGAGTAATTGGCCTTCAGTTTTTGATGGCATCTCGAGATTTATCATCTTTAGGAATACAAACTATAATTCCTTCCTTTTGTGTGGTGGACAACTCGCCTAGTTTAAAACCTTCATTTAAGGATCGCACAACTATTCCAAGTGATGGACAAAAGAATTTGAAGAACGCAACAGTAAATCCTTCTGATCCACAGCTTTTTATTGTTTTTCATCTGTTTAAGTGCATAGCCAGCCTCATCCATAGATATTTCTCCTAATTGTACCTTTTCTTGGTCTTTTACGACATGAGGTAAATTGACTATTTCAGATATTTCGCAATCCTCGGCTTCCTTTGGCCGGTACAATTCTTCATAAAATTTCTTCACTTCTTGTTGGATCCTTTCACCATCAGATATTTCTAAACCATCATCTTACCCAGCATCTTTGTCTGTGCCATATAGCTTGTTTATGTTATCCTGTCAGTGACGTCTTTGACTGTCCCATGTAAGCTTATTTATGTAATCCTGTCAGTGACATGCCCGACTGTGCCATATAGCTTATTTATGTCATCCTGTCAGTGACATGCCCGACTGTGCCATATAGCTTATTTATGTCATCCTGTCAGTGACATGCCCGACTGTGCCATATAGCTTATTTATGTCATCCTGTCAGTGACATGCCCGACTGTGCCATATAGCTTATTTATGTCATCCTGTCAGTGACATGCCCGACTGTGCCATATAGCTTATTTATGTCATCCTGTCAGTGACGTCTTTGAGTGTCCCATGTAAGCTTATTTATGTAATCCCGTCAGTGACATGCCCGACTGTGCCATATAGCTTATTTATGTAATCCTGTCAGTGACGTCTTTGAGTGTCCCATGTAAGCTTATGTAATCCTGCCGGTGACGTCTTTGGCTGCTATGTAAGCTGACTTCTGTTGTCCTGTCAGTGATTAGTGAACTGGTGTCCAGACACTTTGTCTAGAAACTGGTTGGATCCCAACAGAAATTGTCCTCTTCCTTTTCTGCCCCTCTCATTAGTCCCACAAACTCTGTGGTAGACAAACCAGAAAGTAACTGTAAGAAAAAAGACTGGGAGTGGCGTGCTAGCACATAGTGGGATGAAAGTGACTCAGTGGATGATATAGAGGAAATGCAAGTGATTTTTTGAACTGTATAAGGGATAAATGAACTTTGCCTGAATGAAAGATGACCTTGGGTTGTTAAGAGCAGATGAAAAGGAAGAGATAAGCTAGTTACTCTGAGAGACTGTAAATTGTTTGAAAACAGCTCACGTGCAGGTCGAGCATTGGTGTCGGTGGCAGGTGCTTGTGGAAGTGTTCACACAGGTAATGCTGGTGTCGATAAACATGTGAGTGAAACACAGGCAGATGAAATTAGTCTTTTTGATAAAACATGACAGCAGTTGCATACCTTGTGAGGAATCAGTCTCTGTTCTGACAATTCTGTTATGGCCACTTTGTCTAACCAAGAGAGTGTTTCTTTAATGAATAACAGCTCTTTGCCTCCTGTTCACGTGTTTGTTCAGAAACCTCTGGAAACAGTTCAGATCATCTTTATGATTATTATGAAAGTGAGAAAGGCGAAGATGGTGTGAGAGGTTAAGACAATATAAATAGTCCAGGAGTGAATGGAATTCCTATATTATTTTTACACTGGAATGTCTGGTTTGCTTTCAAGGTTTGTTGTGGAAGATTTTGTGTCCTATATAGTTTCCTTTTGGTTTTATGTTTTTTTGTTGAAAATTTTGTGGATGACTTTCAAGTTAGTGTGTATAGAAATTATAAAGTGTGCTGTAAACTTGTTTCCATTTTACATAGCAAGGAAGGCTTTCTGGTGGGGTTATATGTCTGGTGATATAACAACTTTCGACATATGTCCAAGAGGTGCATACTGATGATAAAAACGCTATTAGGTTCCTGATTCGCACGCATCTTTTTGGCTTGTCAAAGGATGTTTTATACATTTGTGCTTATGTGCCCCCAGAAAATTCACTGTGTTATTCTTTTTGTGATATTGACAATGGCATTACTGATCTAGAGGCCTTTACTGTTCAGCAAAAAAAATGCCTTGCTGTGTATTATGCTGAAGGTTTACATACTTAAGAATAATTCAGTTGCTGTATTTTTTTACCATGTTTAACAGTCTACCTATTGCTATGTTCACTGCTGAAATATGGGGATTAGATCTAGTTGCAAAGCGAGAGGACTGCAGGCGGAAATCTAAACAAATCTTAAATAAATGTTAGCGAACCGCCCAGAGAACGTGGACAAACGAGTCACAAGACGAAACACGACTAGTTTCGACCTCTTAGGTCTGAGAGGTTAAGACAATATAAATAGTCCAGGAGTGAATGGAAATCCTATATTATTTTTACACTGGAATGTCTGGTTTGCTTTCAAGGTTTGTTGTGGAAGATTTTGTGTCCTATATAGTTTCCTTTTGGTTTTATGTTTTTTTGTTGAAAATTTTGTGGATGACTTTCAAGTTAGTGTGTATAGAAATTATAAAGTGTGCTGTAAACTTGTTTCCATTTTACATAACTTGTTTCCATTTTACATAACAAATCTTAAATAAATGTTAGCGAACCGCCCAGAGAACGTGGACAAACGAGTCACAAGACGAAACACAACTAGTTTCGACCTCTTAGGTCTGAGAGGTTAAGACAATATAAATAGTCCAGGAGTGAATGGAAATCCTATATTATTTTTACACTGGAATGTCTGGTTTGCTTTCAAGGTTTGTTGTGGAAGATTTTGTGTCCTATATAGTTTCCTTTTGGTTTTATGTTTTTTTGTTGAAAATTTTGTGGATGACTTTCAAGTTAGTGTGTATAGAAATTATAAAGTGTGCTGTAAACTTGTTTCCATTTTACATAACTTGTTTCCATTTTACATAACAAATCTTAAATAAATGTTAGCGAACCGCCCAGAGAACGTGGACAAACGAGTCACAAGACGAAACACAACTAGTTTCGACCTCTTAGGTCTGAGAGGTTAAGACAATATAAATAGTCCAGGAGTGAATGGAAATCCTATATTATTTTTACACTGGAATGTCTGGTTTGCTTTCAAGGTTTGTTGCCTTTCTCACTTTCATAATAATCATAAAGATGATCTGAACTGTTTCCAGAGGTTTCTGAACAAACACGTGAACAGGAGGCAAAGAGCTGTTATTCATTAAAGAAACACTCTCTTGGTTAGACAAAGTGGCCATAACATTGTTGCTTGTAAGGAAAAGATCCACTTACTTGCATTGAAGAAATTTTTAGAAGAACAGCTTATAACATGGAATGATTTAATGTCTCACCTGATGAAGACCTAAGAGGTCGAAACTAGTTGTGTTTAGTCTTGTGACTCGTTTGTCCACGTTCTCTGGGCGGTTCGCTAACATTTATTTAAGATTTATGGGGATTAGGTAAAGCAGTTGCTTGTAAGGAAAAGATCCACTTACTTGCATTGAAGAAATTTTTAGGGGAACAGCTTATAACATGGAATGATTTAATGTGTGGAGAGACAGGACTTTAACCTGTTTCTGTAAACACATCGGTTTAGTGTCTTAGATATTGGCTTAAAGATATCATTTATGGATGGAAATAGATTGCCTGTGAAAGCTTACGAGATGCTGGTTTGGCTAGACTCGATTGGTAAACACGCATGGGTTCCAAGCATTTGAGAACAGTATAGCAGAATGCATTTGTAATGGTATGGCCAAAGCACAGAGTTAAACATATAAATGCATTTCTGCATGACAAACATATAAAATGTTATCTAGATTCGGAATAACGGACATTGTAATACATCAACACCAATATAGTCGGGTATCAACTAATTCTGTGACATGCCCTTTGTGCAAAGATGAAAAAGAACATAATTGTTTTGTTTTCTGTTAAACATATTGTGTTTTGCTGTCCTAGTCTGTGTGACCTTCGGCAAGAATATACTCCACAAATTTTTTATGCAAATCCATGTCTGTTCAAAACGGCCTTGTCATCAACGATATGCTGAAGAGTGTTTGCATGTATCTATGTAAGGCGTGTAAAAGGTGTACGACTGCAGGTAAAGGATGTGATGTTAATATTGAATCATATGTTTGTAATATTCTTTTGCTAAAATATATTGGAATTTGTTATTATGTTGAAGTGTCTTTTTGGTGTGTCTGATTAGTATGTGTGTGTGTAAAAGGAAGAAACAGGATCCTTTCATTTTAAGCATGAATATGTCATGAATAAGAGAAAGAAGTTACAGACACATGCGGTTGCGTGCGCACACACTAACACAAACACATGCACATGCACGTACGCATACACACATATATACGTGTGTGCGGGCACACACACACACACACACACACACACATGATTCATCTAATCTCACATAACTTTGAAGAAGGAAAAGTAAAATGATACTTGCTGCCATAAACATGATTCATCCAAGAGTCGGACTGCAAGACGGCAAGTTAGTCAGCCATCACATAGGACAGAGCCAGAGTGGGTCTCGTTTCAACCTCAGGATCTTAATGGGACACTGACCAATGCACAAGGCATTGCGTTTGGCTACTGATGCCCTGAGAAAGCAGTGTATGTTAATCAACAGGACGAATGGTCTTTCCAGAAAAAAGACGGACCAGTCTCTGGACTATACAAAATTTCGAGGAACTTGCTACGAATGCAGTATTAATACCAAATCGAACTCTCTTACGAAAATTGCACAGATGCTTGTATAGCTACACTACCCAACGTGTTTGAACGTTTTTTGTGTCAAACAACAGAACAAAACAAATATGGTGCAACTGATAACAACGCCCCTATGCCCACGGAATCGAACAAATATATTTGCAATCACTGTAACATGATCACAGTCAGTTTCTGACAAATGTGTCTATTCAGTGAAAATAAAGTGGGAAACTCACTGCAGGGCAGTTTGAAAGAAGCTGTACTGCACAATGCACGAGGAAAATGTGATGTGAGCAAGGGTCAAGCCAGGGAGATCATATTACGTGTGGGAAAGATGAGAAAATACAATGAGCACACACACATGCGTGCTCACACACACGCACGCATGCAGACACTGGATATCATTACACTATGAGATGGTCATCGCGGTGAGCAACAATGCAACATTAACCACCTACCATTTTAGTGAAGAGATACATTCCTAACAAACCAGCCCAAATGTCCATCAGACAATGTCAGTGTTTGTAATTGTAAGTGACCAAACAGATAGCTGTAAGCCTTGCCAGTATCCTCACCACGAAGTCCTAGTTAGGATCTGGTTAGGGCAGAGAAGGGCTGGAGAGGAAGACGCCTGACGTTTCTCCTGTAAGACGAGTTGACATTGTCTGGCCAGGTCATGGACAGAAAGCCACGTAATTTTTGTGAGTCCGGGAAATGGAATGCCAGAAACGGAATGTTGAATACATGTTGTCTACAATAACTGAGCGTGACAGGGAGATACCCCAAAACTCCCTAACCCCACCATCCCTGCCTCTCCCTAAAAGTAACCTTCATACATTATTTCAATCCAACTTTTTTTTTTTTTTTTTTTTTTTTAGGATTACAGCAATAAAACCAGACTCAAGAACCATGAAGGCAGTTGCAAGAAAAAAATTCACACACACACACACACACACACACACACACACACACACACACACACACACACACACACAAATACATATATACATACATACATACGTATGTACATAAGTACATACGTACGTACGTACATACATACATAGAAAAGAAAACAAAAGGAAAAATCCAAACCCCACGGCATTTCTCTCCGTTAGTTTGAAAACAGCAACAACAAAAACAACAATAAAAAGGTAACGTGTTACTTTCAACAACGTTTCATTGCAATCACACTATCATATTTCCAAGAACTCTCTCTCTCTCTCTCTCTTTCTCGCTCTCTCTCTGTTCGTGTGTGTGAAAGAAATTGATGAACTCATGCTCAGACAGATGAGTTGTTATGTGTGTTCTCCTGATGTCACGATTACGCAACCCGTCGGCAGTGTACAATCCTGAAACCTGTACTCAGCGCAGCTTAGATATCCTGCTTAAGGCAACTCTAAGTTTTAGACCAGGATTTGAATTTTTGTGTGACAGTCTGCATGAGTTTCATTCTTTGCCATGTCAACGAGAAAATTCTGTACGACATCTTACATTGAATAAAAGTAACATGCCAGTGGTCTGAGTGGCCATCACTGTAATTTTCGTTTGCAATTCGTAAAACCTTCAGTCAAACCTCTGTCCTTCCTTGGTTACAGCAACCAACAGATATGTTTTATCACTACCACCAGCAGCTGTGGCGAAGTAACTAGCGTGCTGACTCCCGGCT
>CM065743.1:38681548-38684048 GCA_033310375.1 Conus canariensis
GTATGTGTGTGTGTGTGGTGTGTGTGTGTGTGTGTGTGTGTGTGTGTGTGTGTGTGTGTGTTGTGTGTGTGTGTGTGTGGTGTGTGTGTGTGTGTGTGTGTGTGTGTGTGTGTGCAGTGTGTAAATAGCCTCTGCAGAATGAAAAAGAATCCTATAAAACGTAAACAACTTACCCAGAGCTTGAAGAAACGTCGAGTTTTTGATACTGATGAGGAAAGCCGACCTTTTCTGCTGGACAAATCCAGATGATTTTCGTACTGAAAATGCTGCCTGGCGACTGCGACTACAAAGACAATGTTTAACTCAAAATGAACCCTAGTCACAGAAATAATTCACAATGTACAACCAGGAAGTACGTGTTGTAGGGTAGATACTGTGTCGACGCTCAACGTGTACACAGCTCAGTCACACAGAAGAATGTGCGCCTTCGAACTGACACCCATCGTAGTCTCCATAATAATAATGAGCTGGATCCAAATTTAGGGTGATCGTAAGCATAAGAATCGCATTGTATGAAAAACAATCTCTTCAAAGGGTTTAGACTTTTTTTCAATACTCTCTCTCTCTCTCTCTCTCTCTCTCTCTCTCTCTTCCTTTTGATAACTAATAGCAGGGTCGCTGTCTACGTATCTCCGAGTGTGTGTGTGTGTGTGTGTGTGTGTGTGTGTGCGCTCTCTCTCTCTCTCTCTCTCTCTCTCTCTCTCTCTCTCTCTCTCTCTCTCTCTCCTCTCTGGAAAGGGGAGAGAATGCCTGATGCTACCCGTATCAAAGGATTACATAGATCGTGTTACTTTGGAGGCATACATGTAGGGTGGGGGAGGGGGGGGGGGGGGCGTTAGTGCATATTTCAAAGTTCCTTACATCTATTACAGACAACATCGAGCGCCTTTCTACTAAGAAAATTTTAATGAAAAGAAAGTGCAGCAGAGACCAGAATAATGCAGAAAGGCGATGCACAAAGGCGTCATTGACTTCAGCAATACCCATTGTCCCGACAAACCTCTTTGTCCTTTGAATTCGAATTTAACCAATCGTTCGCATTATTATCCAAGCGTGCGCGCGCGTCTTTGTGTGTGTGTGTGTGTGTGTGTGTGTGTGTGTGTGTGTGTGTGTGTGTGTGTGTGTGTGTGTGTTTGTTTGTGCGCGTGCGCGCGCACGCGTGTACCTCTCTCTTCTCTCTCTCTCTCTCTCTCTCTCTCTCTCTCTCTCTCTCTCTCTCTGTATGTGTGTGTGCTTGCATGCGTGCGTACGTTTGCATATATTCGCGCATGTGTGTGTGTGTGCGTGTATGTGTGTGTGTGTGTGTGTGTGTGGTGTGTGTGGGGTGTGTGTGTGTGTGTGTGTGTTGTTTTTTGTTCATTGTTGTTTTAGTTGTTGTTGTTGTCGTCGTTGCTAGTGTGGTGTGGTTTGGTGTGTAGTGTGGAGTATGTGTGTGTGTGTGTGTGTGTGTGTGTGTGTGTGTGTGTGTGTGTGTGTGTGTGTGTGTGTGTGCGTGTGTGTGTGTGTATGAGAGAGAGAGAGAGAGAGGAGAGAGAGAGAGGGGGGGGAGGGAGAGTGCATGTGTTTCTGTGTGTTTGGTGGAGTTGTTATGGTCGTCGCAATTGTTGTGGCGTGGTGTGGTGTGGTGTGTGTGTGTGTGTGTGTGTGTGTGTGTGTGTGTGTGTGTGTGTGTGTGTGTGTGTGTGTGTCATTCATTTAACGTCTTTCCACTAAACGTAATATTAGACGGAAAAAAAGAAGAAAAAATCGTGCCGAAAGAGAGAGATGGGGAAAGAAAGAGCGTATGTGCTTATGCTTGTGCACGCACACGTATGTGTGCATGTGCGTGTGCTCGTGTGTGTGTATGCGAGTGTGTTTGAGTATGTTTGTGTGCATATGTGTGCTTATATGAGTGCTTATATGAATAATAATGGTAATTACAAAACACTTGATTTTTTCAAATAAGTTTGAAAGGGAAAAAAGCTAAAATTTTAACAAAACTAATTAACAACCATCTAGGCACAGAAACTTAATCTTTCTCAGTCCTTGTCAATTTTGAGCTTTGTACATTATTCCATCTTCCCTCCCCACACATATCCCTCATCCCCGCTACACACACAAAAAAGGAACCTGTAAATACTTCCCCAATGGAGTGCGCTCTAAGCATATAAAAAACTCATATGTTAGAGCTGGTGACTCAAAGATGGTCTGTGCACTATTTTGCCTCAACACTGGAATTATTTTTTTCATGTCTTGACATGTAACAATATGATCACGTGTTATTTTCTTTTACATAAACATACTATGTTTTTAACATATTTTGTTTTAAAAGCATCAAGTTTCCACCTATACATCAATGAAAGTATATTTTTTATTTAAACTAAAATTATGTTGAATGATTTTAATATCAAAAATATCAAACTGATTTTGATTGTCATGTTCTATCATTCTATCTTTGAAAGTTTTCGAAATATATGTTTTAACTAAATTGCATTGCTCATGTACCGATAAGGGTAGTTTA
>CM065743.1:38694048-38704048 GCA_033310375.1 Conus canariensis
ACAGCTCCGCAGATTAATTGGAATTATGGTGGCCTATTCAGCTGTTAAAGTTTAACATTCTGCGCACACGTTGATGACGATACCAGTCAAGTCATGCCAGCAGCTCCACTCACCTTTAGAGCAGTATGTGGGAGTTTTACCGCTCTATTCATCAACTTCATGCATCTGAGAGCAAACCGGAAGAAGGCCATGTTTTGCTGACCTTGAGAGTTCGGCAGAGGTCAACTGGTGTCGTCGTGGGAATGTTGCTGACACTTCTGTTCTGGGGGGACCTTTTACACCGGTGTGGTGACGTTGCAAAGAACCCTGAACCAGTTCAAGGCAAGGAAACGCGACAGTCACGACTGACCTCTGCTGGGAAGATTATCAGCAAGGACAGCGTGGATTCCCCTAGACGCCAATCTACGGACGGAAAAGCTGACCACACTGTCAACGAGGTGATGGACACTTTGTTAAAAATGAACAAGGACCTAAACACAAAGTTCGACATATTGCAAGGAGACATCAAGGAATTGAAAGAAGAATTTAGAACTCAGAAATACAAAATGGCGACACTGGAAGAGGAGGTTTTGTCGTTAAGACAAGCAAAGAAGTTTTGCAATGTGAAAATGAAATGTTCAAAGCTGGGTCTGAAAATCGTGAGTGCAGAACCGATGAACTTGAAGACAGATCGAACCGAAACAACCTCATATTCCATGGAATACCTCGCAAAGACAATGAAACGTGGAAGGATTGTGAAGACAGTGTCAGGGAACGGATTGTGGACCAACTGGAACTGACAGGAGAGTGTCAATTCGACCGTGTGCACCGTGTATCCTCCAAGAAGGACTCTCCGATTGTGGCTAGGTGTACATTTTTCAAAGACAAAGAAGACATTCTGAGAGCTAAAGGTAAGCTGAAAGGCACATCTATTTTCGTTGGAGAGGACTTCAGTAGAAGAGTCAGAGACATTAGGAAAAAAAACTGGGTCCTTATTTAAAAGAGGCAAGAGAGGCTGGGAAAAGAGCCAGTATGGTCTTTGACCACCTTATTATCGAAGGAACCAAATTTTACCTCAGTGCTAATGGAAACCTTGTTCAGACAAAATAGGGATTAGGCCGGCCGAATGTGTTAAAAAGAAATTTAGCTTCTAGTATTTCTAATTTCAACGTCGCAGAGTTTACACAGGGGGTCCCCGAACAAGTTACACCGGTCGAGTATGTATTAACAACAGATGTGTAACCATGTGCTTTCTGTCGTTGGTGAACCTGTTAACGTGCCGCTGAAATTAGTGTGGTTTGAAGAAAATTGGTCACATTCATTAGGGGGCCGTATTGAAAGTGTTTTTGAAAAAAAAGCTAACAGTAGAAAGTATGGCACAAAGAATTTTCATGTAAATATAAACAAGAATATTCATTTGTTTGCACTGGAATATAGCTAGTATTTTGTCAAAATTGAATGACAAAGATTTCACTTCCCATCTTTCATCTTTTCACTTTATTTGTTTAGTAGAGACATTTGTTGATAGCATTGATCCACTAGCATTGTCTATTGTAAACCAGCAGTAAAGCTGTCCAAACAGGGGAGATGTTGGGGGAGGGGGGGGAGGGTCTCATTAAAAACGAAGTTGTTAATCATGTAACGGAAAGAACAGTTGAACACGGGATTTTCCTTTTTTTTCTGTAAACAAACCATTGTTTGGTACTGATAAAGATATTCTTTATATTTTTTGTTATATCCCACCAGAACATTCTCCATATTATAACTCTAGTAGTATAGATAGTGATATAGAATTACTTGAAGATATTCTTATTCATATCACACTAAGAGATGATATGTATATTTTGGTGTGTGGGGACTTTAACAGTAGATCAGGAGATACATTTCCGAGGATTAATGGTGTTTTTGGCAACACTGCTGTAGATGATGAGATCAACGAAGGGATGATTCGAAATTGGAAAGATAAAGTAATGACTTCATATGGAAGAAAATTTTTAAACCTTTCTACTTCATTGGGAATATGTATGCTGAATGGTGTTTGTGATGGAGATAGAGATGGTCTTTTACTTACATTTCTGATACTGGCAGTAGTTGAATGATTATTTTTTGGCATGTGATGACTTTTTCTCTGTTTTGCATTTTGTGAAATTCATGTGATGGAAAGGACAGAACACAGAATTAGAATGAATCTGAATTGTTAAACTGTAGATCAAAGGAAACATGTGCCATTGAGAGGTATAGATAAAAAGTGGAATATGCTGAACAGTCCATTGAAGCTATGAGTCATCAGGATTTTCAAGATACTATAAGTTGTGCAGCTTACATGATTACAGCTTACATGATTGATGCAGACATAGATACAGCTCTGGAATCATTTAATGACTGTATTTTGCAACATGCTGGTTGTATGAAAGAAAAGATTTATTTTGAAAGATCTGGTGTCTTCTGTCAGTAATCAGTACAAATGTTGGCAGTTCGCAGAATTGTTCCCAAGCGGCGTGGTATATACAATAACATTAGTACTGATGACTGTGCTTTGCATTTTAAGAATATTCTTGACAAGCACGTTGATAATACAAGTTTAGAAGAGGAGTATGGTTATTCAGTTGAAGACAATGAAGATAGATGGTTTTATCAGCCAATTACGAAAGAAGAAGTCATTGGTGCATTGGGGGAAATTAAAGAATTCACAATCAGCGGGTCCAGATGGAGTAATAGGTGAATTTTTAAAGTTTTCTAGTGATCATGTTGTTATGTTCTTGGTTAGGTTGTTTAATGCTCTGTTTGATAAAGGTGTAAATCCTGAGCAATGGACAGAATCCATAATTTGTACATTACATAAAAAGGGAGATGCAGATGATCCTAATAATTACAGGGGCATATGAGCAATGTGAGCAATGTGAGCAGTAATATTTGCAGTTCAATAATTAATGTAAGACTGCAAAAATGGATTGAAAAAAATAATACCACTGGTGAATATCAGGCTAGATTTAAGCAGAATCACTCAACAATAGATCATATTTTCACACTTTTGGCGTCAGTTCAAAAGCAGTTAGTGAACAATAGAAAGTTATATGTTGCATTTATAGATTTTTAAAAAGCTTTCGATTCCATATTAAGAAAACTTTTGTGGCCAATACTTGTCAAAGATGGAATAAGGGGTGAAATGTATGCATGTATAAGAAGTATGTATGATACTGTTAAAGCAAGAATAAGAAATAAGGATGATTTGACAGATTTTATTACTTGTTCAAGAGGGGTAAAACAAGATAATGTGTGCAGTCCAGTTTTGTTTTCTTTTTTTGTTAACGAACTTGCGTTAGAAATAATTGAAACTGGAAGGCATGGAATAACATTTTCTCCTGATTTCTCTAAGTTGTTTATTTTGTTGTTTGCATATGATATTATTTTGATGCCAGAAACAGTGGGTGGACTTACAAACTCAGTTGAATAGTTTGTATACAGCATCCAGTTATCTGGAATTCACGGTGAATATGAATAAAAGTAACATTATAGTTTCCAAGAAAGGTGTTTTCTTAGCTTCAAGGGAAAATGGATATATGGTTTCAACAGAAATGAAAGTTGTTAGCAACTATAAGTATCTAGGTATGTGCTTTTCAACCAAACTTAGTTTCTATGCAGCATGTGACGAATTGGTGAGTAAAGCTAAACGAGCATTAATAGCAATTCAGAGAACATTGTATAAACTTGAGAATAATTCACCTGAACTGGGTTTTTTTTAAGCTATTTGATGCCCAAATGCAGCGTATAGTACAGTATGGCGCTGAAATAAGGGCTTTGGATAAGGCGGCTTTAGAAATAGAAAAGGTACACACACATGGTCTTAAAAACATTCTTAGGTGTAGATATAAGAACACCGAACGATTTCTTGTATGGCGATCTGGGTAGATACTCTATATACTTAAACTCATATGTATGTTGCATTAAATTCTTGTTAAAGCTGACCCGTATGGGGGAACATAGATTACCATATAAGGCATATAGAGTGTTATGTTATCTTGACGAAACGGGGAAGCGTTCGTGGGTTACAAATGTTCGTACAACTTTAAACAAATATGGATTTTCTTATGTTTGGGATAATCAGGGTGTAGAGTCGGTTTCAATGTTCATTTAAAGAATTTAGACAGATAATAACTGATTGCGGGTGGCAGGAATGGGACAATTATACGCAAACAAGTGAGAGATCAGATTTTATAGAACGTTTAAAAATAGTTATCCAATGGAGCCCTATGTGTCTATGAACGTAAATGAATTTGTAAAGAATGCCCTATGTAAATTTAGATTTGGAGTTTCATCTATATTCACACATTCTTTAAGGTATACAAGAACAACTGAGTTACAGTTGTTATGTCCACTATGTTCATCTGCTGAGGAAGATGGGATCCATTTTGCCCTTATTTGCCCAGCTTACAGCGATTTAAGAAAAACATTTCATTAAAAAATAGTACATGAATCCATGAATGCTCAGGTTGTGCCTTTTACTTTCATCATCTAACATTGTAACGATGCAAAACTTGTCATTGCGCTTATATAGAGCCTTTGCAAGACGTGCCGTCGTCATAAACTAAATACTACTACTTTGCTTTGTACTGGTTGACAGGTATTTACACTGTGTGTGATTATCGTGTGTAACTGTATTTTGATTGAGGCCCCATCAGAATGGGCCACTGGCCTTCTGATTAAAGAATTCATTCATTCATTCATTCATTCATTCATTCATTCATTCTCTCTCTCTCTCTCTCTCTCTCTCTGAAACACAAACACACACACACACACACACACACACACACACACACACACACACACACGCACACACACACACACACACACACACACAAAGAGAGAGAGAGAGAAGAGAGAGAGAGAGAGAGAGAGAGTTATATTCCTTTGTAAAATATTGACATACAACAAGCTGTGAAGGAAAATAATTAGACAACTACAATGCATCAATAATGTCAACTCCCCCCCCCCCCCCCCCCCCACACCATTTTCATGATGTGGTTACAAAGCAAGCCGAGGACAAACAGTACTACAATCAGTTATCAGTTAGCGATATGAATTCCTAGCATCAATAATCATAACATTTATCATGATGTGCGTATGTGTGCGTGTGCGTGTGCATGTGCGTCCGCGCGCGCGTGCGCGCGCGCGTGTGTGTATGTGTGCGAGCGTGCGTGCGTGCGTGTGTGTGTGTGTGTGTGTGTGTGTGTGTGTGTGTGTGTGTTGTGTGTGTGTGTGTGTGTGTGTGTGTGTGAGAGAGAGAGAGAGAGAGAGAGAGAGAGAGAGCGAGAGAGAGAGAGCGCGCGCGCGCGCGCGCGCGAGAGAGAGAGAGAGAGAGAGAGAGAGAGAGAGAGAGAGAGAGAGAGAGAATGCCATCATAATCCTCCTCCCCCTTCCCCCACTTTTAAAAAACTAATCATACACTGCACAAAACTAGAATTATTAACTAAGAGGTGTTACATCAATGATCAGCCGTAAATACGAGAGAAGAGAGAGAGAGAGAGAGAGAGAAGAGAGAGAGAGAGAGAGAGAGAGAGAGAGAGGGAGAGAGAGAGAGAGTATTATCATTTTTCTTATCCAAAATATTAATTAATATGCTAAACATTACTGTGGAATTTGTATAAAGACACACACAACACACACACACACACACACACACACAACACACACACACACACACACACCACACACACCACACACACACACACACTCACACACACACACACACCACACACAACACACACACACACAACAACACACAACAACACAGCAACAGAGAAGAGAGAGAGAGAGAGAGAGAGAGAGAGAGAGAGGAGAGAGAGAAGGAGGAGAAGCGAGAGAACTGAAAGCTTGTAATTTTATTCGACAGGGATTATTGTTATGTACAAGAAGTACAAATCAATCACGTTATCTCTCTCTCTCACTCTCTCTCGTCTCTCTCTCTCTCTTCTCTCTCTCTTCTCTCTCTCTCTCTCTCTCTCTCTCTCTCTCTCTCTCTCTCTCTCTCTCTCTCTCTCTCTGAATAGTCTGGCGTGTCTGGCGTGTAATACTCAAATGCCTATTCAGATCTTCCAAGACGCATGAATGGACACACGAACAAACATGTTTTATTGGCAGTGGCGCATGTTTGGGGTATGGGTACGTGCAATAAATGTTGGTATTTTTTTCAACTAGAAATGAATGTTTGCCATAAACTCTGGGCAAGTTTCTCGACGCGTTCCTACAAAGCAAACACACACAGATGATTATGAAACGACCAAATAACTTAGTGGTGGTAGTGACAATGGCGGTGGTGGTATTGACAATGGTGGTGGTGGTAGTGACAATGGTGGTGTGGTAGTGACAATGATGGTGGTAGTGAGAAAGGTGGTGGTGGTATTGACAATGATGGTGGTGGTAGTGACAATGGTGGTGGTGGTATTGACAATGGTGGTGGTGGTATTGACAATGGTGGTGGTGGCAGTGACAATGGTGGTGTTGGTAGTGACAAAGGTGGTGGTGGTAGTGACAATGGTGGTGGTGGTAGTGACAATGGTGGTGTTGGTAGTGACAATGGTGGTGGTGGTAGTGACAAAGGTGGTGGTGGTAGTGACAAAGGTAGTGTGGTAGTGACAAAGGTGGTGGTAGTGACAATGGTGGTGGTGGTAGTGACAAAGGTAGTGTGGTAGTGACAAAGATGGTGGTAGTGACAATGGTGGTGGTGGTAGTGACAAAGGTGGTGGTGGTAGTGACAAAGGTAGTGGTGGTAGTGACAAAGGTGGTAGTAGTGACAATGGTGGTGGTGGTAGTGACAATGGTGGTGGTGGTAGTGACAATAGTGGTGGTGGTAGTGACAATAGTGGTGGTGGTAGTGACAAAGGTAGTGTGGTAGTGACAAAGGTGGTGGTTGTGACAAAGGTGGTGGTGGTAGTGACAATAGTGGTGGTGGTGGTAGTGACAATAGTGGTGGTGGTAGTGACAATGGTAGTGGTGGTGGTAGTGACAATAGTGGTGGTGGTAGTGACAATGGTAGTGGTGGTGGTAGTGACAATAGTGGTGGTGGTAGTGCAATAGTGGGGGTGGTATGACAATGTGTGTGGTAGTGACAATAGTGGTGGTGGTAGTGACAATAGGGTGGTGGTAGTGACAATGTGGTGGGTAGTGACAATGTAGTGGTGTGGTAGTGACAATAGTGGTGGTGGTAGTGACAATGGTAGTGGTGGGAGAAGCAGTAGATGTAGAAGTTGGAGTAGTAGAAGTCAGAAGAGGATTAACGTTATCATTTTTAATGTCATTGGTTGTATTGCTTTGATATTCATGATGCTGCCGCTGCTGTTGTTCCTGTTTGTGCTGGTATGTTTGTTGTTGCTGTTGTTGTGGTGTTATCATTGTTATTATAAATATCATAATGATCATCATTATATAAATTATTATTATTATTACTATTATTGTTGTTGTTGTTGTTGTTATTATTATTATTATTATCATTGTCATTATTAATATAATGATCATCATCATTACTATTACCATTGTTATCATCGTTATTATTATCATCATCATCATCATCATCATCATCATCATTACTATTGTCATTGTTATCATCGTCATTATAATTAGTGTTTTTAATATTATTATCATCATCATCATCATTACTATTATCATTGTTATCATCGTCATTATTATTATTATTATTTTTATTATTATTATTATTATCATTATTATATTATTATTATAATAATAATTATTATTATTATTATTATTAACACTCTTACTTTTACTGTTACTATTATTATTGTTATTATCATTGTTTCAGATGAATATGCTGATTCTTCTCGTCTTCTTTTTTGCTACTAAAGAAAGTAAGTACCACTTGCTTTCCTTTGTTTAGAAATGTGTGTGTGTGTGTGTGTGTGTGTGTGTGTGTGTGTGTGTGTGTGTGTGTGTGTGTGTGTGTGTGTGGTGCACGCGCTCGCGCATGTGTGTGTGTGTGTGTGTGTGTGTGTGTGTGTGTGTGAGCGCGCGTGCGCGCGCGCGCGCGTGTGTGTGTGTGTGTGTGTGTGTGTGTGCACACGCTCGCGCATGTGTGTGTGTGTGTATGTGTGTGTGGTGTGTGTGTTGTGTGTGTGTGTGTGCGTGCGTGCGTGCGCGCGCGCGCGCGCGTGTGTGTGTGTACCCGCACTCACGAGCACATTCAAGCATGTGATAAATAACAAAAAAACCAATGCAAGCCTTCGTTGTGTCAGACGTAATGATTACAGTGAGGACAGGACTCGTGTCAGTCTGGCCGCCTTGTCCTAAACCATTGCCACCGTCGTCCAGTGTGAAGAGGTCACTCAGAGAAGAGTGCAGTGGATGGATTTGGGATGCTGTAGTCCCTTTGGAAGTTCACATCAATAATGCCTGTAAACCCTGACTTTACCAAGTATTTCAATATGGCTTCGTAAAACAACCAACTGAACATCATTTTCAGTTACTCTGTATTTCAGGTCTGGTCTGGAGTCAGTACATGTACTGCCCTGCCCAAGACTGGACCCTGGGCTCCACCATCACCTTGAGATGTTACCTGCCTAGAGAGGACATCTCTTCCAAGGGTGTAGAATATTTCAATGACAGAGTTACTTTCAAGAGACAGCCGTTTACTGGTTCACCTTCCGACAGATGCACAGTGAACAACGTCACCACCACATCATGCACATCCTCCAGCAGTGAGTGTGGCTGTGAACCCGCCAATGCTACTTACTTCATTGTTCACCACACCTTCACTGTTGACGCTGATGATGACGGTACCTGGGATTGCTCTGTGGGCTGCCTCAATGATAGTTCTGTAGAACATCTGACGTTCACCAGTGACAACTGTGATAACAGGGAGGTGGTGGGTAAGTGTGTGTGTGTGTGTGTGTGTGTGTGTGTGTGTGTGTGTGTGTGTGTGTGTGTGTGTGTGTGTGAGAGAGAGAGAGAGAGAGAGAGAGAGAGAGAGAGAGTGTGTGTGTGTGTGTATGTGTGTGTGTGCACGAATGAATGCATGAGAGAGAGAGAGAGAGAGAGAGAGAGAGAGAGAGAGAGAGAAGAGAGAGAGAGAGAGAGAGAGATCTATACGAACATCTTAATATGATTTAGCCATTTAAGGCTCATTCACAAAATGACTGGGAACTAGGAAGCGTCTTTGGAAAGGGAGATGGAGTGGGGAAAGGCTGGGTGGGGTGGAGAGGAGGGGGAGAGAATGGAACGTACAAAAAAGAATGTTAGAAATAAAGCAGAGTCGTGATAACTGGCCTGTATAAACGTTCATGGGGCCTTGCATTGCATATCACGGTATTAATGTACACAATGGCAACGGGACTGTAACCTCATGCAGTTATAGGCATAGATCCACAGTCAAAATGGCTCCTTTATAAGTTTTCCATCGTCGACTTCTTTGCTCTGGTTGGAGTTGTTTCATTTGATTTTACCACAAACAGGAAGAAGACTGTCCACTTTCTTACCTCTTTCCTGTAGACTTGTCAATACTTGTGTATAACAGTGTTTTTGTTGACAAGATCCTATCTTTTTCATCACTTTCCGCAGCAAGCCTTTCAATGTCTTTACCACACATGTTTTCGTTTCTTACATTCAATCTGATTTTGTGCTCTGTTTCAATCAACTGCATCGATTTTGAAACAAATTCCGTAGCGTCACGTTCGCATTCAGTTTCGCATCTTTCGGCATTTTTACTCCAAGACTCGGAGTTAAACCTTTCTGGTACACAGATCTATTCACTGGTCACCAACACCAACTGCACACCAGTGTCATGCAGTGTCATGTCCATTTGCTGTTCAGTGTACTGCGTCCCACACAGAGACAAGGAAACAGAGGACAGCAAATGATGCTCATTGTCTTCGGTATGTTCGTCAGAGTAAACAATGTTCTCCCTGTTAGTACCAGCATCATAGAACGTACTGCGCAGAGTTCCCCCCCCCCCCTCCCCGGACACACACACATTCACGTACAAGCGTGCACATGCATTTATGAGAGGAGAGAGAGA
>CM065743.1:38714048-38716548 GCA_033310375.1 Conus canariensis
TTTATGACATTGTCTGTATGAGGTTTACATTGTGGTATGATACAGATAAGTGTGTTGTGTAGTGACGGGTGGGGGCTCGGAGTCAAGTTAAATAAAAGTTGATTACTTTCTATGAAATGTTATTGGTTTCCCGTCACATTTGTGCGGACCCGATGTGAGTGACAGAGTGCGTGTGCCTATGCGAGAGCACATTTTGGTTGTGAAAGCGTAAATACTTCTGTCTATAACCCCCTGCATCCCTGAATATAAAAATCATATTTTAATAACGAGGGGGAGCGTCGGAGACCAGTCACAATCTCTAATGTCGATCCAGGTCTTTTTGTTACCCTCTTTTGCTGTCCCGTTTTCTGTGCCACTTAAGTGGCATTGCACTCACTTGCTCATTCCGACCTCCCATCCACAGCAACAGTCTCACTCACGTCGCTCATTCCGACCTCCCATCCACAGCAACAGTCTCACTCACGTCGCTCATTCCGACCTCCCATCCACAGCAATAGTCTCACTCACGTCGCTCACTCCGACCTCCCATCCACAGCAACAGTCTCACTCACGTCGCTCACTCCGACCTCCCATCCACAGCAACAGTCTCACTCACGTCGCTCACTCCGACCTCCCATCCACAGCAACAGTCTCACTCACTTCGCTCATTCCGACCTCCCATCCACAGCAATAGTCAAGACCGGCCCACTACAGTTCCAGCATTGGCAATCGACAATAATTATGACCTGCAATAATAATCATTTGGTTGCAGAGTTAGCATGAGTGAGCTCTTTCTCTGGAGGGCGCCACCACGTCCGTCCAACGAGAGCCCCACGCACTTGCCAAACCGGTGACCCCGACAGAAACAAATCAAGGCCACAGACATGGAGAATATATCGAAGCTTAGGTCACCATGAGAGCAGGACATGAAGGGCTGTAGGATTTGAGACTGACCGATGAAGATTAGGATGATGAAGATGATACTACGGATTTCCATACCAGTCTCAGACTTTATGACAGGATTGCACTCTACGCTTACTTTCATAATGATATATCCTGGCGTCAACCAGGCCCGATAGATGCAAACACCTGCAGTGTTGGTCAGAAAATTTGACGCATTCACTAAATGGATGAAACTGTGCTGTGTAGTCCCACTCTTCCCGATTGAACCAGTAGCGAACGCAACTCTGGGCTGGAGCCGGTTGGGGCAGACAAATCCCGCAAATAAATGACTCTTATGCGAATCACATCGATGACCTCCTATCCAGGAGTTTGCGATGCTAACCACTGTGCCACGGTAGCTAGTGTAATGCCAGTTTTTTTTTTCTCTTCTTTCTCCACGCTTTTTTTTAATCAGTTAACATAAGAGCTTAGATATGCGCAGGAAGAAGGCAATGCACAGAGACTTTCACACATGTATTGTGGGCGTGTTGAGTGTTATAGGTGTGGCCATGCATGAAATAGTCATGCTGAGTGTTGTAGTTGTGGCCATGCATGAAATAGTCATGCTGAGTGTTGCAGGTGTGGCCATGCATGAAATAGTCATGCTGAGTGTTGCAGGTGTGGCCATGCATGAAAGAGTCATGCTGAGTGTTGCAGGTGTGGCCATGCATGAAATAGTCATGCTGAGTGTTGCAGGTGTGGCCATGCATGAAATAGTCATGCTGAGTGTCGCAGGTGTGGCCATGCATGAAATAGTCATGCTGAGTGTTGCAGGTGTGGCCATGCATGACAGAGTGATTGTGAGTGCTGTAGATATGGTCATGCATGGGAGATTCATGGTAAGTGTTGTAGGTATAACCCTGCATAAAAGACACATGCTGATTCTTGCAGGTATGGTCATACATGAGAGAGTCATGGTGAGTTATGTGGATATGGTCATGCATGACAGAGTCATGGTGAGCGTTGTAGGTATGGTCACGCATGACAGAGTTAAGGTCAGTGTTGTAGATATGGTCATGCATCACAGGGTCTTGATGAATGTTGTAAGTGTGGTCACGAATGACAGTCATAGTGGGTGTTGTAGGTGTGGCCAAAAATGAAGAGTGATGGTGAGTGTTGTAGATATGGTCATTCATGAAAACGTCATTGTGAGTGTTGTAGGCATGGCTATGCATGGCAGTCATTGTGAGTGTTGTAGGTATAACCATCGTAGTCATGATCAGTGTTATAGGTATGCTCATGCACGACAGAGTCTTGGTGAGTGTTGTAGGTGTGGTCATGCACGACAGAGTCTTGGTGAGTGTTGTAGGTGTGGCCATGCATGAAAGGTACATGCTGAGTGTTAAGGGTAGGACCATGCATGACAGAGTCATGGTGAGTGTTGTAGGTATGGTCATGCACGAAAGAGTCATGGCGAGTGTTGTAGGTATGGTCATGCATGAAGAGTTATGCTGAGTGTTGTAGGTATCGTCATACATGAAAGACTCAAGCTAAGGGTTGTAAGTAAAGTCATGCATGTGAAAGTCATACTGAGTGTGGTGCGTATGATCATACACGAGTCACGGTGAGTGTTGTAGGT
>CM065743.1:38724048-38729048 GCA_033310375.1 Conus canariensis
ATTAAGTGATTCAGGCTCTGTACCACATTTAATGTCAAACTTACATTTGTCAGTGGTGATCAGTACATCGGTATTTCACAACAATGCTGCACTTTTGATGGACATGTTGAGTTATTTCTTGTGATAAGAAAAAAAAAAAACACCCTATTTTAGCTATGAAATATCTGCATGTGTGTTGGACATTCTAGCAACAGACCTAATCTTGTGGAAATACACGGGATATATCATCCACCCAGTGTTGAAATAGTGGGTCTGTTTGTTTTGTAAGTCAACGTACAGGTCTGTGAGCATCAGGGAATCTTATTTACGAAAAGATCTTTTTGCCAAACTTGCGAGAAAAGTTCTTTTTTGTTTTTGTTTTTTTTCCTTTTGTGTCCAAGAAACCTGTCTTTGATTTGAATTGAAATATGGCTGTATAATTACGTTAAATTGTAGGAGAAAAAAATGTCATGCAAATAATGTAAAAGGTTAGTAATTAATTAAAAAAAAGGGGGGAACGCTGTTTTGTTTTGTCCGACTGGTTGTGCGTCAGTGTCGAAGTGGGATGACTGCCGGCGGTAATTAAAACAAATCTGAAGAAAAATTCTTGGTGAGTCCGCCAAAAAGCAAAGAAAAACCAGTCGCAAGGCAAGTTGTCTTGTAACTTGTCTGTCCTTGTTTTTGGCGGACTCACCAACATTTTTTTTTTCTGTCCCAACTTCTGTGCTACCTCAGTGGCAGTGCACCCACGCCGCTCATTCCGACACCCGTCCACAGCCATAGCCCGGTCGGTCCCGCCTCAGCCATGGCACTGGCAATCCACAGGGAGCAGTCAATGTCAAGTCATCAAGAGGCAACCCACCGGAGGAGACACTGCACTACCGCCAAGTCATTTCGATGGTGTTCAGTGGCGCCTGTTCAGATCCAACATACGCAGGACACCAGCTACTAAGTCCCCTAATGACGACAATGATTGCTTAGTCGCGGAGCCTCGTGAGTGAGCTCTCCCTCCGGAGGGCGTCACCACGTCCGTCCAGCGACAGCGCCCATGGACTTGCCGATACCGGTGACCCCGACGGAACTAAACCCAGGCCACAGATGTGGCGAGGACATCGAAACTGAGGTCACCATGAGAGCAGGGCATGAAGGCCACAGACTTTAAGACTTTTTCTTTGTGCTGATCGATGAAAATGAGATGATGAAGATGATGCTACGGATTTCCATTTCGGTCTGAGACTGTGTGACAGGGCTGTACTCTACGCTTCCTTTCATAACATATCCCGGCGTCAACCAGGCCCGAGTCATACAGACATCTGCTGTGCTGGTCAGGAAATCTGAGCAACACTCTCAGAGACGCATCCATTAGATGGATGAAAGTCGACTGTGTGGTTCCAGTGTGGTCCCAGTCTCCACAACTGAGCCCGTAGCAAACTCAACTCTGGGTAGGAGCCGGTCGCGGCAGAAATATCCCACATGACTCTGATGGGAATCGAACCCACGACTCCCCAGCCGGGAGTCCGCGACGCTAACCACTTCGACACGGCAGCTAGTATTATTCTTAAAAATTAGTTGTGTGTTGACGTTGCATGGGCGAGAGTGTGACAATGAGACTTGATGACGGGCTACGTGTTGGGGTGGATTTAACCAGGCAGCAGTCATACACTCTGAACGAACATAGGAGACGTAGTAAACATGCCCATCGTGCTAACGGCAGGCAAGCTTGTAGTTCAGTATTTCCGACCTTACCCCCTCCACACAACCTTCTGCCCCGATGGGACCACATCCCACATCCTGTTCCACGTAGTCAGCCTTATGTACAAGCAGTGGGCAATGCCCCACAAACTGACCAGTCTCAGAACTCTGAGGAAAGGGTACCGGAGCTTCATCAAATGGACAGCGCTGTGTCTGTTGGACACACGAGTTCCGTGGTCTGAGAAGACCCTTCAACTGTGGCTTCCTTCCAGACTCTGGGGACTGTTGTTGGCACACCTTTTAGCCAACTGCTGGACTCTGACACTTCTCCCAAGCTGCGTGGTGTGGGCGGAGGTTCTCTAGACGGCTTTGATCAAGAGTATAGTCTTTCAGGGTAAGTGTAAGCAGTAAGGGGAAGAAGGAGAGGCAAAGCAGGTCAAGTCAGAGGTACCTATTTTAAATAGTAAATTCAAGATTCCGTCTGTTTCCCAGTGAAAACCAGAACCAGTCTGCAAAGTACAACATTTTGGCTCCCTGCAAAAGGAGAGCTCTCTCACGCTGGCACCTCGACTAAGCCATTATTGTCGTCAGTAGGGGGCTTAGTGGATGGTGGCCTGCATATGTTGGATCAGAGCAGGCA
Organism: Conus canariensis; assembly: GCA_033310375.1. Taxonomy (NCBI): domain Eukaryota; kingdom Metazoa; phylum Mollusca; class Gastropoda; order Neogastropoda; family Conidae; genus Conus; species Conus canariensis. Next base: position 38,726,360 of record CM065743.1, read on the forward strand.
CCACTGAACACCACCGAAGTGACTCGACAGCAGTGCAGTGTCTCCTCTGGTGGGTTGCCTCTTGACGACCTGACATTGACTGCTCTCTTTTGATAGCCGGTGCCAGGGCTGCTGCGGGCCGGGCCGGTGTAACAGCCCGTTCTTACTCCCCTCTGGAACTTACCCCGGGGTAAGCCTGGGCTAGCCTGCTTTTACCCCCGGGGGTCATTCTAGGACTAGTTAGAACTTACCCCCCAAGTTGAAACTTACCAACCCCCCCCCTCCCCCGGAAATAAGTTTGGGCTAGCCTGGATTTATCCCCCCCCCCTCCTCCCCAAAGGGTCAATCTAGGACTATTTGGAATCTTCCTCTGCCCCACTCCACCCTTAAAACAAGAGAGGGTTATTTAGGGTTTTCCTCTGCCTTTTCCCAATAGACAAACCCGTCCTTTAAAAGAACATGTGGGTTGGCCTGCATATTTACACCCCCTCTCCCATTTCCTATATACAGTCAGTTGGGTTTAGGCAACGTGTAGTTCTAGACTCTTCTCAATAGATTGACCTCCTACCCCCCCCTTCCCCCCCCCCCCCCCCACCCACACACACACACCCTGGTTCACTAAGAGATACGTATTGATAATTCTCGCGCTAGTAGGTGGTCAATCTATTGAAAAGAGTCTAGAACTACACATTGTCTTAACCGAACTGACTGTATATAGGAAATGGGAGAGGGGGTGTAAATATACAGGCTAACCCATTTTTTTTTCTTTTAAAGACGGGTTTGCATTTTGGGAAAAGGCAGAGGAAAACCCTGAATAAGCCTCTCTTGTTTGAAAGGTGGGGTGGGGGTGGAGGAAGATTCCGAATAGTTCTAGACTGACCCTTTGGGGAGGACGGGGGGGGGGGGGGGGGGGGGGGGGGGTAAATCCAGGCCAGCTAACTAGTCTTAGAATGACCCCTGGGGGTAAAAGCAGGCTAGCCCAGAATTACCCCGGGGTAAGTTCAAGAGCCGCCGTAGCGAAGTGGTTAGCGTGGCGGACTCCCGGCTGGGAGGTCGTGGGTTCGAATCCCATCAGAAGTCATGTGGGTTTTTCTGCCCCGACCGGCTCCTACCTAGAGTTGAGTTGCTGCGGACTCAGTTGGGAAGACTGGGACCACACAGTCGAGTTTCATCCACTTAATGGATGCGTTTCTGAGAGTGCTGCTCAAATTTCCTGACCAACACTGCAGGTGCCTGTATCTCTCGGGCCTGGTTGACGCCGGGATATATTATGAAAGGAAGCGTAGAGTACAGCCCTGTCGTGTAGTCTCAGACCGAAATGGAAATCCGTAGCATCATCTTAATCATCCTCATTGTCATCGATCAGCATAAAAAAAGAAAAAAAAAGTTTCAGAGGGGTGTAAGAACGGGCTGTTACGCCGGGCTGTAGCCGGGCTGTAGCTGTGAACAGGGGATCGGAATTAGCGGAATGGGTGCAATGCCACCAAGGTGCCACAGAAGATGGGACAACCAAAACAAACAAACAAACAAAAAAAGGTTCCACATATTCCTCTCTTCCTCACAGCAGGAAAAGCCGACAAGCAATTGGATAGAACCGTTGTAACAGCCCATTCTTACACACACACACACACACACACACACACACACACACACACACACACACACACACACACACACACACACGTACACACACACACACACACACTCTCTCTCTCTCTCTCTCTCTCTCTCTCTCTCTCTCTGGACCTTATCCCGGGGTAGGTCTGGGCTAGCCTGCTTTTACCCCTGGGGTCATTCCAGGACTAGCTGGAACTTACCCCCCCCCCCCCCTCCTAGTTGGAACCCCCCAGTCATCTACATTGTACAAGGTACACAGGCACTCAGGAGACACTAACTCGCTGTAAAAATAGTTAAAATCTCTGATTTACATTAAAGTGACCAATGGTCAGTGACACTTACAACTGGTTGTCTGTATTGCACAAGGTATACAAACACTCATGAGACACTGGTTTACTGTAAAATAGTCAATATATTTGATTTACGTCATAGTGCCCAGTGGTCAGTGGCGCTGACCACCAGTCGTCTGCATTGTACAAGGTACACTGGTACTCGGGAAACTATAATTAGCTGTGAAATATTTAAAATCTCCGATTTACGTCATAATGACCAGTGGTCAGTAGCACTGACCACTAGTCATCTGCATTGTGCAAGCTAAGGTACACAGGTACTCAAGAGACTCTAAATAGCTGTAAAATAGTTAAAGGAGGCAAACCGGGATGAAGCAACAACGGTACTTGGTCACGACACGTGGTCACAACGATATTTTGTCACAACTACGCTTGGTTACATTGGCACTTGGTCACATTGGCATGCAGCCGTCTTTCTTTCCCACGCATGCACGGGCGTACTCATACACCCGAATATTGACCCACGCATGTAAGTTAGCGCGAGAAAAAATAATACGTATCTGTTAGTGAACCAGGGTGTGTGTGTGTGTGGTGGGGGGGGGGGGGGGGGTTGGGGAAGTAGGAGGCCCATCTATTGAGAAGAGTCTAGAACTACACTTTGTTCAAACCCAACTGACTGTATACAGGAAATGGTAGAGGGGGTGTAAATATGCAGGCTAACACATTTTTTTAAGGTGGGTGTGCGTGTTGGGAAAAGGCAGAGGAAAACCCTAAGTAACTCTCTCTTGTTTGAAGGGTGAGGT
>CM065743.1:38734048-38736548 GCA_033310375.1 Conus canariensis
TCAAATATTAAATGTAAAGAGAATGAAGCAGTAAGAATGGTGTACTATCAAATATTAAATGTAAAGAGTAACCACGTGAAATTTATCAGCGAATCGGATAGTTCCTTGTTTCCTTTGTCTGATTTGGTATTAACAAAAATAATTCAAATGTCACTGGTGTAAACATATGTTCATCGATATGATAACAGTTAAGGATTTCCATGTATGTTACGAGAGAAAGAGAGTAAGAGAGAGAGAGGGAGGGAGCATGTGTGAGGGTATGCGAGTGCGTATGTGTATGCGCGGATGTGCACGTAAGTGTTGGCACTCGCAGTGACGCGCGCAGCCACGTGCGCGAGGATGTATGTTATTGATACCGGACCCTGGTAATCGGAATGACAAGTGAACTCTATTCTGTTTTTTGGTTCACGGCGTTTGTGTTTCGTCCCCGGATTGCTGATATTGCTATTTCTTGGTGAGTTTTGTGGCATATTGTTGTAGCTATAAAATTATCCTTACTGACTTTTTTAAGGCAGCTGATTTTTTTTCTGCCTTTTTTATTGTTCTTTTGGTTTTGTTGTTGTTGTCTTTGCTAACATTCATCTACAAACAGGTGTTCCTGCTGTTTGACTATTATTATACTCGTTTATCTGTAGTGTTGTGTAATCCGTAGAGTGTATTTGTAAATCAATTTCATGTATAATGAATGAATGGTTGTCTAAATTCGGCTTGAAAATAGGCTATTTAAACGTGTGTCATCTTTTAAACAAAATGTCTGATGTTCCCAACATTTTGTCCAATTCCGATAACTGTTTCCATTGTTTTTGTTTTTCAGAATCTCGACTTTCCAATATAGTGCCTGATAATTTAGTTTCAATCCAAGGTTATAATACTATAAGAAGAGATCCAAAGACAAAGCTTGAAACAGGTTTAGTGGCCTATATTCACAACTCGATTAATTATAAACAGATCAACAGTTTGGATAAATATAACATAGAATGCATATGGATAGAAATCTATGTGAAGGGTACTAAACCGATTTTGTTAGGCTGCTTATATAGAAATCCTAACGAACGTATTGAATGGTTCGATCGTTTCGAACATATGATGGAAGATGTCTCAATGCGTTCATCTGAGAGTATAGTTTTAGGAGATTTTAACATTGATCTACTTAAACCACATGATAAATGGAAACGGGTTTATGAATTACAGAATTTGACACAGCTAATTAACACACCGACAAGAAAAAAAAATCTATCCTCCGAAACACTAATTGACCACATATACGCAACAAACCCATTTAATATTATAGAAACATCTGTGCCTGTGTACGGTCTCAGTGATCACTTTCCAATGTGTCTAACATGGTCCAAAAAGGGGGTTCAAATTCCCAGAAATGTTCATAAATGTATATCTTTTCGAAGCTATAGAAAATTCGATTCTAACAGTTTCTTGTCCGATTTGTGTAACGCAAATTTTTCTGAGGTGCATCAGTACAATGACCCAGATGGAGCGCTGGCTGCTTGGTATGACATATTTATCTCTGTCTTTAACGAACATTGTGTCATCGGTAACTAAACGTGTCAAACCAAGGGGTAAGCCACCGTGGTATAATGAAAAAATCGATAAGGCCATTAATTTACGAGATATTCTATTGCAAACAAATGGTAAAGATGATAATTTTAAAAAAGTAAAGAAATAAGGTAACCGATATGAAAAGAGCCGCCAAAAAGAAATATTTCAGTGACCTTATTTCCCGTAAAGAAGATTCAAAATCGATCTGGAAAGCTATCAATGAGCTCTCCAGTAAAACTTTGTCATCTAGTGCTCCTTCTGAGAGAACATTGTCTGCTGAACTCTTAAATGATCACTTCACAACTGTTGCAGCAAAGACGATCAAAGCTGACTGTTCAAAAGACAATGACCTATTTGAGCTAAAAGCGTACTGTGTATCAAAAAACATAAAATCTAATCTTCAAATCGAGTTTATTGGTGTACATGATGTTTATAAGGAATTGTGTTCATTAAATCAGTCCAGTTCTCGAGGTTTAGATGATATAGATGGTAAAATTTTGAAAATTGATGCTCCGATTATATCAGAGCATCTTACATATATTTACAATCTTTCCATTGATAAAGGTTGTTATCCACAATCCTTCAAAGATGCTAAAGTTTGACCTTTTTTTAAAATCTGGTGATCCGATTGATCCTTCTAACTATAGACCTATCTATATCCTATCTATTATATTTAAACCCCTTGAAAAACACATCAATTGTAACATCCACAAACATTTCGTGAAATACAATTTATTACATTCTAATCAAAGCGGATTTAGAGAAAATCATTTTTGTCACACCTTGCTCACTAATATAATTGAGCGATGGCATTTAAACATAAACAATGATTTCTTCACAGGAACAATTTTTGTCGACTTTGCTAAAGCATTTGACACTATAGATCACAATCTACTGTTAAGAAAATTAACATTGTATGGTTTATCCGCTGAAGCTCTTAAACTCA
>CM065743.1:38741548-38744048 GCA_033310375.1 Conus canariensis
TCAATGTGTATATATGATCAACAGTAGAATAGCCTTTGCGAAAACCTGCCTGCTCTTCCCAATTTTTTTCCTTCTGTCTCAGCCCATTTATATAACCTCATGTTCAAAATCGATTAAAATATTTTGCTTACAATACTTAGTAATGAAATACCCCGATAATTCCCTGATTTTTTTGTCCCCTTTTTTGTATAGTGGTATGATAACCGAGCAAGTCCATTCTGTGGGAAAATAACTATTATTGTATACTTTATTGAACAGTCTCGTTTAAAAAAAAAGGTGACATTTTAGCTTCCGCTGCTTTGGAAAACTCAGGCGGTAATTTATCTAAGCCTGGAGTCTTTCCAGATTTTAAACCTCTAATAGCAATCTTAATCTCAGTGACTGTAATTTCTTCATCAAGCTCTTGTACATGTATATCTTCCTCAATATGTACTTGCATTGTTTCTGGGATTGTTTGGTCATTTGCAGATTGTTGTCTTAGGATATTTTCAAAGTGTTCTTTCCATAGTTCGATAAGAATGGGAGGTAATTTACTCTTTTTCTTTCTAGAATTACGAACAATGTTCCAGAATCTATTACTATCGTTTTTGCTTTGAAGCAAGGAGTCATAGACAATTTACCTATATACTTTCTTCTTTTTTCCTCTTAATTTCCTTTGATAAAGAGATCTTTTATTTTTATAATCCATATTCCTCTGTTCGTACGCAACTGGATCATTATTTTTTACTAAGACGTGTATATCTGTTTAGGGTTCGACTGGCACCACGTTTTAAATGTCGGCACTCAGGATCATACCACCTACAAAAAGATTTAATTGACCCCCCAGTGCAAATAGTCTTTCGTGTGCAGTCTCCAGCATTCAACAACAAATTTGTAAATTATGCTAGACTAGATTCAACATCATGATCAACATCTTCTGTTATATCTGTTAGAAGAGCATTCGTACTATCTAATGCCATAAAATCTGTGAAATAATGCAATTTGTCCGGGTTCCATTTGATCGTTTCGGTCAATTCAATTTTCTGTTCAGGCTCTGTAACTTTGCATTCTGTACATTTCATTTCCATTACTATTGGCATGTGATGCGATTCAACTCGTTTTACTACATTACATAATTTCACATGATCAATCATTTCAATTGAGCACAAGAAAAAATCAATAGCACTATTTACTCTGTCAGAGTAGAAAGTAAAAGCGCCGTCAACATTTTGATAATACAAACCATTTAAGGGAGTCAAATTGAACACAGTACAAAATTCAATCAGCAACTTACCAAAAAACATTAATAACAGTCTTACGACTTTCGTTCCCAAACATTTTCATCATTTCTGTCCATACTACTATCAAAATCAGTACTTGAACCCCACTCTCCTATGCGTGCATTTAGATCACCCCCAACAGTACAGTGGAAATCATCGCCTTCCTTGTGTAATGTTAGGACAAACTGTTCTAACATTTCAAGTGAACATGAATAACCATTACCAATATAGAAACAGCTACCTACAGGATGGTTATAAACACCAAAATATATATATATATATTTTTCACACTGCAACAGACTTTTAGAAAATCGAACACAAAGAACACTCTCGATTTTTGCATCAATATACTTCTCTCTCTCTCTCTCTCTCTCTCTCTCTCTCTCTCTCTCTCTCTCTCTCTCTCTCTCTCTGATGTTTATGCGTGTGTGTCTGTGTTTGTATATGTTTTTCAAGAATTCTGGTGAGTTTGTCGTAAACTTTTTATGTAAACTGTTTAACTTTCTCTTTGACACTGGCATTTATCCTGAGGATTGGAAAGAATCCATAATATTGCCCTGTTTAAAAAGGGTGATGCAAATGATGTAGACAATTATAGAGGTATCTCTTTATGCAATATATGCAGTAAACTTTATAGTTCCGTTGTTAATAAGCGATTATATGAATGGATATCTCAAAATAACGTAACAGGAGAACACCAAGCAGGATTCAAGAAAGATTATTCCACAGTTGATCATATGTTTAGCCTGTTAGCCGCAGTTCAAAAACAATTTGTAAATAATCAGAAGTTATATGTTGCTTTTGTGGATTTTGAAAAAGCTTTCGATTCAGTTTCACGGAAACTACTGTGGCCTATTCTATTAAAGAATGGGATTAAGGGTAAACTGTATCGTTGTGTAAAGAGTATGTATTGTGAGGTGAAGGCTGAGATCAGATCTGGAGCAAATTTATAAGATTTTGTCATGTGTACCAGAGGAGTTAAGCAAGGGGACGTTCGTAGTTCAGTTTTGTTTTCTTTGTTCATGAATGAATTAGCTTTGGAAATTATTCAAAATGGAAAGCACGGTGTAACATTTGACCTTTTGGAGTTATTTGTGTTGCTTTTTGTCGACGATATAGTCTTATTGTCTACAACGGTCGTTGGACTTCAAAGACAGCTGAATGGTTTGTATTCTGCTGCAACCAGATTATAATTAAAAGTAAATATGAATAAGACCAATATTATTGTCCTTCGTAAAGGT
>CM065743.1:38754048-38776548 GCA_033310375.1 Conus canariensis
TTTCTTCTTTCTCTCAGCCAGATTCTTACAGCCTTGCGTTTTCTTTCCAGGCTGTTTCCGTGTCTATATTCTACCAAAGGGGTTAAACGATTTGTTTGGTTGTGGTATTGTTCCTTTTGCATTTTATATACCTTGACGTTCCTGTGATATCCCCTTCATTGTTGTTATATTGAAAAGGGTCTGTTTGTTTCGATTTTGTAACTTTTGATAGTTTCTGTAAACTGAACACAACAGGGAAATGGTCACTTCCATGATGAAGAAGTGCTTCCGCACTCATGCCTGCTGTGAATTTTGGTCCAATGAGTACAAAGGCAATGACACTGTCTGTGTCACCATGCCTCCCTGTATGTGTTGGGGATGATGATGTCAGTGCACTAAGAAGTACTTTATCCAACATCAATTCCAGCGCAATCTCTTGAGGATTGGTACCATGTTGATACTACAATTTTGAGCATGCATTAAGATCTCCACATAGTATAACAGAGTCTTCAAATTCATGTTCTGTTTCCTCCAGAGAGGTCCAAGCCGTTTTTGATGATGTGTGGGTACCTGGATGTATGTATGCATTGATGAGTACAAGGCTGTTCTGATTACCATCCGGTCTTTCTGGCCTCATACCCATTACTTCACGTGTGCTTCTACACCATGTTTCCAAGTCTATCCTGGACAGGTTGTTTTTCAAGTTTTTTTTTAAAAAATTATTATCATAGCTAGTCCTCGTCCATCATGCTTTTGAAATGTTATGAAGACATTCAACTGTAATGGCCTGTGGGCGGCATTTCTAGTTTCTTGCAGACACAGAACATCAAAGTCACATGCTTGTTTTTCTACTGTTGATGTCCTCTTTCTGGCACTGCAGCAGTTCCATGTACAAAACCTGAAATATTTCTTGGATAGTCTTTCAGCTTTTGTTATATTCCTACCTACCTTTCTTCTTCTCCCACCTCTTTTGCTACGCCGACTATTGTTTTGAGGGGATTCAGTTTTAAGTCCCAAAGCCTGCACCCGGAGATCCCCAAGGTGCAAGCGAGACAAAATATTCTGAGAACCCATAAGAAGGTATTTTTAGTGTTGTGGGATCACAAGCAGACACCCTGACAGAGCCTCGTATCAGGGAAGGGCAACAGATGTCCATACATGTAGGGAACGCCTGTACATATGAAGTCCATCAGCCTGGTATCGCCCTAGGGACAAACTGCATAGGGTTCGAGACTGTTTAACCCAACAGCCATTCATCCTCTCAGTGTTGTATGAAAACCTTGAGACTGGGGGAGGTCGACTCCAAGAATCGAGAAAAAAAAGAAAGAAAGGAAGAAAAAGGAGCTGACGACAGCAGGGGGAACGCTGGGAACATGACAGTGAAACGTGTGCATCATTAACTTGTTATCTCTGTTTGTGTTTGCTGAGAGGATGTTTTAAACTATTTGTGAGACAAACCGACCAAATACAGACAAAGGAGCTTTGCAATTTTGTTGTGTAAAACCTGTCTGTGAGACAATCCGGGTAAATAAAGACAAAGGGGCTTTGAGATTTTGTTGTTTTAAGCTATCGGTCAGACAAGCCGGGCAAATAAATCACATCCAATAAGCCAGTTCATTATTAGTGTTCCATGGCTCACTGGGAGGGACAGCGGGTGGTTCTTCGCCGGTTTTGTTGAAAAGTGTCTTGCAGGCAAAGCAAAGCGTTCTTTGTCTTTTGGGTACACCCCGGCTGCTGCAGTGGCTTCGTATGGAATACCTGTAAGGGTAGTGATAGGATTGGTGTGCGTCGGATGGTAAAGCATTGCGTTACCGGTAGGGTCGAATACCGTAGAAACAGGCACAGGTGATGTGTCCTCATTGAGAGGGGCGGTACGAGGAGAAGGAGAAGGAGGGGGAGGGGGATCCAGTTCGTGCGTTGGCATTTTGGGTTTGCGCGTCAGGTTTTGGGGTTTGCTGCACATCTCCTTGATAGGACAGTCGCTGGGTTCTTTCATTGCAGTCTTTTTATGTTTTTAGCAGCGCGATTTATATAACAATAACAATAACATGATAATGATGTCTTCACAAGTATTTCGTACAAAATTTATCAGCTATAGCACAAAAACATGTAATATGAGTACGGGCGGAAAATGAAGGGGTGGGGAGGATGTCGTGTAATGTGTATATACTAATAAAAGAACTTTGGTAGTGGTTTGGAGAATAGATCAGATAAACAGTGTTTGCAGGGAATATGCAAACCAGATTGACTGAGTCAGTTGCAAGCTTTTAATATATATCATGAGTCGTAGTCTCTTGTGGGCTTCATAAGCGCACACGGCAAGGTTAAGGGGCAAAGTCAAGCTAGTTTCGTTTCTGTACGACATTAAAGGACGACTTTGTAGTTTGTTGATTTCTTTGTGTGCGATCAGGATTCCTCAAATTTCATACAGCTTTTGAACTAATCACTGAATAACAAAGTCATAGCATTTTGTCCGAATTACTTGGAAAAAAACAAACAAAAATTGACGTTAAGGCTATTTAAATGAAACGGTCGCTGACTTTGCCCCCACGACACACGGCGAAATTTCAGATATTAAACTCTTTAAGTATTTATATAAATGATATTCAGGCTGCACCAGTTTTCAGTCTGAGTTCATGGCACACACACACACACACACACACACACACACACACACACACACACACACACACACACACACACACACATACACACACATTCGCGCGCGTGCGCGCGCAGACGCTTGCAAGGACGCTCTCGCATGCACGCACGCCTCAAAACAAAGCAATACTAACGGAATCAAACAAAAGAAATGATGTGATTAAAAAGAAAGGAGGGCAACGCTTTGATAAGAAGGAGGACCCACAGCTGAGGATGTTAAAGCTGTCGTTCGGAACACTGGATTTCCGTGGGTTGCAGGGTGCCAAGTGGGTGACTTTGAATGCAACAACGGGGCATGTATACCAGACCACGATACATGCAACAACGTCAGTGACTGCACTGACTTCAGCGATGAAAGTAGCTGTGGTATGTATTTGCTGGTGTTGTCGTTTTGTTGTTGTTGTTGTTGTTGTTGTTGCAGTTGTTGTTGTTATTGTTGTTGTTGATGGTGGTGGTGGTGGTGGTGGTGGTGGTGGTGGTGGTGGTGTATACGTCTCGGGCTAATCCCCAACTCCCATTTCATTCTCTTCTTCTTCTTCTTCTTCTTTTCCTCCTCCTCCTCTCTCTCTCTCTCTCTCTCTCTCCTCTCTCTCTCTCTCTCTCTCTCTCTCTCTCTCTCTCATTCTTTTTCTGTGGCATTAGTTGTCGGATCAATAGAGCACCTAAGGCGGTGACTTTTTTTCCTCCTAAGGCTGAAGTCCACCTCTTCATTTTTCTATGCTTCACATTGTCCTCTTCATCTGCCTGCCAAAAAAAAAAAAATTAAAAAATGAAAAAAAAAACAAAAAAAAAAAACAGCTGGCTTTTTTTTTTTTTTTTTCTGTTTTCTTTTTGTTTTTACAACCAGTCTCTTACACACCATGAATAGTCTGTATGGGGTGAACTCCACTCATGGCGGCTGCACACACGCGATTTGGAGCACTGCTGTGCTAATTGGTGAAATGGTCAGTTTTAGTTTACTAAAAGCGAATTAGCCATCACCAAACGTATACTAAGATGTTTGTGTAGCCGCGCACAAAATTTCAGGCAGAAAATCGGCAGATTATGACCGTGGCAGGACTTTGTTATGTTTTGTTTTGGTAGCCGGCATGACCAAACCAGGAGGTAGAAAGAGGAGAAGAAAGGCAGCTAAGACTAGTGAAAGTTCGCCCAATACCAGTGCATCTGACACTTCTCGGTTATCAGCTACTCCTACAGCACCAAAGAAAAGTTAGCTTGCCAACCAGACTGTCAGTACGCCAACATCTGTCAGGGAAACACTGAAACAGTTCGCATTTGTTGACAGAGCGTAAGCAAATGGCTGCCAAGGGAGACGACCACCCTTTAGATGGCAGCGTTGAAGTAGAGCAGGAAGTTATCTCCCATCAAAAGAGTGTTTCTAATGCTGAACTGATGAGATGAGGAAGCTAGATGTGGTGTTGAGTGAAATAGGTGCAAATGGTGCGAGATTAGTGAAACTGATGGACACTGGCGAGGAGCTGCGTAGCAAGGTCTTCCAGCTGGAACAGGAAAATGATAGTTTAAGAACAGAGTTGGCTAAGGCAAAAGAGAGCGAGACAGATCTGTTCCAGAAGTGTGACAATGCCTTCGTCTTGGCTAAGCTTGCTGACAGAAAGAGTGAGGACACAGCTGCATACCATAGGAGGAACAACCTGCGGGTGTATGGTGTGGAAGAGAAGGCGGATGAGTCACAGGAGGCTTGTGAGCAGGCAGTGTTGGACCTTTTCAACAAGAGGCTCCAGGTGAAGGTCCAGCAGGAGGACATAGAGGCTGTGCACAGGCTGGGGAGGAAGCAGCAGAGAGACACCCCCGTGGCATCATTGTGCGGTTCATCTCCAGGTGCACCAGAGACAGGTGATCTGCTCACGGCACAAACTACGTGGCACACGCCTGGTGATTGCCGAGGTATCTGACCCCCAGGGCCTACGCTCTCCTAATGGCAGTCAGAGATGACCGCGACATCTGCCAGCAGGCCTGGACGCAGAACGGCCGGGTCTTCATGAAGGCCCACTCCGGGGAAGTGGCCCCCATTGACGACCTGTACGACCTGCGTGGGGACCAGAGGCGCAGGAGGCAGTGGGCAGGCCAGTCTTCCCAGGGCTCCAGGGAATGCACCAGGCGAAAGGACCTGTCCAGGCAACAGTGACGAGCGGAGAGCAGCGGGCCTGGGTTGCGAGACAGCTCCAGGGAGTCCAGGGACAGCCACATGTCCGCCATGGACGTGATCCCAGAGACTCAGGTGACGGTTGAAGCCTCTGGCTCTGGGGCTGACACTGCCGGAGGTCATCCCGGGAGATCACCGCACAAGCGGGGGAGCAGAGCCACAGCCAGCAGCCAGAGGTCCATATCTGAACTGTCTGTTCTGGAACTTTTTTCCCAGGTGAGGCAAAAGCCTTGAAGATATATGTCCAACAACAGCGAAGACAGTGATTGTAGACTTTTTTTTTCATACATTGACAGGTTTAGCATATTTGTTTGGGTATTAACTTCATCAGTGATTTCAGTGGTGTCAAGGACATTTCTTTTTGCAGTTTTCTTCTTTTTTTTCTCTTCTATGTACTCATTCTATTTGCTAGGAAGAACTTTTTCTTCTTGAAAAGAAATTTGTTCTCCTTAGAGTTTAATGTATAACACTGAACACTAAGATGTTCATCTTTGGTAAACAACTGGGTGAACAGAGCGGTACACTGACGATTTGTGAATTGGATTTTTCAAGATATGTAACTTTCATGACGTGTGTAATTTTTTACTCATGTTCTGCATATTGTAGACTCTTCAGGGCTTTTCCCTTGAGTTATGTTTTTTTGGGGAGGGCAGTCTGTCTCTGTCAGTTTGTCTGCCGGTCTTAACGTTTGTCTGTCCTTCTCTCTTTTACAATTGAGTGCTCCACTTTGGACACGCCCCCCTAACCTAGTTTTACGGAAGGCTTGAGGTCGCTTGAGGACATAACCTTTGTTGTTGTTGTTGTTATTTGCCCTTGTATATTGCAAGGGTTCAGTCATCATGATATTGTGCTTATGCTTTTCATTGTCATTCTATTTTGATATTGTTTATTTATTCTTTTTAATCGGTAATAGAAGTGCTGATTATTCTGTCGAAAGTTTGGTTGTTGGGCTTTTTTGCTGGGGTTTTTGGATTAGTCCGCTGGGCCCTTTTTTTCGACCTTGACCCTGTCACTGATGTTCCGACCATGCTGGAAAACACGTGAGCTAATTTTGTGGTTTTGAAGTTTGTGTGTGCTTGTTCAGTGTGTTTTGATATTAAAAAGAAATGGATTACCTTTCAATATCTGTTGGTTTTCATAGCCTGGAATTTTTCAAATATTGCGGTTAGTAACCGAATGGAAAGGATTGTACATCGTGTCTTGTTCATGGTGTGTGTTGTATTTGTACTCGTCTCGTCTCCATCATGTTTATATACATGTTCCTTTTTGGTTCCATTGTTTGGAAGAACATGGGCGTTTCTTCAGCTGTTCTCCAGTCTGTTGCTTTTGCTTTCTTTCTGCTCTCTTCTCTGTCTGATCGTTCGCTGTCAAGGACTTGGAGGAGACTTTATCTGTCACTGTCTTCTTTGTTGGGCTGTCTTCAGCTGTGTGTGTGTGTGTGTGTGTGTGTGTGTGTGTGTGTGTGTGTGTGTGTGTGTGTGTGTGTGTGTTTTAATATAAAATGCATGCCTGCTCAGTATTGCTTATTGAGGATAGTAGTACAATGATGTTTCTTGCCCTGGGTAAAGGCCTATATGTTGTTTTAGATTTGTTACCATGTTGTTGTAATCTCCTGTTAATGGTTAGGCCAACACCAGGAAGAAATATTTGTTCACATAGTGTGTTAGCTACTGAGAACGAGTGTCAACCCATTCAATTTCACAATGGTTAATAATACATTCAAAATACTCACTTGTAACTGTAATGGTCTAAATGACTTTAAGAAAAGAAAAGATGTACTTGATTTTTTTTTAAGATCTTCAGATGGTAATATCTTTCTGATTCAAGAATCCCACCTACCATATAAAATTGAAAACTTTATTAGATCATGCTGGGATATGAGTGCTTTTTACCTGGTACTGAGACAAACAGAAATGGGGTTGCGATACTTTTCAAAAACAACTTTGACTATAAAGTGCACAGAGTAGAAAGAGATCCTGCAGGTCAATATTTAGTGTTGGATGTAACCTTGATGCGAAAGCGTGTGACATTAGTAAATGTGTATGGTCCCAGTTCAGGGGACCACCCAGCCTTTTTCACGGACATCAGTCAGCTCACACATGCCTTTGATAATGAATTCATTATTATTGGTGGTGATTTTAATGTTGTGTTAGATCCTAAGCTGGACGCACGAAATTATGCAAGTTATGCAAACAAACCAAAGAGTAGGAAAACTATATGTGATATGTTGGAGGAGTTGAATCTAGTTGATGCTTGGCGGGACTCTTATCCCCAAAAGCCTGGTTATACATGGCGAAGGTTCAACTCTTCCAAACAAAGCTGGTTAGACTTTTTTTTTCTGGTATTTAGAAATTTGATGATTGATGTGAATGGTATTTATGTACTACCTAGTTATCGTTCAGATCACTCAGCGGTTTCCCTACACTTCAACAAAGAAAGCAGACAAGGCAAAAGGTACTAGAAATTTAACAACTCTCTATTAAAAGATACTAATTACATACCACTTGTTAAGCAAACTATCACAGAATTGAAAACAAACAAACAAACAAACAAAAATCCAGTATGCTGTACCAGTGTACAACCTTGATAATATAGACAAAGTACCGAATGAGTGCATTGCTCTTACAATAAATGACCAACTATTTTTTGAAATGTTGCTTCTTGAAATCCGTGGAAAGACAATTTCTTATTCGGTATACAAGAAGAAAGAAGAGAGCAAATTGGAGGAGACTCTGTTAGAAGAAATAAGAAAATTAGAAGAAACAATAGATGAAACTAGACTAGACGAGCTTGAGGAGAAAAGAAACGGACTACAAGAGCTACGAAATAAAAAAAAAATTAGAAGGTATGCTTGTGAGGCCTAGAGTCCAGTGGATTGAAAATGGAGAAAAACCTAGTAAATACACTTGTAATTTAGAAAACCGTCAATATGTCGAAAGAGCTATGCACTCTTTGGAGAAAGATAACGGTGAAATAATTTTTGAGCAAAAGGAAATTTTGAAAGAAGCTCAAACGTTTTACGAAAACCTGTACAGTGAGAGGAAAACTGCTGATGTTGATCTGTCTACACTAATACATGATGCTCCCATGTTAAATGATGATGAATGTGAAATGTTGGAAGGAGCTGTCACACATGGTGAGGTTTACGATGCACTCAGAAAAATGAAAAATAATAAAAGTCCCGGTTCTGATGGCTATACAACAGAATTCTTCAAGTTTTTCTTTAAAGGCATTGGTTATTTTTTGGTTCGCTCTATTAATTATGGATTTTCGATTGGTCAGATGTCAATTACACAGCGACAAGGAATAATCACCTGCATTCCAAAAGAAGATAAACCCAAACAATTGATAAAAATTGGCGACCTATATCTCTAATAAACACATCCTACAAAATTGCATCTGCTTGTATTGCCACCAGAATCAAAGAAGTGTTGCCAAAGATTATTCACTGTGATCAGAGAGGCTTCATGAAATGGCGTTACATAGGAGAAAACATTAGACTTGTTTATGATACTTTGTTACATACACATAATGAAAACATCCCTGGCCTTCTGCTTATAGCTGACTTTGAGAAGGCCTTTGACAGTGATTCCTGGAAATTCTTGAACAAAGCATTAGAGGCATTCAATTTTGGTCAAGATATAAAGAGGTGGATCGAAACTTTTTATAACAATACCAATACATGCGTGTCAGTAAATGGCCACTATTCAGACTGGTTTCAAATGTGTAGAGGTGTTCGTCAGGGAGACCCACTTTCACCATATGTATACCTAATCTGTGCAGAAATTTTGTCTGTAATGATCAGGAAAAATAACATAATAAAAAGTATTAAAATCAATTAAATATATGCACTTCTCTTACAGTTTGCTGATGATACTTCCCTATTTCTTGATGGAAGTGAAGATTCTTTAAAAGAAGCCATAAAGACACTAGATATATTTGCTAATATCTCTGGGCTAAAAATCAACAAAGAAAAGGCTCATTTAATCTGGATTGGTAGCCAGAAACATTCAGAAACAAGATACCTCAGAGATCAAAATTTTTGCTGGAATCCTGGCATCTTTAAAGTTCTAGGAATTATTTTTTCTGTTGATGTAGAACAAATTGTAGTACTTAACTATGATAATAAAATACATAAAGTAAAAAGTTTGTTTAAAAAGTGGTCAAAAGACATTTAACTCCATTTGGCAAAATAACAGTTATAAAAACTCCAGCTATGTCAAAACTGGTGTATTTATTCCTCATCCTACCTGATCCAGGAGATGATTTTTTACACCAACTGGACACGTTATTTTTTGCCTTTTTATGGGATGAAAAGCCAAGTAAAATCAGTAAGAAAAATGTTTGCAAGAATTACAAGGAGGGTGGTTTGAAAAGTTGATTTTTTTTTCCTTTTTGAGTACCATGAAAATTAGTTGGTTAAGAAGAATTTTTGACAATGATTCTTACATGCAAAAATTTGTCCTGGATTTGTACCCAAAGTTTGTAAATTTGGAGAATTTGGGCTACGAATATGTGAATGTACTTTTGCGTGGGCTTAATAGCCTTTGGCAAAATCGTCGCAGCTGATGTAGTTGTCAGCGTCCCATTGGGCGAGTCCCGTATTGGCAAACAGGCTGAAATAGGATCTGGCATACAGGTTTTGGTGTAGCTGAGGGCCAGGAGTTTGGTGGGAATCTGTGGTCCTTCAAAAAAGGGCAAGAAAGGAGAGGTTGTGGTGGCGAAATTATAATTTTTTTTTCTTTCTTTTTCTTTTTTTAACTTCTCAAAATGACCACTGTAAGCTGTGCTGTTGATGAGTCCAATCACCATAAGGGGAAGCAGTTCGGTTGAAAATGAATTGTCCTGTCCTGTACAGCGCTGAGGCTACCAGTGGGAATGGAAAAAAAAGACTGTCTTCATGACGACTCTTTTTAACGGATATTTCATGGTGCCTTTTCCAAGAACCTTGGCGTGGGCAGGGGATACTGCTGGGTTTAATTCAATCTTACGCACAAGAAGGGAGGCGTACGTGACGATGCTCTTGACATCTCCAGCACCATCAAGTGGAAAGGGTCTTTGGACAGGATAAGTTTTAGTTTTATATCCACCCCATTGGGGAGGGTTTGGTCTTGTACCATAATATCCGTATGTAGGCGCCCTAACATGTCTAACTCCCGACTTTGCGCCGAGGCCTCTCATCTGCTTTTGAGCCATCTGTTATTACCTCCATGCATGACGTCTTGGTGTCCTGGTGTGTCCCTGTAGTACAGATCCGTCGTCAGTTGCGTTTTTTTTTTGTTTGTTTGTTTTGTTTTTTTGCATCACGCCCTTAGTCGAGCGCGCTCTCGATGTACGCGGGGTAAGGGTAGGTG
This sequence comes from Conus canariensis, assembly GCA_033310375.1. Taxonomy (NCBI): domain Eukaryota; kingdom Metazoa; phylum Mollusca; class Gastropoda; order Neogastropoda; family Conidae; genus Conus; species Conus canariensis. The sequence continues at coordinate 38,764,207 of CM065743.1, forward strand.
TTTTGGCCATGGTGATTTGAGTACTGTTTAGACCTACGTTCACCTGGGAAAACATGCAGTGCATCCATGTCCTCATCCATATCTGTACCATCATCCTTGACGAGTTTAGCTCTCAGATGTCAGTAGGTGTTATCCATGTCCACATATACAGAACCACCTCTGCTGATAAAGAACTCGATGGGGGCTCCAGCCACGGTGAGGAAAGCGAGGGGATAATATTCCTCATACCGCCCTTCCTCCGTGGCTGTTTGAGTTGGAGGTAGAGTAAATAAATCTAAACTCGAGTGTATGCTCTCGCATGACTGCTTGTGGATTTTTTTTTGGACCATTAGGTACAAATGTCACTGACTTATTCTGTTCTTTTGCATTTTTTCTTATGGGGGCGTGGGACTGGACCCGTATGTTTTATAGGTCGTTTTTTTCACGTTTGTGATCCATCCAAGTGCTTGTGTATACAGACGTTTACCCACCTCTCTAGGTCATTGAGAGGCTGCCTCTTTTAAAGTCTGACCCGGAAGTACATCTCCAGTTACTTGCAGCCCCATTCTGGCACATACTTTGAGAAGATCCTTCTCGGCTTGTTTTGCTAAGGGCAGAGCGGATCAAAACAGACCACTCAGTAAATTTCATAAGCCATTCCCTCGTTGAATCCTTCCTCCTATAAACACGGGGAGATCGTTTCCCACTTGAACTTGGTAATAAGTATTGTATAGAGTAGGATCGCAGGTGTAATAACTCCGCCCCGTTGTTTAATCATCCGGGCGCCTGCATTGAAAGTGAACCGTGATGACAGTTTTACCTTCACCAAATGAAATGGTTTCCTGGGGAGTATATTGCATTTATTTTTAATCTGGTGGATGATATCACCGGAGAGGGACCGGGTAAGAGGGATGATGCACAATAAGGGTGCCATGATGTCACCAATAGGTCGAAACACCACCGAGTCCATGTATACATAGACGGGACTGAAAGCCTTTATTTAGGGTGACGATGCAGGTACTTGTATACACCCCTTCACCGAGCATGGTGTGTTGTTGGAAATGTAAAAGGTTTTGAAGAGCAGAGCTCAGCATAACACCGATGTGTTCTCCATTATGCTCCCGAGTAACCTTTTTGGTGATCTTATTATAACTTGCCTTCACGTTTTCATGCCGTTGGTCTGGTAGCATTGATCAACTGAGCTGCAGAAGAGTATTGCTCGAGCAGGGCAATAATCTTATGCCATCTATGTTGGCTTGTATCAATATTTCCCTCTGTAGTTCGTCGTTTTAATCAGTAATCATGTCTCTCTTCGATGTGTGTGTAAGTGTTTGTAAATAGGATTTCACTGAGCCCCGCTTTGTAGTCACTATCGAGATCAATTGGCTGGGATAGTCTGGTAAAGTAATGGCTGGCGTGTTGTTGTTTTTTTTTAAATGATCCGTTGATGCAATACTCAGCAGGACGATGTAAAGGGACAAAGAGAGTGTGACCATGGTTAACGATTAACTACGGAAGGGTTAGGGAGCAGATAGCCTGGGCTGCTATAAGTAGAGCTGTCCACAGTTGCATCTGTGCTTAACAGTCACGAGATAACTTAATTAAAGTCACGGTGATTATGACAGAAATAAGGAAATACACACGTAGAGATGGTTCTCAATTTGTTTTCTCTACTACGACCCCGTCTCGCGTTCTTGGTTACCATATCAGGCATGGCGTATTTTTAATCTGGTATGATGTTGTTATCTGGGAGCTTGACTGGGAACTGAGGCCCAGTCAGGTGATCGGTTCTTTTTTTGTTTGTATTTATAGTTGAATGAGTTGTAATTTCTGTCTGTAAAATGTCCCTTGGATCTCCTCTCCTTCTTCTCTGTACGTCACAGGCTTGGTCCGCATTATTTTATTCACGTAAAACACCTCATCGGTCCAGCCAGTCAGTTACCCTTTCTTAAACGTGCGCCTTGCTTTACTGAGATGCACGGCATGCCCTATCTTCAGTGCGCTTGTAATAGTCTTAGGCAGTTGTGTATCCCCGTATAATTTTCCCATACCATATCTTCATTTTCCCCAGTAACACTGGCCAGAGTGCGTCTGATACTTTGGTGATGAGAGTGGTTATAACCCTTCACCAGTCGGCTCAACATGGTGATGTAGCGCATCGATCGTTTGTGCGTAAAAATATCTCCACGTTTTTGTCTTTAGCTTTCGGTTGAACCATTCCACAATGGAAACCTTGATTTCTTCAAAATGTCAGCGATGAAGAAAGACACTCCCTCTTTCTTTAAAAAGACCTGAACACTTTATTCTCATTTCTTCATATCAGTTTGTAATGTGATGAGTTTGCACTTCTGTTTAAATTTTTTTGGGAACATGGACACCGAGGCTTTACTGGTCTTTTCTTTCTTTTTTTTTAGCAGCACATCCATGCGTACTTAGACAATACATCTATACAAGAGAGTAAACAGGTATAACCATCATTCGCTGTTTTTAAGTGTCTGGCGTCAATGAGGTCAGCCTGCCACTGCTGGTCAATATTTCTCACAACCACCTGGCAACGTGGGAACCGTTTTTTTTTTTCTTCTTTTTTCTTTTTTATTTATTTATTTATTTATTTTTTTAGAGCTTTGTGTAATGTAATGTCCTGACGTGACAACCAATCCCTTGCTTCTGAACGAGCTTTTTTCTTAGCTGCAAAGTGAGACGACTACTTTTTTTTTTTTTTTTTTTTACTTTGTTTTGGCAATGCTGTTATTCCTCCATTAGGCTCCGGGTTGATCCACAGTAGAGTGTAATTGCTCCGGTCGCGTCGACGTCGTCTTAATACGCTGTCTGCTTGATTTTTGTCCTTTCTTTCTTTATTTTTTTTTCACCATGTTTGTTTCTTGCATGTCACTTTCTTCTCATTTCCTTGCCTCGTCTTAGGCGCTTGGCTTATAACTCCCAGCGCCTCGGATTTCCTATTAACTCTTGTGGTTCATTTATACTTTGCAAAGCCGCGGGAAAAGTTTTCCAGCCAATGGGGTCTTGCTTGTTTTATCTGCTTCGAAGCACATTATTCACCAGATCGACGAGACTACTATTTTTAATGACTTGCCCTTGATATTCAAGTTCACCATGGGGTGTCCACCTTATGAGCTGGGGGTTATTTCTGATATATTTCAGTAGAAGATGAGCTTTTTTGTCTCATATTTTTAGGGACACTTTCCAATACTTCTTCATCCTGGGGTGGGGTGGTTTTCGTTATGAGTGGTGGTGGTGTATATGTCGATGATGTCGATGTCGATGGTTGCTCTATTTTTACTGTCCCCAAAGGTCGCCCTTGCACTTCTTTTAATCGTTTCAAACACCGCCTTAATGTTTGTTCATATTCCTTCAGTTTATCTCCATTACGATGTCCGTCAGTTCTGAGCAATGTGTTGCATATCTTGATCCATCACGTGGATACTTTCCACGGCCGTATCCGCCACAGTTTGGTGATTTAATATCTGACAAAGAGTCCAGGACACGGGGATCTACTAACACCATTTTTTCGCCATTACGTTACAGCCTTGATGATTTCCAGAAGCACAGCCCTGGCGATGGTAGCAAGGAGAGCTCCTAAGAACCTCCCCTTCTGTGTTAAAACTTTTTTCCTTCGACTGGGAGATGCCTTTTCCCGTCCTAAACCTCTTAATATATGTCTATAGGCGAAGAGTTTTTTCTTTTTTTCTTTTTCGTTTGACTGGGGGTTAATGGTATATTCCCATTGAGCACATTAAGGTGGCACTTGCACAGAGTGTCAATCAATCATTTATCAGCGTTTATGATAGCACGGTGCATAGAAGGTTTACTCTGAGTTTGAGCCAGAGCGCGTTTTTCCATAGTCCAGTTGTTAGTCCAGGCGATATTTAGGGGTACCTTGTTTTGTGTTATACATTACGGTTTTTTGTACTCCCAGTTCTTATAGAACAGGGAGTACTTTACAATGGGAACGAAGAAATGCTGTCTGTGTGTCTGTGTGTGTGTCTGTGTGTCCGTGTGTGTGTGTGTGTGTGTGTGTGTGTGTGTGTGTGTGTGTGTGTGTGTGTGTGTGTGTGTCCGTGGTCAAAATGTGTTCCACTCGCTCCAGACAAAACTACTGGACCGATCTTTCTGAAAATTTGTAGGTGTGTTCATTATGGGCCACGGATGATGCCCGATGTTTTAGTTTACCGTTACAGACGTTACTAACGGCTGTAACGGCCTGTAACGGTTTTTCTTCTTTACAGAATATCTCAGAAAGTACTTGGCCGATCTTTGTAAAAACTGAGCAGGTACATTCATTATGGGTCATGGATAATGCCCGATGTTTTAGTTTACCCCGTTATAACCGTTACTAACGGCTATAACGGCCTGTAACGGTTTTTCTTCTTTATGGAATATCTCAGAAAGTACTTGGCCGATCTTTCTGAAAATTTGTAGGTATGTTCATTATGGGTCACGAATAATGCTCGATGTTTTAGTTAACCGTTATAACCGTTACTAACGGCTGTAACGGCCTGTAACGGTTTTTCTTCTTTATGGAATATCTCAGAAAGTACTTAGCCCACCTTTATGAAAATTAGCAGGTATGTTCATTATGGGTCACAGATGATGCCCGATGTTTAATTTACCCATTATAGCCGTTACTAACGGCTGTAACGGCCTGTAACGGTTTTTCTTCTTTATGGAATATCTCAGAAAGTACTTGGCCGATCTTTCTGAAAATGTGTAGGTATGTTCATTAATGGTCACGGATGATGCCCGATGTTTTAGTTTACCGTTATAGCCATTACTAAGAGCTGTAACGGCCTGTAACGGTTTTTCTTCTTTATGGCATATCTCAGAAAGTACCTGGCCGATCTTTGTGAAAATTAGCAGGTATGTTCATTATGGGTCACGGATGATGCCTGATGTTTTAGTTTACCCCGTTATAGCTATTACTAACGACTGTAACGGCCTGTAACGGTTTTTCTTCTTTATGGAATTTCTCAGAAAGTACTTGGCCCATCTTTCTGAAAATTTGTCACCTCTTTCTTCAGCTCCCTCATCTCACTGTGAAGGGTCGCGTAGTCCTCCCTCAGATCATGGACTTTCTGCTTGACTGCGTCCAGCTTGGCGTCCACCTGGTCGCTTCTCGAGTTCAGGGCAGCCATGATGTCACGGTTCGTAGGTTCAGGTTTACTTGGAGCTTGGTCAGGGTCAGGTGTCATGGAAGAGTCCGTACTTGCACGGCATACAGAGCCATCACGAGCCAGGCGGGACTGCTTCGTGGAGCTGGAGCTGGACGACTTTGGCCCGGGGTTCGTCTCTACGTCGCCGCATCGGAGCAGAAGATCGCTTAAGAAAAAGGCGGTGAGGACCAAGCCTACCATGACACCGGTGACACGGGTGTGTACTTTTAACACGCTCACCGACATGGACATCTTAAACCTGGCTCTTCTTCCCATAAAACTAATAAAGATTGCGACGAATCTGCCACACCGACCTCTGAAATCGAGGGCTGCTGATGGCATGTTGATACTGTCACCTATCTGAAAGACTGTACAGATGAACACTGGATAAATTAACTGAAAACGTTAATTAATCGCAGAGCCGAAGAAAACGTGTCTTCTCCTCTTGGATGACGACAGCTCAGCCCCGAGAGAGAGAGAAGAGAGAGAGAGAGAGAGAGAGAGAGAGAGAGAGAGAGAGAGAGAGAACACTGAACACTGAACGTGTTTAATGTCATTAGTTATACAGCCTTAGTGACATGGGCGTACAGCACAAAATAATCATATCGAAAACGAAAGGTACAAACTTGAAATAAACATCAATCAATTGAAAGCTTGAAATACAAGCAAAATAGGCCTGTATCTCAACCATCCACTTTAATATTTTATTCATAGAAGTAAACATGTAAATACGATAACCAAAATATTTTACTGCTTCCTGTACCATTCATTTTTCATTTGAACGTCGTAAGTTCTAGTTGATGCTAACCTCTGCTCATATTTTCAATGCCTCTGCAATATATCTGACAAGTGATTTCACTGAATTGTCGTCATAATTCAGTTTTAAAACTCTGAATCAATTAATTGGTTTTAATTGAGAGGGGTAAAAGATTTAACCGGGAATGCTTGTCACCTCTTACGCATTCGGGATTTACACGTCTTTTGTGTTCACTGAAGTTGTGTGCAAACGCCTTCGCCATAATTGGCGCTACAAACACGCACACACGTACAAGAGATCGGAATGAAGTAGGCCTACACGTAAGCAACAAGACTAGCCAAAGCAGGGTCAGTCACACACACACACACACACACACACACACACACACACACAGTGAGAGAGAGGAGAGAGAGAGAGAGAGAGAGAGAGAGAGAGAGAGAGAGAGAGAGAAATCACTAAGTATTACAGCTTACTCTACCATGAAAGCACGCTTCGGTACTCACTTGCACACTCTTACTCTTATGTATGCAGAGAGAGGAGAGAGAGAGAGAGAGAGAGAGAGAGAGAGAGAGAGAGAGAGAGAGAGAACAACAACAACAACAACAGCATCACAACAACAACAACAACACACACACACACACACACACACACACACACACACGCATGCACGCACGTATAAGAGAGAGAGAGAGAGAGAGAGAGGAGAGAGAGAGAGAGAGAGAGAGAGAGAGAGGGAGGAAAATAAGCACTTGGTGGATGTATGATGTCTGAGTACCACAACTCTCACGTTGCGATGAGTCACACTAGGCCATACAGAGCCGCCTGGCACTTCACCGACACCACAGGAAAAAAAACAAACAAAACAAACAACTGAAGGATGCACACAAACGTGGGATGTACCAAAGTTATATCAAACGGCACAAAGAAGAATCACAAGGCACAAATCACACACAGAGTTAATCATATGGAGTGTGGAAGCATAACAAAGCATAAAACACAGGAGAAAACAGCAGCACAAGAATCACGCAGTACTCGTTGTCTGCAGCTGCCAGATGCGTTGTTCCCATTCTCCCTGCCTAACGCTACACAGCGGTGAAGGTCACAGCCTGGGTTCATCAGCCGGGCAAGTCAGCCAGAAACTAAAGAGGGTGATTTTCACCTGGACTGGTATGCACGTCAAACCCGATTAGCTTATTCGCGTTTAGGGCTTAAACGCGGTTAGCTATTCGGAGCTTAAACGCGGATGAGCCCCTCTCCGGTTTTGGTATGCACGACGCCCTATTCGCGATTGAATAGCTCTCCGCGTTTACAGGGCAGGAAACGGCGCTCTATTTATAGATTCTTGGCAAAACCGGGGTGCAGCAGGCACTGCTTTCGGTTTAGTCATACCCTCCCTCGTGGAACTTCCGCTGGTACGTGCCTCGTCGGTTTTCGCCAGTCCAAGTTTTTATTGTTTGTGTTACTTGCCATGGAGAATTCAAAGCGCACTAGGAAGCCAAATTTCAGTGCTGATGAAATTCGAGTATTACTGGAAGAGATGCAGGTAGAACGTGCGCTGTTATTCAGCAGTTTTACTCCGAGTGTTACCAACCCTCAGAAGACGGAAACATGGAAGAAGATGGCCGAGAAGGTGAATGCGTGCGGGGTGGCCGTTCGCACGGTGCAGGAATTGAAAGACAAATGGCGGTCCATGAAAGGGGCTGTGTTAAATAAGAAGAGGGATGAACGCAAATGTGCACTATCATTGAAAACAACAAATAATAATTGCCCTTGGAAATGTGCTGGAAAGTGGGGCGATTCACACACACACACACACACACACACACACACACACACACACACTACACACACACACACACATACACACACACACACACACACACACACACACACACACACACACATACACACACTCATCTTGACTTTATCTTCAGCAGTCATATGTTTGTGTGATTATTGTTGAACACAGTTTTTCCAAACAAGGTAAAGATATTTTATATTCGGTCCATACCTGTACATTGATGGAGTGGTAGCCTTTCCGGTTGACGAACTCATGCTCTTGGTCCTGTGGTCGTTGGATTCGCACCTGAGTCCCGTCAATGCAACCCACAACATTGGGAAAACCATAGTTCTGGAAAATGGTTCTCTTTGTCCGGTTTGCTGTGGCTTGGTCCGGAAAAGTGATGTATTGCCTCGGGGTCATCCCGATAGATAACCCGCACCGATAGATCCCCGCACCGAACCGATAGATCCCCGCACCGATAGATCCCCGCATCGGTAGAGGGTTAGGGTTAGGGTTAGGGATCTATTGGTGTCGGGAGCTATCGAGGTGCACCCGCCTCGCCTCGAGCGACGGAATAGAGCATTTGTCACACGAGACACCGCCCGGCTCACCGTGGACTGGTCAACCCCAACCAACTCGCCACACACGTCTTGAAAGCTTGAAGTCGCCAGGTACCGCAGTGTAACAAGCACCTGCTGCAAGGGTGTCAAGGTAAACCCACGATTCTCCAACCGTATCCCACCTTCCACCTCGTTTGTCAGCTCCAAAATATGTTGCCGCCTAAACCTGAACTTTCGGAACAGTTCTAGGTCATCGTACAGGTCAAACGGGTTCTTTCTGTCACGAAAGATGCGGTTTCTTCGCGATTGCCGTCGCTGTCTCACTTGGAAAAACATCAATGCAGCCATATTTATCCGCGTTTAGGCTCGCTATCGGACCCCCGAGGCACCGATAACTTTATCCGCGTTTAGCCGAGTCGGATAGCTTATGCGGTCTGACGTGCATACCAAAATCTGCCGCCTATCTACCGAATAGGCACTATTCGTGGATAGCCCTCTATCCGGATCGACGTGCATACAGGCCCTGGGCCGGATGGCTGTGTTGGTTTTCCGGAGTAAAAGACCCCCTTTTTTTTTTTTTACCAATGTCATTACTAAACTAACTGTAACGAATTGATCATATAATGTTAATGAAGGGTCACAAGCATAATGTTAACAGTTATAGGCAATTCCATTATATTTGTTTTAAATAAATCATGTTCAGCTATAAACAAGACATTAAGAGCAAAGGAATTAAAAACCTTTTGAAAAAATGCCATACGTGAATGCCAATCAGGTTTTCAAACAGGTTATTTGACCTTTGATCACATGTTCATCCAGATTACAGCTACATAGAAAAAAGTATGCAAATATTTGTTTACAATATAGTGCTTTCATAGACTTCGTAAAAGATCTAAAAAGATGTTTGGGATGAACTGATCATATAATATTAATGAAGAATCATGAGAATTATGCTAACAGTTATAGTGAGTTTTGTAATGTTTGTTTTGAATGAATTATGCTGTTAAGCTATTAACAAGACATTAAGAGAATAGGAATTAAAAACCTTTGGAAAAAATGTCATAGGTGAATAACAATCATGTTTTGAGACAGATTATGTACACTTTCATCCAGATTACAGCTATATAGAAATAACGAAATGTATGCAAATAGATGTTTGCTGTATGTTGCTTTCATAGACTTCGAAAAAGACCTAAAATGTGCCTTTGAATGTCAAGAAAGTCTTTGTGACCAATCCTTAGGAGGAAAAGACTTACAGATAGACTTAACCTTGTACAACAATATTACCAGAGGTGTTATAGCAGGAATTAGTTTTAGAGCTACATTAAAGGACCTATTGAAGTGCATGAAATGAATCAGAGAGTATAATATATGCAGTTCTTGTATGATACGCTGTGTTTAAATATAAACTATTATTAAGAATAAGAGAAAAATGTACGCACAGTACAGCATTTAAAAGAATTGTATCTTTTCTTACCAACATATACCATCGTATTCGTATCAGAGAATCCCCTTGAATTAGAAACAACTTTGAAAACTTAACACAATGTAGCAAAAAGGTACTATCATCTTACGCATGTGGAGTTCTCATTTATTCATGATAATAAGTAAACAAAAACAAACAAACAAAGAAAAAAAGAAACAAAAAATCATGGCTCCACCAGCGCTTGCATTTTCTCTAGTCTCTGTCCACATTTCCTTTCCACTGATCAGGGCATTTTCTTGCCAGCTGTGCATATTCACCACCTGCTGTTCCCGAGTCAACCCATTTGATGGTAAAAATGTTTCTGTGTCGAAGCACCAGCAGCGTTCTCATATGCTACCTATGCCAGAGCACAGTCCACACTGTGATCATCTTCTCGCCTCATGCTGTTGCAGCTCTGTGGGGATGTTGTCAATTCCTGGTGACCTTCTTCTTTCCAAGCAACAAATTGTTTCTTCCACTTCTGCTATCAATATTGGGAGAGAGTCTGGTTGTCTGGCTGCTGGTTGGTTGGTCAACAAGCTGATGTCAGGGTGGAGTGGGTAATTGTACAACTGCCGGCAATACTCTGTAATCTTTTCCTGATCTTGGTGTTCTCAGGCAGTGCATTGCCAGAATCATCCCCAGTCACTGACAACTTGTTTTGCTCGGTTTGCTGAGCATTCTTAGGGTGGTGTAAGCATTCTTGGTGTTCCCATGCTCCATGTCCTGTTCAATGGACTTGCACTGGTCTGTTATTCTATTTTCTTCTGCCTGTATCATTTTATTTCGTATTTCCTCATTATTCTGTCTATAGTTGTTGAATGCTTCTTGGTTGGAGAACCTGGTGGTCTTTGGTGCTCTCCTTTCGTCGCAGAGGTCAAAGATGGCATTTGTGATCTAAGGCTCGATCTTCTTTCTCTGTCTGCCAAGTACTTCCTCAGCTAGTTCAAAAAGTACACCTTTGAAATTCTCAGTCAAGGTGTCGACATCTGTCTCCATAGCATTCTGCGCAGCAAATTGTCCACCCACTTGAGCTTGGAAAATTGCAGCTGCTCCAGGGTCATTTGATTTCTCCAGATGGAACTTGATGAGAGGGGCTGTTATTCTGTGCTTTTTCTTCAGCTTCAATTTGATGGTGATGAGCACCATATCATGGTCACTGCCGATGACTGCTCCTGGGGCACGTTCTAGTCTGTGCTTTGTGGCTGCTTGATTTAAATTGGCATGGTGCGAGAATGAAGTCAGTTTGTTTGTGCACCAGCCCGTTGGGTGCATGCCAGGTTGTCCTCCTTGAGAGCTTGTGGGGATGGAGCGTGCTGGTCACTGTCAACCTGTGGCTGCTTGCAATCTCAAGAAGGCGTGTGTCTCCATCGTTTGTTTGCCCTGTGCCAAATCCCCCCGACATTGCCAGCCCATCGTTGGTAAGCATCTGGGCCGATGTTTTCATTGATGTGCCCTTGTACACGATGTTCTCCAACTGCTCATAAAATTCTTCAAATTCTTCGTCGCTATGGGTTGATGTTGGCGCATACACCCGGACTATGGTGATATTCTTCTTTGGTTTCGCCAACAGCCTGATGGAATTAGGTCGGCTAGAGATCGGAACACAACTGATCAAACAGGAGGCGATAATCGCAAGGAAGGCAACCCCATGCTGATGACTGTTTGGATCTCCACTGTGCCACAGTTTGTTGCCCTCTTCTGTCACAGTCTCCCTAAATCATGTCACCTCACCTCTGACAGTCCTAAGATGGCCCACTGGTATCTTGAAAGCTCATATTCTAGCTTATTGACTCTTCCGACCGGTTGTAGAGTGCGAACGATTCATGTTCCAGTGGTGATGTTTTCTGATGGTTGTTTGATGGTAGTTTGGCCCCCAGTGGCCCACTTTGCACATCCACCTTGGCTGCTGTCAGTGGAAGGCGCGGCTGTTGGTGACCGGGGCCTCGGCCGATCAGGTATGTTGTCTTGCGTTGTGTCCTCCATATCCGTGCTGTGCGCATAGGCTATTTCCTGGCGGCGTCCGTCCCAACTCCAGATCTCCTGCTGGTGAGTAATAACGCAGCAGCCCATCATCTCATGCACGTTTCACCCACCAGCCGAAGCGGTTACCAGAGTGTGGCTGGGAAAGGTGTCCCAGAGCCAGTTGTAACAGTGGAGTGTCAGGGGAGAGTCAGTGATGCCCGTTCGTCCTAAAGAGGATGCTGCTGTCAGACACCAATGGTACTATCTCTCCCTGACACCTCATACACTCCTTTGAAATCAGATGGATACAACGTAGTTTTTATTTTTGGGTTCCCAGCCTTGTGGGCATTCAAGACAACGAAGTGGTTGATCAACTTGCCAAGAGCGCCACAAGGAAGAGCTGAGCAATTTGTCTATCCCCACAGTGATCTGAAACCCAAAACCCAGGCTTTCGTCTAAGACCCCTAACAAGAGGAATGGAACTTGCAGACGAATAACAAACTATTCAAAATCCGTCCATACCTGAAAGAGTTTTTACCATGTTCCCGAGACGGCCGTAAAGAAGAAACAAGTCTTGTGCAGTTTGCACACAGGCCACTCTTTTTACAACTTTTTAAAAATATTTTTTAATTATTTTTTTAAGGTGAAGAGGTTCTGTGGTG
>CM065743.1:38799048-38824048 GCA_033310375.1 Conus canariensis
CTCCTAAGCTGAACTGGAAAACACATCCTGAAATTTTGATTGGTGAAACAAGAAAAAGATTAAACGTTCTTAAAATTGTATGTTATCAACCTTGGGGTCAGGACTGTCCTACCCTTCTACATCTATACCTCTCCTTGGTCCAATCGAAACTGACATGTGCACATGAAGCATATTTCTTTGGACCCTATTTTCTTTAAAAGAGATTGCAAAGCTTGGATAGTAAGGCCATGGAATTAGCTCTGGGAGTCCCAGTTCATACAAACACTCATAGATATCACAAAGAAACAAATATACTCAGAGGCATAAAAAACGCGAAAATAAACTGTATAGAAATTTTGATGTAATTTGGCCAACGATTCCTTTGAACTGGTAATAGAAAGCGAGAAAAAGCAATCAAACACCGCAAAAGTGTCCTTTCAAAGTTCATTCTGGTAGAAAATAAGGTCACATGAACTTGACCTTGACCCTGTGTTAACAGCAGAATGTCAGTATCTGGTGTGACCACCTCGAGCATTGATCACAGCTGTGCACCTGCGGTACATCGAGCGCACTAGAGTGTTGGTCTGCCTCTGGGGGACTTGCCACCACACCTGGCCCACAGCGACAGCAAGCTGAGCTGCTGTCTGGGGTCTGGGGTTGAGCTGGTTCAACTGCCTCTGAAGGGCATCCCAGAAATGCTCTATTGGGATAAGGTCGGGAGAACGGGCTGGGTGAGGCAGCAGATTGATGTTGTTCTGCCTCAGGAAGTTCTGCGTAGCACGGGCAGTGTGCGGCCTTGCGTTGTCCTGCTGAAACAGGTTCTGTGGATGCCGCTGGAAATGCGGAAGGATGTGGGGCCTCAGGACTTGGTCGATGTAATGAACAGCACTGACCCCGTTACCACATCCTGGACCCACATTCTGGAAGATGACTGGCCCAATACGGCGATTCATGCCGATAACCCCCCAGATCATGATGCTTTCACCACCCCATGGGTCCCTTTCGGTGATGTTGGCATGCGTGAAGTGTTCCCCGCTCTTCTCCAGATCCGGATGCAGCCATCGCCTGGGTCGACGCAGAACCGGCTTTCATCACCGAAGAGGACTCGGCCCCAGTCCCGATGGCGCCAATGCACGTGGATCTGTGCCCACTGCATACGGTTCTGGCGATGCTGGAGTGTCAGGATAGGTCGCCGGGCTGGACGCCTGCATTGGAGACCAACTGTGTTCAGTCGGCGACGCACGGTTCTGCTGCTGATTGGCCTGCCATGGTTGCTGACGGTGTTCCTGGCTGTGTTGGCAGCGGTTTGGTAAGGCTCCCGTCGATGCTGACGCAGAAGATGGCGGTCTTGGGCTGCTGTGGTGACCCTCGGTCTGCCGCTCCTCGGTCTGTCATCAGTGGTGTTTCTTGCTTGAAAGCGGTCCAGAAGGCGATAGACGGTGGAAATGTGGACTCCGAATGCGATAGCGACCTGCCTCATTGGAACCCCGGCCTGCAGTTGCCCCATTGCTATGCAACGATCTTGACGAGAAAGTCTCGGCATTATGTTGGCGCCGCTGGAAGGGATAATTTGAACTTTTTGGGGTTTGGAAATTTATAGCCCCACAATCGGGGCCACATTGAGTTGCAATTCACATTGATGCACGTGGCGTAGGTAGTCCACATGGCAAATGCACTCCTCGTGCCAAAAACGCTGACCCGGCAACATTCACCCACTGTTACGAGGGTACAACCGGCCAAGACACCACGTACTGCTAATGTTGCACGTGACAGCGACATTGCTTACGTCCTGTTCACAATGTGAACAATCGTGCACTGTCTCTATTTTTTCGCGTTTTTTATGCCTCTGAGTATAGATTACCACTGAACGAGAAGCGAATATTGGACGTATCCAAATATATTGTCAGAAGTCTTTCTGCTGAAAATTCAGTCACTGAAGAAAAACTGATGGATTCCAGTAAAGATTTTCACAAGAGGTCTAAAAGTATATTATATATTCAACCAATTAGAAACTGCGCATCTGACTTTATGTCACATTGTAATATTGATATTACTGCTATACCAGAATTTCCTGCGGTACCTCCAATGCCTCATTGGGAGCTCATATATACTTCTTTTGATTACAAATACACTATGTCAGAGAAAAGTGATAATGTAAATATGTTAACAACTGAAGTTCGTGGACATTTAGAAAACAACTATCCAAATCATTTAAAAGTGTTTACATATGGGTCGATAACGAAATCCTCTGACAGTGGTTCTGGTTGTATAATATTAACTTTAAATGTCAAGAAATCCTATTATTTAGGTTAAAGGTTTCCAATCTATACCTCTGAATTACATGCAGTACTGAAGGCTTTGACTTACATAGATGATACACCAATTGCTTTCTTTGAAATTTTACTGTGTGTTGATTCCAAATCTGTTTATAATCACTGGAACATGGGGACTGCAAAGCTAGAAAAATATTTGCTTTTTGAATTGACACATTTACTACATTGTACCATAACTCTAGGCATAAAAATTCATTTCTGTTGGGTCCTATCTCACTATGGTATAACGTGGAATTAATAAGCAGAGAGTTATGCTAAAGAATGAGCAAATAGAAACATTGAAAATGTATTTTTAAAATCCCTTAGATTTGTCCTCTTGTTAATCAATCTAAATTATGGAAAAGGGTATACACAAGCAGATTTTTAGTCTAAATAGGGCTACTTTACGATTGTATCCAAGAAATTGTTAGATTAATTCATAAATTAAGCTGAATACTTGGAACACTAAATATTCTCATGGTATTACTTGTGTCTACAAAGAAAATATTCCTGCGCAGTATTTTTTATTTGAATGTCATGTGTTGATCTCGCTCTATCCGGAGAAAGGTATTGAGATGAATAAGTTTGATGTCAGTGCTGTCTATATGGTTCATATGTTGCTGAAATTGCCATGGTTATTTCGAAGTTTTAGGTTGTAAAATGTTTATAAAGATCAACAGTTTTGTGTACCACAAGGGTATTTCACTCATGTAAATATGCACACATCAGATGTGAATTTCACAATATTGAGTGTGGAGTTTGTTTGTTTGTTTGTTAATAAGTGTCTAATACCATCTGGCGATGAAAAGACATTACATAAACCACTAAACTGAACTGAACACACAGAAACACACACGCGCGCGCACGCAAGCATGGACGCAAGCGCGCGCACACACACACACACACACACACACACACACACACACACACACACACACACACACACACACACACGCACGCACACTTCAGCCGCAGTTCACTCAACGGATAACATATTTGAGTGTATCTCTTAATCATTTTTTTTCCAGACGGAAACATTGTCTTGATGAGCTGTGAGTATTCATGCTTCTTTTCTGCTTCTGTCAGCACTTATCATCTTCTCAACTTGTCACTGTATCAATCACAGTGTTATTAGTTTTGAAGTCATTGGCAGAACCGATCTTTCAGGCTTTTTTCGGACAATCAATTATAGACAGCAATCGTCCCTTACTCTATGAAATTAATGTATGGTTATTCTGCAACATTTTCTCCACATGCATCCCAGTTTACTTTTTCCCCTTGTTTCAAAATGGAGTGACTGACGGCGGAGAACGAAGCAAAATTTAGAAAGAGAGGGTGTTAGTTACCGCCAATGACATTGACAAACAAAGCACATGACAAGACACGATGCATTTCAACCTCTTGGGTCTTCTTCAGGCAAAAAAATAAATCACATTTAACATTTGGACAGTACAAACAAAGAACGAAGAATGACTCATCTGTTGTTGTCCATGTGGTAGGGAGAATAGCTGCCGGGCGGAAATGACAAGGGGGATTATGGGAGAGGAAAGGAGGAGGGGTTGCGTGGGGGGGGGGGGGGTGTGATACGATAGGGTTGTGTGTCTGTTTAGTGGGGTGGTGTGATACTTTGTGACGGTTGTGGTAATGGTGGATTGATATTATAATGGTAATAGGGGGGGGGGGGGGGGGGGGGGGGAGAGGGAAGAGAGAGAAATTGGGAAAAAAAATTTTATATATATATATAATATATATATATATATATATATATATATATATATATATATATTATATAAGGGATAAATACGTACATGAACAGAATGAAAGAAACTGTAAAAAAATCCATCCCCTTCCCTCCCTTATTAACATTACCCACACACCTTTCACAACTACCCACACATAACTACTATCACCTCTTTCATCACCCAGCGAAATCATTTTTTTTATTCACCTAACCTTTTTTTTTTTTTTTACAGTTTCTTTCATTCTGTTCATGTACTTATTTATCCCTTATATATATATATATATATATATATATATATATATATATATATATATTTATATATATATATATATATATATAATTTTTCCCCCCAATTTCTCCCCCCCCCCCCTTACCATTATTATCAATCCACCATTACCACAACCGTCACAAAGATATCACACCACCCCACTAAACTAGACACATTACCCTATCGTATCACACACCCCCTCCCCCCACAACCCCCCCCCCTCCTTTTCCTCTCCCATAATCCCCCTTGTCATTTCCGCCCGGCAGCTATTCTCCCTACCACATGGACAACAACAGATGAGTCATTCTTCGTTCTTTGTTTGTACTGTCCAAATGTTAAATGTGATTTTTTTTTTTTTTGCCTGAAGAAGACCCAAGAGGTTGAAATACATCGTGTCTTGTCATGTGCTTTGTTTGTCAATGTCATTGGCGGTAACTAACACCCTCTCTTTCTAAATTTTGCTTCGTTCTCCGCCGTCAGTCACTCCATTTTGAAACATTTTTTCCCCCCTTGGCCAAAAGTGAATGCCCAGTTAGCAATGATTTCTTTCTCTTCAGGTCCCCTTCCTTTAAAACAATAAAAAAAAAATGGCCATGTAAATGAAACGCTGTTATGAATTTTCGATTGCAAAATTTGTGACAAGAGAACTGTGACTGTGTGTGTATAATGACCAGCCACTGTATAATGTTAATGTGGACTCTGTGTGTGTGTGTGTGTGTGTGTGTGTGTGTGTGTGTGTGTGTGTGTGTGTGTGTGTGCGTGTGTGTGTGCTGTGTGTGTGCGTGTGTGTGTGTGTCTTTATGCCTCTACATGTGTGTGTGTGTGTGTGTGTGTGTGTGTGTGTGTGCGCGCGCGCGCGCATGTGTGTGCGTGCGTGCGTGCGTGTGTGTGTTCATCAGTAGACCGATGCCAGCGTTTAAAATTAGAGGGTCCACAGACATAAGTGTGCAAGCGTAGGTGTGTGTGTGTGTGTGTGTGTGTGTGTGTGTGTGTGTGTGTGTGTGTGTGAGAGAGAGAGAGAGAGCGAGCGAGGAGAGAGAGAGAGAGAGAGAGAGAGAGAGAGAGAGAGAGAGAAACAGAGAGACACAGACAGACAGAGTGAGTGTGCGAGTGTGTGTGTGTGTGTGTGTGTGGTGTGTGTGTGTGTGTGTGTGTGTGTGTGTGTGTGTCCATCTGTCTGTGCGCGCGCGCGCGCGCGTGCGTGCTTGTGTATGTGTGTGTGTGTGTGTGTGTGTGAACACCTTTTGCTCCTTCTGTTTCTCGGTGAGCCTGCTCTGCTGAGAGCATTCTGTTGTGCTTTCATGCCTTTCCAGAACTTCTCCAACCGTTTCTTTTCAGATTCTGAGGCAGACTTACGTATACCACGTCTTCAAATGTAGCTAATTTGTGCTCCAGAGCATCCAGTCTTTGGACTTTTTTCATCTCATTTCTCCCATCCCACTTCCGGACTTGCAAGTGGCAAATTAAGTGTCTGGCATCTGGTATTGAGAGCGCATACAAACTCCCTGTCTGATTAATCAGCGTGGATGTCCTCGGCACTCTGGTTTGAATCCTGGCCTTGGTTTTCCAACGTCTTGTTTGTAGGTTTAATGCGCTGCTGTTTATTCGTCACGGTCTTGATAGTGCCCTTTTTCGTTGTGTGGATCTTCATGACAAGCTCAGTAGAGAATGTCGCTCCACAGACGCATGGGAATGCCACTTGTTCATTACTAACAGTTCGTTGTGCTTTTCTGGTCGTGATCAGATTTGCGCCAGTGGATTCATCATTCTCTTCCCCTTTGGTGAATTCTGGGAGTACCTTTCGTTTTTGGTACTCGTAGCAGGTTTGACAAAGACAAGGTGGGGAGCCAACCCCAAAAGCCTGCTAGTCTTGTCTTTTCCAGTGTCACCCGGTCTTTCCCGGACGTCCTCAGGACTATTCCTGGAAGTCTACGGTCTAAGCATGTGCCCGTATGTAGAAACTCCAAGGAGAGCTTGACAGCAGAAGGTCTTCAGAGAAGACTCCCCCCTCAAACAAGTGTTTTGGCCCTGCACTCCTGACACACTAAGGGGGCCGGACCACATCCAGGTCACGACTCCCAGATGCCCTTCTGACTGCCAACGTTTCTCCTGGCGCATCCGGGATTCTGCGGCATGTAGACAAAGCTAGTCATTGTACACTTACACTGACCTTCTTATAGAAACTGAGACAGACAGTATCCAGAGACAGCACATCCAGAAGAATGACAGGGTGCAGGGGTCCCCTGGGAAAGAAAATGATTGCTGCAAGAAGAATGGATCTTGCATGATGGACATCAAACTGTGGAAGTTGGAATAGAAAGCAAATCTTCGATGAACACAAAGAGTCTTATTAGGAAAAACAAACCAACAAAAGAAAGCAAAAAGGAACACTATTGAATAAATAACGGCCAGTTGAACACCGTTCAATATCTAATGACCAATTGAAAGGTTCAGAAAAGCATGAAAAAAGGAAGAGAAAGACAGAAAAAGAAAAACAAGAAGAAAGGCACTATTTGCAGCCTAGCCAAACAAACAGAAGACAGGTATGGACAGTGGAACCCCTTTAGATGGTGATCCAAATACCCACGGGTGAGTTCCAGGTGACTGACACACCAGGTAAGGACAAACAAGGAAATCCCATCAAAACAGAAAACCAGCAGGAGAGAGGACATGGTTCTTCAGGGACCTTTTATATGGGTGGAGCAACTCGAGGAGCTAGGAAATCAACTGCTCCCTACAATGATTTGAGGCATTTGCCGGCTGAGACAAAACTAAAAATAAAATGTTACAAAGCCAAAAGGCAGAAGTGGGAAAGCCATTATCTCTTAAAACGTGTCAATCATTAAGGCTGAATAAGATTTCAGACGCGGCAATCAAAGCGGATGTAGATACAGCTCGTAATTTAACACTTAAACGAATTTCTACGTGTACATTGATGTGTAGTTTCATGTGCATATATATTCGTAAGCGGAGGGTTTTCGAAATACGCACGCGCGGTTCCATCATACTTCAATTCCACCAAACCAATATTGAACTCTAATTTACAGAAACTGAAACCCAATAAGCATACATCAAAGGTGTTGAAACTGATTTAACACTAGACTCAAATTAGTTTGTCCTTTTTGGGTGGGCATCACAAACTGGAAATTAAAGGGCAAATATTCTCCTGTTTATGGGAACCTACACTCAGGAAACCGCACACACATGGCCACTTACATGCAAGTATTCGTTTATGTGTTTTATTTCCTTTCGTTTATTTCCCTCTAAAAACGGTTTATTTGAGAGTTTCGACATTGGCACTTACAAACATTTGATTTAACAAAGACATATGATAATGGTTTTGGTGTCCAGTTGGGACATTAGTGATGTTTAATGTTATTAACCGAAACCCAGCACCACACTTTAACAGCACTTGAATCGTTTGCCCGTTATGAACATTAGATCACATTTTTCGATGCATATTTCGTGGCCAAACTTAATACATAACTGTCATACACATACTGTGTGGGAATATATATATATATATATATATATATATATATATATATATATTATTATGTATGTATGTATCACTATGTAGTTACAGAGGATTTTGTGAATACATATGTGAATGAACACATACTACTGTAAGCATTATAGAGGCTCACTTGATATCATATACTTATATACTTGTGTGGAGCATGTGATCCTAATTCTGTGCGTTGTTTATTTGTTTCAGATGGAGACATGTACCTTGACACAGGTACACATTTGCAATATTTGGCAACATACCTTCATAATGTTACCATTACATGTTAGATACTGCCATCAACATACCTCATAATGTTACCATTATTTAGATACGCCATTCAACATACCTATAATGTTACATACATGTAGTACTGCATCACGATCACTATTTTGAAGGTGGCTTTGTATAGCACATCCCCATCGCTTTTCATTCGTAGTCCGCCCCCACTCCACCCTTACACCCACCCACCAAAAAGCCCCCCCCCCCTCCCCTCCCCCTTTTCTTCTGCCCACAGAACTCGCTCAAACTCCTAAATTAAGTTCATATAACAGAATGTCACCATATATGCTTAGTCCATTTCATATACAAACGCATTTGCGTGAAAGGTCTGATAGCATTTGTGTTTTTTTGTTTCAGATGGAGATATGGAACTGGATACGGTCGTGGGTAAACATTTATTATGTTTCTTTCGTGATTGCAATGTAACTCAGAACTTGCCCGTGCTACTCTGTTTCCATCTCCACTTAGTCTCGGCTGAGGTCATCATTGTATTATTTTTGAGACTTTTGCAGTCAGCTACAGAACAGATCGTTCAGCCGTACCATTTGAGTGGTTACAAAGTTCACTTACGGCACGAGTATTTTGATTTTTTTCTTCAGACGCTTCACATACACACAGCTAGGACTGTGCGCTATTGTCTGTAAGTATATATCGAGAATGTTATTGGTCATTCAGTTCGGGTTTCATTCCAAAGGAAAAATACAGATATTTCGATGAGCAACTGTTCCGGATTGCCAAAAGCTGAAACTGCGATATCAGGGCCCAATGGATGACTGTGTGTGTGTGGTCAGTATGAGCAGCATGGGAGACAGAGCCACTATTAATACTTCAACTACTATCGTCACATTATCACTAAGAGTAATATTATTCCACCACTTGTTATCCAAATATTGCCATCATCTATCATTGCTAGTGTCGTCTTTGTTATTATTATTATTATTTTTATTATTATTATTATTGTTGTTGTTGTTGTTGTTTTGATTTTGTTGTTGTGATGATGATGATGATGATGATGATGATGATGACTGTTGTTTAGCTGTTATTATTATCATCATCACTATCACCATTGTTATTATCATCATTATTTTTATCATTTTCATTATTATTATTGTTGTTTTTATATTATTATTATTATCTCAACTCCTATGGTCCTCTTCCAAACAGCCTCGTTTTCATTCAACACCGATTTTGCACCAAATGTGAGAAGATAGGTGGTTGTTCGTTCTTCGTTTTCACTGTTCTAAATGTTACTTGTTTTTGCTTGAAGAAGACCCAAGAGGTCGAAATGAATCATGTTCTGTCCTGTAAACTGCTTGTCTCTATTGTCTTGCGGAACTAATAACCTTTCTTTTTAACACATACTTCAATTTTCAGCTTCAGTCACCTCACTTTGAAACTAATACTGCAAAGGGTCTCTTTTGTTTGCTTTCTTTTTTTATTTGGAGGTTTCCAAAAGCTGAACAAGATAGGGCAAAGGTCGCTTCCATAATGTACAAGTGTTTCCTCGACCATGCCTGCTGTGAACTTCTGTCCGAATAGCGCATAGTCAATGACGGTGCCAGTGTCACCTTTCCACCCTCTATGTGTTGGAGCTAATAATTATTGTCAGTACGCTGAAGTACTTCATTAACATTTCTTCCCGTGCAGTGCCTTGGAGATTGGCACCATGCTGATCCGACAATTTAGACCATACATTATGATTTCCACATGATATTGCAACGTCTCCAAATTCACCTATTTTCTCTAAAACAAACCAAAAAAAAAAAAGTCCAAGCCGTTTCTGACGTGTGGGATCGTAAATGTGTGTATGCATTGACGAGTTCAAAGCTTTTCTGATTACCTTCAAATATTTCCAGTCTCAAACCAATTAGTTCATGTGTGCTGTTAAACTATTACTATAACTGGGCGATTTGCTTTTCAGTTTGTTTCTATTTATCATACGTTGTCCTCGTCCATTATGCTTTATGAAATCATTCAAATGTCTGAGGGTGGATCTCCTAGTTTCTTTGAGGCACAAAATATCAAAGTCACTTGCTATTTTTTCATTAGTTGAAATCCTCTGTCGAGCACTGCAGCAGTTCTAAGTACAAATCCTAAAATATGTTTGGAATTTGTCTTCATCTTTTAACATACATTATTATCTGTATGACCTTTTCTCCCACCTCTTTCACTATGTTAACTGTTGTTTTAACACGATCCATTTTTAATCCCCAAAGCTTGCATCTGAAGACCCCAAAATGAAAGCAAGACAAAGTGTGTGTGTGTGTGTGTTGTGTGTGTGTGTGTGTGTGTTGTGTGTGTGTGTGTTCTTTCTTTTAAGAATCCTTCAAAAAGAGTTCTTAGTGTTGATGAGCCATAAGTAGTCGCCCTGCCGGAGCCTCATATCAGGGAAGGGCAATGTATGTCCGTACATGTAGGGGATGCCCATTCATATGAAGTCCATGAGTCTGGTGCCGCCCTAAGGCCATTTGAACCCATCAGCCATTCATCCCATCAGTATTGTATGAAAGCGTTGGAAATTGGAGAGATTCCTTCCTGACAGGAAGGTGGCAGCAGGGACATTATGGTGAAAAGTGTATATCCTAAACGTGTTAACCTCTGTTCGCGCGCGCGCGCGCGCGCGCGTGTGTGTGTGTGTGTGTGTGTGTGTGTGTGTTTTCTTTTTTTTTTTTTATAGCATTGAGATTATGTTCTTTTCACTGTCTGTGAAGTAAAGCAGCCAGATAAAGACTAAACACATGTCGAAGATGTAGATTGCGAACGTGCCTCCAAGTTTTGTGTGGTTTTGTTTCCCCGTCCCAAGCTGGAAATATGTTTTTTTAGACTGAAAAGCTCCTCACTGGCCTGCTGGCTTAAACAGATTGTGTATAAATCCATGCTTTTTATTTTGTTAACATAATTATTGACTGCTACCTTATTTTATCATATCATCCATACAGATAGCGGACTCTCTCATCCTCTCTCTCTCTCTCTCTCTCTGTCCCTCCCTCCCCCCCTCTCTCTCTCTTCTCTCCCTCTCTCTCTCTCTCCCTCCCCCCCCCTCTCTCTCTCTCTCTCTCTAGGTGCATACACAATTCGCTTAATAAAAAAGGAGTTTTGTCCAGTCGTACGTCATTTCGATGTTAAATATGAAAGTGTATAAGCGGTTTGTTATGATTAGTAATTATTTGAGTGTTCTTGTGACGTTCTATACCTGTGCGTGCACATACCACCGAAAAATCTCCGTTCTATAGTTATTTTGGTCACGATCAATACTTAAAGATTGCCCAACTGATTTATTACTAACACTAGATGAAGTCTATGTACTGATCTCTGGTGATCTGAACATCCGTATTTCGACCGTTTCTCCCCCTTGGCCTGCTAACGTTGGCATACCTCATTTTCGAGACGGCACCGACAATTTTAAGCGTCATTCTCAATGTGACACCTGCAGTCTAGCTCAGATTGTCGAAGGGTTCTAGCTGGCGTAACACTCACTTCCATTGAGTTTGTTTACCTCAAACTGGCAATTGTACTAACATCCAACTCTTCTCTACATCAACCATTACCACAGCCCATCTCCCAACAAACAACACAACCGAACAAAATAGACCAGCCCGATTAACAATTCAACAATCTTCTTCTTATTTTCAAACGGCTTCTTCTTTACTCAAAATTTCTTTGACAAATTACAACTACCTTCACACACACGCACCCCAACCCTAAATTCAAACAATAAATCACCCGGTATCTTTTCTTTGTTGTCAAGTCCAGCTGATGACCCTAGACCCCACTTTCAGGCTCACTCATCACAGCCGCTGGAATATTCGGTGGGAGGGGGGGGGGGGGGGGGGGTTAAAACAGTTGTACTCATCTGCCAGCGTAAATGTCCCGCAAGTAGAATGGAGTGTCCAGAGCTGCCTCGGTGCAGCCCCTCAGACACCCAGGTAGCCAACTGTCGACGACGAAACGACGTCTGGTCAGTTGCCAGCCGAAAATCGAAGTTCAGAAGTCCTGGCTGCAGGCTTCCAGTCCACCAGACGCAGTAACCCCCCCCCCCCCCCCCCCCAAGTCTCACTGGAACAGTTACTCCAAGTCATGCTGGATCTGGACAAGAGTATCCGGGTTTACCCCTCTTGTCACAAAATCCCCCCCCCCTCCCCCCCACATGTCAGAGCCTTAATTCAGTGGCTCAGACAGAAACCAAATACAAAGCAAATATTCTCTCCCACACAAAATGAATTTACAAAATGCCTCAGACTAGTTTACACATTTTTCCCCCAATACTCCAACCCATCTTCCATCAGTATACACTTGCCAAACTTTAACTATACAATATATATATAATAATATATATATATATATATATTTGTTAAAAATAAGGTTTAAAAGGCAATCTACAAATTTATTTAGCGTTGGGTTTTCTTTTTACACACACACACACACACACACACACACACATATATATATATATATATTATATATATATATATATATATATATATACTTCAGCACATATATTTCCTCACTCAGTCCACAACTTCACATACTAGCAACAAAGAAAAATTTTTTTTTTCCCTGACCAGTCTTCTCTCCAGTGAAAACAGACCTCCACCAAAAGTATCCTTCTTAGTCTCGGAATCCGGGCACTGAACAACCAACAGTGCTCCAAACACCAGATTCCATACCAAGACTAAATCCAGCATGGACCAACATCCACTTGAACGTTTAAACAACAGCTTTGTCAGCTTAAGATTACCCCCAAACCCCTCTGACTCAAGTAGTCCTTCCAAAAGACTAAACCATCTCCCAAGAATAGGGGGGATAACAACCTACTTAAGTAAACAAAACAATTTTTTCCCCAAATGAAATAATCCTTTCACACACTCACCCTGGCCTTCCCTTATGCAAAATAGCATAATAAGATATGCCAACTAACATTTTCATTCTTTCTTCAAACACACAAGCTGTCCTTCCTATGCAAAATCTCATAATGGGACATGCCAACCAACATGTTTCCTACATCACAAGTCCACCGTAACCAATAGCAGCTAAACAATTCATAACTAACCATACAACACCAGCGTACATTCAACAACTAAAATAATCTAAAACAATCATTCACTAATCACAAACTAGAAATTTAAAGTCATTAAAAGAAATCTTCAATCAATACTCAACAATCACGTTGACAACACAGAGGATTCGATCAAGGGAGATAAATGCCACTCAAAAACCCGGGCCCAGGAAGAGTTGCTTCCCTTAGACCATTCTCTCCGTGACATTCAAGATACACATTTAAACACTTCTGGCAAATTGTTGATTAATATGTGCACTGCCCCTGATCTAATAGTTCTTAATGGTTCATGTAATGGCGACCAGGAAGTTTGCTACACATATGGAGATGAAAATGGATGTAGCGTGAACGATCATTTTTATTTTCCAATACATTTTATGATATCATATGTGATTCATGTGAAATGCGTGTTTCACATTGTGGGAAAGACTACAACTTTGGATTCTCTCTTGAGGGCACATAAGACCGTATGGCGAAAGCGTGGCTGTGTCTGGAGTGGCACTGTCTTCATCTGTCCGTGGGCAGGGGTGGTTGGGTCTGTGGGGTGTGCTCGGCAGCTGGAGGGTGGTGTTTTTTGCCGGTGGGCTCTGCAGTCATGAAATACGGGCTGGTACACCCATGGGGATGCTATATTAAGGATGTTGTAAGTTGCATCCTGTAGTCTGATTTACCTCTGTTCAGGAGCAGTTATGTCCCTTGATATCTTAACGGAGTGTCCTGCGCGTGCCTGTACCCATCGTCAACACAGCGCAGGCCTCCAAGGGTGGTACAGGACTGCTCTAAAGGCAGGTGAAGACAGTGCTTCTCTGGGTCCTCTCCAGCACCTTCGGGTGTTTCTTTTTCTTCTTGTGATTCATGTGAAATTCGTGTTGTTGACCGTATTGAATCCGACCACTGTCCTCTTGATCTTACTCTTTCAGTTCAGAATATCTTCAGTAAAAATGGCAATACGGAAATTCTAATCATTGAAACATGTGTGTGGAATAAACAGTACAGTCAGGTTCTGTTGTTGGTGGTGGTGTTTTTCTTTTTGTTTGTTTGTTTTCTTTTTTGTTTTTTGTTTGTTTGTTTTTGTTTTTTTTTCTTTTTTTAATGGAACACTTTGTGAAACTGAAAATTCCATTAGACTGGAACATGCTTTAGAGCTAATTGATGTACATATTGATGAATCGTTGAATGTGTTCAATGATTTATAAGAACATGTGCTACATTCATGAAAAGAACTATAAAGGCGGACCCGACTAAACATAAAGAGGGATGGTTCAACGTAAAATGTAATCTTAACAAGAGAAAAGTGCGTAAATTGTTGAGAATATTTCGTAGAACTCTGGATAAAAATGATTAAAGAAATGAATGTAAGGGCTAGAAGTGAATACAAAAATTGTTAGAAAGGAAAGAGAATTTGATAGCAGTATGTTAGAACTCACAGCATCTGTTCATAATCAAAAGGATTTTTGGGACTGCATGAAAAAAAAATCGCTGAAACGAAAACAATCTAGAATTAATATTCCACTAGATGAATGGCTCCGAAATTTTGAGTCTTTACCAAACAAAGATTTGCCAAATAATTATGATTATGCTTTGCCAAATGCGGAAAATGAGTTCATGGACCGTCCTATTTCAAGGGATGAAGTATTGTTAGCACTTAAAACATTAAGTCTGGTAAAGCTGCAGGTCCTGATGGAATTTTTTGGGAGTTTTTGAAATCTCAGTGCGAACAGATCAAAGTCTTTTTTGTCATGTTCTTTAATGTATTGCTCGATAAGCGTATTTTCCCCGAGTCTTGGTGCGAGTCTATAACTCTTCCACAGTATAAAAAGGTGATGTGAACAATGTAAACAACTTTCGAGATATCTTGTTGTCTGATATTAGTTGCAAAGTATTCATTCAGCACGATTATAAGCTCAAGACATTAGGCATATGTGCTTGACTTACTTGACTTACGCCTCTTGATTCCTTGAGGAACATAGGGCCGCGACGACACTCCTCCAACGCACGCGATTCTGGCAGGTCCTCCTTAGCTCAGCCCACGTCATTCCGGCGGCCTTCACCTCAGCGTCGACACTCCTGCGCCATGTCTGTTTTGGTCGACCCACTTTCCGCTTTCCTTGTGGATTCCAATCCAATCCAATCCAATCCAGGAATATGTAGAAGAGAATAACCTAACCGCTGAACATCAGGCTCGATTTAAACGCGGATACGTGACTGTAGACTATATGTTTATCCTTCTTGCATTGATTCAGAAGCTGTTTCCTTTTAATCGTAAATTATACGTAGCATTTATTGATTTTGAAAAGGCGTTTGACTCGGTCTATCGAAATTTACTGTGACCTATATCGATAAAAAAACGGTATCAGAGGAAAACTGTTTAAGTGTATTCACAGTATGTATCAAGTAGTTAAAACAAGGATAAGAAGCAGCGATAAATTAACTATTTTATGTGCACTAGAGGAGTAAGAGAAGGAGACGTGTGCAGCCCTGTTCTATTTCCATTTATAACGCATGGTGCTAGATTTACGAACGATCTAAATTGAACTCTATTCTACTGATAGCAGATGATGTATCATTGCTCTCGGAGACTGTAGTTGGTTTGCAGAGACAACTAAATAATTTATAATGTTCAGCCAATAGATTGGAATTAAAAGTCAATTTTGATACAAGCAAGATTATTGTTTTCAGACAAGGAGGTTACTTGGCTACAATGGAGAGATGGATGCATGACGGTTCTGTTATGCCCATTGTAAACGTTTATAAATACCTAGGCAATTTTTTTTTCGACTCGCCTGATTGTTGTTGCTGCTTGTAGAAACCTTGCCAGTAGAGCTAGGAATGTGTTATTACATGTTATGGAGAAATTGTCTGTATTGAATAATAACTCCTTGGAAGTATTTGTAAACTTTTTTATGCACGGATACAACCCATTGTGCAGTATGGTTCAAAGTTATATGGTTTAGATAAGAATGCTATTGTTCATTGTGAATTAAACTGGGTTAAAAAAGAAGTTTTTAGGTATAGAACGTGAACTCCAAATTATACAGTAAAAGGTGAAACGAATTGGTACCCAATATACATACATTCTGCAGTTAAAAATGTCCACTACTGGTTAAAGTGGTTAAAAAGGAATAATGATAGATTACCACGAAAAGCGTATGAGATATGTTTGGATCTCGATTCAAGGGGCAAAATTAACTGGGTTTCAAATGTACGTATTTGTTTATCTAAGCTGGGGCTATGGTATGCATGTATATATCAAGGAGTAGGGGGAAGAAAGTAAGCTTATTCAAGCAATTCGATAAAGATTAATTGACAGTAGGTGGCAAACATGGGAATGTCATATTTTATCAAGTAACAGGTTTGATGTGTACAAAGTTTATAGTTCCTCACATTTAGTTAAAAAAAAAGTACCTTATCTTTAATATGAACAAACCTTTACATGTACCTTTACTAGATTTAGATTTGGACTCTCAGAAATAAAAGTGCATGCTAATCGCTACAAAAAAAAAGTAAGTTACCCACGAACTGCTCTGGCCGCTTTGTAAAGAATCATTTGAAGATGAAAGTTCATTTTGTCTTCTAGTGCTCTGCTTTTATGGATCTCGGTGTGGAGCTAACACCTAGGAAATTTTACAATCAACAATGCATGTTTCGTTTTTCCTTGTTAATGCTATCAGAGAACGAGAAAGTGATTTGGAGTTATATATATATATATATATATATATATATATATATATATATCGCTTTTCAGTTAAGAGCAACAATCTTAGCATGATCGTTTCTATATTGCATTTGTAGGGATTCGTAATACTGCTGCATTTATAATAACTTTCCAGTAATGTTGTTATCGCCCTCATCTTATGGCCTTAAATGATTAAATCATCTGAATCTGAATCGCTCTCTCTGTCTCTCTCTCTGTCTGTGTTGTGTGTGTGTGTGTGTGTGTGTGTGTGTGTGTGTGTGTGTGTGTGTGTGTGTGTTTGCTACTTTAGTCAGCTGAATCGAAAAAAAACTGGACGACGAACATATACTGGTTTTAAATTTTAATACATTATTACATTTTTTTCTCATTAAAAAGGCTACTTTCTCTCTCTCCAGATCCAAATGGTGCATTCAACCCATGGCCACCGGAACAGCCACGTTCTACTCCAGAATCTCCAGAAGGTAGGGTCACTATGTATTCACCATTCACACATCACCACCTCTTCACCCAAGGCGTCCCTGTTAGGGATGTATAGGTAAAAATTCGGCAAGCGTGAAGCAAAAGTGACATAGTGATGGTCCTACGATGGTGACGTGATTCTGTGGTCACTACTTATAGACATCCCAATAGCGTTTTTCTCCACAGGTTTAAATGTTCTTGGTGCATACAAGATCTTGCTAGCAGGGCTGTAGACTCTTTGCGTACGTGCGTGCGTGCGTGTGTGTGCGTGTGTAACAAATTTGTAGTGGGTGAAATTCAAACCAAAATGAAGAAAAGAGGGGACAGGGGGCGCTGGATGATAAACAAAAAATAGGAACGATAAATCAGGACAATATATAACCTTTACCGGCATATGGGGACGACTGTGATCCATCTTGGAAACAGACCCAGTGATATTGCCTACTTCCAGGCCTTTCATTCGCTGAGTGGGACTCGTAAGGGAGACATGGCTGATTGTGTCTGACCTCCCTTGGAGATATACCACAGTCTATAATCTTGTTGTATTCTAACATCATGAGTTCAAAAGCAGAATCCAACAGCACTTAATGTAGCTAGCGAAGGGTAGAAAGAAAAAAGAAAATTCTGTAAGGGAATACGTTGATGAAAAACTGAAATCATTATAGAAATGGTGTCAACAGTCAGAGTGGTCAGCTCTACCACTTAACAACCCAAGCATTGTCAGTCACGTAAGTGCTGACAGCAGCTACAAATCGCGTGGATCAACCTTTACCTGGATCCTTTTGTTTACAGTTGTATAGCATGGCTCTGAAACACAGGTTCAAGACATAGCTACTATGCATTGCGAGTGAGTATATATCGTACAAGATAATCTTTAACATGAACACGGGGGGGGGGGGGGACTCAGGGAGTCTGAAAGGGGGTTGTAGAGGGCATGCAGGGTAGGAAGAAGTGGTATCCTGTGTATGCATGCCTGCAGCCATGGCTTCCAAGTTATTTAACTCTAGCTCACTTCCCATCCACAGGGCTTCCCCCCACCCCACTCTGAATACTCCTCTATTCCCTTGCTGTTCCATACAGCAGGATTTTTCCTATCCCTATACATTCCCATGTTTAATTCTGTTCCATACAGCAGGCTTTTTCCTCCTCCCTGAACATTCCCCTATTCCCTTACTGTTCCATACAGCAGGCTTTTTCCTCCTCCCTAAACATTTCCCCTATTCCTTTCTGTTCCATACAACAGGCTTTTGTATTCTCAATAAACATTCCCCTATTCCTTTAGTGTTCCATACAGCAGGCTTTTGTCCTCTCCCCAAACATTCCCCTATTCCTTTCCTGTTCCATGCAGCAGGCTTTTGTCCTCTCCCCAAACATTCCCCTATTCCTTTACTGTTCCATGCAGCAGGCTTTTGCCGTCCTCCCTGAACATTCCTTATTTCTTTGTTGTCTTCTTTCTTGCTCTGTACATCCTCCCTACACCCCCTGTTTCTTCCATTTCTTCCCTGCAAATGCTCCTCCCTCCCTTCCTCTCTCTCTCTCTCTCTCCTCTCTCTCTCTCTCTCTCTCTCTCTCTCTCTTGTTCTCCTGCCTACTGATCCTTCCCTCCCCCTCTTTTCCCCTTCGTTCTTTTTCTCCCCACAAATCATGTCTTTTCTTTCTTACACCTCCTATCTTTCCCTCTCTCCTCCCTACGTTTTTTTTTTCCTTCTCCCTATGATTTTTGTCCATCGGCTTCATCCCTATAAAGTCTTTCCTTTCTTTTCTTCTTTCTCTTTGCGAGTGAGCTCTAAATGAAAACACACTGAGAGGGGGCCACCCCAAAAAGAGGGGAAAATAGCGGGCTCCAATGCTGTGGGTGAAGTTTGTGTTGATCTCTTCTGTGTTGAACCATTGATGTCAAGGTGGCAGAAATCAAAGGAGAAGAGCAGAAAAAGAAGTTTAATCCCATATTCACTTCTTTGATTCTGGTGTAATAATGGCACAGATACAAGTGAAGGGGTGAAGCCAATGGGAGGATGCGGCAATGCACCTGATCTCCGCTCACCCTCTGCCCCCCACCCTCCTGTTGTTCAAGTTCCCACCTTGAGACTCTCCCTGGACCGGAAAAAAGGAACTCGCCAACCACTCATCCAGGAGACACCCAAGGCTAGCTCTTGCACATACAGACAAAATGTATTTTCTGTATAAATATTTTAGGACCTTTACCTTCCTTTTGCGTCATCAAAAATTTAAACGTTTGAAAATATATTGAACATTTATGTTTTGTGGGGAAAGGAAATGTTGAAGAAAGGTTAACCATGGCATTTACAATGCTAGAACCACTGACACTACCTGACAGAACCGCAGGACTACAACATACCTCATCTGCTGGTGAGGGACAAAATGCATGGTCCTCAAAGCACCCCCCAACCCCCACCCTCTGCACTGTCAACTCCATGTCAATGAGCACACTGGTGAGTTGAGTCTCTCGGCATGTACACGTAAAGATGGAGCACTGGGTCCTGGCGGTCACCAGCAACATTCATCCCTCACCGAAGAGGAACCATTCTGCAAATCTTCCCTGGCATCTCACCATCACAGCAAAATGACCTAAATGCAGTTCAGCCAACCGAGGCTTCGTACAACAGTGGAGTTCAAACCAGTTGACCTACATGGGCGTCGGACTCCCGATACGACGTACGTTGTACTGTTCCGTGTGCACGGACGTTTGGTTTCTTTTTGACACCACCTTCCTCCCCCCCCTTGAAATAGGAACGCCCGGGCTGAAGGTCGGGCTCACTCCACAAGGGAAAGTCAGGTAGAAGGGCTCTGATCGGTCAAAGAAAGGAACTTATGCGGGCTGAGTTGAGTCCCACGTGGAATGTTTAGAAGAACACAACAAACGCACGTGTTTTCATGTAGCACATGGGTCCTCTGTGTCACCTGATATTAGTATACACACAACACACACACACACACGCACGCAATCACACCACGCACGCACGCACGCAACCACACACACCACACACACACACACACACACACACACACACACACACACACACACAACACATGCACAGAGTAGAACTAAATAGTCTGGCTATACAAAAATTGTATCATCTCTTCACCGCAAGCAAAAACGAAAAACAAAACCTAATGTTTTGGCCAAACGTGATCCATGACAAAGTGTATTCAATTTGTGATGAAAGGTCACGACTTTCTTTAGGGTGAGGGGGTGTAGCCCAAGGACGAACCGGTTACTTTTGAGGAAGACACGTGGCACCGATCCACATTAAATCACGAATGGAGGATCCGTTTGAACAAATGCTTCATTGTCTAGTTTTCAATTTTCTGTAAAGGTCCCAAATGTCGCATTCGACGTGTAACGTTGTGTTCTATAATATCAAAAGATGACTGACATACCTCGAGCGTTTTGCTGTATTTTATTTATCTTCTTTTTATTTCGTTAAAAAAGATTCATTTCATTATAAGTCGGTTTTGTTTGGATCCAAATCATTGCTTTCACATTTGAAGTCTTTGTATCTGCAATCTTTGCCACTGTTATACTTACAGACACTGTGTTAATATTGTTTGAACACTGCATCTCTCCAGATTCCAGACTCAGAATACAGAATCATGTCTGTCTGTCGTCTGTCTGTCTATCTGACTGTCTGTCTGTCTGTCTCTCTTTCTTTTCTTTCTGCCCCCCCACCTCCCCTCTCCCCCCCACCCCCATGCATTTAGACATACATTGTTAATGTCCTTAAAGAATCCAAAAACAGTAGAACAGTTCACGATAGTTATTCACTGGTCTTTAAACGTAGGAGCAATTGTGAACGAGTAACATCCAAAGACTGAAGAACGTTTTTGACTGATCTGTCTGTCTGTCGTCTGTCTGTCTTCTGCTGTCTGTCTGTCTGTCTTCTTCTTCTTCTGCCCCCTCTCCTCCTCCTCCTCCCCTCTTCTCTTTCCCAATGATAATAACAAACTCCCGAAGTAAGCCTATGATATGTTCTGCATCTGAGAGTCAAAATTATATTACGAACTATGTTGCTATGTTTTATGATTCGTTGATTTGGGTGCTGTTGTAATGTCTTTTTGGGTTTCTCTGTCAGCTTGTCTGTCTGTCATGTTCGTCATGCATCTGTCTTCTCCTCTTCTCTCTACTCTCTATCCTCTCCTTTCTCTCTCTCTTCTCACTCCTCTCTTCTTTCCCCCAGGGCTTGGTGTGGAAAAAAAGCAACAAAAACTTGAATATAGCTGTATCTCATTGCCCATGGTAAAACAGAACTTCAATCGTTCGTTTGTTCGCCCTCTGTGTCTCGCTGTATCCTTGTGTGTGTGTGTGTGTGTGTGTGTGTGTGTGTGTGTGTGTGTGTGTGTGTGTGTGTGTGTGTGTTGTGTGTGTGTGACTATTTGTCCGTCCGTCCATTTGTCTGTCTGTCTATCTGTATGTCATTCTTTCTGTGTGTCTCTCTGTCTATCTCCCTCTTTCTGTGCGTGTCTGTGTGATGGTCTGTCTGTCTGTATGTCTGTGTCTATCTGTGTGTTTGTCTGTGTGTCTATGTGTCTGTCTGTATGTATGTATGGCTGTCTGTCTGTCTCTGTCTCTGTCGCTGTCTCTCTCTCTCTCTCTATCGCTCTCTCTCTCTCTCTCTCTCTCTCTCTCTCTCTCTCTCTCTCTCTCTCTCGTCACCCTTTCACAAATATATGGTCTGGAAATGGAAAGGCATGATTGACGCATTCTTGATTATAGACACTAACTTAACGTGCGTTTTCACATTAGATGTGTGCCACTGTTTTCAGAAACAACCACTGTTGTCACGACAGCTGCACCAGAAGAGGGAACTACCAGTACAGAACCACCAGGAGGTAGGGACACAGAATAAGGGGCATAAGGGATCGTCTGCAATGTCATTGTCAGCATGTCCGACGTTCTCTTTCATTATGACTGTTAAGGAAATAAAGCACCAAGAATGTGCAGTATAACGATGTGTGGCATGGTCATACTTTTCCAGTAATTGAAACTACCGCATTTTCAATGTTGCTCTTTCCATTCCTCTGCTCCTCCCCACCCGCCACCTTCCCTGATCCTCCTCCTCCTCCTCCTCCTTCTTCTTCTCTTCTTCTTCTTCTTCTTCTTCTCTCTGTCTCTCTGTCTCCTTGTCACTGTCTCTGTCTGTCTGTTTCTGTCTCTGTGTCTGTCTCTGTGTCTGTCTCTGTCTGTCTCTCTGTCTCTGTCTCTTCTCTCTCTCTCTCTCTCTCTCTCTCTCTCTCTCTCTCTCTCTCTCCGCACATACCGTTTCTACCAAGCACTAATAGATGACATGAAACAGAACAGCATTATTAACGCATTCTTGATTCTCTATATTGAGATACCTGTGACTTTCTACTTTCATCAGATGTGTGTCACTGTTTTCAGAAACAACCACTGTCGTCACGACACCTGCTGCACCAGAAGGGGAAACAACCAGTACAGGACCTCCAGAAGGTGGGGACACAGAATAAGGAACATAACTCTGCTGGATAGGGTTGTCGTCTGTGATGTCATTGTTAGCATGTCCGACTTTCTTTTTCATGATGACTAAGAAAATGCCTCAACATATACATTACAACGACATGTCCAGTATT
This sequence comes from Conus canariensis, assembly GCA_033310375.1. NCBI lineage: Eukaryota > Metazoa > Mollusca > Gastropoda > Neogastropoda > Conidae > Conus > Conus canariensis. The sequence goes on from CM065743.1 coordinate 38,821,961, forward strand.
ATTTTTTCAATCCCTCATGAAAGGGAAAGAAAAATAGCAATTCTTTATCATTTAAATTCATACGGGGTGCTATTACTTTTTTTTTTTTTAATGTTGTAATAACATGCATAGCTGTTCCCATTTCCAACATGTCCTCTGATCTCTCCTCTCTCTCTCTCTCTCTCTCTCTCCTCTCTCTCTCTCTCTCTCTCTGCCCACCTGTCTGTCTGCCTCTCTCTCTCTCTCTCTCTATCACTCTCTCTCTCTCTCTGCCACTTCTGTCTGTCTGCCTCTCTTCTCTCTCTTCTCTCTCTCTTCTCTGAATGACACACTCTCTCTCTCCGTCTGCTGCCTTCTGTCTGTTCTCACTTCTGTCTGTCTGTTTCTGTCTCTGTCGTCCTCTTCTCTCTTTCTGTCTCTCTCTTCTCTCTTGTCTCGCTGAGTATGCTCTGTCTCTGTCGTTGTCGTGCAATGTCTGTCTGTTTGTCTTTTTGTCTCTCTGCTTCTCTCTTTCTGTGCTCTGTGTGAATTCTTCTGTGGTGTTGTTTGTTTGTTTGTGTGTGTGTGTGTGTGTGTGTGTGTGTGTGTGTGTGTGTGTGTGTGTGTGTGTGTGTAACGACTTTGTTCTGTGATGCAGCAAGATGGAAATGTATTACTCAATTCTTGCCACACATCACGCACACACAAATCAGAATCTTCAAAGAAATATAATTTAAAGGAAGAAATCAACACGTGGTGGTATAATGATGTGTGACAACGATGTGTATGATAGAAGGTCCCTCAAAACAACCAATCATAGAGTTCCAATGGGAAGAAGAAACTAGGAAAAAGTTCAGACTAGAGGGGTGAGGGGTGTGGATGCTTCACGAATGATGATGACGTAGACTTAGCTCTTGTTTCTTCGTCGTTGTTGGCGTGGTCATTGTAGATTACGGATTTGATGCCCAGCCCCTCTCCTTTACAGTTTGCAGGACGTGGTTGATGAGGTTACGTGATGATGATCGTGGATTGATAGAAGTAGAGGACAAAAAAAAAACAAAAAAAAACCCTGGAGGACAGAGGGACAGTTTCTCAGAAATCTCTTCATGACTGTACGTCTGCTCTTGTCCTTCACCCCCCCCCCCCCATCCAACCCCTTTACAATGGCTAGCTTCTGTACACAATCTTTAAGTTTCTTTATTTAAATAGAATAGTATCAATGAAGAAAAGCTTATGAGGTTCGTTCTTTACTTGATAATTTACTACAATTAATTTTACTCCATTATTTCGTTAGAGAAGATCATCTCACTTTACCAGTTTCTATTGCGCAAATATGATTCATTGCAAGTTGGATAACCTGTGGGGGAAATAATCATTCATTAGAACATTTCACGACACAGATGGAAATGTGGGTGATCGAAGATGGTGATGACATATCGCGATGTCCGGGCAACGAGCATGCTCCGCCATCACGATCACGAAATGTCGCAAAATAACCGATCGCGCATCCAACGGCTTGAATATGAAAAAGTTTCTGCAAGTTTACGATAGTCATGTAGATTTACATTGCCAAGCAAATTGCATGAATAAAGAATGATAATATACTGATTTAACGAACATCAGTTCTAAGTTACAAAAATGAATCCCACACACTAACAATCTATAAATAAGTCTAGCCTAGAAATCAAAACATCGCCTACCTCAGGCAATCTTCCCGAAATGGTTGTGGAATTCTGGCTGGTGCTGCCGCTGTGGCCCACACCAACCCCAGCAATGGTACGTCCAGCCTCCAGTCCCTTCTGCAGTGGATCGCACGAATGGCCCAGCTCCCCTTGGTCTGTGGCCGTCTCTTGCTCTTCGCCAGATTACTGAACCATTTCTCCACGGCTAGTGTGCTGTGTAGCCTTCTTCAGTTTCAGATCTTCTGCTAATCCGCTTCAAACGCTGGATCGTTGCAGAGTTTGATCTTCTTGCTGTCACCTTTTAATGCCTGCTGCCCGTTGTTCCCGATCTCGCCGAAAACCAGTGTTGCTCGATGACGTTGTATGTTTAGTTTAGTAGTCAACGACAAAGGCAGTTCATTGGTCAACGGCAACATGTGACTTTACTTGAAGATATCTGCCAATAAAC
>CM065743.1:38829048-38836548 GCA_033310375.1 Conus canariensis
GGTAGGTGAACTTATCCACCACGTTCAGTTGCTGTCCAGTGATGGTGATGACTGGCTCAACGTATGGCTTTCCCGGGGCTGGCTGGTGCATCACTTCAGTCTTTTTCGTATTGATTGTCAAGCCGAAGTTGTTGCAAGCAGCAGAGAACTTGTCAACACTGTGTTGCATTGTGGCTTCTGAGACAGCATTGAGGGCACAGTCGTCCGCGAAAAGGAAGTCATTGACAGTGTCTGTCGAGACCTTGGTTTTTGCTTGAAGTCTCCTGAGATTGAAGACTGATCCATCGTTACGGTACTTGATGACGATGCCTATCTCCGCGTCATTGAATGCGTCAGTCAACATAGCCGAGAACATGAGGCTGAACAGAATGGGAGCAAGAACACAACCCTGCTTCACTCCGTTTGAGACTGGGAGCGGTTTAGATGTCTCACTGTTGTCTTGGACTCTGGCCAGCATGCCGTCGTGAAGCTGGCGTACGATGGCAATGAACTTTCTGGAGCATCCGTACTTCGCCATCATTCTCCAAAGCCCCTCCCTACTGACAGTGTCAAAGGCTTTGGTCAGATCAACATAGGTGGAGTACAGGTCGACATTCTGTTCCTGACACTTTTCTTGAAGCTGTCTGGCAGCAAACACCATGTCGATGGTCCCGCGTTCTTTCCGGAAGCCACACTGACTCTCAGGTAGTAGACCTTGCTCAAGATGGTGCTGAGCTGGTTGAGTAGAACTCTAGCCAGGATCTTGCCTGCGATGGATAGCGGCGAGATTCCGCGATAGTTATCGCAGACCTGACGGTTTCCTTTGCGCTTGTAGAGATGAACGATGGAGGCATCTTTAAGATCTTGAGGAACTGTCTCATGCTGCCATATGATATGAAGGAGTTGATGAAATTTCTTCACAAAAGCCGCACCACCCTGTTTGTAGACCTCAGCTAGGATTGCGTCTGAGCCAGGCGCTTTGCCACTGGATAACAGACGAATTGCTTTCTGGGTCTCCTCCAAAGTTAGTACGGCGTCCAGCGTCTCATCGATCGGAATTTGGGGTAGTCGATCGATGGCTTCATTGTTGATGGTGGATGGGCGGTTCAGTACGCTGTCAAAGTGTTCAGCCCATCTTTCTAGTATATTCTCTTTATCTGTGATCAGCGTTGATCCATCTGCACTAAGAAGTGGAGATGAGCCTGAGGTGGTGGGGCCGTAGACTTCTCTCAAGCCATTGTAGAAGTGTTTCATGTCATTCCTGTCTGCAAAGCCCTGAATCTCATCAGCTTTGTTGCTCAACCAGGAGTCTTGCATCTGGCGCAGCTTTTGCTGGATGTTTCTGCGGTGTTTCTCAGCGTGCCGTTCTTTGCTGTTGACTGTGGGTCGTCGATGTGTGTTATGAAAGCACGATGTTTTTCCTCAAGAAGCTGCTGGATTTCAGTGCAGTTCTCATCGAACCAGTCCTTGTGCAACCTGGTTGTGGGTCCCAGACACTCCATAACTGTACTGTACACCGTCTCACGAAGTGCGCCCCATGCTGCTTCCACATTGAGGTCATTCAGTATGGTGGACTCCAAGCGGGTTTCCCAGGTGTCGACAAAGGACTGTTTAGTATCGACGACCTTGAGCTTGCTGACATTCACACATTTTGGTGGTTTTACGCCTTGAGGACGTCTCTTGGGCTGGACATGAAGCCTGAGCTTGGAGATGATGAGGCGGTGATCTGTCCAACACTCCGCGCCGCACATGGCCTTCGGGACCCTCACGTCCCTCGCCTGTCTCTCTTCCTCACGATGACATAGTCAATAAGATGCCAATGTTTGGATCGCGGGTGCATCCATGATGTCCTGTTGCGGGTAGGGAGGCGGAAGATGGTGTTCGTGATCAGGAGTTGATGCTCGACACATGTTTGAAGGAGAAGCAGACCGTTGCTATTGCAGCTGCCACCTCCATGCTTTCCAGTCACACCTTCCCAGGTGGTGTTGTCGCTGCCAACTCTCGCATTAAAGTCACCAAGAATGATGAGCTTATCAGCGCTGGGAACAGTGGTGATGACAGCATTCAAGTCTTCATAAAACTTGTCCTTGACCTCATTTGGGTTGGTCATGGTGGGTGCATACGTGCTGACAATGGTGGCAAACTTTTGTCCTCGTGAGAGGGGGAGCCTCAACGTCATCAAATGATCGTTCACTCCTTCAGGCGGGCCAACCAGCTTGCCGACAAGTGTAGACTTCACCGCAAAGCCAACCCCAGCCTCAGGTCCACGCCCACTCCAAAAGAAGGTATAGCCTGCGCCTCGTTCACAGAGTTCACCCTCCCCAGCCAGCCCGGTCTCACTTAGGGAAGCGATGTCAATCTCATATCTGCCAAGTTCATTCGCAATGAGGGCTGTACGCCTCTGGGGTCTATCCAAGGCTTCGCTGTCAAGGAGCGTGCGGACGTTCCATGTGGCCAGGTTCAGAGGAGTAATCCTCGTTTTTCTTTTTTCTGTCTTGTTTCGACCGCAATTGTAGGGTCCCCGCCAGCCGCGGTATGCTGGATAGGGTGATGTGGAGCAGGCAATGTTTAGGGCACCTTTTCTAGCCCCTTCCTCGTGCCATGGAGGTGAGCAGCGCAATCCTAAAAAGGGCTGCTCATTCGCTCAGGGGGCTGCCCACCGCCACTGCTGCTCTGATTCAGTGACGGCCGACCATATGGCCTGAGCCGCCTGTGTGCAGGTCTGCGGCTATGACTTCCAGTGTACCCACACCTGTCGCTTCGTCGCTCGCCCATCGCCACAGGACTTGGTGATAAGGATGATAAGGAATAGGATGAAGGATGACTGATGACATGCTCGGTGACTTTGATTAAAGTGAGGAAGAGTTGCGCTTCGTCGACCTCACTCTCTCGTCCGAGACCACCTGTATCCAATAGCAAGACAAGGTCGAGACGGTTGGAGATGGAGACGGATGCAGTGGATGACCTAGATGTTCTATGTGCCTCATCTAGCTCTAGGCACTCCACAGTGCATTGCTGTAACCGCCTTTCTCTCCGTTGAACCATAAGGGTTTCTTCCGCAGAGTCCGCCGGCGTTCATTCTTTGTATGCGTAGGTAGGCAAGCCCTAACTCATGCTCATAGCCCCCACTACTGTGAACTGCAGCAGGGTGTCGCTCTCTTCCACCTTCACAGCCGTTGGGAAGTTACACCCTCATTCGCCTGTTCTGCCGTTGGAGCTTGGTTTGACATTTTTATTTTTTAATCGAGGTTGACTCCTCTAGATCTAGTAATAACAACAACTACAATAACAATGACGGTGATGATGACGACGATGAGAATGATGATGATGATGATGGTGGTGGTGGTGGTGGTGGTGGTGGTGATTATTATGACAACAAAATTGATAACAATAATGATCAAGATGATGATAAAAGTCACTTGCGACATAGATAGATACACACATTTCAATCATGGTAACAAAGTACAGAACGAGGTTTTGTTTTTGCATTATATATATATATATATATATATATATATATTGTGTGTGTGTGTGTGTGTGTGTGTGTGTGTGTGTGTGTGTGTGTGTGTAATACATGCATGATAAGAGTCAAGTCTCTCCCATTAAAAAAAAAAAAAAAATCAAAAGTATTACCCGGCAGAATTTTCAAATGGCTCAACCATTTTGTGCATGTAGTTTTTAGTAAATCTGTAGGTTAATAGTTCACTGAACTTTTTCTGATTAAAATTGTTTATCATCCTGTTTACAATGGAAAGTCTAACGCTTAGTCAGTGGTATGATGGGGTCAAAATTATTTTCAGTTCTAAAATCGTCTACAAATCCAAGCAAAATCAGACTTGCAGTGGGTTTCGAATTAGAAGTTGCTGCATTTTTCCCATTAAACAAATATTCAAAAGTGTTTAAGAATAGGGTCAGGGATGCACGGGTAGAAATTGGCAAACCCAAAACATCCCCCCCCCCCCCCCCACCTTCTGAAACGCGTCGTGATTTGTCTGTGATTCACTTGTCCTGTCCACTGTGCTCATTATAAGTACTTGTATTAGAGTTTGCTGAAACATCCAGGCAAGAGTTAACTTGAGAATGTAAAAAAAAAGAAAAAAAGTCAGTCAGAGAGTATGGACAGATATGTAACTTTGCAACACAACCCTGTGTGATGTCAGTCGATAAATGTGCGCTTGTTGGCTAATACAGACATTTGTGAAACACCCTGTCGGGTATCAATGGAAAACGTTTTCCCATCCCTCAGTTATTTACAGCTTTTCAGAACAAGCAATGCCAGGAATAAAAGAAGTTATGCAAGAAATAGAAAATTTCCTTCAAACGATTTTGTACATGGGTCTATCAAGAATGCGTTGCTTATATCTGTGTTTGTTGGTTTGTCTATCTATCACCAAGATTAATCAAACTTATTGATTTTTTTTTAACCGAAATTACATGGAAAATGGGTTTTGACAACCCCTCCGCTACATATTGCTAGATACCAGTGGAAGACAACCTTTTAAAAATTCTACAGATCGGTTATTTCAAGACTGTCATCACACCTAGCGTCAGATGAAAAGCAGAAAAATGGTGAAAGAAAGATAAATCATCATTTAAACCATTACTTCTGACCTCTGCCAAGGATGCCCTGGTTTCTCGCGTGTGTTAGTTTATCTCTCTTTCATTCAGATAAAGCAAACAACAGTGATCTGTCTGGAACGAAAGAAAATGCGAAGATGGAATGCGATCTAAAGAGGATCTCATGAAATATTAGTGGGGACTGGAATGGGGTTGCAGGGCCAGGATCCATTCAACAAAGGGTGTTCACAGTGTATGCCTTGTTAGCACCAGTCTGGTTGGGAGAAGTGCTGTGGCCCAAAGACGAACCCTTGGGATTTGGGTGCAGATCTGTTTTTACCTTTCCGCCTCAGAACAAGCATCTAGAATCCTTTTGGCCTGGGCAGGAGTCTGGTCTTTTTCTCAGGGTCTCTCCGGTTTCGTGTTTTGTGGGAATTGAATACATGACAGAATATACGTCAATATCAGTTGATAACTGTCGCCACTGATAACTCTCTCCTCCTCCTTTTATCCCCATTCCCTTTCACATCTTTCCTGCCTGGCCTCCCTCCCTCCCTCCCTCCCTCCCTCCCTCCCTCTACCATGTCCCTCTGCTTCGTTAAAATCAGGTGGAAGGATGGAATGCAGCCTGGGAAGGCGGTCAATAACTCTTTGTTTGATATTTCTTTGTTTGATAATTCTTTGTTTGAAGTTTAGTGCATCGATTCACTATGCATATTCAGGGATAAAAACTGTGAAGTTTTCAACACCTTGGTTATCCCATACAGAAGCAGGTCCGTAGCAATATAGGCACGTACGAACATTTGTGGCCCAAGTCTTCTTTCCATTAATGTCAAGATCATATAAAACTTTATACGCGTTTAAATTTGTAATATTCCACCCTTGTCAAGTTTAGCCAGTCACTGAGCCTTTGAACGTACGAGTTTAAATAGACAGGATATCTCCCCAGTTGTCCATGTACCAAGTCATTAGAAGTACGACTGTCGACGTTTAAAAAGCGTTTCATGGCAAACAAATGCAACTTTTCAATTACATTGCTTCTCTCAAACGCCCATTTTCTAGCCCAGTATTATGAAATTGATTGAACTTGTGAATCAAATAACTTTTTCAGTATATTCAACGAACTACAGTCAAGCGTATACATTACCTAAAGTATAATTAGTGCAGCTCTTTTGATCGCTTAACTAAATCTCCACATGCAAATGTAAAACTTAGCCTGGTTGAAAACAAAAACAAACGATACTTACATACGGTGAGAGAGAGAGAGAGAGAGAGAGAGAGAGAGAGAGAGAGAGAGAGAGAGAGAGAGAGAGAGAGAAGGAGAGTAGACTTCATGCTAAGAAATCTATAGTGATGAGGACACAACAGCCCTGAGTGATTTTTTTCCTCCATTGCCCCCCCCCACCCCCCCACCCCCCAAAAACAAAACACACACACACACAAAAACAAACAAACAATCAAATAAATAAATAATTATAATAATAATAAAAATTAAAATCAAAAAGAGACGGTTTTTCCCCCACCAGTCTCTACCGGTATTTTCCACCTTTCGCTGATTTCAGCGACTACAGGGGAACCTGAGCAGGCCAGCAGCGTGCTAGGGGTGCGCTTGACAGTGATTTGCGGCATGACGGGTGTCGCTGCGGTACTGATTCTGGGCGGTATAGTCATTGTGTGTGAGTTCCTCACCACGTGTTCTTGATAAATAGTATCAGTGTCTTTGTGTCTGGTTGTTCGTCTCCATCCACATGTCCGTGTGTGTGTGTGTGTGTGTGTGTGTGTGTGTGTGTGTGTGCGTGCGTGCGTGCGTGCGTGCGTGCGTGCGTGCGTGCGTGTATGCGTGTATGCGTGCATGCGTCTCTGTGTATATATAGTAGTAGTAGTAGTAGTATAGTATAGTAGTAGTAGTAGTAGTAGTAGTAGTTTCATTTTACGTTTTTTCACAAATTTATGTGAATTTAGACAAGAAAGAAAGAGAAGAGAGAGAGAGAGAGAGAGAGAGAGAGAGAGAGAGAGAGAGAGAGAGAGAGAGAGAGAGGTAGCTCACATAAGTGCGTGAGCGTGTGCGTGTGTGTGTATGTGTGTGTGTGTGTAGGTGTGTGGTATGTGCATGTAATCACGCAAAGACCGCCAACATCATAGTAAATATCTAACCGGACTATGTAACAAACAAGATGCAATTTAAAGGCAAGATCAATATCCATAAAATATTTTTAAAAATTAAAAAAAACCATGAATCTCAGACTTGCCTGATAAACATGGTGTAGTACGCCCTGAGAGGCACACACTGAAATAAAACATGGCCTTTTGATATCTTTGTTTTGCCACATACATATTTTGTTGAATCATCGTGTTTGTTCTGAGATGAAATGTTGAAACAACATTTCCGTGTTGATACATATCACGGATTTGCAGATTTTGAATGGTCTTGACATAGTCAATACTCAAAAGTTGACTATTTTGTATTTCAACTTATGAACTAAGGTTCTTAAGACTACTTCTAAAACAGTCATAAGCCTTTTGCCTTAACATTTGATGACTCTCTTGTAAAGTGAATGATACAGTAAGTTTTAGTGAACACATTTCAGTTCTAGCTCCTTTTTTCGCACATCTGTCAGCGAGTTCATTAAGTCAATTCCTTTGCATGTCAAGATGTGAATTAAATGATACATTGCTGTAAAAAAAAAAAAATTATATGAATTCGATCTGCAAAACTTAACAGATTGTAATACTGACAAAGAATCGACGGAGAACAACACTTGGAAAATTGTCCGTGGTAAGTCAGTTAGACATGTCGAGTCCTTTAGTATAGCTATCATCCCAGCAACGAACATAGATCTGTATTTTCCAACAGAATACGTTTTTACGAACAAAAGCACATTCAGCTTCTTTATACCCTGTTACTGAGCCATCTGCAAACAACTTCAGGTGGTGAAGATATTTGTTTTCCAAAAGCATCTTTGC
>CM065743.1:38839048-38844048 GCA_033310375.1 Conus canariensis
TACGTGTGTGCAAGATGTTATACGTGCGTTCACATACGGAACCTCGGTTTATAGTGTCATTCGAAGGACTGTATGCGAAATGGAGTCAGAACCAAAGTTAACTTCGAGGGAAAAATCTCCCTGTACCGAAAAGACTCGGCAGAGATTCGAACCTGCAACCCCAGGATCACCAAGATTACGAGTCTGGCGCTCAACCATTGAGCTATTCCAGCATTGAATTTGTCTACTTTCTGATACTATATATCTCGGTGAGTGTTGTCAAATCAGCTGGTAGCACAACGGATCACTATGTGAATCCTTTGACAGTTGAGCCTCGAACTGAAGCTAAGATATAACGTTATGGGAATTCAAAGATTCCTTCTTATAGGATAAAGGCTACATTACAAAAAAAAATCATGTGAACATCAAAAGTGTGGGAAAAATATGCAGTACTGTTGTATTTATGTGACCGCATTGAGCAGATACTGAAAAAAGATGCTGTTTGCGTTTTACTGATTATAATTCACAATCCTTTCAGTTATGACGTCATCTTAAGTGGATCAAGTCCAATGTAGGCTACTCTCCCCTGACAAAGTACATGTTGCAGCCTCACGCCGAACAACACAACAAGACACAGAATATGACATTCTGTATGGTTCAGGTCAGCGCAATGCACATTCTTGCAGCGTGATGAAATGTTACACGATGTAGTCCAGTAACAACGAAATTCGAAGTGTCGTGATACAACACAGCAGCATTTTATATTGAACAGTATGTAATGCACTACACGATAAAAATCAGAATGTGTTCTCCCACAGAATGGTAACAAAATTCACTCTATTCTCCTACACAATTATAATGGAATTCACTCTGTTCAACTATAGAATGGTAATAGAATGCACTCTGTTCTCCTACAGAATAGTAATGGAATTCACTCTGGTCTCCTACAGAATGAAAATATAATTCACTCTGTTCTCCTACAGATTTATAATGGAATTCACTCTGTTCAACTACAGAATGGTAACAGAATTCGCCATGTTCTCCTACAAAATGGTAACAGAATTCACTCTGTTCTCCTAAAGAATGGTAACAGAATTCACTGTGGACTGGGTCTTTAACATCTCCAGGCGGTTTCAGAACGACTCGATGAACGGCCCCTACATCTCTGGACTCCCGCTCTGAACTTACTGATGGACCACGGGGCTGGATACCACCCTTCCCCTCCAGCTCACGCACTGTCTCCACTGCTGGCGGGGAAACCCCAACTGGACCGGAAAACTATCTGCTTTGCTGTATTGACCATTCCATTTGCTACTGTTATTCAGATTGGTATATCGGTTATATGGGACCATGCTTATTCATAGCCCTGAATATTCTTTTCTAAATCATGACAAATTATGAAATTAAATAATGCTTAACTGCAAGTTGTAGTTTATTTGGATTATTTAGAGCATAGTGTTGGGAAGGAGCGTTCACATGAGATGCCGTGCGCAGGAACATACTCAGGTTTTAGATGCGATTGACCTCCTCTAACTGAAGCTATACTAGAGTGGGTTAAAAAAAATATATTAGAGCTATGACGAGAGGGCATGTGCACGCTCCTTTCCAATACTATGCTGTAAATAATAAAAATTGAATTACCACATACAGGTAAGTCTTGTTTAATTTCATCATTGTTTCTCGCATAGCAATTGGTTCATCCACATTCACATGAGAATTTAGAGGAGGAGGTCAAACGCAGTAACTGAATCAACTGCTGAGATACTTTCTGACATTTTGTTCATACCATTTCACACATTATACTTGGACAGCTCAACATGAAATCTGAAACAACAGATTTTACAATTCATTGACAGACTTTTCCAAAATAGACTGAGTGAAGCTTTCGCGTGGCGCAACAGGTTTGCAGTGAACACGTCTAAAAGTCCATTCTCTTGACCAGGCAGCAGCTGCCAAAGTAGAGTCAACTGGAACATCTTTACTGATGTTGCTGATGTACTAGCTACTCTAGTGCTATATGCTGAAAACCAAGAAATATCCACTTCAGATGACTTCAGCACTGTCTGTATCCACCTGTCCACTGCGTTTCACATAAAAATTGAAGAGTTCTTTCCCTTGCCTAAGGCTATTGTTTCCTTTCAAGTATTCTTGCATATGTACAACAAAACACAGTTTTTGACTTGGAAAACACATCACTTCTGATGACTTTACATGCTTCCTGGATTGGACTGCTTAAGAACTGAATTGTAAGTTATCTTACACTTCCCTTCACTAAGTTTCACATCCTCAACAGTCAGTGCATGGAGATTGTGGCCTCTCTGACCTGACACTAGTGCTAGAATCATTGCCAATCTGAGGGTGAGATGTTCAAGATCTAGTGTCTCCACTGTGTCCCAGCCTGCGAGATACTGAACGACTGAATCAACGTCCCATACCACTTGATATTTTGGAAAGGATGGCTGGTTTTCGAATGCTCCCTTAACTACACCACATACTACTGGATGACTACCCATAGAATCGTTGCCCTGGGTGCTTAGATAGGCAGAACTAGCACTTCGTGCTAAGTGTATCGTGCTCCTGTCTTGTACAGTTCTGCAAGAAAGTTTGCTACATCTGTGCGTGATGGATATGTGATGTGAGTTCTCGCTACACAACCCTGCCACTTTCTGATGTAACTGTCATATGCTCTGGCGGTGAACGGGCGTCATGAATCCATCATAAGGTCCACTGCTTCCCCTGTCATTCCAGCTTGCTGGTAGATTAGCCGCAGATCTTGCAGACTAGCAGGTTCGGCTGCCTTTGCTGCTTCAAGGGATGAATGGCCTCTGGCAGGCTGGGGAGATGTCCAAGCCTGGTTCTGCGTGGTAGCCTCACGTGTGGAGCCAGCGACGGTGACTGGAGTGCTGGGTACCATATCTGTGTTGGCCAGTCCGGCACCCCCATGACCTTGTCCTGCTGAACCTTCTGAAGGACTCGTGTCACCACTCTGAAAGGTGGAGACATATACACAATCATGTTTTTCCACCAGATACCGAGTGCATCAACAGCAAAAGCAGCTGGGTCAGGTCTGTATGACACAAAAGTGTCCATCTGTTTGTTGAGGCTGGAAGCAAACAAGTCAATGTTTGGTAAAATGCTTAGTTCTTGGAATTCTGTCCTGAGGCGACTGCTGTCAAGTTTCTATTCTGCATTCATGTTAGTGTGTCTGGATTAATAATCTGCAATAACATTCAGTTTACCTGTGTTGTAAGCAGCTCTAAGCCATATTTCATTGTCAATACACCATGGCCATATTTCAGCAGACAGGGAATTACAGACATCTGAATGGCTTGTGCCCATGTGTTGAGTGCAAGACACATCAGTGGTGTTGTCACTCATCATTCTGACATGCTTTCCTTTCAGTTTCTTTTGAAAAGTCTGTAATGCGATCAAAGATGCTTTTAATTCTAGAACATTTATGTGGTTTTTTGTCACTGGTGGACCATCCTCCTTCTGATGATATGCTCTCATTCTCACATCCTCTGCGATCAAGGCTTGTATCTGACATGACTACAATGTGAAATGCACTTGTGCCAATGTCCTTATGTGCTTGGCCTATAGTAGTAAGCCACTATTTAACTCTACTTTGCTTTCGTCTCAACGTGATGAATTGGTTAAAATCCCCAGACCTTTTCTTCAATGCATGGAATTTTTCTCCTTCAAAGCATGGGTAATGGAGAGTCCATGTTTGACTGCTACAAAGACTGGCAACAATTTTCCCTATTTCCTGCGCCACCTCTCTGATTGGTACATTTTTTTATGCAGCAAGCCCATACAGCCATCACAAAGACTTCTTTGTTTAGATGGATCCAGCCCTGACTTTGTTGGGTATAACAGGAAACCTAACTTTTGGAAGAGCAATCACTGTGTCAGTGACGTTTATCATGCACTCCTGCTTTGTGAAACCACACAACAAACTGCCATCAAGAAAAGCTGTAGAGATAACTGTGTCCTGTCATCCTAACACAGGTTTCATCAGTTTTGTGAACAAGTGAGGAGGTGTCTATTCATAATGCAGACCTCTCTAAACAAATCTGAGCTGTTTCCAGAAATCTGGGTGAATGGCTATGGAACAGTAGGCATCTTTGAGGTCAGCTGAGCTCATGTAACAATCTATCTGAGCGAATGATAAAACAGTGGTAAGTGTTTCTATTTTCAAATAGTGTAAGTGACTTCTTCATACAGTCTCTTTAATTTTAAATTCATCCGGTGTGATCCATCTTTCTTTTTCCTAGTAAAAACTGGAGAAACTTCACCTTTTTTTTCTTTCTCACATGCCCTTACAACTGCTCCAGATGGAAGTGGTTTTTTTTTTTTTTCACTGTCAGTTATAGCACTTTTATTTTCATTGAAAGGATTTGTATGGGACACTGTCAGTCTGCTCGGAGTGTCTGAGTGACAGTCAACTGAATTTTTACACCTGAGACAATGCTAAGAGTATCTGGATCAGAGGTGATCTCCAACCAAGAACTCATGAATTCCTTAATTCTGCCTGCTTGAAACATGACAGCTTCACATTCAAGAAAAATAGTAAATTCTGGTAACACAGCCAAACAAATCACTCACCTCCACAACTGAAGGCAGGCCAGAGTGGACCTGAGCAACTGTCTGCCCCTCTGTTGCTGTGAAACCGCCTCTGCACGTGGCCTCTGAACGGCCTGTGGGCGTGTCTTGGGTTTAATAGCTCTGTCCTGAAAAAGACATATCTCTCATCAAAATTCCGTTGCCTTCCTCCAAAACGCTTCTGAGGCGCAAAAGAAGCCCCAGTCTGTCCATTTCTTGGATGTTTTTGTTGACAAATGGCCTGATGTCCACTCGCTGGACATCTTTCCCTGCTGGCGTGGCCCAGTAGGCCAATCAACTCCGTGTATTGCCGAAAATTCTTCAGCGCGAACGCTGTGTGTGTCCGCCAACAGCAGAGAATTCGCCACGTGCGTCACTGCAATGGTGGCTTTAGTAATGCCGCATCGAGTGTGTGAGCT
>CM065743.1:38851548-38859048 GCA_033310375.1 Conus canariensis
AAAGTAGAAACTTAATGTGTTGCCTGGCTATCTATGTTCGTGTGGTGTAGTGTGTAGAGAAAAGTACACGCATCCAAACTTCTTCAGGTGAGAGTCAGACAGCAAAACAGTACCGCACACCATCCGTAACAGCCAGACCAAAGTAGATCGCTGGTGTGTAGAAGGCCCATCGTGGGCCATGACACACACACACACACACACACACACACACACACACACACACACACACACACACACACACACACACACACTATGAATGCAAGAGACTAGTATTGCTTTTAATCCCACAGGTGAGTACAATGTTAACGTACTGTAATCCACAGTTGTGTGTATATATCTCTACAACCCACGTTGAGATGACAATAAACATATATATATATATATATATATATATATATATATATATATATATATATATATATATGACTGAAGAATTGTTAGCCTGCACTTCTTTTCTCCCACTACTTAATTGTTCAGCATTATTATGTTTGGTCAATCAGTGGGAGATTGTATCTCTTAGGAGATCCAAGTAAAGGTTGTTCTGTGCAATTCTTAGCCACTCACAATGCTTGGGTTATTCAACTGCAGAGCTGACCACTCAGACTGTTCCATTCTTTTGATCTCCCTTGCATCCTTGAATGGATCCTCAAGCATAGGCTCAAAGATTGTCCCCTATATTTTATACTGTTTGCATAATGCTTTTAGTTTTTTTTTAGCAACATTTTTCCTCACCACACTTTCGTTTTGTTCCATTTACTACCCTTCACTGGCTTCTTTGGGGGTGCTGTTGGATTCGTTTTTAAACCCTCGGTGGTAAGAACACCAGAGAATTATGTGCTGTGGTGTGTCTCTATTTGACACCAAGAGCACAGACACAATCAGCCGTGTCTCCCTGATGAGTCTGATCCAGTGGACGAAAGGCCTAGGAGCAGGCAATACAAATAGATCTGGCTTTGAAGGAAAGTACGATGGTTCCCTCAGTCAGCTAGTGAAGGATTTCTAATATTTATGATATTTTCCCCCCAATTTTCTTCATCTTCATTTTTTTAAAATTCAAATCTTTGCCAAGTCAATACTACAATGACTGAAGAATTGTTAGCCTGCACTTGCTTTCTCCCGCTACTTAATTGTTCAGCATTATAATAAATCTTAAATAAATGTTAGCGAACCGCCCAGAAAAACGTGGACAAACGAGTCACAAGACGAAACACAACGCGTTTCGACCTCCTAGGTCTTCCTCAGGTGAAACACAAACGAATAAAACAACGAAAATTCACTTAGCTAAGTGAATTTTCGTTGTTTTATTCGTTTGTGTTTCACCTGAGGAAGACCTAGGAGGTCAAAACGCGTTGTGTTTCGTCTTGTGACTCGTTTGTCCACGTTTTTCTGGGCGGTTTGCTAACATTTATTTAAGATTTGTTTGGATTTCCGCCTGCAGTCGTCTCACTTTGCAACCAGCATTATAATGTTTGGTCAATCAGTGGGAGATTGCATCTCTTAGGAGATCCAAATAAAGGCTGTTCTGTACAATTCTTAGCCACTCACAATGCTTATTCAACTGCAGAGCTGACCACTCAGACTGTTCCATATCTTTTGATCTCCCTTGCATTCTTGAATGGATCCTCAAGCATAGGCTCAAAGATTGTCCCCTATATTTTATACTGTTTGCATAATGCTTTTAGTTTACTTTTTTTAAACAACACTATTATTATGAACCTCCCAACCTCCCACCCCCCACCCCATAGTGGATGAAGAGATATGAGCTCTCCTTCTCTTGCCCCCCTTCCTCCCCCCCCCCACACACACACACATTACCCTCCTCCTTTTTTTTTTCTCTTCTCAACCCCCCCCCTCACCCCACCCCTCCCAATCATACCTTATCACCCATTTATCTTCCATCCCCTTCCCTCCCTCATTAACATTACCCACACACCTTTCACAACTACCCACGCATAACTACCACCACCTCTTTCATCACCCAGCGAAATCATTTATTTTATTCACCTAAACTTTTTTTTTTTTTTTTTTTAAAGTTTCTTCTGTTCATGTACTTATTTACCCCTGATATATATATATATATATATATATATATATTTTTTTTTTTCCAGTTTGCCTCCCCCCCCCCCCTCCTTACCATTATTATCAATCCACCATTATCACAACCGTCACAAAGATATCACACCACCCCACTAAACTAGACACACAACCCTATCGTATCACACAACCCCCCCCCCACTCCCCCCACGAAACCCCCCCCCCCCTCCTTTTCCTCTCCCATAATCCCCCTTGTCATTTCCGCCTAGCGGCTATTCTCCCCACCACATGGACTAACAACAGATGAGTCATTTTCGTTCTTTGTTTGTACTGTCTTAAGTGTTAAATGTGATTTATTTTTTCGCCTGAAGAAGACCCAAGTGGTTGAAATGCATCGTGTCTTGTCATGTGCTTTGTTTGTCAATGTCATTGGCGGTAACTAACACCCTCTCTTTCTAAATAATGCTTTTAGTTTTTTTGCAACTTTTTTCCTCTCCACACTTTCGTTTTGTTCCATTTACTACCCTTTGCTGGCTGCTTTGGAGTTGCTGTTGGATTCTTTTTTGAACCCTTGGTGGTGAGAACACCGCAGAATTACGGACTGTGGTGTGTCTCCATTTGACACCAAGAGGACAGACACAATCAGCCGTGTCTCCCTGATGAGTCTGATCCAGCGGACGAAAAGCCTAGGAGCAGGCAATACAAATAGATCTGCCCTTGAAGGGAAGTACGATGGTTCCCTCAGGCAGCTAGTGAAGGATTTCTAATATTTATGATATTTTCCCCTCAATTTTCTTCATCTTCAATTTTTTTTAAAAAATTCAAATCTTTGCCAAGTCAATACTATAATGACTGAAGAATTGTTAGCCTGCACTTGTTTTCTCCCACTACTTAATTGTTCAGCATTACACACACACACACACACACACACACACACACACATATATATATATATATATATATATATATATATTAGTTCCTCAACAACCCACATGGACACAATAAACATATATATTACTTCCTGTACAGCCCACATGGACACAATAAGCATATATATTATTTCCTCTACAACCCACATGGACACAATAAGCATATATATTGCTTCCTGCAACAGACCCACTTCAGTTTGCAATTTGTATGGATGAGAGAGAGAGAGAGAGAGAGAGAGAGAGAGAGAGAGAGAGAATGAGAATATGACACATCACTTCTTTAAATATGTGGGTATTGTTCCAGTGTTCCAGTATTTAGGATTTCCATTAACAACCCCGTTTCTAATTCATTTTTGTTCACTTTACTGTTGTAGGTTTGCCATCATCCAAATGATTCACCTGGAAATTTTACAAAGCGGTAATCACATTTCCTTCCAGCAGCCATTTGTGCTTACAAATTCACAGTGTTGATGAGAAAAAAATGATGGAAAAGCACACATTCGACAGGCTATCCTCTTGCCAGGCTACCGCAAATGTCTGTGTCTAGCATACCACCACACAGACTGAACATGACAACGCTGTCATATGGAAACACCAAACCTTTTACCGTCTGCCTATCTCATGAAAGCCAGGCCACAAAAAATGTCATGAAATCACCTGCACACGTGTGCACTCGTGACAAGAGAGAGAGAGAGAGAGAGAGAGAGAGAGAGAGAGAGAGAGAGAGAGCGCATTAATAACTGTGACTGCAATGATAACAACGAACATGTTAAAAACTGAGTAAACATTGTTATAAGTAAGTTACAAGGTATATCATGAGTACACAACAAGAGAGGAAAAACAAAACAAAAAAACCAAAAACCAAAACATCCCATTGTTTTTAGTGCCCACACTGAGTCTAGTTACACAGCTGTAAACATCGTGTCCCACACTTTTCTCAGAGTATACAGAGATACACGCAAAATGTTACGAGGACTTTTTGTTTAATAAACAAAAAAAGAATGGTAATAATTGTTTTTAAACATCAGTTTCGCAGGACTTCTCTTAAACAATTTTAGTCTCTGCTTTACTTTCATAAAATGAAAAGGTTGATTGTTTTCTATACTTAAAAAAAATTATACGGGAAAAAAATGTTTTGACATCACATTCATAAAGATTCGTTTCTAGAGTAAGAGAAACTTGGCGTGTGTGTGTGTGTGTGTGTGTGTGTGTGTGTGTGTGTGTGTGTGTGTGTCTCCCTGTCTGCGAGTGCGAGCGCGCGCGCACACGTGTGTGTGTGTGTGTGTGTGTGTGTGTGTGTGTGTGTGTGGCTGTCTGTCTCCCTGTCCGTGAGTGCGAGCGCGCGCGCGCACACGTGTGTGTGTGTGTGTGTGTGTGTGTGTGTGTGTGTGTGTGTGTGTGTGTGTGTGTGTGTGTGTGTGCACGAACATGCGCAAATGCATGTGTGAGTGCGTGCGTGCGTGCGTGCGTGCATGCGTGCACGTGTGCGTGTGCGTGTGCGTGCGTGTGTGTGTGTGTGTGTGTGTGTGTGTGTGTGTGTGTGTGTGGAGAGAGAGAGAGAGAGAGAGAGAGAGAGAGAGAGAGAGAGAGAGAGAGAGAAATGAATGCATATGTCCTTATGGATGGTTGGAACGATTGATAACTATGGTAATGATGAATGATAAAACAAAACTGTTGGCATATACACATAATCATATATCTCCCACTGTAGTGTGATTCAATACCACGTACTATTTCTCCCATAGCAAATGGTTCATCCACATTCACATGAGACGGTGTGTGCGCGAACATTCTTAGTTGGTGCCAGAAAATGCTAGGTGGAGGACGCGCTTAGTGATTTATAATGGTACATAGACTAGGCCCTAGTGAGTGTGCTTTGAGGGTTTCTTTTTCTTCCCAGACAGACAAAGAAAACCAGGTCAGTGGAACTAATTTTCTCCTTTTCATACGCTAAAAATAATTGTATTGAAAGTCTTGAAAGCACTTTCATTGGCTTCAGTGAAACATTGCCTTGTTTGTCGCGCTCAGTCTCGACACCAACCGGCCGCTTTCAGTTCCGGCACCAACACTGACAGGTCTTCCAGTACCAGTCATGTGGAGTTCAGATCATGAGCCCTAACACGAGGGCAGCTCCCAGTCTGCGGATTCTCGTGACGACATAAAAAAGCTTATCATGGATTTAGATGAAATATGGCAATACCAGTTCGACTCTCTCAGAAGTGGAATTGATTCAGGCGCTCTTGGCCGCCATAAAAAAGAGGGAGAAGCCGTAGGCATAGAGAAAGTTGCAGACCCCCCGCACAAAAAAGCATGCAACCAAGATCCCAGGGAATGTGATGTCCTCAGCCTTCATGAGGACGAAAACACTGATGAAGAGGAAGAAAATCTCAAATCATTGTCGCAATACCAGATTGAAAAAAGACGAAGTGGGGAATCATCTTACACTGTGTTGGATGATATCAAAAATGAGTACATAACTGAGGAGACAGTGGGTGAGAAACTGGATGAAAAACTGGCAGGGGTTGTAAACAAAAAGATTCCGAGGTAAACTCTCACGTGAAGTTTTGAAGAAATGATTTGAATCTTACAATAGGCCGGAAAATTGCCCAAACCACTGATCATAAATCGAGAAGTGGGGACTCACATCCCCACCTCCTGCTCGAAAATCAGATCTGAAAATCTCACACACTCAATGCGGCATTACTTAAGCCGCCATTGCAGTGACGCACGTGGCGAATTCTCTGCAGTCGGCAGACACACACAGCGCTCGCGCGGAAGAACTTCGGCAATACACGGACTTGACTGGCCTACTGGACCACTTCAGCAGGGAAATCTCTCTGTGCCAGCGAACGGACATCAGGCCAGTCACCGTCTCGTTGTTTGGTGATAACTTGTCAAACACATTGAAAAATATCCAAGAAGTGGACAGACTGGAAGCTGCGTTTTGCGCCTGAGAAGCGTTTTGGTGGAAAGCAATGGAACTTTGATGAGAGACAGAAGTCTGTTTTAGGACTGGGCTGTCACACGCCCATAGGCCATCCAGGGGCCACGCGCAGAGGTGGTTTCACAACACCAGAGGGGGAGACAGTAGACCAGACTCACTCTGGCCTGTTTTCAGTTGTGGAGGTTAGTGATTTTTCTTTGTCTGTGTTACCAGAACTTACTACTCTTCTTGAATGTGAAGCTGTCATGTTTCAAGCAGGCAGCATTAAGGAATTCATGAATTCTTGGTTGGAGATCACCTCTGATTCAGATGTTCTTAGCATTGACTCAGGTATTAACATTCAGGTTGACTTTCACCCTGATACTCTGAACAGACTGACAGTGTCCCATACAAATCCTTTCAATGAAAGTGGAAGTGCTATAATTGACAGTGAAATTTAAAAAAAGAAAAACTTCTATTTAAAGGAGTGACAAGGGCATGTGAAAAAGTAAAAGTGAAGACCTTTCTCCAATTTCTACTAGAAAACAGAAAGATGAACCACACAGGATGATTATAACCTTAAAGAGACTGCAAGATATATTGTTACCCGAGCTCAGTTGACCTCAAAGTAGCCTACTATTCCATAGCCATTCACCCAGATATCTGGAAATAGCTCCGATTTGTCTAGAGAGGTCAGCTTTATGAATATGCAACTCCTCGTTTGTTCACAAAATTGATGAAACCTGTGTTTGCCAAGCTAAGGATGACAGGACATAATTATCTCCACAGCTTTTCTTGATGACAGTTTGTTGCATGGTTTCACAAAGCAGGAGTGCATGAGAAATGTCACTGACACCGTGATTGCTCTTCAAAAGTTAGGTTTCCTGATACATCCAACAAAGTCAGAGTTGAAACCCCAAACAAAGAATCTTCGTGATAGCTGTACGGGCCTGCTGCATACCAAAAAAAATTGTGGCAATCAGAGTGGTGGCACAGCCAATAGGGAAAATTATTGCCAGTCTTGTAGCAGTCAGACATGGGGCTCTCCATTATCGGTGCTTAGAAGCAGAAACATTCCATGCATTAAAGAAAAGCTCTGGAGATTTTGGCCAATTCATGATGCTGTGACCAAAGCAAAGCGGAGTTAAAATGGTGGTTAACTACTATAGACCTAGCACATTGGGACAAGTAAACCTGACTTTGTAGTCATGTCAGGTACCAGCCTTATTGGCTGGGGATGTGAATGTGATGGCACATTATCAGAAGGGGAATGTTCCACCAGTGAAAAAAACAGCCCACTAAATGTTCTAGAATTAAAAGCATCTTTGTTAGCATTACACAGTTTTCAAAAGAAACCGAAAGGAAGGCATGTCAGAATGGTGAGTGACAACACTACTTATGTGTCTTGCACTCAACACATGGGCACAAGCCACTCAGAGGTCTGTAATTCCCTGTCTGCTGAAATATGGTCATGGTGTATTGAGAGTGATGTAATGGCTTAGAGCTGCTTACATTCCAGTTAAGCTGAATGTCATTGTAGATTATTAATCCAGACACACTAACATGAATGCAGAAATAGAAACTTGACAGCAATCGCCTCAGGACAGCATTTCA
>CM065743.1:38866548-38876548 GCA_033310375.1 Conus canariensis
AAGCTCTCTCTCTCCCTCCCTCTCTCTCTCTCTTAATATCACATAATTTTGTAAAACGACGTGAAATGAAAGTACTACTACTACTACCACCACCACCACCACCACCACCACCACCACACTACTACTACTACTACACACACACGCACGCACGCACGCACGCACGCACGCACGCACGCACGCACGCACGCACGCACGCGCGCACACACACACACACACACGTGCGCGCGCGCGAGCACGCGCACGTGTATTTGTGGAAGGAGACAAACAACCAAACAGAAAGACACTGATATCATTAATCAAGAACACGTGGTGAGGAACTCACACACAGTGACTATACAGCCCAGAATCAGTACCGCAGCGACACCCGTCATGCCGCAAATCACTGTCCAGCGCACCCCTAGCATGCTGCTGGCCTGCGCAGGTTCCCCTGTAGTCGCTGAAATCAGCGAAAGATGGAAAATACTCGTAGAAACTGGTGTGTTGTGTGTGTGTGTGTGTGTGTGTGGGGGGGGGGGTTCGTCTTTTTGCAATTTTATTTCTTCTTTTTTTGTGCTAGTGGAAGAAAAAAAATCGCTGAGGGCAGTTATGTGTCCTCATCACAACGTATTTCTCAGCATGAAGTTTACTCTCTCTCTCTCTCTCTCTCTCTCTCTCTCTCTCTCTCTCTCTCTCCAAATCTAGAATCAGCAAAACGTTGGTAGACAATACCATTTCAACAAATGACTGGTACGACCATTTCCAACAAGTGTTTAATTCTGACAATGGTTTGGATTACTGGATAGATCGTGATAATGTTGATTTGGATGTTGACGTTGGGGAAGAGTGGTTTGATATTCCAAATTTAGATACTTCCATACTAGATGTAGAAATTACTGGTACAGAAGTAGCAGATGCATTCAAAGCATTAACAATAGGGAAAGCTGCTGGACCTGATGAGTTCAGTGCTGAGTTCTATAAATATGGTTCACCGAAATTTGTTTTGTTTATGACAAAGCTATTTAATAACTTATATGATGCTGGTAGTTTCCACGAAGCTGGTCTGAATCGCTTATCCAACCTTTACATAAAAGAGGGGATATTAATTCGCCAGATAACTATAGAGGCATTTCGCTCCTGAACATTAGCAGTAAACTATACACTTATATTCTTAACAAACGATTAACAAGTTGGGTAGAAGAAAATAATCCCCTAAATGAATCACAAGCAGGATTCAGAAAAAAGTATAGTACGGTAGACCAAATGTTTACTTTATTGTCATTAGTACAAAAACAGTTATCTAGTGGTAAAAAATTGTATGCTGCATTCATTGATTTTAAAAAGGTTCTTGACCTTATAGATGGGAAACAACTGTGGCTAATATTGTGCAAAAATGGTATTCATGGAAAAATGAATAAAGCTATTAGAAGCATGTACAGCGTTGTGACAGCTAGAGTCCGTACTAGGCAGGGTAATACAGAAGCATTCTCATGTCCCCGTGGGTTAAAGCAGGGAGATAACTGTAGCCCACTTTTATTTTCTTTATTCATAAATGAGCTTGCAAACGACATTATGCAACATGGCAAACATGGTATACCTCTAACACCTGACCTTATTCAAATTTTAATCCTGCTTTTCGCCGATGATGTTGTTCTTCTCTCTCACACGGTAGTAGGTCTTCAACGTCAGCTAGATATCCTGAACTACTCAGCCAATAGACTTAAACTAAATGTAAATTGTGAGAAATCTAAAATAATTGTATTTAGAAATGGGGGCTATATTGCATCAAAGGAAAAGTGGTCTTATGATGGTAAACGTCTGGAACTTGTAAATGAATACAAGTATTTAGGAGTAATTTTTTCAACAGGTTTAACCTTCTCATACTCATTAAAAGATATGGCAATGAAAGCTAAGAAAAGCATCTTTGGAATTCTAAGATTCTTATGGTCTCTAGGAGAAAATAACTCTAAGCTCTTCTTCAAAATGTTTGACTGTCAAGTTCAACCCGTTCAAACTTATGGAGCAGAAATTTGGGGGTTTTCTGCAGACCATACAGCAATTGAAAGAGTACATCTATTTGCTATTAAAGGTCTTTTTAATGTTAGTATACAGACATCCAATACTCTTATATATTGCGAAAGCAACAGACATCAATTGTATATACAAACCTACACTAAATGTATAAAGTACTGGTTAGAACTTACCATGATGGATGAACACCGTATACCAAAGAAAGCTTATAATATGTTGTATACACTTCATTCCAATGGGAAACAGAACTGGGTCACTAAGGTTAGCGATACTTTATCTAAATATGGTTTCCGCTTCGTTTTCGACAATCACGGAGTAGGCGATACTAAATCTTTTCTTTCTGCTTTTAAACAAAGACTGCTTGATTGCCATTTGCAAGAACTAGACTCTAACTTAAGGGGTAAAGAAAAGTACACTTTCTACTCATCATTTAGACAATTGTGTGATATTCCGCAATATATGTATAAGATAAAAAAAATTCTAATTTAAGAAAATATTTAACAAGAATAAGGCTTGGTGTGTCCCCGTTAAAGATGCACCTTTCCCGTTGCTCACTCCGTCGAAATGGGAATTGCCCATTTTGTCCAAATGTTGAAGAAACGGAATTCCATTTCATTATCATATGTGAACAATACAAGGCTCTGCGTCAGTTATACATACCAGAAAAATATTATTTAAAGCCAAATGCTTTTAAACTAACTCTGTTACTATCCAAATCAAGAATATGTATACCTCTTGCCTTGTATTTGTCAAAAGCGTTCAAACTCAGAAACGACTTAATGCGTCATGCTTAACCTGTATCGTAATTTACTGTTTATGATTCAAGTGAGAGAGAGAGAGAGAGAGAGAGAGAGAGAGAGAGAGAGAGAGAGAGAGAGAGAGAGAGAGAGAGAGAATGAGAGAGAGTGTGTGTGCATATGTGTGTGTGTGTGTGTGTGTGTGTGTGTGTGTGTGTGTGTGTGTGTGTGTGTGTGTGCGTGCATGCGCATGGGAGTGTATGTGTATAACATGCGTGTAACTTTTGTCTTTTGCCTGTGCTTCTTTGATTGTATTGAAATATCTATGACTTTGGATGACTTCCCTTACCCCACCTGTCCCTGTTATGACATGGGCAAATGGCCTATTCATTAAATCAGTTCGTTCGTTCGTTCGTTCGTTCTCTCTCTCTCTCTCTCTCTCTCTCTCTCTCTCTCTCTCTCTCTCTCTCTCTCTCTCTCTCTCTCCGTAAGTAAATAAGTATCAGGGTATATTCTTTTTCAACCAGGCTAAGTGTTACATTTGCATATAGCGATTTAGTTAAGAGATCAAAGAGAGCTGCTTTAATTATACTTCAGTTAATGTATACGCTTGACTGGAGTTCGTTAGATATATATATATATATATATATAATTATATATATATATATCTTATATATAGACAAAAAGAAAAACACAAAAACACAACAAGCTGGATTTCGTTTCCAAATATTTCGAGGCCTTGCGACCTCTTCCTCAGTGGGACCTTTAATGACAGTTTTCCACACTGTGACTGACAAATCGAGTGGAAATTTTAGTTGGGAATTGAACAGTTCTCGTCTGCTTTTTCTCTGTCAGGTGAGGCATACTCACGTGCCCACTAGCACCGTCATTTACTTGATTTTACATTACCACCTACACATAAATCTCCCGTCCGCTCCCATCTTTCCCGAGCATAAGGGTAAAACTTTAATTGATCAGTCTCCCTCCCCCACCCCCCCCACCCCACCTCCACCCCCATCTCTCTCTCTCTCTCTTCCCCCCACACTCCCCCTCCGCCCCCCCCTCCCTTTTTGGCCCCCCTACACACACCCCACACACACACCCCATCCCACCCCCACCCCCACTCCCCACCCCTGACACCCCCCACCCACCTCCACCCCCATCCTCCCCCCCACACTTCCCCCCCCCCACACTTCCCCCCACCCCAACTCCATCCCCACCTCTCTCTCTCTCTCCCCCCACTCCCCCTCCCCCCTCCCCCCCACACACACATCCCACCCCCCCATCCCACCCCCCACCCCTACTCACCCCTGACACCCCCACCCCACCTCCACCCCCATCCTCCCCCCACTTCCCCTCCCACCCCCACCCCCACACCCCTACACACACACACCCACCACCCCTAAACTACACAGACAGACTGTCCATCGCTGTCTCAGTAGTTGACGTCCTCGATGGTGTTGAGTCCATGTGGGGTCAGGGTTTTTAATTTCCTGATCCAGAATGTCTCTCTTGTCAGTCTTAACCTGAGGGTGTGGCCAGAGACCTTTTCCAACACAACGACCTTCATGTGTTTGAGTGTGTGGTTGGGTTGGTTGAAATGTTTTGTGACCAGTGAACTGTTAGGACGGATGTTGATGTCTGAGCGATACTGGTAGAAACGTGTTCGGAGGGTATCACCTGTTTGTCCAACATACTGTGCGGATCTGCAAACATCACAGTAGAGCATGTAGATCACCCCACTGGAGTCACAGGACAGTTTGTTGCGAATGGGGAAAGACTCCCCGGTCACCGCGCTCGAGTAGCTGGTCGCCTTCACAAGATGCTCCTTGCAAATTACGCATCTGAGGCGATGGCAAGGCTCGCATCTACCCTCCTTGTCAGGTCCGAACGGCAGAAGTGAGGGCATCAGCAAATTTCGTAAGAGATTTGCAGCACCTTTCCCCAACAACCGGCAGATCTGGCATGGCCCGCTTCATACGTGTGCTGGATTGAAGCGTGGGCTGTAAATCTTCCAGCCAGGTCCTCAAAGGGGGGTTTGAGGGGTGGTGGGTTATGACAAACGGCACCCTGGTGTTGGGCTCCTTCTCTCGGTACTCAAGGGTTGTGTTGCGTGCCTTCATCCGAGCACGCTCCTTGGCTTTACTCACGTCAGCAAGGTGGTAGCCGCGTCTGAGGAACCGTGCCGTCATCTTTTCAGCCTGGGCATCGAAATCATTGATATTGGTGCACAATCGACGTAGCCGCAAGAACTGGCTGTAAGGAATGTTCTTTCTCACATGCTTGGGGTGGCAGGATCTGTGGTGTAGATACGCGTGGCTGTCAGTCGGCTTTGTGTAGATGTCAGACACTAGGAAGCCCTCCTCCAGTCTGACGAGTACATCAAGGAAGGGGATCTGCACTGTGGAAGAGGACACTGTGAACTTTATGGATGGATGAAAAGAGTTGATGTATAATTCAAACTCTCGAAGTTCATTCTCTGTTCCCAACCACAGCAGAAAAATGTCATCTATAAAGCGCTTCCAAAACTCCTTCAGAACAGGGACAGGGCTCTCAGACAGTAGTTGTGACTCCAGCGCACCCATGAATAAATTTGCGGCAGAGGGCGCCATGGGCGTGCCCATCGCAGTGCCTACTACCTGGTGGTAAATCTGGTTCTCGAAGTGAATGTAATTGCTAGTAAGAACATGCTTTGCAGCTTCCAAGATGAGGTCAATTGGCGGTCTGTAGACCGTGGAATTGGAGGCGTTCAAGTGAAGGCGAATGGCGGTGAGAAGCTCTTTTTGGGGGATGTTGGTGTATAGGGCTGTTACATCTATTGTCACAAACCGGGGAGCTTCGGTGAAGGGAGCATGGAGGTCGTTCCATGTGTTGAGGAGCCGTAGGAAGTGTGTGCTGTCCTTGATGTAGCTTGGGAGGGTCTTTACTGTGTCTTGAAGCCAGTGGTCTACTAACTTGCTGAGGTTCTCGGTGGGGCCACCTACCCCCGACACAATGGGACGTCCTGGTGGCTTGTCAACAGACTTGTGAATCTTTGGCAGGGTGTAAAATTGGTGGCAGCTGACCTTCCTTGGTTCCACCAAGGCCCAGCGTCGGGTGCCATCGTTGATGGCGTCAGCCGCGTACAGCTTCTCTACAATAGCGTTGGAAGCTCTGGCAACACTAAAAGTAGGGTTCTTGGGTACGGGTGTGTAGTGATCACTGCTGAGAAGTCTTTCTGCTTCGGCGATGTAGTCATGGCAGTTCTGGACTACTATAGCTCCGCCCTTATCAGCCGTAGAGACCCTAATAGTCCTGGTTTTCACAAGAGCCTGCAGGTCACATAGAGCCTGTCTTTCAGTAGTGTTGAGATTGTCCCGGGCCTTGGGGGGCTGGTAGGTCGTAGCCTGGGCTTGCAGGGTGTTGCAGTAGGCATCCAGGATTTTATCTCGTCCTTGGGGAGGTTGGAGTCCCGTTTTCTTGTAGAATTTCGGTGGCTGCTGGATGTCATTGTCATTGTCCCTGTCAAGGTGCAGCTCTCGTAGTCTGACACGTCGGCACCCCTCCTCAACGTCCTCCACCAGCTCCTTCTGGTCGTATTTCAATGGTGTCGGGCAGAACTTCGGGCCCAGTTCTAGGACTTTTATCTGTTCATCGCTAAGGGCTACATCTGACAAGTTGATCACCCAGTCCTTGTCGGGAGTCGTGTTGGGCTGGCGTCGTCTGCGAAAACGGCTGTTCGTTCGTTTTTTAGGGGGTTCAGTAGGAGGAGTGTCTTTCATTTGAGCTGGGGGTCGAGAGGAGTTGAGTTTCAGGAGTTTCTTGTGTTTCTTCTTCCCCAGTCGTCTTCTGATGGTTGACGAAGACGACCGAAGGCGGTCCCGGATCGTCTCGAAGTGAAAAAAGTCAGTGCTCTGTTGTAGGTTGTATAACGCTGAGTGCAGCGATGTCATCTCCCCTGAGGAGAGGTTCATGTAGGTGTCACGGCACAATGAGAGGATCTCACAGCTGGTGAAATGGAGTATAGCATCTACCTGCCGTCGAAGCGAGTCACACTTAGGTAGAGCATCTCTACCAAACTTAACTCATATATATATATATATATATATATATATAATTATATTAGATATCACAAGTTCAATCAATTTCACAATATGGGGCTGAAATATGGGCGTTCATAAGCAGCAATGTCATTGAAAAGCTACATTTGTTTGCCATGAAGCGCTTTTTAAACGTCGACAGTCGTACTTCTAATGACTTGGTACTGGAAAACTGGGGAGGTATCCCATCTATGTAAACCCGTGCGTTAAATGGATCAGTTACTGGTTAAACTTGACAAGGGTGGAACATTACAAATTTAAACGCATATAAAGTGTTGTATGATCTTGACATTAACTGATAGAAGACTTGGGCCACAGATGTTCGTACGTGCCTATATTGTTACGTTTTGCTTTTGTATGGGATAACCAAGGTGTGTGTTGAAAACATCATAGTTTTTTTCCGCCTGAATATGCATAGTGAATCGATGCACTGATGCTTCAAACAAAGAATTACCAGTATGCATAGTGAATCGATGCACTGATGCTTCAAACAAAGAATTATCAATATGCAGTGAATCGATGAACTAATGGTTCAAACAAGGAATTATCAATATGCATAGTGAATCAATTCACTAATGGTTCAAACAAAGAATGATCAATATGCATAGTGAATCAATTCACTAATGCTTCAAACAAAGAATGATCAATATGCATAGTGAATCAATTCACTAATGCTTCAAACAAAGAATGATCAATATGCATAGTGAATCAATTCACTAATGCTTCAAACAAAGAATGATCAATATGCATAGAGTTATGCCCCTTATTCTGTGTCCCCCACCTTCTGGTGGTCCTGTACTGGTTGTTTCCCCTTCTGGTGCAGCAGGTGTCGTGACAACAGTGGTTATTTCTGAAAATAGTGACACACATCTGATGAAAGTAGACTGTAACAGGTAAGTAAATATATAACATTAAGAATGCATTGATAATGCCATTCTGTTTCATGACTTCTATTAGTGCTGGGCAGAAAGGAAAGAGAGAGAGAGGGAGAGAGAGAGAGAGAGAGAGAGAGAGAGAGAGAGAGAGAGAGAGAGAGAAACAGAGACAGAGACAAAGAGGCAAAAAGAGAGAAGAAGAGGAAGAAAGAGAAGGATCAGGGAAGATGGTGGGATGGGGAGGAGCAGAGGAATGGAAAGAGCAACATTGAAAATGCGGTAGTTTCAATTACTGGAAAAGTATGACCATCGTTATACTGCACATTCTTGGTGCTTTATTTCCATAATAGTCAAAACGAAAGAGAACGTCGGACATGCTAACAATGACATTGCAGACGACCCCTTATGCCCCTTATTCTGTGTCCATTACCTTCTGGTGGTTCAGTACTGGTAGTTCCCTCTTCTGGTGCAGCTGTCGTGACAACAGTGGCTGGTCCTGAAAACGGGGACACACATCTAGTGAGAAAACACATGTGAGAAAACACATGTGAGGAAACACATGTGAGAAAACACATGTGAGAAAACACATGCTAAGTTAGTGTCCAAAATCAAGAATGTGTCAGTCGTGCCTTTTCGTTTCCAGACCATATATTTGTGAAAGGTGAGAAAGGAGAGAGAGAGAGAGAGAGAGAGAGAGAGAGAGAGAGAGAGAGAGAGAGAGAGAGAGAGAGCGACAGACACATAGACAGACAGACACAGGCATGCAGAGAGACAGACCGTCAAACGGACACGCACAGAAAGAGGAACACAGACAGACAGACAGGAAGACAGATAGAGAGACAGAGAGAATGACAGACAGACAGATGGACAGACGGAAAAAATAGTCCGACTGACAAACACAAGGACACAGCGAGACACAGAGAGCGAACAAACGAACGAAGGAAATTCTATTTTACCAGGGTAATGAGATAAGCAATATAAATGTTTGTTTTTTTTGTTTTTTTTTTCAACTCAGCCCTGGGAGAGAGAGAGCAAGAGAGAGAGAGAGAGAGAGAGAGAGAGAGAAGAGAGAGAGAGAGAGGAGAGAGAAGACAGACCAGACAGAGAAAAGAGAGAGAGAGAGAAAGAGTGGGGGAGAGGCAGACAGACAGGTGGGCAAGAGAGAGAGAGAGAGAGAGAGAGAGAGAGAGAGAGAGAGAGAGAGAGAGAGAGAGAGAGAGAGAGTGTGGAGGGGGGGTCCATTATAGTCAAAACGAAAGAACGTCGGACATGCTAACAATGACATTGCAGACGACCCCTTATGCCCCTTATTCTGTGTCATTACCTTCTGGTGGTTCAGTACTGGTAGTTCCCTCTTCTGGTGCAGCTGTCGTGACATCAGTGGTTGTTCCTGAAAACAGGGACACACATCTAGTGAGAAAACACATGTGAGAAAACACATGTGAGAAAACACATGCTAAACTAGTATCTAAAATCAAGAATGCGTCAGTCGTGCCTTTTCGTTTCCAGACCATATATTTGTGAAAGGGTGACGAGAGAGAGAGAGAGAGAGAGAGAGAGAGAGAGAGAGAGAGAGAGAGACAGACAGACAGACAGACACACAGACAGACACACAGACAAGCACACAGACAGACACAGGCATACAGACAAACAGACCACCGCACAGACACGCACAGAAAGAGGGGATAGACAGACAGCAGACAGACAGCAAAGACAGACAGAAAGAATAACATACAGATAGCCAGACACAGAGAGCGAACAAACGAAGGAAAGAAATTCTATTTTACCAGGGTAATGAGATACGCAATGAGACACAGAGAGCGAACAAACGAACGAATGAAATTCTACTTTACCAAGGTAATGAGATAAACAATATGATTTATTTTTCCACCCAGCCCGAAGAGAGAGAGAGAGAGAGAGAGAGAGAGAGAGAGAGAGAGAGAGAGAGAGAGAGAGAGAGAGAGAGAGAGAGAGAATCCGGAACAACAAAAAAAAACACACGAATTTCTAAACAGTACCACAGAGATCCTACCATTATTTGTTCAGTCGTCTTCTTCCCAGGATGTCTACTCATTCACAAATGCCTCTCTCCTTTAAAGACTAGGTAAAGAAATATCGTGAACCAGTTTACTGTTTTTGGATTCTTTGAGGACATTAACAATAAATATCTAAATGCATTGGTGGGGGGCTAGGGAGAGAGAGAGAGAGAGAGAGAAGAGAGAGAGAGAGAGAGAGAGAGAGAGAGAGAGAGAGAAGAGAGAGAGAGATCCAGAACAAAAAAATCCAAAGTTCCAAATAATAC
>CM065743.1:38879048-38885936 GCA_033310375.1 Conus canariensis
AGAGAGAGAGAGAGAGAGAGAGAGAGAGAGAGAGAGACAGAGAGAGAGAGAGAGATCCGGAACAAAAAAACCCAAAGTTCCAAATAATACCACAGCTATCCTACCATTATTTATTGTCATCTTCTTCCCAAGAGAACTATAAAATAGGCATTCTGGCTCACCCGGCTCCGCTGTGCTCCGCCGGCTTACCCAGAATGCCTATTTTATAGTTCTCTAATAGTAAACACTTTACAAACATACATAATGTGTAGGATTATCTGTTTTTAACACTAATTTAGAAAACTTTTGAGACTTAAGTTTTTGCTTAATCCTTCGTTTTTCTTGATCGTTTTCAATAACATCATTTTCACGCATACATTCATCAAACATCAAACATACATAATGTGTAGGATTATCTGTTTTATAGTTCTCTGTCACTGGACCGTTAAGAAGTAAACAAACAAAACAATGGGGACTTGGTTAACCATGCCTTTATTCTTAGGAGGGCTATTTGTCAACCAAGTTGGGATTTCATTCTATTGTGAGGAATGACTGGCTATTGAAAGCTATCTGAATAGGGAGTGTCTGAAAGGGGTGGGATGTGTGTTCACACAAGCGTAGAATCGTGGCACGTTGTTGAAGATTATTCTAAGCAGCCACCAAGTGCACTTATTAAAAGCTTGATTCAACAAACAAGACAATTGTATAAAGTACACCCGGCGGCCGCCTGAATAGGCAGCCTGTTGAATAGGACGTGACAAAGCGATGGTCCACCTAGACCGCGGCCGTTAAAGCGTGGCTTTCTGCTATAGGCTGTGACGTGTGCCTTTTTAATATTCATTTCACGCGGTCTAGCTAGACCGCGGCAGTTCTCTGCTGTGGCTCTTGAGAAGATCGTGTTTCAAGCTGCATTGGTAGTTGAATGGGAGTGGACCAATACTGCCTTATCTCCTCACTATATGAAAACATTGCTTTTAGTTCTTTTCTCATGGAGTAGACTTCAATGAAATAGCAATTCTTGATGAACGGTTTGTGATTCAAGAAGTTCTATCTCTAATTCAGAAGAGATACTGTCTTGCGACATAACACAACACTTTCTAACTGAAAACACGACTGCACTGCACACCCGCAAATGACAAGACAGCTAGGTTTAGTTGCTAACAACACAAGTGCTGGGCGGAAATGTCGTCACTGTTACTAATCAGCTGATTCTATCTAGTCTTGTGATTGGGGGAAGGTAAGAAACATGTTTTGATATGTTTAGAAATTTAGCCGCCTAAATTTATACAATGACGTCTAACGCCTGTACTGAACGACGCCGTCTAAATTTATACAATGCCGCGTGGCGGCCTGACGCCCTTATGTGTAACTTGACACGAACTAGCAAACAGTGCGGCGCTTCGACTCGGCTATTGTGCAGTTGAGTAAGCCGGGGCCAGACATGTCTGACCTAGATACTACATAAAGGCAGAAGGGAGTTGTCTCCCCGGAAAAGAATGTAACAATTAATTGTGAAAAAAAATCGTCATTAAGTCGTTCTAGGTTCTTATTCAAGTCGGCATCACGTTCTTATTCAAGTTCTTATTTAAGTTCTTAACAAGTTTTTATTCAAGTTCTTAACAAGTCAACATCAAGTTTTTAACAAGTCATCATCAAGTTCTTAACAAGTTCTTATTCAAGTACTTATTCAAGTTTCTTAACAAGTCGTCATCAAGTCGTCATTAAGTTTTTATCAAGTCGTCATTAAGTTCTTATTAAGTTCTTATCAAGTTCTTATTTAAGTTTTATCAAGTCGTCATCAAGTCGTTATCAAGTTCTTATTCAAGTCACTTATAATTATTTATTAAGTTCTTAACATATTATTGCATATCAAATGGATCAAAATGAGATTTTGTTGTTGGCAGTTCTGGCATGCTTTTTTGTTCGGCTTCTGTATTTAGTGGCTGAGATTTTTTGGACTGCTTTGGTTTTTGCTGGCGTTGTTTATATATTTTATAACCGTAATAACCACCCCCAGCAGCAATGACGCCAAAAATGACAACTGTTTTAAATTCAATATTCCATGACGACTTTGGTGTTGTAGACAACCCTGTTGTTGTAGGTCTTGAATCAACTTGTTCTTGTGTATTTACAGCTAGCATTGAAACAACTGTTGGCGTTGGCGATGTTATGTTTTCATTATGAGTTATATTCTGTGCTCGGAACATTAATTTTTTTTGTTTGTTCCACTCTGCTAATTTTTTTCCTGCTGCAACATGCCCAGGATGAGGAGGCTTTTTACTAGTCACTTTCTCCATCAGTATTTTCTGATTCTGATTCTGCTGATTTTCTGGCTCGGTCATTTTGAAGGGAAACAAAATCTATATGATTAAAAGTAATTAATCCCATGATTAATGGCGATAACAATGTTCCAAATCTGTAATATAGATCACATCCTAGAGACGCTAATGACTTTGTTAAAACTGGATCCTGTGTTAAATCATACATAAAATCTTGTTCAGAATCAATGGGAGCAAATCTACTAACTAGTTTAGTGTACAAACTAAGAACCGTTTGCCCAACACTTTTTACCATTCTTGACCCCAGTTGCGCTTCATACCTATTGTGATACTTTACAATGTCTTGTGGCGACATTTGTTGAATCTGTTCTATGCTGAATTCATTTCCAAGGTACTGTTTTGTTTTTCCACATGCTGCTAAAGAATACAGCCTTTCCTTTTGGCGCATAATAGCTTGGTCATCAACTTGATCATTTGTAAGTTCAGGAAGTAAATCATCGCAGTTCATGTTTTATTAATGAATAAATATTATTTTATTTTTTAAAAATGAGCACCGAAAAAACTATTACTAACCTTGTATACCATTCTGCTGTTATTGGAGGCCTAAGTGTAGGATACACAATGCTTGGTAAAACTTGTTAAAAATAAAACCAGCAGATCTTGGCAAACTAGACTTTGAAGACTCAGCAAAGCTGATTGCTGTTATTACAGCTTCATTTGCTACGAAAGATTTTCTAGTTAAGCAAGGAATAATTCCAGACAGTATCAATATGTAAAATTAAAAAAAATACATTTATAAAAATGGCTTCACTCGTAATGATGATTGGTGGCGCTGTGGTTAATGCGCTTGCTTTTAGCGGAAGTAATTACGCATTTAGTAAACTACAAAATAACAATGAGAGAAAAAGACATAACAGAGCTATGGAGCAACTAGCTGCTGCACAAGACACCTATGAAAAGCAAAGAATGGAGCAGTTAGATTTTATTAACGACAGACTTAAACAACAGGGACATGCAGCTTACACATTTAAAGATGTTGACCAGGCAATAAAAGAATATTTTCTAGTAACAGGCAAACAAGTTGAAACATTGCGCCCACCAAAATTCAGCGATTACTATCAACCATCAGAAAAACAAAAGATGCAAGAAATATTGTTTATTGTCTTTGGCATGACCGCTGTGTATTTTGTTGCACAAAGTATTGGCTGAATAAAAATGTACAAAATCTATTATTCTCCAAAAGGATATTGGAAGGGAATAACAGCAATTAAAAAGCTTAGCCAAGCAGCGGGAGTCAGTGAACAAACAGCAAAAGAATGGTTATCTAAACAAGCGATTTGGCAAATTTATTTACCAGCGCCTAAACGAATACAAAGACCACACTTTGTCAACACAATACCGAACGACACCCATCAAATGGATCTTCTATATTTACCCCATGATACGATTAGACGAAAAAGATTTAAGTACGCACTTACAGTCATTGACATAGCTTCAAGATACAAAGATGCTGAACCATTAACACAAAAGAGTGCTTCTGCTGTTGCTGTCGCTTTACAACTGATATATCAACGAGGACCCTTAACTTATCCTCGCATGATTCAAGTCGATGATGGAAAAGAATTTAAAGGTCAAGTAAATCAATTATTGTTAAAACATAGAGTTACCATTAAAAGAGGCATTCCAGGAGTTCACAGATCACAGGGTTTGGTTGAAAACTTTAACAAACAGTTATCTGAAAGGCTTTTTTCCTACCAGTATCACAGAGAGCTGATTGACAATTCTCGCAACACAGAATGGGTTAGAAGACTGCCCTCAGTTCTACGTGCAATGAATAATGAAGAATTTAAAGGTCTAAAACCAGTACAAGCAATCAAAAAACAAAAAATAAATGTTGTTGAAGGAGAGTCTTCATCAAGCAAACTATTACCATTTGGTTTGAAAGTGAGATACCTTTATTCGCCGGGAGAAGCGGAAGGGGACACTCGCATCAGGGCAACAGATCCAGTTTGGAGTGTTGATCCATATGAGATAAAAAAAATTGTGAAAATGAATCCGCCCGTGTATTATTTACGAGAAACTGACACAACAAAACGACCAGCCCCCGAAGATCTTTTGTGAAGGAAGAACTGCAGATAATCCCTCCAGACACAGTTCCAGTCGCTTAATTATTTTTTAATTTAAATTAAAATGGCGGCAAGAATGGAAAAGGAAGAATCCTTACGTGAAATGGCACTGGAAGCAAGAATGGTGAAGGAAGAGTCCTTAGAAATAATGCGAGAAATATTTGATTATAATCTTGCTATTAGACTAATATTTAAGAAGATTGATCATGCCATGCTAGACAAAACCTCAAATTTTGATTGGGAGCAAGAATATATTAAAAAGATAAAAAAAATTCGAGCACATTTAGCAGTAATGGATAATAATTTGGTTGAATTGGTTGGTGATATATTTAAGCTTAAAGAACTGTTTTAATCTACGCAAATACATTTGGGTTTAAAATGGAAGCTCAAAGGGAAATGGCAGAAATGGCAAAGGGAAAGTCTTTAAAATTAATGCAAGATTTATTTGAGTATCAGTATATCATTAAAGAAGTATTTGAGAAGATTGACAATCTCTGGCTAGAACAATCGCCAGACAATCGCTTTAAACCCCAAAGCTTTTATTTTGATTTATGGGTATGGGAACATGAATATTGTGAAATGACAAAAAAAATTAAAGCACATCTAGCATTAATAAATAATATTAATTTTGCTAAATTAGATGATGATATAATTGAACGTGCGATTGCTGAAAATATAAGCCGAGACATATGATTATACTATTCTCCAATGACCAATTGCATATGAAAACTCTGGATTAACAAATACTCTTTTTGTGTTAGTGCGGTCAAGAGACCGTTTTGTTACAACTGTTGTGTTAATCTCATGCAGATTAGATCGCAGCTTGTAATTGTCATGATGAAAAGTCTTATTGCCAAACAATGCTTCTTTGTAATTGTCATGGGATATGTTTGACTGCACAACACTGCGAGATATTCCCTTTGCTTTTTTAACAACTTTTTTTTGGCTTGAAAGACTGTACATTTTCGACCTCAAACCAACAAACTCCTTGATCACACCTCCAGATAATTCATCCTTCATCTTACCTAAAACCTTCTTGTTAATATCTGAATGCAAAGGCGAATCTTTAGGGTAATCAGATGTGTCGTACCATCCTGCATGCCCTTTAGCTACTTCTAATTCCATGTCTTTATAGATATCTTCAGTAGGGATATCTATAACAAAGGAATCTGTATCTGTGTACAGAACTCTGGACTCTGGATACAAGGGCTTAAAGTAGTCATAAAGAAATTCTAACATCAAAAGCTTTGATAATTCTAAAACAGTAAACCCAATAAAAACGGGCTTATCCAATTTGACTTTCTTTTTTTTCATCATTATGCCAAAAAGCTGATCATGAAATCTTCTGAAGTCCTGATAATTAGGTTTAGAAGTTAGCTTAATTGCATCGTTCTCTCTGGTGACCAATCTAACATCTTTACGCTTGTGCGGATTCTCCATAGTCTTTCCAAAACAGCTGTTGTTCATCAGCTTGAAAAAGTCTTTTTCTGAAGCATCTGTGGATTTAGTTCTGAGATCAGTGTTCTTCATTATGTATGGTTTCATGAACTGTTCTTGATCAAAAGCAATTATACGATGAACAGCTGTCAACTTCAAACCATGTCTTAAATAAAATTGTAGAAGCCTGTAATGGCAGACATAATTTTTTTTGCCTCGAAGATTAGGCACAAGTTTAGGTGGTTCTGTTTTTGCCATCTTTAGACTTTCTGCTGCTAATGGATAGTCATTATGGTAATCATGGAGTTTCTGAGGATATTCTAAGTCAACTTCTAGAATGTATCCACACTGTTGATCTGGCGTCAAACTGCCCAACCACTTTAATGCTTTTTGAATATTATTCGTATCTGTGTACATTTTAAAGTTGCGTAATGGAAGTGATTGCGCCATTGCCCATCCATACAGATTGTTTGCATCTAAATACATGAGATAGTTAGACCTTTTACTTGGATCATAGTCGTCCAAGTATTTGTTGTTTGCTTTACAGTAATGGTGCGACGCCATACTGATTCCCCCACGCAATCCGTTTTCAATCATCTGAAGCATTGGCAGGTCAGACAATAAATCAATTTGTACTCCAGTAAATTTTAAGAAAGCGTCCCAGCTCATCCCGGGCGCAGAAATGTAATGCGCGGGATCCAGGCTGTAATGTTTCATGCAGGTCTTCCTATAATTTTCAAAGACGTCCGCCAACAAACAGGTATCCGCCATTAAATAGGAATCATGATAGTCTCCCATCGTTTTACACTCTAACTTCTGCCACGCATCTTGAGCATAAGAATAATCAGAATCACTGATGTCCTTTCCTCTGAGACTAGAAAAGAACGCGCCTTTAGGCGGAAGTGTATCTTCGTCAAACCTTTCCCAACTGTTCATGTACTCATAAGGGTAAACGCCCTTTCTAACAAGAGTTGGGTCAAA
The DNA here is from genome assembly GCA_033310375.1 of Conus canariensis. Taxonomy (NCBI): domain Eukaryota; kingdom Metazoa; phylum Mollusca; class Gastropoda; order Neogastropoda; family Conidae; genus Conus; species Conus canariensis. The sequence continues at coordinate 38,885,851 of CM065743.1, forward strand.
ATATTCTTCTGTTATTGGGCAGGACTTTAAGGACATAGCCAGTGACTCTAATGAAACCCATCATGTGTTGCATAGAGTCGTAGAAA
>CM065743.1:38886036-38888536 GCA_033310375.1 Conus canariensis
GTGAGAAACGACGAAGGACAACTTGTTCAGCTTACAACTAAACCAGACTCATCAAAGTTTTTAAAAAAGAGTACAATTAGACAAAGGCTCAGTGTGAGCGAACAAAATCGCCTTGGCATTACTAAACCAAAATTAGATAGGGAAGCAGTTGCTAAACTTCAAAACACACTACAAAAACTCCCAACAGAAAACCAAATTCAAAACATACCCCTTAAAGATTTAAGCCCAACAGCAGACGAAATAATACAAGCAGAAACCAGTTTTTCAGAAGAAACAGCATTAAAAACTATGCACGATCCGCCGCTACCTATGAGAGAAATAACGGCCCTTGATCATGCTTTAAGAAGCATCAGAGGCGAATTAACAAACAATTTAGCAAAACTGGGTGAACTAGATGAGCATATAAAAAGAGAAAAAGAAAAACTAGTTGAGGCTGATGACCACAACTTAGGACCTGGTGTTAAAGAAAGAATAACACAAAGACTAAAAGATCTTGAACAAGAGAGATCAGCAAGACTAGAAGTGTTGTCTAATAACCGAGAACAATTACGAACTCAAGTGAGCAGAATAAGAGAAACTATCCAAAGAATTTTATATGAAGACACAACGTTAGCAGAACGAATAAGAACACTGTTTAGAGAGCAAGGTGTCACATTAGCAAGTGTTATAACAGCCTTAGGATTTGCAATAAGTACACTGGTGTTGGCTATTACAGGCGGTGGTGGTGGGGGAGCAGTGTCACCAGGCCCGCCAACTCCGTCGTCAGATAAATCATGGGTAAAAAAACAACTTGATCATCTTGCAAGTTTATTAAAAAAATTAGCCAGTAAGGCAATAAATTCTTTGCCTGGTATAATAGGAGGGATCGTTAGCTGGCTTTTGTCTGCCGCAAGTAAAGTAGTTGGCTTTATGGCTGAGCACTTATGGGCATTAGTTGTCTTAATAGTTGGGTTACTCTTTAGTAAGATAAAGACCAAGTAATCCTAGGGCAGTTAATCCAATAACAAGTGCCGTCTTTTCATATTCATGGTCATCACGAACAAAGTCCGCGTCTTCAATGGCCTTTGGGGTTTGGGCCTTGGGGATTGGATGGGGTTTTGAGGGGGCCACGGGGATTGGGACTTCTTTTTTTATTGCTATTGCTGGCTTAGAATTTATGTCGTTTTTTCCGACCTTCTCTTCTTTACCAGCCACAAGGATTTCATTATTATAGTTTATTATTGTTCCTATCTGGAGTCTGAGGTCAGAAGGCAGCATGTATAAACCAGTGCCAACGGCGAAGTCTACTTTCGATCTTGCGTATTGCAAAACATTTTGGTACCTTTTAATACTTGAAGGTAAATCAACTGCAGAATTAATGGAGTCCTCTAAATTTGCTAAATACTGTTTTTGGGCGTCAAAGCCAGTAGAAGGATCAATTATGTTTGATCTTGTTTGTGCTTGCGAACCTAGCAAACACCAAACATAAGTACGAATAGAGTCGTTTATTCGTTCTATTCCCGCTCTAGTTAGGCCCTTAGAAGTATCCAAAATAAATGTTGTCCATGCTGTTTTATGCTCTTGCTCTATGGACCCGAGGTGAACAGTTGTGCCTGAAGAGAAAGATGTGTAAGGAGGATTCCAATCATAGTTATACTTTCTGTGCACGCCCCAAAAATAAAGGGTGCCTAAACCATGATTAAGATCCAACTTTTGTCTAAAGTCTGTCTTTGGGTCAATATCAAATTCGTTACAGATCCTTTCAAAAGCCTTGTAATCTATTCTGTTGCTGAATGGATTAAACGTTTTGTCATTTGGTAATGGTGCTTGCAGTTCAGATAAAATACGTCTGAAGGTGTAATAAAAATGAAATCTATACACTGACCTCACCAAAGGATCAGGATGATTTAAATGATCAGCATACGACACTCCACACCCAGTTGATGCACAAAACACAGCAAAGTTTAACTGGTTCTGATAAAACTGCATCGGATGACTGAACCACACTTTCGGGATGTAGTCGTTTTTAATAGGAGGGTTAAGATAACGATCCAATGGAGTACTAACCTTTACTTGAAAGGCGTCAGTCTGAGTCACAGAAATGTCGAGGGTATCAGTTGTTATATCTTTAGGACTGTAGTGCGGTCCAACAGAATATTTTGCATTAGTATATTTGAATGCACTCATTTTTAAATTTGTTTTAAAAATGTTTGTAACAATAACAACTCAAGACAGTCCTTCGTTTTTAGAATATGCTATTGATAATAACTGCGGAACCCAAAGGGTCGCACTCCATGAAATTTTTTACAAAGTCGTATGGTTTAATATAACTGAATCCAAGGAGAATAATAAGATTAAAAAATTTGATAATAGAGGAAACTTAGTTAGCCAGTTAACCATACCTGATGGTTATTACGGGTTTTGCTCGCTAAAAGAAGCAATGAGTAACTTCGACATTACTCTCAAACTTAACAATGCAAATTTGAAAATAATGTTGACATTCAAACCTGAAGAAGAAGTA
>CM065743.1:38893536-38898536 GCA_033310375.1 Conus canariensis
CAGTTGGCCAGATTGCCAGATGCAAAGACTTCAAATGTGAAAGCCATTGATTTGGATCCAAACAAAATCGACTTCACAATGAAATTAAATCAATTAGAAAAATGAAATAAAAAGATAAATAAACTACAGTAAAATGTTCGAGGCGTGTCAGTCGTCTTTTGGTATTATATAACACAACTTTACACGTCGCATGCGACATTTGAGACCTTTACAGAAAACTGGAAACTAGACAGACAATCAAGCATTCATTCAAACGGATCCTCCATTCGTGATTTAATGTGGATCGGTGCCACGTGTCTTCCTCAAAAGTAACCGGTTCGTCCTTGGGCTACACCCCCCTCACCCTAAAGAAAGGTCATGACCTTTCATCACAAATTGAATACGCTTCATCATGGATCACGTTTGGCCAAAACTTTAGGTTTTGTTTTTTTCGTTTTTGCTTGCTAGGAAGAGATGGTACAATTTTTGTATAGCCAGACTATTTGGTTGCACTCTGTGCATATGTGTGTGTGTGTGTGTGTGTGTGTGTGTGTGTGTGTGTGTGTGTGTGTGTGTGTGTGCGTTTCTGATGTGTGTGTGTGTGTGTGTGTGTGTGTGTGTGTGTGTGTGTGTGTGTGTGTGTGTGTGTGTGTGCGCGCGCGTGCGTGTGTACCGATATCAGGTAACAGAGGACCCATGTGCTCCATGAAAACACGTGCCTTTGTGTTCTACACATTCCACGTGGAACTCAACTCAGACCGCGTAAGTTCCTTTCTTTGACCGATTAGAGCCCTTCTACCTGACTTTCCCCTGTGGAGTGAGCCCGACCTTCAGCTCGGGGCGTTCCTGTTTCAAGGGGTGGGAGGAAGGTGGTGTCAAAAATAAACTGGACGTCAATGCACACGGAGCAGTACAAAGCAGATCGTATCGGGAGTTCGACGCCCATGTAGGTCAACTCGTTTGAACGTCACTGCTGTACGAAGCCTCGGTTGGCTCAGGTGCATTTAGGTCATTTTGCTGTGATGGCGAGATGCCAGGGAAGATTTCCCGTTTGCAGGATGGTTCCACTTCGGTGAGGGATGAATGCTACTGGTGACTGCCAGGACCCAGTGCTCCATCTTCACGTGTACATGCTGAGAGACTCACAAGTGTGCTCTTGGACCTGGAGCTGACAATGCATGGGGAGAAGGGGGGGGGGGGTGCTTTGAGGACCATGCATTTTGTTCCTCACCAGTTGATGAGGTACGTTGTAGTCTGCAGCTCTGTAACGTTGTGTCAGGGGTTCTAGCATTGTAAGTGTCATGGTTAACCTTTCTTCACCATTTCCTTTCCCCACAAAGCATAAATTTTGAATGTTTTGAAAAATATACATTTTTGATGATGCAAAAGGAAGAAGGGTAAAGGTCCTTAAATGTTTATACAGAAAATACATTTTGTCCAATGTGCAATAGCTAGCCTTGAGCGTCTCCTGGACGAACATGGCAGTTCATGGGTCTGATTTGGGATTACGATCATGAGACCACCTCCTCACAGGGCTTGGTGATCGCAATTGGGAAGGTACTGTCAGCAGTTTGTTTTGTTTGTGTTTTTGTGTCCAATTCAGAGGTTGGTTGGCGGGTTCCTTTTTTCTGGCCCAGGGAGATTTTCAAAGTGGGAACTTGAAAAAAACAGGAGGGGGAGGGGGGCTGGGGATGAGCGGAGATCTTGTGCATTGCCTCATCCTCCCGTCGGCCTCACCCCTTCACTTGTGTCTGTGCCATGATTACACCAAAATCAAAGTAGTACGTATGGGATTAAACTTTTTTTTTTGCTCCTCTCCTTTGATTTCTGCAACCTTGACATCAATGGTTCAACACAGAAGAGATCAACACAAAGTTCACCCACATCATTGGAGCCCATTATTTTCCCCGTTTTTGATGGTCCTCTCTGTGTTTTCATTTAGAGCTGACTTGCAGAGAGGAAGAAGAAAAGAAAGGATTTTCTAGGGATGAAAACCAAATCATAGGAGAAGGAAGAAAAGACAAAAAAAACCAAACTGAAAAAAACGGTCGGAGGAGAGAGGGAAAAAGAGGGAGGTGTAAGAAGGAAAAGACCTGATTAGTAGGGAGAGACAAAATGAAGGGGAAAGGAGGGTGAGGGAAGGATCAGTAGGCAGGAGAAGCAGGGAAAAATAAGAAAGAAGGAAGAGAGGGAGAGATAGGGGGGGGGGAGAAAAAGAGAGAGAGAGAGAAGAGAGAGAGAGAGAGAAGAGAGAGAGAGAGAGAGAGGGAGAGAGGAGCATTTGCAGGGAAGACATGGAAGAAAAAGGTGTAGGGAGGAGGGACAGAGGAAGAAAGAAGGGAAAAACCAAGAATAAGGAATGTTCACGGAGGAGGACAAAAGCCTGCTGTATGGAACAGGAAAGGAATAGGGAAATGTTTAGGGAGAGGACAAAAGCCTGATGTATGGAACAGGAAAGGAATAGGGAAATGTTTAGGGAGAGGACAAAAGCCTGATGTATGGAACAGGAAAGGAATAGGGAAATGTTTCGGGAGGAGGAAAAAGCCTGCTGTATGGAACAGAATTAAATTGGGGAATGTTTAGGGATTCTGACGCCTCGTTTTTCCAGCTCGTGTCGTAGCACGCGATCGCGTATTATTTTCATTTTATCTTGCCATCGCAGAAAACAGACTATCATTGTTCTTGTCTCGCCTGGTTTTGCTTGACCCACCCTGTGTGCACGCACAACATCATCCTCTCTCCCTAGTTTGGAACTGTCGACGTTGTTTAAGGTGTCAAAACATCTTGCACATTTTTCATAGTCTTCTTTACCTATGGAATGGATGCCAATGAACCGCAGATTGTTCCGCCTTGAGAACCCCTCTACTTCCTCCGACATCTTCACTAGTTGGTGTTCTAATTCATTCACTTTGACTGTTAAATTCTCAGCCTCACTCTTCCCTTGTGCCGTCACGTCGAACAGCTGATCGAGGTCCGTGCACATGTTTTCAATGACGGCTGATAAGTCTGTATTGTTCCGTTTCCACGGTAGTGCATCGTTCGTTAATTTCTGTGCACCTCTCCGACACTCTCCCTAGTTCTGATTTGATCTTTCAATTCGTTGCGACTATAGGCGTTCTGTTCTGTCTGTTCTGTCTGTTGTTCCGTCTGCTTTTCCCGGTCCCGTCTTCTCTTGGTAGAGCGAGAGCCGGCATGATTTCAGCAGCGAAGTCAGCATTGATAACATTATCCTTTGTCAGTGTTGACTGTTCTATCTTTGTCCATGTTCTCGTCTTCAGCAGTTTGCGGAGGATCAGGGCCAGGATTCTGTTCGATGTCTCCACTCATTAACAATTTCCACATCATACGCACAGCGTTGGCGACACAGCACATCACGATCAGTTCGGGAGCACGTAAGTCACCGTGACCTAGACTGACAATGTCACTCGCTTCAAATTTTTCGATTGCTGCAACCGCCGTTCCTCTTAGAATAACTTGGAAGTAGTTGAAGCTATCAGTTTCGTTGACAGACAATGGCCTCACATATTCAAATCATATGAAAAATCGTCAACGCTGCACACAGGTAGAGCACAGCATTCACAACACACCATCCCAAAGGTGTTTCACACCACTTGTCTCTTTCCTCTCCGGAAGTAGGACAATGGCGTTCATACAGTGAGAACTGTGTTCATTTAGCACTGAATGTGCCAATTCTGGCCCTCCACAATGACAGCTCAATTTTTTTTTTTTTTTTTTTTTTTACAAAACTGTCACTTATGTTTGTGTCACTGTATAAGACAGTAGACAGGGATATATGTATGAATATACCCCCCTTTATAACCGCCCCCCCCCTTTTACCTGAGAGAACGAACGCCACACAACAACCAGACAAAAGGAAATATGGTGCACAAACAGAAGGCTTTATTTGCATTCACACACGCAGTCTCACCAACAGAATGGCAGATGAAATCACCAAGATCTTTACATCCAACACACACACACACACACACACACACACACACACACACACACACACGCGCGCGCGCGCGCGCAGTTTTCCCAAACGAAACAAACAAGCAAACAAAAAAAAAAAAGCAAAAAGAAAGGAATCCAACTATACTAATAACACCAATGCGCGACCATCATCACATGGTCCCTTATGTATACCTGTGCACGCATATGCTGCGCACTCACATGTAATGACCCTTTCCCTCTGAAGGCCAATACCAGAAGGAACAAGGGTGAAGAACTACATCATCTGGTAATCCCAGGCTGAAATATCAAACAAGGTTGATATTCCATTGAACCCAAGATGCCCACGCGATGCTTCAGCGCACACCCTCCTTCTCCCAAGCTGTATTCCTTATACTAATTTTTCTCTACTGGTGTCAGACTATCCCTACACCCAAACTCAATCCCCAAAATATCATTCACAACACTTACATTGTTCAAGTGACCCGAAACCCAATCTTGCACTTTCAGTATCTCACTCAAAGTCGCTGGCGGACACTTGACACACGCAAGAAAAACACCACCCCCCACAAAAAAAAAAAAAAAAAAGAACAAAAAAACAAAAACAAAAAACAAACAAACGGCAATACAGTAAGTGTTTTCCAATATAACCACGTAAACGTCTGTCTCTGATTCACGACGCCCTCGCGTCAATGTACCACCAAAAAAAAAAAAAAAAAAAAAGACCTGCACTGAAGCGCTTGAGACGAAGCAGTTGGAATAAAGTCGTGATGCATCGAAGAGTCCGGTCCCCTACCTACTAGGCACCAATTACACCACTCACAAGTCACACGCAGATAATATACCGCAGTGAGCCCTCGAGGTGCTTGCCCACCCCGAAGAAAGGTTGGAACCGAGGTTGGAACTGCAAACACTGGGACTGCAGAAGACGGAGTCGGCGTCCAGTCCAGAACGCACCCTGCCGGATCCAGGTGCGTCCCCACTCCAGGCAGAGGAATGGGCAGGGATGACAGTGGAAGGAGGGAGGTAGGACGACCCCCCCTCCCCCAACCCGAGAGGCCGACCCTCAT
>CM065743.1:38903536-38913536 GCA_033310375.1 Conus canariensis
TATTTCCGGTCGACGACCTGAGAGACGCAATCTTCTTGTGAGTATACCTTTCAGTTTTTTACTGTCAGTACAATTTAAATTAAGTTTGAATTGCAGTTCTTAAGTTGTCTTTGTGTTTGTATGCATATATAACCCGTACGGTACTCTGGTACGTTCTTTTAGGCAGAACATTTGTCATGGTTGTAATCAGTGTCCATAGATCTAAACAAGTGACCAATATTAGTTAACCTATGAGAGACAGGTAGTTATGGGGATTTGATCATCCGAGGGGACCTGTGAGGGGTTTATTTTCCCTGGCATCTCACCATCACAGCAAAATGACCTAAATGCAGTTCAGCCAACCGAGGCTTCGTACAACAGTGAAGTTCAAACGAGTTGACCTACATGGGCGTCGAACTCCCGAGACGATGTGGCTTTGTACTGTTCCGTGTGCACGGACGTTTAGTTTATTTTGACACCACCTTCCTCCCACCCCATGGCATAGGAACCCCTGGGCTGAAGGTCGGGCTCACTCCACAGGGGAAAGTCAGGTAGAAGGGTTCTGATCGCTCAAAGAAAGGAATTTATGCTGGCTGAGTTGAGTCCCACGTAGAATGTGTATAACATAACAAACGAACGTGTTTTCATGTAGAACATGGGTCCTCTGTGTCACCTGATATCAGTGCACACACACACACACACACACACACACACACACACACACACACACACACACACACACATACCACACACACACACACACACACCGCGCACACACACACGCACGCACGCACGCACGCGGACACACACACACACACACACACACACACACACACACACACACACACACACACACACACACACAAGCCCACTTACCCACCACCTTCGTGTTGTCACAGTTGTCGCTGGTGAACTTCAGCTGTCGAACAGAATTATCATCGAAGCAGGACACATAGCATTCCCATCTACCGTCATCATCATCGTCAACAGTGAAGGTGTGGTAAACGATGAAGTAAGTGGCATTGGCGGGTTCACAGCCACACTCACTGCTGGAGGATGAGCACAATGCGGTGGAGACGCCATTCACTTTGCATCTGTCGGAAGGTGGAGGAGTAGACGGAAATATCGTTAAGATAACTTGGTCATCGAACATGTGTGTACACTTGGAGGGGTAGACCTCTCTAGGCAGGTAACACCTCAAGGTGATGATGGAGCCCAGTGTCAAGACACGGGCAGGGCAGTACATGTACTGACTCCAAACCAGCCCTGAAGCACAGAGTAAGAAAAACAAGATGCAAAGCATATAAACGTACTCCCATTTTATCCTGAATACGCGTGATATATTCCATAAGGAGGAAAAACCGTCTTGTGCTGGTGTAACCGTTAGTAATGGCTATTCTGGTAAACATCGGCCATCATCTATGACCTATAATGAACATACTTACAAATTTTCAGGAAGATCGGCCAAGAACTTTCTGAGATTTTCCATAAAGAAGAAAACCATTATGGGTTGTTAGTAACGGCTATAACGGTAAACTAAAACATCGGGCATCATCCGTGACCCATAATGAACTTATCTACAAATTTTCAGAAAGATCGGCCACATACTTTCTGAGATATTCCATAAACATAAGAAAAACTGTTATGGGTCGTTATAGCCGTTAGTAACGGCTATAACAGTAAACTAAACCCCGGGCATCATCCGTGACCCATAATGAACATACCTACAAATTTTCAGAAAGATCGGCCAAGTACTTTCTGAGATGTTCCATAAAAAAAACCGTTACAGGCCGTTACAGCCATTAGTAACAGCTATAACGGTAAACTAAAACATCGGGCATCATCAGTGACCCATAATGAACATACCTACAAATTTTCACAAAGATCGGCCAAGTACTTTCTGAGATATTCCATAAAGAAGAAAAACTGTTATGGGCAGTTATAGCCGTTAGTAACGGCTATAACGGTAAACTAAAACATCGGGCATCATCCGTAACCCATAGTGAACATACCTGCTAATTTTTCCAAAGATCGGCCAAGTACTTTCGGAGATAATCCATAATGAAGAAAAACCATTACAGGCCATTACAGCCGTTACAAACGGCTATAACGGTAAACTAAAACACCGGACATCATTCGTGACCCATAATGAACATACCTGCTAATTTTCAAAAAGATCGGCCAAGTACTTTCTGAGATATTCCATGAAGAAGAAAAACCGTTACAGGCCGTTACAGCCATTAGTAACGGCTATTACGGTAAACTAAACATCGGGCATTATTCGTGACCCATAATGAACATACCTACAAATTTTCACAAAGATCGGCCAAGTACTTTCTGAGATATTCCATAAAGAAGAAAAACCGTTACAGGCCGTTACAGCCGTTAGTAACGGCAATAACGGGGTAAACTAAAACATCGGGCATCCCTCCGTGACCCATAATGAACATACCTGCTAATTTTCACAAAGATCAGCCAAGTACTTTCTGAGATGTTCCATAAAGAAGAAAAACCGTTACAGGCCGTTACAGCCATTAGTAACGGCTATAACGGTAAACTAAAACATCAGGCATCATCAGTGACCCATAATGAACATACATACAAATGTTCAGAAAGATCGGCCCAGTAGTTTTGTCTGGAGCGAGTGGAACACATTTTGACTACAGACGGACGGACGGACACACACACACACACACACACACACACACACACACACACACAAAGAGAGAGAGAGAGAGAGAGAGAGAGAGAGAGAGAGAGAGAGAGAGAGAGAGCATTTCTTCGTTCCCATTCTAAAGTACTCCCTGTTCTATAAGAACTGGGAGTACAAAAATGGTGGTTGTTTCACGACAGCCATGCCCACATGATTGGTAAAGTCAGGGTTTACAGGCATCATTGACGTGAACTACCAAAGTGACTACAGCATCCCACATCCATCCACTGCAATGTTCCCTGAGTGACCTCTTCACATAGGACGACAGGGTGGCGTTGGTTTAGGACAAGGTGGACAGACTGACACCAGTCCTGTTCTCACTGCAGTCAATATGACTGACAAAATGAAGACTGGTCGTTGCTATTTATCACATTTAAATGCTTGAATGCACGCGTGTGCGCGGGTACACACCACACACACACACACACACACACACACACACACACACACGCACGCACGTACGCACACACACACACACACACACACACACACACACACACACACACATTTGGGATTTTTCTTTGTTTTTTATGCCAAAAGAATTCTGCTACAAAACAAAAAAAAGAACAAAAATAATGACGTCTGTGTACCTGTACGTCATTTGGCCATTACGTCGAAAATGTTATATGCGTCATGGCTTTCTTGTTCTTCTCCGGTCCTCAAGTAACTAGCACCCTCCTCCCCCCTCCCTCTGTGTGTGTGTGTGTGTGTGTGTGTGTGTGTGTGTGTGTGTGTGTGTGTGTATGTGTGTGTGTGTGTGTTCTTTTTTTCTTTTTTTTTTTCTTTTTTTTTTTAAAGATGGCACTGCCATTTAATATAGACAATTCATCTAAAGTAGCATCCACAAACAAAGGTAGCATTATTGTAAAATCTCCGGGAAAAGAGACCAACCTAAAATATCAAGAGCGGACATTCCTTAATAATACGCCATCCCCAACTCCTTTTCCCGTGATTTTGAAAGACCTGGGTTCTGGTTTTTTTTAAAGCTTCAATATCTGAGATACAACTTCAAACAGGCATTTATAGGCTCAGTTGGTGAGGTGAAAGCAGTTCGTCGTCTTCGATCTGGAGAGTACTTCGTCGAATGTGCTTCAAAAAAGCAACAAAATCAGCTTCTGTCTACTTCTAATTTAGCAGGGATTGACATTAGCTGCCGCATACTGTCTGTTAAAACCTTCGGCGTTGTATTCAAAAATCTGAGAGAAGACGACCTGAAACGATGTTCGTGTGTACTGAATGTTGACAAAATACAAACAAGGAAGAAAAACAGCACACTCCTTAAAATCACTTTTAACCTCTTACGTCTTCCCGATAAATTACAAATTGATGGCAAATCGTACTCTGTGCACCCCTATAGGCCTCCCGTCCGACAGTGCACGATATGTCAGAGACTGGACCACACCAGGAAGCAGTGCAGGGCGAAGCAGGGGTAGTGCAGCAGGTGTGGGGAGAGCTCACATTCAAGGAAAGACTGCAAGGCAGAGTGCCCACAATGCGCCAACTGCAAAGGGCAGCACTCTGCTGCTTACAGACACTGCCCAGCAAAGAGTGTGGTCAAGGCCGCAGCCACCCTCAGATCCAAACAGTGCATGCCCTTTTGTGACGCCATGGCAGCAGTAAAGAAGGCGGATGCTAAGTGTGAGTCAGCAAACAACACCAAGATCACATATGAACCCTCAATCAGCTCCTCATCCTGCTCTAGTGCGAAGAATTTGTATGCTGATGCTGTCAAGTTTGGCCGTACTCCCCCCTCATTCTCTTCTTTTCTGTCAACTGTTGTCTTCCCCGCTACTTCCGTTCTTCGACAACAACAAGTCCCTTCAAATGTGTTTCAAAATTTGCTCTCAATCTATTCAACTTCTCTCCCTCATGCGTCATCTTTCCTATCTCAGCGTGAAAAGATCGGCTGCCTGAAACAGTTGGAAACATTCATGTCCTCTTTCTCTTCATCCCGCTCAACTTCTGCTGTCCCTGAGGAGACGTTTACACCCTCTACTGCCTCTGAGGAGACGACTACACCTCCTGACACCCCTGAAGAGACAGCTACACCGCTTGCTGTTACTGAGGAGACATTTCCAGCTTCAGCCAACCATAAGGCGACGTCTCTTCCTTCTGCTGTTTCTAAGAGGACGACTCATCCTCTTGCTGGTACTGAGGAGGCTCCTACTCCTCCTGCTGGCTCCGAGGAGACTCTCCCTCCTCCTGCTGGTGCTGATGAGTCTCTTCCATTTCCTACTGGCCCTGAGAAGACACTTCCTCCTCCTGCTAGTCCCGAGGAGACACATCCTCCTCCTGCTGGGCTTGAGGAGACTCCCTCTTCTCCTGCTGACCCTGAGGAAACTCTCCCTCGTCCTGCTGGCCATGAGGAGACTCCCCCTCTTTCTGCTGGCCCTGAGGAATCACCTCCTCCTGCTAACCCTCAGGAGACACCTCCTGTTGGCCCAGAGGTGACGACTCCTCCTGTTGTTGGCTCTGAGGCGTCAACTTCTCCTTCCGACCCTGAGGTGACGTCTCCACCTACTGCTGACCCTGCGGTGACTTCATCTCCTCATACCCGTCCTGAGGAGATTATTCCTCCTGTAAGCCCTGAGGTGACCTCTTCACATTCTGCCAACTCTGATGTGACAACTTCACTTCCGGCTAGCGCAGATTCGCAGTCTCCACATCTGGCTAGCCTTATTACGTCAACTTCACACAGATAATAATCCTGTTATCATTTATTCTACTAATCTCCTTTTTCCCAGTAAATGTAGACAATTCTGATGGAAGAGCTTTCAAATATTGACATTTTCCAATGGAACTGTCGTTCCATTATCAGAAATATTGATGAACTGATACAACATTTGTCATCAAATCAGTTTAAAGTCTTATTACTACAATCTTTAAACATAAGTAAAAATAAATTACCCCATATTCCGAATTTTCAGTACCCACCTGTGTACAATCAAGATCAGTCTGGTAAGATCAACACAGCAATATATATTCATCGAAATATTGATTACCATCCTTTAAAATCTCCAGTGCCTTTGAACATTCCTCATTTAAACTCTTCCGCTGCTATGGTAAAATTCAACAGCAACCTAGTTGTTAATATTGTTTTCGTTTATCTTCCAAAAGGTCCAGATAATGATAATACAGAATGGTTGCGAAACTTACCTAATAAGGAAAAATGGCTCATAGGATGTGATTTTAATGCGCATTCAGCTCTCTGGGACGATGGTTGTAAAAGAACCACAAACTTCCGATTTGTCGAAAATGTTGTGGATTCAAATTTGTGCTTACTGAATAATGGTGACATCACAAGAATATCAGATATAGAATGTCATAAACCATCAGCCATTGACATCTCCTTCATTTCTTCTGAATTAGCTCCAGACTGTATGTGGGAAACTTCTCCTGATACACTAGGTAGTGATCATTTTCCTATACATGCAAGATTAAACGAAAAGTTGGGTCCTGTTAATTCAATACAAGATAAAATCAGGAAATATAATTACAATCGAGCAGACTGGGATAAATTTACATCAATTTTAATATCTTCTTCCACTGACATTCCTCAAAATGAACACGTGGATCTTATGTATTATCATTTCACAAGATCTGTTCTTCACGCGGCTGATTCTTCTATTCCTAGATGTTCGTGTGTTTCTACATCTAAATATGCAGGGAACTTGTGGTGGACAGACGAGTGTGAAAGAGCAAAACAAGAAAAAATTTCTAAGTATAAAATCTATCTATGCGGTAGATCTCCATCTAAACTCAGAGATTCAAAGGTGGCTAAATCAGCATATAACAAAATATTAGCCAAAGCAAAGTGTGAATATTGGTCAAGTTTTTGTGAGGAAGAGGTAAGTTCTCCTTCAGATAGGAGTAAAATATGGAAGAAAATTCGATATATGAAGCACGGGGTTTTCATTCCTAAGTGCAAAGTAACATTTGAAGATAATAAATTTCCAACAGCTTATCAAAAAAGCGGAAAAGTTTGCTGATATCTTTTCAGTAAACAGCAGACTAGAAGGTCTTTCAAGAAAATGTAAGACATATAGACAGGACCAGGAAGCTAAACTAGAAATTATTTTATACTGTTTGCATAATGTCTTTAGTTTTTCAGCAACTTTTTTCCTCCCCACACTTTCGTTTGGTTTCATTTACTACTCTTCGCTGGCTGCTTTGGGGGTGCTATTGGATTCTTTTTTGCACTCTTGGTGGTGAGAACACCACAGTATTATGGACTGTGGTGTGTCTCTATTTGACGCCAGGAGCGCAGACACAACCAGCCGTGTCTCCCTGATGAGTCCGACCCAGCGGACGAAAGGCCTCGGAGCAGGCAATACAAATATATCTGCCTTCAAAGGGGATTGCGATGGTTCCCTTATGCAGCTAGTGAAGAGTTTTCATATCTGTAACATATTTTCTTAATTTCATGTTCCCAGTTCTCCATCTTCAAATTCCGCCCCCCCCCCACCCTCCTTAAGTCCAAATCTTTGCCAAGTCATTACTATGAAGATAGTTCAGTTGTTGGCCTGCGCTTGTTTTTTCCCCCACTATTAGATTGTTCGTCTATGTATTTGTCTGACTTTATTCAAGTTTAAAAGGCTGTGCCAGTCTTGAATAAAAGTTACTCTGTGTTAGGTTTTCTTATGGGAGCAAAAAATACCCAACTTGTTTACTGTTTATGGTTTACTGTTCCCTGCCTCATTTCATTTCCGATTTTGTTTTGATTAAATTGAGGTTATTTGTATTCGTTTCTGTCCGTCTGTGTGTTTGTCTTTTGATCTCCCTTGCATCTTTGGGTGGATCCTCAAGCGTAGGCTCAAAGATTGTCCCCTTTATTTTATACTGTTTGCATAATGTCTTTAGTTTTTCAGCAACTTTTTTCCTCCCCACACTTTCGTTTGGTTTCATTTACTACTCTTCGCTGGCTGCTTTGGGGGTGCTATTGGATTCTTTTTTGCACTCTTGGTGGTGAGAACACCACAGTATTATGGACTGTGGTGTGTCTCTATTTGACGCCAGGAGCGCAGACACAACCAGCCGTGTCTCCCTGATGAGTCCGACCCAGCGGACGAAAGGCCTCGGAGCAGGCAATACAAATATATCTGCCTTCAAAGGGGATTGCGATGGTTCCCTTATGCAGCTAGTGAAGAGTTTTCATATCTGTAACATATTTTCTTAATTTCATGTTCCCAGTTTCTCCATCTTCAAATTCCGACCCCCCCCACCCCCCCCCCCCCCTCCTAAGTCCAAATCTTTGCCAAGTCATTACTATGAAGATAGTTCAGTTGTTGGCCTGCGCTTGTTTTTTCCCCCACTATTAGATTGTTCGTCTATGTATTTGTCTGACTTTATTCAAGTTTAAAAGGCTGTGCCAGTCTTGAATAAAAGTTACTCTGTGTTAGGTTTTCTTATGGGAGCAAAAAATACCCAACTTGTTTACTGTTTAGAAATTAAAGATCCAGAATCTAACGATAACTTATACTTCAACTCTCCTATTACGTTTTTGGAACTAAAAGAAGGAATCTCAACATTGAGTAATAAAAGAACAGCTGTTGGCCGTGATGAAATTTCCAGTGAAATGCTGAAACATTTACAGGGTAATTGGGTGCAGTATCTTCATAAAATAATGGAAACATGCTGGAGTGAAGATAAATTACCAGCCATGTGGAAACATTCAATTATAGTTCCCATACTTAAAAATGGCAAACCCTGTAGATACGTCAACAGTTACAGGCCAATCTCTCTTACTTTACACACACGTAAGTTAATGGAGAAGATAGTAACTTCTCGCCTAATTCACTATTGTGATAAAAACAATGTTATTCCAGTCCACCAAGCTGGTTTTAGGTCGGGAAGATCTACAACGGATCACTTGGTGAAGTTATCTACCAATGTAAAACGCCAATTTGCTCGTAGGCAAAATGTGCTGGCAACATTTTTTGACATTAAACGAGCCTACGATCAAGTGTGGCACGCTCAATTGTTATTTAAACTGTAAAGAGCAAATATTTGTGGGAGAATGTTTTCGTTTGTAAAAGATTTTCTTTCCTGTAGAACTATTGAAACAAGAGTTGAAAATGCATATTCTTCCCAGAGAGATTTACATATGGGAGTTCCTCAAGGATCCATCATTGCTCCATAAATTTTCAGTATTATGATATCAGATCTTTCTAAGAAGATATCAAAGAATGTTAAGATTGTTCAATATGCTAATGACATTTGTATTTGGTTGGATGCAAAATTGAAGTATATTTCAAACAGAAAACTGAAACAAATTCAGATCTGTTATCAGTCTGAATTAGATAAGATAAGTGCTTTCTTGACAGAGAATGGTTTATCTTTATCTGTTAAAAAACTCACATGATGGTATTTAGTGCTGGTGACCCTCCCAGAAGATTACCTAGTTTCTTTATCGACGGAGCTGAGCTACAATTCAAAGACATCACAAAATTCTTAGGTGTCTATTTTACATCGAAATTATCATGGAAATTTCACATTGAAAACAGTCTATCAAAAGCTCAAAAAAAGCTTAAATTTGCTTAAAATTATAAGCAGACAAAATTGGGGTAAAAAAACAAAAAGCTTGACTCTTCTTGCAACATCTTTGGTTAGATCAAAGCTGACTTACGGCCAAGAAGTTTATTTTTCTGCTCCTAAATATCTTATGAAGAAATTACAAAGTATTGACTCTAAGGCATATAAACTAGCTTTGGGAGTTCCTGTCCACACTCCGACTATTGCTACGTATGGGGAGGTTGGTGTTCTACCTTTGAACGATTATCGAGAACTGTCTTCAGCTAAGTACATTATAAGAAGCAGTGCTGTTGAAAATGTCAACGTGAATGAAAATGTACTTAGATCAGATCTCAGTTTCCAAAAAAGAGCAAGGGCCATAAAATCTTTGACAACAATAGCCACTTATACTTCAGATATTCACAGTAGATTAGATCTGAAAACTAAAGATATAGGTAAGCGTTCGATTACGTCTCCAATTCCTCCATGGGAACTGAACAGAGCAGATTTTGACTTTTCCAATGACGATCTAAAAAAGAGTGATAACCCTCACCTAATTGCTGTTTCTTTTCGATCTCATGTTCATTCAAATTATTCTAACCATTTGAAGGTATAAACCGACGGTTCTCTGACTGACACTAATGTGGCGGGTGCTGGGTTTGTAACACGTGGACTAAAGAAAGAAAAATCGTTTCATATTGGTGCAGGTCATTCTATTTTCACCGCAGAACTGGTAGCCATTCTCATGGCTCTGCGATACATTGTTAATCTTCCTATGGTTATATTTCCAATACTTTT
>CM065743.1:38918536-38951036 GCA_033310375.1 Conus canariensis
AACTATCTTCATAATAATGACTTGGCAAAGATTTGGACTTAAGGGGGGGGGGGGGGGGGGGGGGGGGGGGAATTTCAAGATGGAGAGACTGGGAACATGAAATTAAAAAAATATGTTACAGATATGAAAACTCTTCACTAGCTGCATAAGGGAACCATCGCAATCCCTTTTGAAGGCAGATATATTTATATTGCCTGCTCCGAGGCCTTTCGTCCGCTGCATCGGACTCATCAGGGAGACACGGCTGGTTGTGTCTGCGCTCCTGGCATCAAATAGAGACACACCACAGTCCATAATACTGTGGTGTTCTCACCACCAAGGGTGCAAAAAAGAATCCAATAGCACCCCCAAAGCAGCCAGCGAAGAGTAGTAAATGAAACCAAACGAAAGTGTGGGGAGGAAAAAAGTTGCTGAAAAACTAAAGACATTATGCAAATAGTATAAAATGTAGGGGACAATCTTTGAGCCTACGTTTGAGGATCCACCATAAGATGCAAGGGAGATCAAAAGACAAACACACAGACGGACAGAAACAAATACAAATAACCTCAATTTAATCAAAACAAAATCGGAAATGAAATGAGGCAGGGAACAGTAAACGATAAACAGTAAACAAGTTGGGTATTTTTTGCTCCCATAAGAAAACCTAACACAGAGTAACTTTTATTCAAGACTGGCACAGCCTTTTAAACTTGAATAAAGTCAGACAAATACATAGACAAACAATCTAATAGTGGGGGAAAAAACAAGCGCAGGCCAACAACTGAACTATCTTCATAATAATGACTTGGCAAAGATTTGGACTTAAGGGGGGGGGGGGGGGGGGGGGGGAATTTCAAGATGGAGAGACTGGGAACATGAAATTAAAAAAATATGTTACAGATATGAAAACTCTTCACTAGCTGAATAAGGGAACCATCGCAATCCCTTTTGAAGGCAGATATATTTGTATTGCCTGCTCCGAGGCCTTTCGTCCGCTGGGTCGAACTATCTGCCTTCAAAAGGGATTGCGATGGTTCCCTTATGCAGCTAGTGAAGAGTTTTCATATCTGTAACATATTTTTTTAATTTCATGTTCCCAGTCTCTCCATCTTGAAATTCCCCCCCCCCCTTAAGTCCAAATCTTTGCCAAGTCATTATTATGAAGATAGTTCAGTTGTTGGCCTGCGCTTGTTTTTTCCCCCACTATTAGATTGTTTGTCTATGTATTTGTCTGACTTTATTCAAGTTTAAAAGGCTGTGCCAGTCTTGAATAAAAGTTACTCTGTGTTAGGTTTTCTTATGGGAGCAAAAAATACCCAACTTGTTTACTGTTTATCGTTTACTGTTCCCTGCCTCATTTCATTTCCGATTTTGTTTTGATTAAATTGAGGTTATTTGTATTTGTTTCTGTCCGTCTGTGTGTTTGTCTTTTGATCTCCCTTGCATCTTATGGTGGATCCTCAAACGTAGGCTCAAAGATTGTCCCCTACATTTTATACTATTTGCATAATGTCTTTAGTTTTTCAGCAACTTTTTTCCTCCCCACACTTTCGTTTGGTTTCATTTACTACTCTTCGCTGGCTGCTTTGGGGGTGCTATTGGATTCTTTTTTGCACCCTTGGTGGTGAGAACACCACAGTATTATGGACTGTGGTGTGTCTCTATTTGATGCCAGGAGCGCAGACACAACCAGCCGTGTCTCCCTGATGAGTCCGACCCAGCGGACGAAAGGCCTCGGAGCAGGCAATACAAATATATCTGCCTTCAAAAGGGATTGCGATGGTTCCCTTATGCAGCTAGTGAAGAGTTTTCATATCTGTAACATATTTTTTTAATTTCATGTTCCCAGTCTCTCCATCTTGAAATTCCTCCCCCCCCCCCCCCCCCCCTTAAGTCCAAATCTTTGCCAAGTCATTATTATGAAGATAGTTCAGTTGTTGGCCTGCGCTTGTTTTTTTCCCCCACTATTAGATTGTTTGTCTATGTATTTGTCTGACTTTATTCAAGTTTAAAAGGCTGTGCCAGTCTTGAATAAAAGTTACTCTGTGTTAGGTTTTCTTATGGGAGCAAAAAATACCCAACTTGTTTACTGTTTATCGTTTACTGTTCCTGCCTCATTTCATTTCCGATTTTGTTTTGATTAAATTGAGGTTATTTGTATTTGTTTCTGTCTGTCTGTGTGTTTGTCTTTTGATCTCCCTTGCATCTTATGGTGGATCCTCAAACGTAGGCTCAAAGATTGTCCCCTACATTTTATACTATTTGCATAATGTCTTTAGTTTTTCAGCAACTTTTTTTCCTCCCCACACTTTCGTTTGGTTTCATTTACTACTCTTCGCTGGCTGCTTTGGGGTGTGCTATTGGATTCTTTTTTGCACCCTTGGTGGTGAGAACACCACAGTATTATGGACTGTGGTGTGTCTCTATTTGATGCCAGGAGCGCAGACACAACCAGCCGTGTCTCCCTGATGAGTCCGACCCAGCGGACGAAAGGCCTCGGAGCAGGCAATACAAATATATCTGCCTTCAAAAGGGATTGCGATGGTTCCCTTATGCAGCTAGTGAAGAGTTTTCATATCTGTAACATATTTTTTTAATTTCATGTTCCCAGTCTCTCCATCTTGAAATTCCCCCCCCCCCCCCCCCCCCCCCTTAAGTCCAAATCTTTGCCAAGTCATTATTATGAAGATAGTTCAGTTGTTGGCCTGCGCTTGTTTTTTCCCCCACTATTAGATTGTTTGTCTATGTATTTGTCTGACTTTATTCAAGTTTAAAAGGCTGTGCCAGTCTTGAATAAAAGTTACTCTGTGTTAGGTTTTCTTATGGGAGCAAAAAATACCCAACTTGTTTACTGTTTATCGTTTACTGTTCCCTGCCTCTTTAAGGAAGTTGAAATGTATTGAACCTACTATATTTTGGAAACTTTTTGATTCACAAGTGGAACCTATGATAACATATGGAGGAGAAATATGGGGTTTATTGGAAAATGACCGTATGGAAAAGGTGCACACATTGGTGCATTAAACGTTTTCTAAACATCCCTTACACGGGTTCTAGTAAAATGGCATATGGAGAAACGGGTAGATACCCCTTGCAAATACGTTCCAAAACTAAGCGTGTCAAGTATTGGCTACGTCTAGTACAACTTCCACAAAGCAGAATTAATTAACAAGCATATTGTATGTTATTAAGCCAACATGAAAATGGAAAACAAACTGGGTTTCTGGAGTAAAAAGTCTCCTTTTCGAAACTGGATTTGGATTGTATGGAATAACCAGGGTGTTGAGAACGACAAACGTTTTATCCTAGAATTTAAAGAGCGTTTGATATCCTCCTACCAACAGATCTGGCACTCTGAATTAGAAAATAGTGAGAAATACTCTTGGTTCTTGCGCTTTAATAGTGACTTACATCACGAAAAGTATTTATCGGTTGTAACACGAAAATGGCATAGGGATTCATTAGCACGCTTTCGAACAAGGACCCTTGGTCTATATGCTAGAGAAAGATGGTGTGGTATATATGATAATGAGCCTAATTGTATCTGTCCAATTTGTAAAAAAAAAAAGTAATATAGAAGATGAATTTCACTTTTTCTTTCAGTGTGAGGTGTATGAAAAGGCACGGGGAAAATGCGATGTCTTTAAATCAGTATTAGCAGAAGAACGTGACTTAGTCACTCTGGTACAGAGTGATAGTGAAAACAACTTAAAATCTATTGCTAAATTTATCGCAGAAGCAAATATTCTTCGAAAAACGAAGGTTTTCAATACTAAAATAGAATTAATGTCCTTTCTTATTAAGTCCTATTGTCCTCTCAACTGATTGACAAGGCCTGTTGGTCGCTTGCTATTTATGTTTACTCATTTCTATTTGCATTCTGATTCTCTTTGATTTTGATTTTGTTTTCTTATTGTTCAAGCAGCGTTCCCCATGTCAAATAGCAGGTTTTGCTGATGACATTAAACTGTATTCATTGTCATTCTCTCTCTCTCTCTCTCTCTCTCTCTCTCTCTCTCTCTCTCTCTCTCTCTCTCCCCTCACTTTCTCTCTCACTCCCTCCCTCCCTCCCTGGCTCTGTCTCCCCCTCTCTCTCCATCCCTCCCTCTCTCTCTCCCTCTCTGTCCTTTTCTCCGTGCATCTCTCCCCCCCCCCCCATCCCCCACCTCCCTTTCTTTCTCTCTCCGTATGCAGCATGCATCCAGTCCTGCTCTGGCCCCTTTTTTGATTTGAAGTATGGCATGGTCCCCATGTTTAATTCACAGTGACGTCTGTCCACAGAAAGTTATGTCAGACCACACACACACCCCAACACACACACACACACCACAAAACACACACACAACACACACACACACACACACACACACACCACACACACACACACACCACACACACACACACACCACCAAGATTCAAAGATTCAAAGATTTTAATCCTGCGACCCCTTTTAGGGCATAGAGGATTTAAAACAAATCAAACAAATAGAAATGAAACAAATCAAACATCAAAATTTTCCCTATAATTAACATACTGAATGTAATGTTACACAACTTTACTAAGTTTCAAAAACTTCACTAAGTTTAGCAACACTTTCTTACTACCACAAAGCAAACGACAATAGTCAAATACGGACTTTGTATATGTAAATTTTCTAGGTATAAACTGATTTCTAATGTCGTTATATTTGTTACATTTCATTACAAAATGAAGTTCATCACCAAGGTCATTCTGGTCACAGTCCCGACAGAATCGTTCATCGTGAGGTATTCCAAATCGTCTGCCAATTTCTATCATGAGTTTATGATTGCCACAGCGAAACCGAATCAGTGGGTATATATACACATCAGGTAACATTTTAATATATTTTTCACGGCGAAACTCTGTTTTAAAATTTTTGTAAAATAAACACTTATTACTAGATTCTAAAGCATCATTCCATGCACGTTTGTAAATGTCTTCTAATGAATTACGAACATTTCTACAGAGACTGTGAACAGACGAAAACTTTTGTGTCTCCCACACACAGTCGAATCCTGTTTCTATTAGGACATCCCGTGTACACATCAACCACCTGGATGTAAAACCCTGATTTCTGTATGAATCATATAATACCTGATACAATCTAGATGAATATTTGTTTGTTTGTGGAGAAAGTAAGGATGATCAGAATTTTATCATTCGTGCATGTACTTGAACTGAAACAGGATACATTCCTAGTTCTCCATATATCAATTCTTTTTTGGGTAGAACGATTTAAATGAAAAAGATGCTTAAATAATTTAAGCTGCAAACTTTCCATTAGCTTTAAATCACTATATCCCCAAATTTCACAACCATATAAAAGCACAGGCAGTACCATTGACTGGTATAAGTCCAGTACAATGTCTATAGGCAAATCTTGAAACCTTGCCATCTTTAATGAAGAAAACATTGCACATTGCGCTTAGTCATACAAATACTTCTTACATTTATAAAAAAATTTCCGGTTCTGCTAAAGATTATACCTAAATATTTGAAAGTATGTACTATTTCTATACACTGGTTTTTGAATTTTAGTTTTTTTTTCCCTGGGTTATTGCGTCCATTAAAGACTACACCCTTTGTTTTTGCTACATTAACATTAAGCTTCCATGTACTACAGTACTCGCTTAATACATCAAGAGCATGCTGTAAACTGCAAAAAGTATCTGCAATAATAACAATATCATCAGCATACAAAAGTAAAAGTAAACTAATGTAACTTAATAAATCTGAGTCAGAAAGATTTAAATCAATATTTAAGAAAGCACAGTTACGATCTGTGAAATATAGTTCAAGATCATTCAAATACAAAGAAAATACAAAGGTGAAAGATTTTCACCTTGACGAATACCTCTAAAACTGCCAAAATATTCAGATTGACTTCCATTTATAAATATACAAGATTTTATCTGCCGATACATATTCGTGGTTATTTGCAAAATCTTTCCATTTACACCTTCTTTGATAAGCTTTTGCCACAATCCCTGCCTTCAAACTGAATCGAACGCTTTTGTGAAATCAACAAAAACACAAAACAATTGCTTTTTACGACTACTAAAAATATTAATTAAGCTTTTTGAAACAATATGAAACAAAGTTTTTACGACTATTGAAAATATCAATTAAGCTTTTTGAAACAATATGAAACAAAGTTTTTTACGAGTATTGAAAATATCAATTAAGCTTTTTGAAACAATATGAAACAAAGTTTTGAAACAATGTTGCTGTACAGCTTTTTCAACGTCTTCGTCACTTAAATATATGATCTGTTATAGAATGACTTCGTCGAAAACCAGCTTGATTTTCCGAAAGTGTGTTGTTATTCTCGATAAAATTTGTCAAACGGTTATTCAAAATTGTTGTGAACAGTTGTCCAACACAACTCAAAAGTGTTATACCTCTATAATTGTTACAGTTCAATTTACTACCTTTTCCTTCGTATATTGGCAGAATAAGTCCAATCAACCATTATTCTGGTATGGTCCCTGTATCAAGAACTTTATTGAAAAGTTTACAATAGCTTGTTTTGAGAACTGGGATGCTTTGTTTCATATATTCATTTCGTATTTTATCTATCCCACAAGCCTTTCCATTCTTAAGTTGCTGTAAAGCTTTTTCAACGTCTTCGTCACTTATTGGTGCATTTAGAAATTCACGATCATATTGCAAGTCACAGTCAATATCACTTTCATTCTCAACACTATCTGGTTGTGCATTCAGTGATTTAAAATGTAAGAAAAGATCATCCATACTAACAGGGCATTCATTTGTCTTTTTGATATTAATGTTTTCCCAATATTCTCTTGGTCTATTAGCTTTTAGATTACGAATCTTCTTATGCCAGTGTTTTGTGTAAACTCTATACGATTTTCTGAGAACTTTTTTGTATTCTGTACTGCTAATTTCAACCTCTCCACGGTTGGGAGTAGAATCATTTAATTTAGTTCTATGTTTGGCTGTAAAATACTTTTTTCTATGTTCCCTGCATGTGGCATCAAACCACGGCTTATTTTCGTGGCTTCTGTCTGACTTTTGCCATAGAATCTTTTGTTTACACCCCCTGCCAGTTTTTCATCCAACACACACACACACACACACACACACACACACACACACACATACACGCGCGCGCGCGCGCGCGCGCGCGCACGCACGCACGCACGCACACACGCACGCACGCACGCACGCACACACACACACACACACACACACACACACACACACACACACACACACCACACGATGCCTGATTTCATTACAATGGAAAGAGAAAGCAACATACATTCTTTGCCTGAAGATCATCCTTTTACTGATACAGCAAACAGACGCTCAATGGATAAATATGTTCATAAATACGGGGAAACAAACTTTCGTCCCTGTGCATTGACTGTAACATGTGCATTTTAAATGGGAGGACTCTGGGCGATCTGCAGGGGCAATATACTTGCTTCACACCCAAAGGCTGCAGTGTGGTCGACTATTTCTTGTGTTCACAAAAATTATTGAAGGACATAATAGACATGACAGTTCATAATTTAACAGATTATTCAGACCATTGCCCAATATCGTTAAAAATGAATCAACATCTTCCATACAAAACTGAATGCCAATTAACTGACAAAGATCATGTAGAAATAGAATACCATGACTCGCAGGATAAAAATGTAATGTTCTTTTGGGATGAAAACTCGGATATGAAATTCCTAAGGGTATTAAAATCTTCAGAAAAAGCTCATTAAGTCAATTAATGACATTATGATAACAGATGACGAGAAGCATTTTAAATCCACGACAGTTGTGAATAATGTCGTTCAAGAGTTCACACAAATGCTGCAAGACACTGGCAAACTAAGTATTGCCTATAGAACAAAAAGGAAATGGAAGAAAAGAAAAAGAAAGAATAAAAAGTGGTTTGATAAGGAATGTCAGTCACAACGTCGAGAAACTAAATCTTTGTTAAACGCACTAAACAGACAGCCATTTAACAAAATACTTCACCAAAAATATTTCGCTGAAAGGAAAACATATAACAAAATTATTAGAAAGAAAAAGAGACTGTACAAAGCCAATTTAATAACTTTATTGAATAGAAACTTGTCTGAAAATCCAAATGCAGTTTGGAAAACCTTAAAGGAATTACAAACCATGGAGACTCAAGAACACACAAAACACCTACCAATCAAAAGATGGATGACACATATTGAAAAACTAATAGGAAAAGAAGTTGAAATAGAAAATAAAGAAGTAGTAATAGAGGAGAATCAAGAGAACAAAGGTATGAAAGCAGCTCTGAGTGACGTTCATGTAGATTATGAGATATCAGATATAGAAATCCTAAAAGTAATCAAGAATTTAAAAAAGAACAAATCTCCTGGAATAGACGGGATAAGGAATGAATTTTTAAAAACTCGGATTTCAGAATTGGTACCCACATTGAAAAACATTTTAAATTTAATTTTAAAAATTGGTCAATATCCAGATTTATGGAAAAGGGGCCTTTCGGTTCCTATTTACAAAGGAGGAGACAAAACGAACCCTAGCAACTACAGGGGAATAACTCTTAATTGTGCATTAAGCAACGTATTATGCCAAATACTAAATACTCGAATAAACAATCATTTAGAATCAAATAATCTTTTATCTAATATACAAACAGGTTTTAAAAAACCCACAGAACTGCAGATCATATTTTTGTCTTAAAAAGTATAGTAGACCATACATTAAAATCGCGTAACAGCAGATTATATACACGCGTTGTCGATTTTCAGAAAGCATTTGATAACATTTCCCACGAAGGGTTATTAATAAAATTACAAAGATTTGGCATTCGGGGTAGATGGTTTGATTTAGTCAAAAACATGCACACAAATGCACAAATCCTTTCAGTTGGTAAAAACGGAGCCTGCTATTCAGTATATGTACGAAGAGGAATTTTGCAAGGAAACTCCTTGACTCCAACATTATTTAATATGTTTATAAACGATCTAACAAACAAGATTCCAACTGAGGATTCACCATCACTGGATCATTCGAGCAATACAAGAGTATCTGCTTTATTGTATGCAGACAATCTTGTACTCCTTGCAACATCGAAACTAGGTTTACAATCAAAATTAGACCAATTACATTTATACTGTAAAGAGTGGGGGTTACTAATTAACATCGAAAAGACGAAAATACTAATATTTTCCAAAACAGAACCCAAAACTCGTTTATTTTTTAAATGTGGTACAAATTTCACTGAAACAGCAGAATAATACAAATATCTTGGAATAATATTTCATAAATCAGGAAAACTTGACATCGCAGTGGAACATCTAAATAACCAAGGTAATAAAGCAACATATTCCTTAAAAAGAGCGTTTAAAAATCAAAATATTAATTTTAAATTTGTTCCAAAGTTGTTTGATAGTCTTATTTCACCAATATTAATGTATGGCGCGGGTGTATGGCTACATTTTTGCTTAAAATTAAATGATAATTTCAATTTAGATAATCTGTTAAATCATTGCCTTTCAAATAGTTTACCACATGAACATACTCAACACAAGTTCTTCAAGCAAATGGTAGGTGTACACAAAAAAGCTATAAACTTAGCTGTAATTGGAGAACTCGGAAGTTTTTACAATTAGCTTAACAATAATCCATCAGATAATAAAGTTTTGGTATCATATTTTAGAATCTGAAGACAACTCGCTTATCAAAATCCTATACACTAACATGTTAAACAACGAAGATCATCAAACACCTTGGTTTAAATTTGTCAAACAAATTCTCAGCCTAATGGGATTGAAGCATGTTTGGAATAACCAGCATACTTTTAATATTAAGAAATTGTGTTATGTGGTCAAGAATAAAGTAAAAGATGAATATGTATTATTTTGGAAAAGAAAAAAATCAGAAACAGAATCAAAACTAAACTTTTATGACAATATTACTACAGATTACAGAATGGAACCATATTTAGCAAACTCTTTCATAAGCTTCAATCAAAAACAAGCATTATGTAAATTAAGGATTTCTTGTCACGATCTTAAAATAGAAAAAGGTGGATATACTAAGACACCAAGAGAAAGAAGACTGTGTTTGGAATGTAATGAAGTAGAAGACGAAATTCATTTCTTAGATAAATGTACTAAATATAACGATATAAGGAGACAGTTTTTAGAACACATCAAAGACAAATATAATATACATAATGCGCTGCCATCTATCTTAATATCAAATAACGTACGTATCAGCGAGATCTCAAAATATGTGTATGTTATTTCAAAGTGTCGATAAGGTAAAATGTATGACAAGGACAACTTGATATAACATGATGATAGTTGGATACAACAACAAGCATGAATATTTGTATTTCGTCATTTGGTTTCGTTTATCTTCCCTCTATTTATTTGTCATATAAAACCTGTTACGGTTTTCAAAGGCATTAAACTATTGAATCTTGAATCTTGAATCACACACACACACGCGCGCGCGCGCGCAAACACACACACACACACACACACACACACACACACACACACACACACACACACACACACACACGTACGCACGCAGGCACGCACGCGTGCACGCACGGACACACACACACACACACACACACACACACACACACACACACACACACATACACACACACATATACACACATACACGATCAAAAGTTTGCACACACACACACACACACACACACACACACACACACACACACACACACACACATATCTAAACAATAGTAATGCATTAGTACTTACTTTCTACTGTAGCAAGAAAGAAGACGATGAAAATCAGCATATTTGTTCTGAAACAACAACAACAATAACAACAACAATAGTAATAATAACAATAATAACAATAATAATAATCACCATCATCATAACAACAACAACAAATAATAATAATAATAATAATAATAATTTAATAATAATGGCTAGTTCTTCGCTTGCGAAGATTAGTGGGAAGTTCCCGCCGGGGATGGGCAGCATGCCCTTTGATTAGTCCAATTCATGATCTACAGGATCTGTGGCATTGTGGGCAGGTGTGGATCTGGCCTGCGTTGGGCTGCGGACCTGGGTCTTTCCATCTCCTTCTCTTCTCCTGTATGTTCTGACGTCTGGTTTCCTCGAAGTGTTGGGTTCCCCTGAGCGTTGAAGCTCTCCAGCTACCTCTATCTGATGCTGACTGCTCCCAAGTCTTGGGGTTGATGTCCGCTTGGGATAGTTGCCTCTTCAGTTGGTCCTTGAATCTTTTCTGTGGTGCGCCTGTATTGCGTTTGCCTTGGACCAACTCCCCATAGAATATTGCTTTTGGCATGCGAGTGTCAGGCATCCGGGTGATGTGCCCTGCCCAGCGAAGTTGTTTTAGCATGAGCATTGACTCGATGCTTTGCAGTTGAGCTCTTTCTAGGACTTCTGTGTTCGTTACGTAGTCCTTCCACTTGATGCCATGATGGACCGGAGGCATCTCTGATGGAACTGCTCCAGCCGCTTTATTTGTTCCTGGTACAGTACCCATGCCTCTGATCCGTATAGCAGTGTGGACAGTACAGCAGCTCGGTAGACTTGCATCTTTGTGGAGAGCCGCAAGGAGTGGTTTTTCCATACTCTGTTCTGGAGGCGGCCAAATGCACTGCCGCCCCAGTAAATGCACCCCTCGACCAATGGAAGGAACTTAAAACCATCCTTCAGGAAGCCACAGAAAAAGTAGTTGGCTTCTCAACACGGAAAAATCAGGATTGGTTTGATGAAAACGACGTGGATATACAAGAACTCCTCGAGGAAAAGAGGTCATACCATGGCAGTATGCTCAGCTCTCCTAAAACTACTACTACTACTACTACTACTACTACTACTACTACTACTACTACTGTGGACTGTTACAATTACTACTGCTGCTGCTCTTACAGCAACAACAACAACAACAACAGCAACAGTAACAACAACAACAACAACAACAACAACAACAACAACAATAACAAGTACTACTACTACTTCTGCTACTCCTGGTACTGATACAATTACTACTGCTGTGTTGCTGCTGCTGCTGTCGCTGCTGCTGCTGCTGCTGCTGCTACTACTACTACTACTACTACTACTACTACTACTGACAATAATATTCAGTGCAAAAGCAAATCTGATGAAATTTACAGTAACCCTCAGTTGCTTGAGCGAGGGGGATGACAAAACCTATTATGCTAATGTGTTAATGTAAACAGAAAAGCCGTCCGCTTTTGAAAGCAGAATTTTAAAAGAATCATAAGGACTTGTATAATTTGAACTCTCTCTCTCTCTCTCTCTCTCTCTCTCTCTCTCTCTCTCTCTCTCTCTCTCTCTCTCTCTCTGTATGAATTAGATGCAACAGGTGAAGTTACTTGGGCAACAAATTAGTATTTCAAAATGTTTATGTAGTTATGGTTTTTTTTCCTTTGTGTGGCTAAATCAAGGTGTGGGTTGCGTCCTGAGGTGGGTTTTTTTTTTTTTTTTTTTTTAACCTGTTTTAAGCAATGCATGATAGACTGTAGATGGCAAGACTGGGATTGTCATATCCAAGTTAGTGACAGATTTGCGATGTAGAGACAATTTAAAAAGAATTACTAAGCAGAACCATACACTGGATTATTTCTCGCATAGCGATTGGTTCATCCACTTTCACATGAGATGCTGTCTGCGGGAACATAGTCAGTGCCAGAACATACGAGGTGGAGGACGCGCCTAGCGATTTAGGGTGGTATTTAATCTAGGCTCTAGTGAGTGTGCCTTGAAAAAATTTCTTCTCAGACAGACGAGGGATAACAGGTCAGTGAAACTATTTTTCTCCTTTTCATACATTAAAAATAAATATATTTAGAGTCGTGAAAGCCCTTTCAGTGGCTTCAATAAAACATCAGGTTGTTTGCCGCGGTAAGTCTTAGCACTGACCGGCTGCTTTCAGTTCGGGACAGACACCGACAGGCCTTCCAGTAACAATCATGTCTAGTCCAGACCATGAGCCCAAACACAAAGGCAGCTCCCAATTTGCCAATTCTTGTGATGAAATAAGAAATCTCATTATGAATTTGGATGCCAAATGGCAACAACAATTCGACTCTCACAGAAGTCGAGTTGATTCAGTCGCTCTTGACCGCCATAAAGAGGGACAAGCAGTAGGCGCAGACAAAGGTGTAGAGCCCCGCGCAAACAAGCGCGCAATGAAGACCCCACCGAATGCGATGTCCTCAGCCTTAATGAGGACGAAGACACTGATGAAGAGGAAGAAAATGTCCTCAAATCAGTGTTGCAAGACCAGACTCAAAAAGGACAAAGTGGGGAATCATCTATCACTGTTTTGGATGATATCAAAATTGAGCACAAACCTCAGGAGACAGTGGGTGAGAAGTTGGATGAAAAACTGGCAGGGGTTGTAAACAAAAGATTCTAAGGCAAACTCTCAGGTGACGTTTTAAAGAAACGCTTTGAAACTTACAATAGACCCGAAAATTGCCCCGACATGACCATACCGACTGTAAATCGGGAAATGTGGACTAAGATCCCACCTCATGCTCGAAAATCGGACCTGAAAATGTCACACATTCAATGTGTCATCACTATATCAGCCATTGCAGTGACGCGGACAGCGAA
Organism: Conus canariensis; assembly: GCA_033310375.1. Lineage (NCBI taxonomy): Eukaryota > Metazoa > Mollusca > Gastropoda > Neogastropoda > Conidae > Conus > Conus canariensis. The sequence goes on from CM065743.1 coordinate 38,932,165, forward strand.
TGCCTTGCTGTCGGCGGACACGCACAGCGCTCTCGCGGAAGAACTCAGGCAGTGCACTGACGCGATTGGTTTATTCGGCTACGCGAGCAGGGAAATTTATCTCCGTAGACGAGCCGACATAAGGCTATTCGTCAACAAACACATCGCGAAAATCTGTGACGAATTTGTGCCAATCACCGGCTCGTTGTTTGGCGACGATCTGGCAAACACATTGAAAAACATCCAAGAAATGGAGAGACTGGGGGCTGCTTTTGCGCCTGAGAGGTGTTTTGGTGGAAACCAATGGAATTTTGATGAGATACAGAAGTCTTTTTTTAGGACAGAGCTGTCAAAACCCCAGACACACCCACAGGTCGTTCAGGGGCCAGAGACGATTTCACAACAGAAGGGGCAGACAGTAAGTCAGGCCCACTACTGCCTACTTTCAGTAGTGGAGGTGAGTGATTTTTTGGCTTATTTGCCATACTTTACTACTCTTCTTGAAAGTGATACTGTCATGTTTCAAGCAGGCAGAATTAAGGAATTCATGAATTCTTGGTTGAAGATCACCTCTGATCCAGATATTCTTAGCATTGTCTCGGGTGTAAAAATTCAGTTTAACTGTCACCCAGACATTCTAAGCAGACTGACAGTGTCCCATAAAAATCCTTTCAACGAAAGTGAAAGTGCTATAATTGACAGTCAAATTCAAAACGCCTATTTAAGGGAGTGATAAGGGCATGTGAGAAAGAAACAGGTGAAGTTGTTTCTCCAAATTTTGCTAGGAAAAAGAAAGATGGACCCCACAGGATGATTTTAAACTTAGAGACTTATTGAAGAAGTCACCTACCATCATTTTAAAAAGGAAACACTGAGCACAGCTTTATCACTTGTTCAGAGAGATTGTTACATGAGCTCAGTTGACCTCAAAGATGCCTACTATTCCATAGCCATTCACCCAGACTTCTGGAAACTGCTCAGATTTGTCTTGAGAGGTCAGCATTATGAATATACAGCTGTGTCCAATGGCCTTGCTTCAGCTCCTTGCTTGTTCACAAAACCGATGAAACCTGTGTTTGCCAAGCTAAGGATGAAAGGACATATCTCCACAGCTTTTCTTGATGACAGTTTGTTGTATGGTTTTACAAGGCAGGAGTGCACGAGAAATGTCACTGACACTGTGATTGCTCTTCAAAAGTTAGGCTTCCTGTTACATCCAACAAAGTCAGAGCTGAAACCATCCAAACAAATTCAGTATCTGGGTTTGATCATTGACTCAGAATCAGTGACAGCCAGACTCACTCCTTAGAGAAAAATAAGTCTCTGTGATAGCTGTACAGGCCTGCTGCATAAAAAGTCTGTACCAATCAGAGAGGTGGTGCAGGCAATAGGGAATATTATTGCCAGCCATGTAGCAGTCAAACATGGGGCTCTCCATTATCGGTGCTTAGAAGCAGAAAAAATCCGTGCTTTAAAAAAAAAGCTCTGGAGATTTTAAACAATTCATGACGTTGTCAGACAAAAGTAAAGCTGAGTTAAAATGGTGGGTTACTACTGTAGACCAAGTATATAATGACATTGGCACAAGTGAACCTGATATTGTAGTCATGTTGGATGCCAGCCTTACCGGCTGGGGATGTAAATGTGAGAGCATATCAACAGGAGGGGAATGGTCCACCAGTGAAAAAACAGCCCACATACATGTTCTAAAATTGAAAGCTGCTTTGTGAGCATTACAGAGTTTTCAAAAGAAACTGAAAGGAAAGCACGTCAGGTTGATGAGTGACAACACCACTTGTGTGTCTTGTATTCAACACATGGGCACAAGCCATTCAGAGGTCTGTAATTCCCTGTCTGTTGAAATATGGTCATGGTGGGTAGACAATGATATATGGCTTAGTGCTGCTTACATTCCAGGTAGGGCAGATTATGAATCCAGACACATTAACATGGATGCAGAATGGAAACTTGACAGCAGTCGCCTCAGGGCTGCATTCCAAGAATTAAGCATTTTGCCCATCATTGACATGTTTGCTTCCAGGCTGAACAAACAAATGGACAAATATGTGTCATACAGACCTGACCCAGCTGTGTATATGTTTCCACCTTTCAGTGTAGTGACACGAGTCCTTCAGAAGGTTCAGCAAGACAAGGCCATGGGGGTGCTAGTGGTGCCGGACTGGCCAACACAGGTATGGCACCCAGCCCTCCAGCGACTGTTTGTGGCCCCACCCGTGAGGCTCCCGTGCAGGACCAGGCTTCTACATCTCCCCAGCCATTCAGTGGCCATTCATCCCCTGGTACAGCAAAGGCGTCTGAACCTGCTAGTGGACCTTCTGATGAACTCAAGGCGCCCGTCCACCGCCAGAGCATATGACAGTTACACTAGAAAGTTGCAGGAATATGTAGCTAGAAATCAGATCACATTTCCATCACATGTAGCAAACTTTCTTGCAGAACTGTGCAAGACAGGAGCAAGCCACAGCACCATAAATTTAGTACGAAGTGCGATTTCTGCCTATGTCAGCACCCATGGAAAGGATTCTATGCCTAGCCATCCAGCTATATGTCGCATAGTTAAGGGAGCATTTGAAAATAGGCTATCCTTTCCAAAATATCAGGAGGTATGGAATGTTGATTCAGTGATTCAGTATCTTGCACGCTGGGACACGGTAGAGAAACTAGATCTCAAACATCTCACCCTCAGATTGGCAATGATTCTAGCACTGGTGTCAGGTCAGAGAGGTCAAACTCTCCATGCACTGAATGTTGAAAATGTACAAAGTAATGAAAGGAAGTGTAGGATAACATACAGTTCAGTGCTTAGAAGTCCAAACCAGGGAAGCATGTAAAACCTTTAGAAGTAATTTGTTTCCCAAATCAAAAACTGTGAGTTGTTATACATATGCAAGAATACTTGAAGAGAACCATTTGTCTTAGACAAGGGAAATAAATCTTTATTTCTTATGTAAAACCCCATGGACATGTTTCAAGAGACACTTTCTCCAGATGGATAAAGACGGTGTTGGAGTCATCTGGAGTGGACATTTCTAAGTTTTCAGCACGTAGTACTAGAGTAGCTAGTACATCAGCAGCTTTCAGCAGGGATGTCCCCATTGACTCTATTTTAGCAGCTGCTGGCTGGTCAAGAGAATGCACTTTTAGTCGTTTTTTACTGCAGACCAGTGGTGCCACACAAAAGCTTCAGTCAGTCCATTCTGGACAAGTTTGTAAATAAATTATAAAATCGGTTGTTTCAGATTTCATGTTGAACTGTACAAGTAAAATGTTTGAGATGTTATGAATAAAGTGTAAGAAGCTACCTCAGCAGTTGATTCAGTTACTGCGTTTGACCTCCTCTAAATTCTCATGTGAAAGTGGATGAACCAACCGCTATGCGAGAAATGATTAATGAATTAAACAAGACTTGCCTGTAAGTTGTAGTTTAATTTGGAGTATTTAGAGCGTAGTGTTGGGAAGGAGCGTTCACATGCCCTCCCTTCACAGCTCTAATGAAATTCTAAAATCCCACCCAACTATAGTTTCTGTTAGAGGCCAATCGCGTCTAAAACCTGAGTATGTTCCCGCGCACAGCATCTCATGTGAACGCTCCTTCCCGACACTATGCTCTAAATAATCCAAATTAAACTACAACTTACAGGTAAGTCTTGCTTATTTAATTAAATATATATGATCAGATTTATAAAATGTGCTTTAACAAAGTTAAGACCAGGTGTCTCTGACACAACAGTGCATGGTCAGAGGTATAAGAAAGACAACAGGTCTTTGCTGTGCCCTATGTGTGGATCCAATGCAGAGGATGAAGTTTCCTTTGTTTTGTGTTGCCCAGCACTTAAATATTTAAAAGCAAAATATATTCCTGCCAAGTCTTATAGCAGACCATCATTATTTAGTTTAGTCTTACTTTTGTCATCGCGAAATAAAGGTGTTATGAATCAATTGTCTCTATATCTGTATAAGTCGTATAAACAGCGGAACACTATTATAATGTGATCCTATTGTAATTCATATAAACATCAGGCATATGCTTATATTGATTTTGTACACTAAAGTGCGGTACACATTTTCATTTAGCTTCGTGTGTTTCCCCTTCAAAATGGGGCTTTGGCGTGTTTTTTGTTGTTGTTGTTGGTTTTGTTGTTGTTGTTGTTGTTTTGTTTTGTTTTTTGGGTTTTTTTTTCTTCTTTTCTTTTTTTTTTAATAAATAAAATATTGTTATCGTTATCGTTATTGTTCTCTCCTCTCTCTCTCTCTCTCTCTCTCTCTCTCTCTCTCTCTCTCTCCTCTCTCTCTCTCTCTCTCTCCCTCTCTCTCTCTCTCTCTCTGTATGTATGTATGTATGAGTGTTGCATGGGGCGTGCGGTAGAGGTAGCATCTCTGATGGGGGTGGTTGCCAAATCCTACTTAGGGCTGCACATCCATCTCTGATCCTCATCGGGCACCCAGATCTCACCTTAAGCTCCTCATAGCAGTTGACATGTGACAGTGGCCAAACCTACAGATGACACCTACAGTTCCTTATAGCAGTTAGCATGCGACAGTGGCCATACCTAAAGATGTCACCCACAGCTCCTTATAGCAGTTAGCATCTGACAGTGGCCAAACCTACAGAGGTCACCGACAGCTGCTCATAGCAGTTAGCATGTGATATTGGCCACACCTACAGATGTCACCTACAGATCTCACCTTCACCGCCTTTTAGCAGTTAGCATGTGACAGTGGCTACACCAATAAATCTCACCTACAGCTCCTCATAGCGGTTAGCGGGTGACAGTCGTCACACCTAGAGATATCACCGAGAACGTCGTCACCCCTAGAGATATCACCGAGAACTCATTATCGCAATTAGCATGTAACAGTGACCACCTACAGATCTCATCTACAGCTCCTTATAGCAGTTAGCATGTGACAGTGGCCATACCTACAGATGTCCCCTACAGCTCCTTACAGCTGTCAGCATGTGACAGTGGCCACACCTACAGATGTCACCTATACCACCTTATAGCAGTTAGCATGTGGCAGTGGCCACACCTAGGCATCTCACCAACAGCTCCTTATAGCAGTTAGCATGTGACAGTTGCCACACCTATAGATGTCACCTACAGCTCCCTTAAGTAGTTAGCATGTCATAGTTGCCAAACCTGCAGATGTCACCTACAGCTCCCTATAGCAGTCAGCATGTGGCAGTGGCCACACCTTCAGTTGTCACCCACAGCTCCTTATAGCAATTTCCATGAGACAGAGGCCAAAACTACAGATATCATCGACAGCTCCTTATGGCAGTTAACATGTGCCAGTGGCCACACCTACATATCTTACTGACAGCTCTTATAGCAGTTAGCATGTGACAGTGGCCAAAACTACAGATGTCACCCACAGCTCCTAATAGCCGTTAGCATGTGCCAGTGGCTACACCAACAGATCTAACCTACAGCTCCTCATAGCAGATAGCCTGTGACAATGGTCACACCTACAGATCGAACCGAGAACTCATTATAGCAGTTAACATGTGACAGTCGCCACACCTAGAGATGTCACCTACAGCTCCTTATAGCAGTTAGCATGTGACAGTGGCAACACATACAGAATTCACCTACAGAGCTCCTAAGCAGGTAGCATGTGACAGAGGCCACACCGAGAGATCTCACCGAGAACTCATTACAGTGGTTAGCATTTGACATTGGCCACATCTACAGATGTCACCCACAGCTCCATATAGCAGTTAGTATGTGACAGTGGCCGCACCTACACATGTCACCTACAGCCCCTTATAACAGTTAGTATGTGACAGTGGCCAAACCTACAGATGTCACTTACAGCTCCTTATAACAGTTAGTATGTGACAGTGGCCAAACCTACAGATGTCACTTACAGCTCCTTATAGCAGTTTGTATGCGACAGTCGCCACACTTACAGATGTCAGCTACAGCTCCTTACAGAAGTTAGCATGTGACAGTGGCTATACCTACAGATCTCACCCGCAGCTCCTCATAGCAAATAGCATATGACAGTGGTCACACCTACCAATATCACCCACAGCTCCTTATAGCATTTAGCATATGACAGTGGCTACACCTACAGATCTCACCTACACCTCCTTTAGCAGTTAGCATGTGACAGTGGCTACACCAATAAATCTCACCTACAGCTCCTCATAGCGGTTAGCGGGTGACAGTCGCCACACTCAGGGATATGACCGGTAACTCATTATTGCATCCTGGCTTCGTCGCTGGAGTGTTTCTTTCCTCTCAGTTCCCGCCTCTTGTCACATAGATCTAAGACCTCGTTTGTAACCCAAGGCTGGATCTTCATTCGCTTCTTTCCCACAACTTCTTCAGCTGTTGTAGTTAGCACCTCTTTGATGTTATTAGCAAGGGTGTCCACATCGCTGTCCACTAAGTTGAGGGTAGCAAACTTCCCGCCTACTTGAGCCTGGAACAACTCTGCAATTTCGGGGTCCTTCAACTTCTCTAGGTCAAAGCGAATGCGGGGTCTCTTCGGACAACGCTTACACTTCAGCTTGAGCTTGAAGGTTGCCAGGACAAGATCGTGATCGCTGCCAATGTCAGCGCCTGAGAATGTTCTTGTTTTTGCTTTGTTGATGCTAGACTTGTAGCGTTGTGGGTCCAGAATGAAGTCTACTTGGTTGTGGACTTGTCCTTTTGGCCAGTGCCAGGTTGTGATTCTGGACAGCTTGTGTGGGTGGGGAGTGTTGGCTAGGGTAAGTCGATGGCCTTTAGCAAACTCCAGCAGTCTAAGGCCTCTGTCGCTGGTTCCCCAATGCCGAATTTTCCTTCTGTTCCTGCCCAATTCCGGTAAGCATCTGGGCCAACCTTTGCATTCCAGTCTCCCTGGATTATGAGCATGTCTTTCTTTGGCACTGTTGCTATGATGGAGTCAATCTGTTCGTAGAACTCCTCGATTTCCTTGTCGTCATGGTCTGACGTTGGAGCATAGGCCTGGATGATCGTCAGGTTATGGGGTTTTGCAGAGATACTGATGGAAGTGAGTCTGCTTGAAATGGGTGTGCAGCTGATGACACTGCCTGCAATTTCTTTCCGTACGATGAAGGCCACCCCGTACTCGTGTTTCTTCTCTTCCCCAGAGAACCAGATCTTATGTCCTGCTTCTGTTGTTGTTTCGCTGAAGCCAGTCCATCTGACTTCACACAGTCCTATGATGTCCCAGCGATAGCGCTTCAGTTCATGGGTCAGTTCTTGTAGCTTGCCACAGGCATAAAAGGTGTGAACGTTCCATGTTCCGATGGTTGTCCTTTGGGTGGTTAAGCTGATGTTTTTTAATGACAGAAGCCACACCTAGAGATATCACCTACAGCTCCTTTTACCATCGAGCATATGGCAGTGTCCACATCTACAAATCTCAACTATAGCTCACAGCAGTTAGAATGTGACAGTGGCCACATATGGACATCTCACCTACGGCTCTTTTTAGCAGTTAGCATGTGGCAGTTGCCACACCTACATATGTCACGTGCAACTCCTTATATCAGTTAGCATGTGGCAGTGGCCATACCTACAGATGTCACCTACAGCACCGTATAGCAGTTGGCATGTGACAGTGGCCACACCTACAGATGTCACCTACAGCTCCTTATATCAGTTAGCATGTGAAAGTGGCCATACCTACAGATGTCACCTACAGCACCTTATAGCAGTTAGCATGTGGCAGTGGCCACATCTAGACATCTCACCTACAGCTCCTTTCAGCAGTTAGCATGTGACAGTGGCCACACCTACAGATGTCACCTGCAGCTTCTTATAGCAATTTCCACGTGACAGTGGCCACACCTACAGATACCACTGATAGCTACTTATAGCAGTTAGCATGTGCCAGTTCCCACACCTAGACATGTCACCTACAGCTCCTTATAGCAGTTAGCATGTGACAGGGCCACACCTACAGATGTCACCCACAGCTCCTAATAGCAGTTAGCATATGACAGTGGCTACACGAACAGACCTCACCTACAGCTCCTCATAGCAGATAGCATGTCACAATGGCCACACCTAGAGATCTAACCGCGAACTCATTATAGCAGTTAGCAGGTGAGAGGCGCCACACTTAAAGAAGTCACCCGCAGATCCTTATAGTAGTTAGCATGTGACAGTGGCTACACCTACAGATGTCAACCACAGTTCCTTATAGCCGTTAGCAGGTCACAGTCGCCACACCTACAGATGTCACCTACATCTCCTTATAGCAGTTTGCATCTGACAGTGGCCACACCTACAAATCTCCACTAGAGCTTACAGCAGTTAGAATGTGACTGTGGCCACACCTACAGATCTCACCTACTGCTTCTTAGTGCAGTTAGCATTTGACAGTGACCACATCTACAGATGTCACCTGCAGCTCCTTATAGCAGTTAGCATGTGACATTGGCCACACCTAGAGTTATCACCTACAGCTCGTTATACCACTTAGCATATGACAGTTGCCACGCCTACAGATCTCACCTACAGCTCCTTATAGCAGTTAACATGTGACAGTGGCCACAACTAGAGATCTCACCAAGAACTCATTAAAGCAGTTAGCATTGGACATTGGCCACACCTACAAATCTGACCCACACCTCCTTATAGCAGTTAGCATCCGACCTTGGCCACACCTACAGGTGTACACCCACAGCTCCTTATAGCAGTTAGTATGTCACTGTAGCCACACCTACTTATGTCACCTACAGCTCCTTATAGAAGTTAGCATGTGACAGTGGCTACACCTACAGATGTCACCCGCAGCTCCTCATAGCAGTTAGCATGTGACAGTGGCCACACCAACAGATGTTCATAACAGTTCCTTATAGCAGTTATCAATTAACAGTCGCCACGCCTACATATGTCATCTACAGCACCTTATTGCAGTTAGCCTGTGACAGTGGCCACACCTACAGATGTCACCTACAGCTCTTTATTGCAGTTAGCATGTGACAGTGGCCACACCTACATATGTCACCTACAGCTCCTTATAGCAGTTAGCATGTGCCAATGCTACATCTACTGATATCACCTTCAGCTCTTAACAGCAGTTACCATGTAACAGTGGCCACGCCTACAAGTCTTACCTACAGCTTCTTATTGCAGTTAGTATGTGACAGTGGCCACACCTACAGATGTCACCCACAGCTTCTTATAGCAGATAGAATGTGACAGTGGCCACACCTACAGATGTCACCAACAGCTCCTCATAACAGTTAGCCTGTGACAGTGGCCACACCTACAGATGTCACCTACAGCTCCTCATAGCAGTTAGCCTGTGACTGTGGCCACACCTACAGATGTCACCTACAGGAAGGGTGGTTGTGGTGGTGGATGGTCGAAGTACATCAAGGTTTGTTTGTTTTTAATTATTGTTTAATGGTTTGATATAATAGTGATGATAGTAATTATGGTAGATTGATGATAGTGAAAAGACATGATCAATGAATAAAAAGCAAACAAATCTGTTTGGTTGTGAGCAAGATCACTTTAACAAAGACAAACTGGATGCATTCTTGGTTCAAACACTGGCGTCTTTTTGATTTTATACTAGAACGACAGCGTGACCTGAAAGACGTTCTGCATAACAAAGTGATGCCAAGCGCAGAATGTCACACCGAGCATAGCCTCGGTTACAGCAAACTCAAGCTGTACTTCAGACCAAAACTGAATAAAAGAGAGGTGCCGAGGAAAACGCTCCAAGGTTGACAGATTCCAGTCCGCTGAAACGAAACCTGACATCCAGGCTGGTTTACAGTCGAGCTTGAAGTTGCAAGGCACCCCACGGATCTCCCCCCTGGAATGGCTAGGGAATAACTGAAAGCTGCCATTCTGCAGACATCTGAGCAAGACTTTAGCTTCACGCTTCACTAGGATGGAGAACAAAGACTGGTTCGAAGAAAATAACGAAGAAATCCACGAGCTGCTGGTGAAGAAGAGATCTGCTCATTAGGCTCACTTGGCTCAGCCATCTTGTCCTGAGAAGAAAACTGTCTTCTGTCAAATATGCGGCATCGTCCAGCGCTAGCTTCCAGAGATGCAGAGTGAGTGATGGATCAACCTAGCCTAGAAAACTCAGCTGTGCACAGACACCAATGACCTCACAGGGTTCTAAGAAGCCTTAAAGGTGAGGTGCGGTCTTACATCTCAGATAGCCAGGCACTTCTCACGGACAGGGCGTCAATCCTAAGCAATTCCGCGCTCCCGTCAGTGCTTGCTTTTCTGTCCATAAATCAAAAATTCTCCGCAATCCACTACAGCCAACGAGAGCAGAACTGGATGAGTTGCCCTCCATCAAAGAGACCACCAAAGCCATAGAGCAGCTGGGGAGTGTTAAGGCTGGAGAAGTCGATGAAATTCCATGAGACGCTTGGAACATGGGGGCCCAGCGTTACTTGTAAGATTGCATTAGCTCTTCCTGTGTTGCTGGGAGCAGGGCATCACCACCCTGTATAAGAACAAAGGGAACAAGTCAAACTAATTGTAACTACTGTAGGGGGGGGGGGGGGGGTTACTCTGCACTCCATCCCAGAAAAACTTGTAAGGATTTTGCTGAACAGACTGGTCCCCAACAAGGCTGTAGACCACCTCCCAAAGAGCCAGTATGGTTTCAGAGCCAAGAGGAGCATCAGACATAGTGGTTCTTCTCAGGCAACTACAAGAGAAGTGCCAGGAGAAACAAAGAACTGTATTTTAAGGTTTGTCAACCTGATTAATATGCTCGACACTGTGAGCAGAAAAAAAATGTGAAAGATCATGGAACGACTCAGATGTCCACCAAAAATTCCTCAGCATGGTCACCTAGCAGCATAAAGACGTGTATGCGTGCGCGCGAGCGTGTGTGTGTGTGTGTGTGTGTGTGTGTGTGTGTGTGTGTGTGTGTGTGTGTGTGTGTGTGTGTGTTCTGTTTGTCTGTTTCTCTGTCTCTGTCTGTCCGTCTGTCTGTGTTTACCAGTATCATCATTGTGTGTGTGTGTGTGTGTGTGTGTGTGTGTGTGTGTGTGTGTGTGTGTGTGTGTGTGCGTGTGTGTGGTTCTGTTTGTCTGTTTCTCTGTCTCTGTCTGTCCGTCTGTCTGTGTTTACCAGTATCATCATTGTGTGTGTGTGTGTGTGTGTGTGTGTGTGTGTGTGTGTGTGTGTGTGTGTGTGTGTGTGTGTGCGCGCGCGCGCGCGCGTGTGCGTATGCGCATGCATGCGCACGCACACGCGCATATTCTACATTTTGTCGAATGTACAATGCGGTACCAACCCTTCCCGTTTCATCATTGTTTTGGTATATTGGAGGGTAGTAAAAGTTTTGGATTTTTGGAAGCTTTTGTTCATGTACATTAAGAGATCGTAATACTAATGCTTGGTAGGTATGATCTGAGAGATGTTGAATCAGCTCCAGAATATTTGTTGATATTGATCTGCAATTCCATTGCAGTATGTTTACATTTTTTGGTCTTGTCATGTTCTTTATAATTTAATACTATATTACCAGAATTAAAAAAAAAGAAAAGAAAGTAACAAAACTAAATATACAACAAATTTCTACAAGGATAGATAGGGAAAAAAGAGGGGGGAAATATTCCAGGGAATATTGGTTAAAAAGTTTGGCATTCAAAACTTCTAAACAAACTAAGAACAATAGGCATTTCAGGTTGTATGTATAATTATATAAAGGTATTTTTAAGTGAAAGAACAATACAGACTAAGGTTGGTAATGCCTACTCTAATCAAAGACGTACACAGATGGGAATCCCACAGGGAGGTGTAATAGCCCAATCCTTTTCAACATTTTGATGCATGATCTTCCAAAAGTGGTCTCAAACAATGTCGAGTTAGCACAATATGCGGATGATATTTGCATATGGATGAAAGTCACTCTAAAAAAGCTTACACCAATTAGATCAATTAACTATATTAAAAAGGTATATCAAAATGAACTAGACAAAATCAGCAAATACATGATTGAAAACGGACTAACCCTTTCATATGAAAAATCGCATATGGTTCTCTTCAACTCTGGGTATGATCCTAAACCTCTACCCTCTTTTCAAATAAATGGAATGCCGCTTGAATATAAGAAAGTTGTTAAATTTCTAGGAGTAAGCCTGACTTCTAAATTGAATTGGAACTACCATTTGGAAAATATTCTGACAAAAACCAGAAAAGGATTAAATTTATTAAAAATGATAAGTCGACAGTCATGGGGAAAAGATAGTAAGGTACTTATTCATTTAGCAACTGCGCTTGTGAGATCAAAATTATCTTACGCTCAGGAAATATTCTTTTCAGCTCCAAAATATTTGATAACAAAGATGCAAAGCATCGATAGTAAAGCTTATAAGATAGCTCTCGGTGTTCCTGTCCATGCCTCAACACTAAAAACCTACACAGAAATAGGAATTTTGCCTTTTGCCGAAAATATGAAACTTGCTTCAGCAAAATATATATTAAGGAGTTATTCAACGCAAAATTCATGTATCAAGGAAACTGGTTTAAAATCAGAAATACATTTTCCAAAGCGAGCACAGAGTTTTGACTCTGTAAAAACTATAGGCTCCTATACGTCACAATTATTTACAGATGCTGGTGTTGAACCCGAAACAGTAGCTCCTCAAACTAGTTACAGTAACATTCCTCAATGGGAGCTTAGTAAGGCTAATTTCGATATTAATTATACAGATTTAAGGAAAAGTGATGGGACCATGCTGCCAACATATGTCAAGGCACATATAAACGAAAATTATATAAATCATCTTAAAATATATACAGACGGTTCTCTACTTGAAAACCAATTATCAGGTGCTGCATTTATTATTCCATCATTAAAAATAGAGAAATCGTATCACATTGGGAAAAATTTGTCTGTATTCACAGCAGAGCTAATTGTCATTATTATGGCACTGAACTATCTTCTTAGTTTTCCATATTCGATACATCAAATATTATTTTGTGTCGATTCAAAATCTGTCTTACAAGCTTTAAAATATTCTCATACAAGAGTGAGAGGAGAAATGATATCTGAGATATACCATTTCATTCATTTTTTGTCTTTACGTGGTTCTTCTATTGACTTTTGTTGGATTCCATCACATTGTGGTTTAGCAGCAAATGAAAGGGTTGATCGGTTAGCCAAAAATGTGCAGCTAAGGAAAAGAGCTTTACAAAAATAAATATTCCTTTATCCTTGTATGAAAATTATAGCCTTTTAGGTAAGCATCATGGGATTCGGTGATAGGAAGACAAAAAGAGTGTCCAAACATAACAAAGGAGAACAAGGGAAAATTCTTTAAGAAGCTTGTAAAATATAAAACGGGACACAATCTCCACCAGGAACGACTTTTGAAGAGTCCGATCTTTTAGACTCAGACTTGATGCATACAAAACAAAATATTGTAAAAATGTCACTTGCATTTGTGGCCATAATATTACACTATTCCATGTCATCTTCCTTTGCAGAAATACTCAAAAGTATTTACCTATTTGGTTATTAAGTTTGAACCTATCAATCGCGAATTTTTGGGACATTTTTGGGAACGAAGCGAAGGCTATAGAAGCTGTTAGGGCAATTGTTAAGAGTCCAGTTGGACATATACTTTGATTCTCGAGTTATTTGTTTGATTTATTTTCTTATTATTTCAATGGTTAAAATGTTTTTTTCTTTTAAAATGTTCAGATATGAATCCAGGCTAAAGCAGTTTACCGTTATGCCGGTAGATTAGAATGGGGTTAATGTGATAGTCACTTATTGGTATCTCATTAACTAAATAGACTATGCATGCAAAGATTAGTATACTACACTACCTCCACACTCCATACACTTTTAATGACATTTTTAAAACAACACACACACTTATACCCCCCCCCCCCCCTCACACACACACACACCGACATACACACACCGGCCCCTTTTACATGTGTTTTTCTGTTTTGTCTTTATTTGTTTGTATGCCTGTTCGTTTGTCTGTTGTTTTTGTCTAAGATCACTGTAAAGTGGATAGACATTAAATTAAAGAACGAACACGCGCATGTGTGTGTGTGTGTGTGTGTGTGTGTGTGTGTGTGTGTGTGTGTGTGTGTGCGCGCGCGCGCGCGCGCGCGGGCGCGCACATGTTTTTTATATGCCACATCGCCTTGGTGCGTGGTTACTGGGTTTTGATTTCTCTTCCGTTGTCCTCTTGCATTTGTTGCAACATTTGAAACTAATTTGTAATTCAGGGTGGTACTATCTAGTAACTGTTTGACGTTTTGTCTACGTTCACACACACACACACACACACACACACACACACACACACACACACACACACACACACACACACACACACACATGATTTGTAGAGTTGTTATTTATTCAGCATCAGAAATGTTTTGATCGTTGGAGATTGACATTCAATTTTTTGTGCCATTTTTCACAATACCTGAAATATTTTTCCCCTCTGTTTTCTCTCTCCCCCCCCCCCCCCCCCCCCCACCCTCCCCCCCGCCCCCCTATCCTTGTTGAAATTTGTTGCATATTTTAGTGTAGTTACTTTTTTAAAATTCTGGTGGTATAGTATTCAATCATAAAGAACATGACAAGACCAAATAATGTGAACATACTGCAATGGAATTGCAGATCAATATCAACAAATATTCTGGAGCTGATTCAACATCTCTCAGATCATATCTACCAAGCATTAGTATTACAATCTCTTAATGTACGTGAACAAAAGCTTCCAGAAATCCAAAACTTTTACTACCCACCAATATACCAAAACAATGATGAAACGGGAAGGGTTGGTACCGCATTGTACATTCAACAAAATGTTGAATACCTCGAAATAGATACACCTTTATCAAAAGACATTAATAACATAAATGCTTGTGCAGTAAAAGCAAAATTCCATGGATCATTGATACTGAATATATCGTCAGTTTATTTGCCAAAAGGTCCTGACAATCAAAACACAGAGTGGATTCGTAGTTTACAAGACCAAAACGATAAGTGGCTAATTGCAGGTGATTTCAATTCACATGCCCCCTTTTGGGATAGTGAGTGCAAAATCATAACGCATAACAGATTCCTTGAAAATGTAGTAGACTCTTCACTCTGTATACTGAATGATGGTAGTGTCACTCGAATCCCGGATATTTCATATCATCGGGCTTCAGCGATAGACCTAACTATCATGTCGGCTGCAATCGCTCCAAGTTGTGAATGGGACACATTTAAAGACTCCCCAGGCAGTGATCATTTACCAGTAGTTACTTCCATCAAAGTAAAACAAACTATTTCTGATCTCACAAAAGATCAAATCCCAAAAAATTTAACTACAACAAATCTGATTGGGATAGATTTGAAAACATGCCTTCTATTTGCAATTGTGAGGAGATGATGGTTGATGATGTTGATACAAGCTACATGAAATTTGTTGATACTGTTTTGCATGCAGCTGAGCTTTCAATCCCTAAATGTAATCCTGATAAAACATGAAAATATACAGGAAATGTTTGGTGGAATGCTTCCTGTGAAGAAGCAAGAGAACAAAAAATGGAGGCTTATAAAATGCATCTAAAAAATAAAACAGATCTAGAAAAGATTGCTGAAAAAAACAAAGCAAAAAATCATAGTAATAGAGTGAATGAAAAGGCAAAGGAAGAATACTGGTCAAATTTCTGTGAAAATGAGGTTCAAAATCACAAAGATCTCCAGAAAACTTGGAAAAAAAAAGAGAAATGAAAAATTGAATATGTCTTCCTGGGTACCCCTTAAAATTGGAAAATAACGAATTTCCTTCCTATTTTGAAAAGGCTGAAGCATTTGCAGATGCATTTGCAAAAAATAGTGACTTTGAAGGCCTCGCAGAAGAACAAAAACAGGTTAGAGAAAAAATGGACGAAAACGAAGACAATGAAAAAAGTCCCAATAACAATCACTATACAAATACTCCTATTACTTTTCAGGAAACAAAAGATGCAATTTCAAACATTGGATCAAAGAAAAAATCAGTGGGACCAGATGCAATTTCCAATGAAATGATAAAGCATTTACCAGTTAATATAAAACTTTTTCTAAGTTTATTTTTTTCAAAAATGTTGGTTTGAAGGGATTCAGCCATCTTTATGGAAACAATCTACTGTTACCCCTATTCTCAAGGAGGGAAAGTCAAAATCAAATGAAAATAATTACAGACCTGTCGCTCTTACATCACATGTGGGAAAACTTATGGAAAGAATAATTCTAAAAAGGCTTGAACACATCTGTGAAAAAAATGGTATAATGCCATACAACAGGCGGGTTTTAGAAAAGGTAAATCATCAGTAGATCATTTAGTAAAAATTACCACGCAGATTAAACATCAGTTTTCACGTAGGAAAAACGTACTTGCCACTTTTTTTTTTACATTAGAAAGGCATATGACCAAGTTTGGCATTCAAAACTTCTAAATAAACAAAGATCAATAGGTATTTCACGCTCTATGTATAACTATATAAAGGCATTTTTAAGTGAAAGAACAATACAGACTAAGGTTGGTAATGCCTACTCTAATCAAAGACGTATACAGATGGGAATCCCGCAAGGAGGTGTAATAGCCCCAATCCTTTTCAACATTTTGATGCATGATCTTCCAAAAGTGGTCTCAAACCATGTCGAGCTAGCACAATATGCGGATGATATTTGCATATGGATGAAAGTTACTCTAAAAAAGCTTACACCGATTAGATCAATAACTATATTAAAAAGGTATATCAAAATGAACTAGACAAAATCAACAAATACATGATTGAAAACGGACTAACCCTTTCACATGAAAAATCGCATACGGTTCTCTTCAACTCGGGCTATGATCCTAAACCTCTACCCTCTTTTCAAACAAATGGAATGCCGCTTGAATATAAAAAAAAGTTGTTAAATTTCTAGGAGTAAGCCTGACTTCTAAATTGAATTGGAACTACCATTTGGAAAATATTCTGACAAAAACCAGAAAAGGATTAAATTTATTAAAAATGATAAGTCGACAGTCGTGGGGAAAAGACAGTAAGGTACTTATTCATTTAGCAACTGCGCTTGTGAGATCAAAATTATCTCATGCTCAGGAAATATTCTTTTCAGCTCCGAAATATTTGATAACAAAGATGCAAAGCATCGATAGCAAAGCTTATAAGATAGCTCTCGGTGTCCCTGTCCATGCCTCAACACTAAAAACCTACACAGAAATAGGAATTTTGCCTTTTGCCGAAAATATGAAACTTGCTTCAGCAAAATATATATATTAAGGAGTCATTCAACACAAAATTCATGCATCAAGGAAACTGGTTTAAAATCAGAAATACATTTTCCAAAGCGAGCACAGAGTTTTGACTCTGTAAAAACTATAGGCTCCTATGCATCTCAGTTATTTACAGATGCTGGTGTTGAACCCCAAACAGTAGCATCTCAAATGAGTTACAGTAATATTCCTCAATGGGAGCTTAGTAAGGCTAATTATGATATTAATTATACAGATTTAAGGAAAAGTGATGGGACCATGCTGCCAACATATGTCAAGGCACATATAAATGAAAGTCATATAAATCATCTTAAAATATATACAGACGGTTCTCTACTTGAAAACCAATTATCAGGTGCTGCATTCGTTATTCCATCATTAAAAATAGAGAAATCGTATCACATTGAGAAAAATTTGTCTGTATTCACAGCAGAGCTAATTGCCATTTTTATGGCACTGAACTATCTTCTTAGTTTTCCATATTCGATACATCAAATATTATTTTGTGTCGATTCAAAATCTGTCTTACAAGCTTTAAAATATTCTCATACAAGAGTGAGAGGAGAAATGATATCTGAGATATACCATTTCATTCATTTTTTGTCTTTACGTGGTTCTTCTATTGACTTTTGTTGGATTCCATCATATTGTGGTTTAGCAGCAAATGAAAGGGTTGATCGGTTAGCCAAAAATAGTGCAGCTAAGGAAAAGAGCTTTACAAAAATAAATATTCCTTTATCCTTGTATGAAAATCATAGCCTTTTAGGTAGAGCATCATGGGATTCGGTGATACGAAGACAAAAAGAGTGTCCAAACATAATAAAGGACAACAAGGGAAAATTCTTTAAGAAGCTTGTAAAATATAAAACGGGACACAATCTCCATCAGGAACGGATTTTGAAGAGTCTGATCTTTAGACTCAGACTTGATGCATACAAAACAAAATATTGTAAAAATGTCATTTGCATTTGTGGCCAAAATATTACTGCAATCCATGTCATCTTTCTTTGCAGAAATATTTTGAAATATTTACCTACTTGGTTATTAAGTTTGAACCCATCAATCGCGAATTTTGGGCTCATTTTTGGGAACGAAGCGAAGGCTATAGAAGCTGTTAGGGCAATTGTTAAGAGTCCAGTTGGACATATACTTTGATTCTCGAGTTATTTGTTTGATTTATTCTCTTATTATGTCAATGGTTAAACATATTTTGTTTCTTTAAAAATGTTCAGACATGAATCCAGGCTAAAGTAGATTACCGTTATGCCGGTAGATTAGAATGGGGTTAAAGTGATGGTCACTTGTTGGTATCTCATTAATTAAATAGACTATGCATGCAAAGATTAGCATACTACACTACCTCCACACTCCATACACTTTTAATGACATTTTTAAAACAGCACATACATTTATGCCCCCCCCCACCCCCCACCCCACACACACACACATACACGACATACACATACACCGGCCCCTTTTACATGTTTTTTTTAATTTTATTTGTCTTTGTTTGTTTGTTTGCCTGTTCGTTTGTCTCTTGTTTTTGCCTAAGATCACTGTAAAGTGGATAGACATTAAATTAAAGAACGAACAAATACACACACGCACGCACGCACGCACGCACGCACGCACGAAC
>CM065743.1:38956036-38958536 GCA_033310375.1 Conus canariensis
CGTCCATGTTCGTGTGGTGTGGGTGTATGTAGGGAATGATCGTTACATGCATCCAAACTTTTGAAAGTGAGAGTCAGACAGTAATATACACACTACCATGCCATCCGTAACACCCATCAACCCTACCCCCCACCCCACCCCCATCCCGATCATGCGCAACTCCTGGGGACAGAGTGCCGAGCACTACAGGGGTTTCCTTGGCCAGCTGGGGAACTGTCTCTCTTGACCCTGCCCCACGCAGGGGTAGGAAATTGACACACCTGGGCCAGAGTGCACTCCTGTCTAGAAGAATCCGAGCAAAGAGATGTGTTGATTCTAGAGCTGACAAAATTAACTCGGTGTTGCATCATACATCGTAAATAGAATTTTGCCTACAAACTTTGTTTTAAATGAAAGAGAAGGAAAGGAAAATAACAAATGCTTGTTCTGAAGTGATTGCGTTGAAATATTCTGATAAACATTCCTTCGCTGACCGTCTGGTTGTGCTCAGCTTTTGAAAATATACAAAACCAGTTCTTTCCTCACCAAAATCAGTTTTCAATCGAAGTTATCCGTTTTAAAATCAGAAGAGTTGAAATATGTTTCAAATACATCAGTAATGTATCATTTGTGGGTAAGATGTGTGTCTGCAATTTCTTTACAAAATAGCTTTGAAAGGTAATTTGGAATGGAAAACAGTTTTAGACAAGTTCATCTTCAGTCTTCTCTGTATCTCATTGCAGTATGGCCTCTCCTACATTGAAGTGCCCTATGCAACATCTTCCCATGGTGCCCCTTATTTTCACAAATTTGCTATCGTGGCGCAACCGAGTGTCTGGCGGTATAAGTGGATGGGCAGGTCGGGCCCAATGTCCTTGTTTAGCAACCAGCAAAGGAGAAGGACAACTCTTGTCTCAAACCCGAGTAGATGGAGCTCGTTAGCCTTGACAGGCAGTTCACCAAGGAGGAGGACAACTCTGATATCAAACCCGAGTGGATGGAGCTCATTAGCCTTGACAGGCAGTTCACCAAGGAGGAGGACAACTCTGATATCAAACCCGAGTGGATGGAGCTCATTAGCCTTGACAGGCAGTTCATCAAGGAAGAGGACACTTTGATGTAACACCTCGACCCAAGGAACTCGCTGTCACCGTCCCAACGTTTCAGTATAGATTGTCCTCTACATTTTGTTTTGTTTATAGGATTATTTTAGTTTTTCAGCAACTTTTCTCCTTACCACACTTTCAATCTGTTTCACGTTTTTACCCTTCGCTGGCTGCTTTGGTTTGCTAGTGGGTTTCTTTTAACCCTTGGTGGTGAGAACAACACAGAATTATGGATTGTAGTGTCTCCATTTCATGCCGAGGGAGCACAGACACAATCGGCCGTGTCTACCTGATGAGTCGGATCCAGCGGGACGAAAAGCCTAGGAGCAGGCAGTATGAAGCGATCTGTATTCAGGAGGGATTCCGGTGGTTCCCAGATGCTGCTAGTTAAGGGTTCTACGGTTATAACGAATTTCCCTAATTGTAGCTTCTCATTTTCTTTCTCTCCCTCCCACTCTCCTACAAACAACCCCCCTCCCCCCTCCCACCCCATTTAACTGAAATATTTGCCAAGTTATCCATATAATTACGGCAGAATGGTTAGCCTACACTTGTTTTCCCTCACTATTAAATTGTTTGATATATATATATTATATATATATATATATATATATATATGTGTGCGTGTGTGTGTGTGTGTGTGTGCGTGCGTGCGTGCGTGCGTGCGTGCGTGCGTGCGTTGGTGCGTGTGTGTGTGTGTGTGTGTGTGTGTGTGTGTGTGTGTGTGTGTGTGTGTGTGTGTGTGTGTGTGTAAAAGATTGAGAAAAGGCACAGATGTGTGCGTGCTTTCTATTGTTTCAGCTCTTAAATGATTCGCGTACCCTCTTGTCACAAGGGTTTGTACCAAAGACAGTAAAACGTCAAAATGGCACAGTGTCCGTCTTCATCTAAATAGTCTCAGTCCTAACTTTTCTAACATTAGAGCAGACAGACAGACGGACAGGAATTAGAGAGGCAGACAGACAGTCTGTGTTAAAGAACATACCTTGAACAGACACGTGGACTGTCACCAGAACAACACACAGACACAGGGAACCGACATAATCCATACTCCTTGCCGTGACTGTCACCAACTGAAGGGTAGCTCGAAGAAGATGATCAACGAGTGTAACGGGGAGAAAAAGAGAGCGGCCACATATGGAACAGTAGCAAAGTGTGTGTGTGTGTGTGTGTGTGTGTGTGTGTGTGTGTGTGTGTGTGTGTGTGTGTGTGTGTGTGTGTGGATTCACACAGTATCAGACCAGGAGGGGTAGGATCGTTGCTCGATAGGTTAACACACACACACACACACACACACACACACACACACACACACACACACACACACACACACACACACATTGAGTGGCACCCATACGTTCCTTGTGTGTGTGTGTGTGTGTGTGTGTGTGTGTGTGTGTGTGTGTGTGTGTGTG
>CM065743.1:38963536-38973536 GCA_033310375.1 Conus canariensis
GAGCTTGCCAATTCTGAAGCTGATGCAGTGGGGCCAGGAGCTGTGGTCTGCACCAGTCTGGGCGTTGAAGTCCCCGAGCAAGAACACTGTTCCTCAGCAGGTACCTCTCTCATCTTCGCTTCAGTTGTTCATAGAACTCATCCTGAGCTTCGCTTGTAGAGCAGAGTGTGGGGGCGTAGACGCTAAGAATGTTTGTTGGTCCAGTAGAGGTTGTGAGCCGAGGGGAGAGGATCGGTGCTGTCCTTTTCGAAGGTGGTTCAACTAAGGACAGGAGAGAGAATCCGACGCCATACAGTCGGTGCTCCTCTGGCTCCAGTCCTTGCCTAAAGAACGTGTAGTCCTTCTTCCTGAGGTTGCCATTGGAGGGGTGTGTTGTCTATCGCAGTGTGCGATGTCAGTGTTGAATCTCCTCAGCTCCCGGTCGATGATGGCTGTTTTCCTGGCGTTGTCAACTTGCTGAAGGTCATCCAAAAGCCCAGGACATCGTTCTGACGTTCCAGTTTGCCACCCGCGAGGCTGGTGGTTTTGATTTTTTCTGTGATCGTCTTTGCTTGGTGCATAGTTTACAGTCTGCTCTTCCGTCTTTTTCCTTAGCTCCAAGCACCCATTGAAGCTGGAAGACTGGGACAGGTCTGGATCTTATTGCCTGGGGACTGCCCAGCTTAAGGCGGGCGGTGGTTGACCAGTGGAACGCGATGGTCCCTCCCACTGTCTGAGACAATCTGTAGCGGGTGAGCTTACGCCAATACGCTCTGGGCTTATAACCCGTAACACCTGTCTCCCGTGTTGTTAGTGTCGCTGGGATAGCGGCACTGAAGTGACCTCTCCAGGGCACAGGCCTGGGCAAAGTGTGTGGAGATCCTGGGATGCCCAATTGCCAGAATCCCCCTTTTGGCCTTGCTGACAGGATCCAAAGGAGTGGACAACCCAGTACAGCATGGTGCCAGCACAGTTGCAGGAGTTGCCCGATGGTGTCACAATTTGTCAACCACTTGCCTTAGGAGCTCCACGCCGGATTTTCTTACAGGGTTTACTCCCCAAGCCTTTGTCTCTCCCGAGACGTCCATAAGGCAATGAAACTGTTTGACCCATAGCTAGGAGTCTGGTTCGTGGGCACCAGGGCGATTCCATTAACTGGTGGGCCTGCATGCCACAGGTCTGGAGGCAGACTTCCTCCAAGTCGCTTGTATTTTTTTTTCTTTTCTGTCCCAACCTCTGCGCCACCTCAGAGGCAGTGCACCCACGCCGCTCATTCCGACACCCCGTCCACAGCCACAGCCCGGTCGGCCCCGCCGCAGCCCAGGCACCGGCAATCCACAGGGAGCAGTCAATGTCAAGTCGTCAAGAGGCAACCCACCGGAAGAGACACTGCACTGCTGCCGAGTCACTTCGGTGGTGTTCAGTGGCGCCTGTTCTGATCTAACATACGCAGGACACCACCTACTAAGCCCCCTACTGACGACAATAATTGCTTAGTCGCGGAGCCGGCGCGAGTGAGCTCTCCCTTCGGAGGGCGCCACCACGTCCGTCCAACGACAGCCCCATGGACTCGCCGATACCGGTGACCCCGACGGAACCAAACCAAGACCACAGACATGGAGAGTTCATCGAAATTGAGGTCACCGTGAGAGCAGGGCATGAAGGGCCACAGAATTTGAGACTTTTTTTTATATGCTGATCAATGAGAATGAGGATGATTAAGATGATACTACGGATTTCCATTTCGGTCTGAGACTACATTACAGGGCTGTACTCTACGCTTCCTTTCATAATATATCCCAGCGTCAACCAGGCCCGAGAGATACAGTCACCTGCAGTGTTGGTCAGGAAATTTGAGCAACACTCTCAGAAACGCATCCATTAAGTGGATGAAACTCGACTGTGTGGTCCCAGTCTTCCCAACTGAGTCCGCAGCAAACTCAACTCTGGGTAGGAGCCGGTCGGGGCAGAAAAACCCACATGACTCTGATGGGATTCGAACCCACGACCTCCCAGCCGGGAGTCCGCGACGCTAACCACTTCGCCACGGTGGCTGGTAAGTCGCCTGTAGTTTACCCTGAGTCTATAAGGTCCCACTTGACGTGTGTCGCCACGAAGAGGCACTACATGGGACTTGCTGGTGGAGAGGCTGTATACTGACAGGGAAAGACTGACGGATTCTGCTCCCCTTTTCGCAGTGCTGATAGTCAGTGGTGGAAGCTGAAAGTAAGATGTGACAAGTACACAGACACTTCGCCAACACGCTAAACACGTCACACCAACCATTGAGACAGCAGAAGCGTCGAGCTCTTCCATGGACAGACATACAGACACACAGACACACACACACACACACACACACACACACACACACACACACACACACACACACACACACACACACACACAGAGGCGCCAAATACATGTGCATACGGTCTTTGATCTTATTTTACTTTTTTGCATTATCTTCCTTCTACTCGTTGTTCTACCTTCCCTGACGTAACTTGAATATTCTTTCTGTTTATCCTTCTGCTTCTCCCTTTCCTGCTGGTGTTTCAGAAATGTGTAAGATAGAGTAGGAATTTGCTTTCGTCATGGATCGAAATTCTCCCTTTCCTGCTGGTGTTTCAGAAATGTGTAAGATAGAGTAGGAATTTGCTTTCGTCATGGATCCAAATTCTCCCTTTCCTGCTGGTGTTTCAGAAATGTGTAAGATAGAGTAGGAATTTGCTTTCGTCATGGATCGAAATTCTCCCTTTCCTGCTGGTGTTTCAGAAATGTGTAAGATAGAGTAGGAATTTGCTTTCGTCATGGATCGAAATTCTCCCTTTCCTGCTGGTGTTTCAGAAATGTGTAAGATAGAGTAGGAATTTGCTTTCGTCATGGATCGAAATTCTCCCTTTCCTGCTGGTGTTTCAGAAATGTGTAAGATAGAGTAGGAATTTGCTTTCGTCATGGATCGAAATTCTCCCTTTCCTGCTGGTGTTTCAGAAATGTGTAAGATAGAGTAGGAATTTGATTTCGTCATGGATCCAAATTCTCCCTTTCCTGCTGGTGTTTCAGAAATGTGTAAGATAGAGTAGGAATTTGCTTTCGTCATGGATCGAAATTCTCCCTTTCCTGCTGGTGTTTCAGAAATGTGTAAGATAGAGTAGGAATTTGCTTTCGTCATGGATCGAAATTCTCCCTTTCCTGCTGGTGTTTCAGAAATGTGTAAGATAGAGTAGGAATTTGCTTTCGTCATGGATCGAAATTCTCCCTTTCCTGCTGGTGTTTCAGAAATGTGTAAGATAGAGTAGGAATTTGCTTTCGTCATGGATCGAAATTCTCCTTTCCTGCTGGTGTTTCAGAAATGTGTAAGAAAGTAGGAATTTGCTTTCGTCATGGATCGAAATTCTCCCTTTCCTGCTGGTGTTTCAGAAATGTGTAAGATAGAGTAGGAATTTGCTTTCGTCATGGATCGAAATTCTCCCTTTCCTGCTGGTGTTTCAGAAATGTGTAAGATAGAGTAGGAATTTGCTTTCGTCATGGATCGAAATTCTCCCTTTCCTGCTGGTGTTTCAGAAATGTGTAAGATAGAGTAGGAATTTGCTTTCGTCATGGATCGGAATTCTCCCTTTCCTGCTGGTGTTTCAGAAATGTGTAAGATAGAGTAGGAATTTGCTTTCGTCATGGATCGAAATTCTCCCTTTCCTGCTGGTGTTTCAGAAATGTGTAAGATAGAGTAGGAATTTGCTTTCGTCATGGATCGAAATTCTCCTTTCCTGCTGGTGTTTCAGAAATGTGTAAGATAGAGTAGGAATTTGCTTTCGTCATGGATCCAAATTCTCCCTTTCCTGCTGGTGTTTCAGAAATGTGTAAGATAGAGTAGGAATTTGCTTTCGTCATGGATCGAAATTCTCCCTTTCCTGCTGGTGTTTCAGAAATGTGTAAGATAGAGTAGGAATTTGCTTTCGTCATGGATCGAAATTCTCCCTTTCCTGCTGGTGTTTCAGAAATCTGTAAGATAGAGTAGGAATTTGCTTTCGTCATGGATCCAAATTCTCACTTTCCTGCTGGTGTTTCAGAAATGTGTAAGATAGAGTAGGAATTTGCTTTCGTCATGGATCCAAATTCTCCTTTCCTGCTGGTGTTTCAGAAATGTGTAAGACAGTGTAGGAATTTGCTTTCGTCATGGATCCAAATTCTCCCTTTCCTGCTGGTGTTTCAGAAATGTGTAAGATGGAGTAGGAATTTGCTTTCGTCATGGATCGAAATTCTCCCTTTCCTGCTGGTGTTTCAGAAATGTGTAAGATGGAGTAGGAATTTGCTTTCGTCATGGATCGAAATTCTCCCTTTCCTGCTGGTGTTTCAGAAATGTGTAAGATAGAGTAGGAATTTGCTTTTGTCATGGATCGAAATCCTCCCTTTCCTGCTGGTGTTTCAGAAATGTGTAAGATAGAGTAGGAATTTGCTTTCGTCATGGATCCAAATTCTCCCATTCCTGCTGGTGTTTCAGAAATGTGTAAGATAGAGTAGGAATTTGCTTTCGTCATGGATCGAAATTCTCCCTTTCCTGCTGGTGTTTCAGAAATGTGTAAGATAGAGTAGGAATTTGCTTTCGTCATGGATCCAAATTCTCCATTTCCTGCTGGTGTTTCAGAAATGTGTAAGATAGAGTAGGAATTTGCTTTCGTCATGGATCGAAATTCTCCATTCCTGCTGGTGTTTCAGAAATGTGTAAGATAGAGTAGGAATTTGCTTTCGTCATGGATCCAAATTCTCCCTTTCCTGCTGGTGTTTCAGAAATGTGTAAGATAGAGTAGGAATTTGCTTTCGTCATGGATCGAAATTCTCCCTTTCCTGCTGGTGTTTCAGAAATGTGTAAGATAGAGTAGGAATTTGCTTTCGTCATGGATCCAAATTCTCCTTTCCTGCTGGTGTTTCAGAAATGTGTAAGATAGAGTAGGAATTTGCTTTCGTCATGGATCGAAATTCTCCCTTTCCTGCTGGTGTTTCAGAAATGTGTAAGATAGAGTAGGAATTTGCTTTCGTCATGGATCCAAATTCTCCCTTTCCTGCTGGTGTTTCAGAAATGTGTAAGATAGAGTAGGAATTTGCTTTCGTCATGGATCGAAATTCTCCCTTTCCTGCTGGTGTTTCAGAAATGTGTAAGATAGAGTAGGAATTTGCTTTCGTCATGGATCGAAATTCTCCCTTTCCTGCTGGTGTTTCAGAAATGTGTAAGATAGAGTAGGAATTTGCTTTCGTCATGGATCGAAATTCTCCTTTCCTGCTGGTGTTTCAGAAATGTGTAAGATTAGAGTAGGAATTTGCTTTCGTCATGGATCGAAATTCTCCCTTTCCTGCTGGTGTTTCAGAAATGTGTAAGATGAGTAGGAATTTGCTTTCGTCATGGATCGAAATTCTCCCTTTCCTGCTGGTGTTTCAGAAATGTGTAAGATAGAGTAGGAATTTGCTTTCGTCATGGATCGAAATTCTCCCTTTCCTGCTGGTGTTTCAGAAATGTGTAAGATAGAGTAGGAATTTGCTTTCGTCATGGATCGAAATTCTCCTTTCCTGCTGGTGTTTCAGAAAGTGTAAGATAGAGTAGGAATTTGCTTTCGTCATGGATCGAATTCTCCCTTTCCTGCTGGTGTTTCAGAAATGTGTAAGATAGAGTAGGAATTTGCTTTCGTCATGGATCGAAATTCTCCCTTTCCTGCTGGTGTTTCAGAAATGTGTAAGATAGAGTAGGAATTTGCTTTCGTCATGGATCGAAATTCTCCCTTTCCTGCTGGTGTTTCAGAAATGTGTAAGATAGAGTAGGAATTTGCTTTCGTCATGGATCAAATTCTCCCTTTCCTGCTGGTGTTTCAGAAATGTGTAAGATAGGAGTAGGAATTTGCTTTCGTCATGGATCGAAATTCTCCTTTCCTGCTGGTGTTCAGAAATGTGTAAGATAGAGTAGGAATTTGCTTTCGTCATGGATCGAAATTCTCCTTTCCTGCTGGTGTTTCAGAAATGTGTAAGATAGAGTAGGAATTTGCTTTCGTCATGGATCGAAATTCTCCTTTCCTGCTGGTGTTTCAGAAATGTGTAAGATAGAGTAGGAATTTGCTTTCGTCATGGATCGAAATTCTCCCTTTCCTGCTGGTGTTTCAGAAATGTGTAAGATAGAGTAGGAATTTGCTTTCGTCATGGATCGAAATTTCCCTTTCCTGCTGGTGTTTCAGAAATGTGTAAGATAGAGTAGGAATTTGCTTTCGTCATGGATCCAAATTCTCCTTTCCTGCTGGTGTTTCAGAAATGTGTAAGATAGAGTAGGAATTTGCTTTCGTCATGGATCGAAATTCTCCCTTTCCTGTTGGTGTTTCAGAAATGTGTAAGATAGAGTAGGAATTTGCTTTCGTCATGGATCGAAATTCTCCCTTTCCTGCTTTTGTTTCAGAAATGTGTAAGATAGAGTAGGAATTTGCTTTCGTCATGGATCGAAATTCTCCTTTCCTGCTGGTGTTTCAGAAATGTGTAAGATAGAGTAGGAATTTGCTTTCGTCATGGATCCAAATTCTCCCTTTCCTGCTGGTGTTTCAGAAATGTGTAAGATAGAGTAGGAATTTGCTTTCGTCATGGATCGAAATTCTCCCTTTCCTGCTGGTGTTTCAGAAATGTGTAAGATAGAGTAGGAATTTGCTTTCGTCATGGATCCAAATTCTCCCTTTCCTGCTGGTGTTTCAGAAATGTGTAAGATAGAGTAGGAATTTGCTTTCGTCATGGATCGAAATTCTCCCTTTCCTGCTGGTGTTTCAGAAATGTGTAAGATAGAGTAGGAATTTGCTTTTGTCATGGATCAAATTCTCCTTTCCTGCTGCTGTTTCAGAAATGTGTAAGATAGAGTAGGAATTTGCTTTCGTCATGGATCGAAATTCTCCTTTCCTGCTGGTGTTTCAGAAATGTGTAAGATAGAGTAGGAATTTGCTTTCGTCATGGATCGAAATTCTCCTTTCCTGCTGGTGTTTCAGAAATGTGTAAGATAGAGTAGGAATTTGCTTTCGTCATGATCGAAATTCTCCTGTCCTGCTTGTGTTTCAGAAATGTGTAAGATAGAGTAGAATTTGCTTTCGTCATGGATCGAAATTCTCCCTTTCCTGCTGGTGTTTCAGAAATGTGTAAGATAGAGTAGGAATTTGCTTTCGTCATGGATCCAAATTCTCCTTTCCTGCTGGTGTTTCAGAAATGTGTAAGATAGAGTAGGAATTTGCTTTCGTCATGGATCGAAATTCTCCCTTTCCTGCTGGTGTTTCAGAAATGTGTAAGATAGAGTAGGAATTTGCTTTCGTCATGGATCGAAATTCTCCTTTCCTGCTGGTGTTTCAGAAATGTGTAAGATAGAGTAGGAATTTGCTTTCGTCATGGATCGAAATTCTCCTTTCCTGCTGGTGTTTCAGAAATGTGTAAGATAGAGTAGAATTTGCTTTCGTCATGGATCGAAATTCTCCCTTTCCTGCTGGTGTTTCAGAAATGTGTAAGATAGAGTAGGAATTTGCTTTCGTCATGGATCGAAATTCTCCTTTCCTGCTTGTGTTTCAGAAATGTGTAAGATAGAGTAGGAATTTGCTTTCGTCATGGATCGAAATTCTCCCTTTCCTGCTGGTGTTTCAGAAATGTGTAAGATAGAGTAGGAATTTGCTTTCGTCATGGATGGGAAATTCTCCCTTTCCTGCTGGTGTTTCAGAAATGTGGAAGATAGAGTAGGAATTTGCTTTCGTCATGGATCCAAATTCTCCCTTTCCTGCTGGTGTTTCAGAAATGTGTAAGATAGAGTAGGAATTTGCTTTCGTCATGGATCCAAATTCTCCCTTTCCTGCTGGTGTTTCAGAAATGTGTAAGATAGAGTAGGAATTTGCTTTCGTCATGGATCGAAATTCTCCTTTCCTGCTGGTGTTTCAGAAATGTGTAAGATAGAGTAAGAATTTGCTTTCGTCATGGATCGAAATTCTCCTTTCCTGCTGGTGTTTCAGAAATGTGTAAGATAGAGTAGGAATTTGCTTTCGTCATGGATCGAAATTCTCCCTTCCTGCTGGTGTTTCAGAAATGTGTAAGATAGAGTAGGAATTTGCTTTCGTCATAGATCGAAATTCTCCTTTCCTGCTTGTGTTTCAGAAATGTGTAAGATAGAGTAGGAATTTGCTTTCGTCATGGATCGAAATTCTCCCTTTCCTGCTGGTGTTTCAGAAATGTGTAAGATAGAGTAGGAATTTGCTTTCGTCATGGATCGAAATTCTCCTTTCCTGCTGGTGTTTCAGAAATGTGTAAGATAGAGTAGGAATTTGCTTTCGTCATGGATCGAAATTCTCCCTTTCCTGCTGGTGTTTCAGAAATGTGTAAGAAAGAGTAGGAATTTGCTTTCGTCATGGATCGAAATTCTCCTTTCCTGCTCGTGTTTCAGAAATGTGTAAGATAGAGTAGGAATTTGCTTTCGTCATGGATCGAAATTCTCCTTTCCTGCTGGTGTTTCAGAAATGTGTAAGATAGAGTAAGAATTTGCTTTCGTTATGGATCGAAATTCTCCCTTTCCTGCTGGTGTTTCAGAAATGTGTAAGATAGAGTAGGAATTTGCTTTCGTCATGGATCGAAATTCTCCCTTTCCTGCTGGTGTTTCAGAAATGTGTAAGATAGAGTAGGAATTTGCTTTCGTCATGGATCGAAATTCTCCCTTTCCTGCTGGTGTTTCAGAAATGTGTAAGATAGAGTAGGAATTTGCTTTCGTCATGGATCGGAATTCTCCCTTTCCTGCTGGTGTTTCAGAAATGTGTAAGATAGAGTAGGAATTTGCTTTCGTCATGGATCGAAATTCTCCCTTTCCTGCTGGTGTTTCAGAAATGTGTAAGATAGAGTAGGAATTTGCTTTCGTCATGGATCGAAATTCTCCCTTTCCTGCTGGTGTTTCAGAAATGTGTAAGATAGAGTAGGAATTTGCTTTCGTCATGGATCGAAATTCTCCCTTTCCTGCTGGTGTTTCAGAAATGTGTGAGATAGTGTAGGGATTTGCTTTCGTCATGGATCGAAATTCAGATTGTATCACCTATTCAAGAGGAATAAAACAGGGAGACCCATGCTGCCCCATTTTCATTTCTTTGGTTAGTAAAAGTTAGCTATTGAAGTAATAGATAATGGTAGAGATGGTGGTGTGCTTTTCCTTGAGGCTTTTGAACTGCCTATCATTTTGTTGGCTGAAGATGTCATTTAGATGTCAGAAACAGTCATAAGTTTGTGAACCCAACTGAAAAGTTTACACAATGCAGCTGGATCTCTGTAGTTAAAAGTTAGAATGGAAAAAGCAATAATCTAGTATTCCATAAAGCTGAATACTTTAGTGTTCGAGAAATGTGGATGTAAAATAATACACTTATACCAGTTCTCAATATAGACATGTGGTGATAATATTCCCCACCCGTCAGAGGTTTGGTTGTGCACGTAAGGACCGTCAAGAATGGCTAAAAACTATTTGATGTGTATCATGAAAGTTACGTACTCTGATCAATTCTTCGTTTACCTTACTCATTCAACTCTTAACATACCCGGGTTCAGCCGATTGTTTTAAATGGTTCTGATTATGGGAACAAGACTGAAGCAGCTGTCTAATGTCAATCAGTTCATGTTCTGCCTTTAAAGAAGTTTCTAGGTGTCGATAGGCGAACTCTGACTGATCTCATTCGTAGCAAAACTGATTGACTTCCTACTTATATTGTTTTTGGTGTTAAATCCATCCATTACAATATTGGCTAAAATCACAGCACATGAAAAATACGGAAATTCTCCGTAAAGCGTTTATGCTGTATGACTGTTATACTAAAGGCAAGAATAAATGGGTAACCAAAGTGCGCATCTGTTTGTTTGAAAATTGATGTAGACTCGTCAGGTTGAAGGAAGAAGCTTAGAACCTTTTTTTTTTTGGCCAGCAACTCATAGATTGCAGATGGAAGAAAGGGTCTGATGATATTCATGATAGTGATAGGCTTGATTTTTTTTTACGGCATTT
>CM065743.1:38988536-38993536 GCA_033310375.1 Conus canariensis
AGTGCGGGCTAAATATCCTCCTTTACGAAATACAACAATATTGGTCTTATTCATATTAACATTTAGTTCTAGTCTATCCTGCTGCAGAATACAAATTATTTAGTTGTCTCTGGAGACCAACCACTGATACTGAAATTAAAATAATATCATCGGCAAAAAGCAGCACAAACAATTCTAAAAGATCAAAAGTTACTCCATGACGGCCATTTTCAATTATTTCTAAGGCTAACTCATTAATAAATAAGGAAAATAAAATCGGACTACAGACATCTCCTTGTTTAACCCCACTTGTACACTTGATGAATTCCGATAATTTTGCGCCTGATCGTATTTTTGCCTTTACCTCACAATACATACTCTTTATTGTACTGTACAACTTACCCCTGATTCCAGTTTTTAACAAAACAGGCCATAACAATTTTCGAGAAATGGAATCAAAAGCCTTTTCAAAATCCACAAAGGCAACATATAACTTCTGATTCTTTACGAGTTGTTTTTGAACAGCAGCAAGCAGGGTAAATATATGATCAATTGTAGAATAACCTCTTTTAAACCCCGCCTGATGCTCTCCAGTTATATTGTGTTGAATTACCCTATTCATACAACCTACTATTAATAACCGAGCTGTAAAGTTTGCTACAAATATTGCATAATGAAATACCTCTATAATTATTTACATTGTTAACATCACCCTTCTTGAACAGGGGTACAATTATAGATTCTTTCCAGCTGTCAGGGTAAGCGCCACTATCGAAGAGGAAGTTAAACAACTTCACTAAGAAATTCAAGACGGACTCGCCAGAATATTTTTAAAATTCACCAATTAAACCATCAGGGCCAGCAGATTTTCCATTTTTCAACTTTCTGATTGCGAGCAACACTTCTTCTCGAGATATTGCTCTTTCGTACGGAAATTCCTCCTCCTCATATTCGTGAACTATGTCTCTGTAATATTATTTTCTTCATTTTTCTCCAACAAGCTTCTAAAATGATCGAACCATTCAGTTACAGAGATATTATTTGACAATTGAAATCTTCTCCTTGCAATCTTGTGTACAGTTTCCCAAAATTCCTGTTGACTCTTCACAGAATTAATCAATACATTTAGCAATGAATCATTGTGTTCTTTCTTTTTCCTTTTATTTAGATTTTTATATTCACGTCTTGCAACACAGAACGCGACTCGATCATCTTTATCCAAAGTTACACAAAAATTTCTCCACAAACTAAGCATTTTACGTTTTGATGTTTTACAGTCCTTATCATACCAACTATCATCACTAGGAATACTTTTATTTAAAACTGCCTTTTTCTTCATAATTTCAGCTTGATCTTTCATGATCACCTCAAATCTGCGTATCGCTTCATTTACATCACTATGTATAAGACCTTCTGCTGTTGCCATCTTCTCTTTAACATCTTGAGAGCACATGGAACGATTGAATACTAGGGCATAATCCTTGTTCCAGAAATACTTAACAATAAACTTTGGTTATTTTGATCATTCGAGTCATTATTTGTGCATTTCTCTTCCTTTTGTTTGGCAATACGTAATACAAGGGGCATGTGATCGGATTCAAATCTTTCCACAACAGTAAGAGTTAACTGTTCACAAAGAAGCTCAAAACCGTTTCTTGACAACAAAAAATAATCATTTACACTGCATCCTGCATCAGAAATATATGTAAAACGACCTTCAAGGTCGCCATTGCACATTCCATTTAAAATGTACAGTCCCAAAACAGTGCACATATCCAAAAATTTCTTTCCATATGCATTTAAGATTTTATCTTGAGAAGTTCGTTTTATACAATTATCATTCTTATTATGAACAACATGTAATTCAAGCTCATCTAAAAGTATTGGGAATTTATCAGACGTTCTGGCATTCATATCACCACATAACAGTATTTCAGTGTCTTCCAAAGACAACAACGTATTCACAACACAATTTTCCAACAGGTCAATGCCATTGTCGAAACCATTGATAGTATAATATGGCGAATTTTCAGGAGGAACATACGCACATACAAGTAAAACATTTTTATGTAGACCAAAAAATCCTTTATCAAGTATAAATGTCATAGAATAAGGACTCTCACAATCAACCTCATGCACATATGGAAGAAGATATTTCCGTATCAAACAAATTATTCCTCCTGAACTTCTCCCTTGCCTTGTAAGTTTGACAGCTGGTTTAACGAATATTTTATAATCTTTAAATAAACTTGATTCAAAATTTTCAACAAACGTTTCAACCAAACAAGCAAATTCAAAAGAAGAAATAAATTGAATGAAGTGTGAATTGTCTAATTTATTAAACAACCCACATACATTCCAATGGAGGAAGGAAAAACTATTTACAAATTTATTCGTAGTACCAAAATCACGGCAATACGAGCTGTCACTGTTAACACTTCCGTCACAATCATTCGCCCACTCCGTATCTTTTTCAGTGTCTGTACCACTCGCCGACATTCTATCACCGTCCCTAACTAATTGATACGTCGTCACACTGTCACTATCACTGTCTGATCCATTCGCCGTCACACTATCTCCATTGTCGTCAAATTCACTCGCTGCCACACTGTTTCTATTTCCGTCTCACCTAAGTTCGATCACTCGCTGTCACACTGTCGCCACCACGATGTGATTCATTCTCTATAACACTTTCACCACTACCGTCACCACCACAGCCTGTGTCATTTGACATCATAGTGTCACTCCTCTTGTCAGTACCACTCTCTATTTCGTTCGTCATCACTCTGTCACTATCACTGACGGGCTCATTCACTGTCACACTGTCAACACATCTGTCTGCTTCACTCATCATTGCACTGTCACCACAATTGTCTATTTCACTGTCCACGCCACGGACAGCTTCATTATTTGTCACACTGTCACCACAATTGTCTATTTCACTGTCCACACCACGGACAGCTTCATTATTTGTCACACTGTCACCACAATTGTCTATTTCACTGTCCACGCCACGGACAACTTCATTATTTGTCACACTGTCACCACAATTGTTTATTTCACTGTCCACGCCACAGACAGCTTCATTATTTGTCACACTGTTATCACCACTGACTGTTTTAGTTGTATACACACTGGCCACTTTTATCCCAGTCTTAAAATCACCACAGCTACTTGTTATGACCCCATATATACAACCATCGTCCCTCTGTCTTCCTGATTCTGTTGGACCGCAATGACCACAATCATTTTGATGTAAATCCAGGCACACGTCATCAGTATCTTTTCCATTTAAATTCAGATATCTGTCACTATGATTACATGTATCAAAAAACATGTCGTCATCAGCACAATGTTTATCCTTCGAAAAAGAAAATTGTGTTCTATTAACATCACTGTCAAGTGAATTTAAATCATTATTCGGCACGGACAACAAATAATCATCCTTTGTAGTTTCTGTCACAGGACAATCAACATGGCAATTCACAACATCATTAGTTTTATTCTTGACATTAGTTTCATGCAACACATCAACAAATTCAACATTATCCACGTGATCCGACACTGCCGTGTACACACATCCAACACAGATATCGCGCACGGGATTTTCATTGCACGCTTGTCTTATGACAACAGAGTTCACGCCGTCCTCAATGCTCCGTCCTCGCGACCCAGAAACATGCACACTACACGGTGACAACGTATTTTTTGCTACCTCCTGAACTTGGCTGTAGCAAAATGTCCAGTCACGGGGCCGGCCTAACCGCTATCCATATTCAATAAGGTTTCCACCGTCGTCTAAACCAAATTTTCTCCCATCAATTACCAGATGGTCATAAATCATTGACACTTTCTTATTTTGTGATCTGGCAGACTTCAAATGGGGCACAAGCTTTTTTCTAATGTCTCTTACCCGCACAGAAAAATCTTCACTGATGAAGACGTCACTTCCTTTCAACCTCTTTTTGGCCCGCAAAATCTTATCTTTATCCTTAAAGAAAGTGCATCGCGCAACAATCGGCGAATCCTGCTTAGTGTTGAGACGATGGACTCGATCAAACTGAATGTCACCTGCAAGTTCTAATTTGTCAGTGATCATTTCGCATATGGAGTCTTCACAATCTTGCCACGTTTCGCTCTGTCTGCGAGGAATACCATGAACAATTATATTATTCCTCTTTGACCTGCCCTCTAAATCGTCCACTTTTCTGTCTAGAAATTTCATCCTCTCATTCAGACTGTCATTCTCATTTTTCAGTTTATCGTTTTCTGTCTTGAGGTCTGACACTTCCTGTCTCAAACTGAAAACCTCTCCCTGTAGAGCAGAACACATGTCTTTTAGATCTTTCATGTCATCACTCATGCTATCAAACTTACGGGGGGTTCACTGGAGTACACGAAGAGAGGAAGACACGCTTGATGTGCTCTGTATTCCTTGGTTGTTTGTGACCAGTTATAGGTGGTGCTGTGTCACCAAAGTTGGTCAGCATCACGGTCAAGTACAATGCCCTCCGATGCACTGCGATTCGCCCAGTTTGTGGAGCATTTGCAGCAGTATATGCTTCATTTATGTTGAAACGGGCAAAATTTAAGGCCGCCATGCGAGTGTCCGTGTTGAAGTTGAGAACACGCAGTGACGGTGTCACCCTGGGATTGTTGTTCTCTCTGTTTTTTTACGGACAGTTAATTCTGCGTTGTGGTGATGTGGAGTTAAACCCCGGCCCAAAGGACAGTTTGAGGCAGGCACGACTTGGCAGTGGTGGAGCCAACCGCAGAGACAGCACCAGTGGACAGGAATCTACATCTGGGTCGTCAGCACTTCCGCCGGATCCCTCCCTGAAGGATGTGATGTCTTCCTTGAAAGACATGTTGACAAGCATGAACACTCTGAGAGAGAGAGAGAGAGAGAGAGAGAGAGAGAGAGAGAGAGAGAGAGAGAGAGAGAGAGAGAGAGAGAGAGATCTGTCTGCTCTTACGGGCATTCACCTTTGTTTAAAGCAGAACTCCATGTCGAGTGTCAA
>CM065743.1:38998536-39026036 GCA_033310375.1 Conus canariensis
TTTGTCCATATTGACCATGAGACCCCATTTTTTTACAATAATGTTCTAAACAGTTTATCTTCTTCTGTAAATCTGCCACTGAATCTGAGACAAGAGCAATGGATGAGCAAACACGTCTATTCCTCTAGTACCAAAATTATTAAGTTCTTGTTCCAGTTCTGAAAGAAAAATTAAAAATAACATGGGACTCAAAATGCATCCTTGTCTAACACCAGAAATACAATCAAAATACTCTGTTATATTTGTTCCAGTTTTCACAGCTGCTTTTACACTTTTGTACATGCTTTGTAATGATAAGAATAGTTTACCATTGATACCCTTTTGCAACAGTAAATACAACAACTTCATTCTATCAACACAGTCAAACGCCTTTGAAAAGTCAACAAAAAGAGTATAGAAACGGCCACCTTTTCTTGTGAGATACTTTTGTATGAGAGATTGCAGAGAAAAAATGTTGTCAATTGTACTGTAACCTTTACGAAAACCTGCCTGGGCTTCCGGGATCAAATCTGCTTGACTGCAGAATTTTGTTAACCTTTCATTCAATATTGTACTATATAATTTACCGATAATGTTTAACAGTGATATGCCCCTGTAATTCTCAACTTGTTCAGTGCTACCTTTCTTGTGCAGTGGAAAGATTACCGCCTTAGACCAACATTCGGGGTAAATCCCAATTGTAAAAACTTTGTTAAACAGAGGCAACAAAAATTTGGCATGGATATCAGTAGCATGACGGGAAAAGTCTGAAGATAGACCATCCGGACCTGGTGCTTTGCCACTTTTGATATTATTCAGGGCCTTTAAACTTCACTTTCACTTATCTCCTCATTCATGCAAGAATCAATTCTCACAACTGTTTGGGTCATGCGTAGTTACTGTGTCTTGAACGGCCTCATCAAATTCTGAACAAAATGAAGACATTTCTAAGTGAAATAATGATTTAAAGTAGTCAAACCATGTGCGTGGTAGAATTTCATTTGACCTATTCATCTTTGATGAGGTAAGGTTTTTCAGTTTTTGCCAGACTTGCCTTTGAATCTTTATTGCTACAAGAAACATTAAGCTCATTCAGAAGTTTTTCATTATATTCAGTCTGTTTCCTTTTGCATAAATCCTTGAAACTTTTCTTGAGACTAAGATAATTTTCCAAAATCGGTTTTGAGTTTGTATATCTAAAAGTGTTCAGTACGCTATATTTTATTTGTTTACTAACTTCACATTCAGCATCCCACCATGGTGGCTGCAATGGAGAATCTAAGTTTTTTTTCTTTGTCAATTTCATTTTCCCTGCGGCACTTTGAAGAAAAGAGACATAAATTTGACATGCTACATCAATATTTTGATCCAATGCTAGAATGAATTCTTCAAATTCAGACTCTACCTTGTCACGTAATTTAGAGTAAACGCTGTCTCTTAAGTTTTCTTTCCAAACATATTTGGGATTTCCTCCAAGACAATACTTTCTTCTTCTCTAATCTCTTCAACATATCTTAAAGGGATGGAGACAGCAATTGGAAAATGGTCAGATTCAGGTCTGTTCGCAACATACATATCTGTGATCAGTTCAAATAAGGAAAACGAGCAAATAAAATAATCCACAATACTTTTACCTCTGTTTGCCGTACATGTGATCTCACCTTCTTTGTCACTGTTGGATCTTCCATTTACAATGATCAGTTCAAATTCTGTGCATAATTCTATCAATTTTCTACCAAAATTATTTACTGCTGTATCTTTAGACTTGCGACTGGTTAAAAACTGATCGTTTATCAATTCATTCAAGTCATCAAACATTTGAATATGTCGGTTACTGTTATCAATATCCACATCTGAAAGGCCGGAAGTGCGAGCATTAAAATCTCCACATAACAGCCATGGTAAATCAGGATAAGCAGTCATTATTTGCGTCATGTAGCTCTCAAGAATGTCAAAACCTTCAATATTGTCATCATTGTATATAACCGAACGTTCAGGTACAATATAAACAAAACATGTAAGAGTATCAATGGACAAGTGCAAAACAGACTGACTTATTTTCAAAATGACAGTCCTGAGCCGTTTCCAGTAACCTTTCCACATAACACGAAATATCCTTTTGAACACAAACAACGACACCTCCTTTCATTCGTTTCTTGCGTGGGCAGAAAAAAACTGTA
Source organism: Conus canariensis (assembly GCA_033310375.1). NCBI lineage: Eukaryota > Metazoa > Mollusca > Gastropoda > Neogastropoda > Conidae > Conus > Conus canariensis. The sequence continues at coordinate 39,000,696 of CM065743.1, forward strand.
TAGTTGGGGAATGCAAGTTCAATGTCACATTTTTTACAAGACCACATTTTACAGAGTGCGAAGATTTTGAATTGAGCACAAAAAGATTTGAAAGATGGACATCTTAGTTTTCCAAAAAGACCTTGAATGTTCCAAGACATTATCTGAAACTCAGAGAATATATGCGGAGAATGCGGATGCGTTGAATGAACGACAGGATCCTCAAAACTTGTTGCTGACAAGGCCAAAGAAGAAGGGGGTCGTTCGGGACTCTTTCTTGCCTGGGAAGTGGGCCGGCCTGATCTTCATCTTCGTGGTCGTTCTTTCAGTCCCTGGGTGGCTCTGTCATAGTCAAACGTCTTGCCGTCAATCATGAGTGAGTCAAACTTCAAGAATGCCTGTTTCTTTTCCGACTTTGCCTTTTTCAGAAAAGGCAAGAGCAGACGGCGGGTATCTCGCACTCTCTTTGAAAAATCTTCACCAATGAAGATCGATTTTCCCGTCTGACTTTCTTTCAAGTTCTTCTTTTCTTTCAGAACTCGTTGCTTGTCCTTGAAGTTTGAAAAACATGCGATGATGGGTGAATGAGGGCCACTACTCAATCGGTGAACGCGTTCAAATCCTATGTTCCCTTCAATTTTCAAGTGGTTATGAATCACATCTTTCACAAGTTTCTCACAATCGTCCCATGGTTCATTTTGCGCAGTGCGTTTCAAACCATTGAAAATCAAATTGTTTCTTTTGGATCTGCCTTCCAAGTCGTCCAGTTTCTTCTCCGTCTCCTCCAACCTGTCCAGTAGTTCTTGATTCTGTTGTTTCAACACTTCATTCTCTTTCTTGACAGCACTGACTGTCTCATACAACTGACCGACTTCTTCCCGTATCCCAGCGACGGAGTCACCGAGGGAGTCCAGTCGTACGTTCACGGAGTCGAGTCCACCTGCCAGATCTTGTTTCATGCTAGTAAGGAGTTCCATCAACGAAGTCAAAGTAGGCTCCGTTTGCGGGGAGTCTTTCTCGCCGGTCTTCTTCCCTGTTGTTCTATCCGTTGATTCGCGACGGACGGGGGTATCCAGATTGGTTTGTTTGACAGTTTTGTTTTTACTTCCAGGGCCAGGATTCATTTCCACATCGCCAGCCTGATACAAGTGAGTGGCGACAAGTGTCACTAACGCCAGCGACAGTCGCATGCTGCAAAGTTCAACTGTCTTCACTGCACTCTCTCTCACTCGCTTGGCACGCTTGTACATGAAATTTTGATAAATCCATAGAAAATGTCCACAGATCGCTCTGGAATTCAGAGGAGATGATGGCATATTCTTCACAAAGATGTGTACAAAAACTCTTGATGAAATCTTGAGATATTCACGGCTAATTAGCGATTAATGGCAATTTCAAACAGAGCAGAACCAAAAACACGTCCGCCTGCTGTGATGAACGAAGTTCACCCCTGTGGTGTGTGTGTGTGTGTGTGTGTGTGTTTTGTGTGTGTGTGTGTGTGTGTGATCATCAACGTTACTTTGCGCAACATGTATTTGCCAAAAAGATTTCTCTCCCCAAAATCTGTCAATATTTTTTGTCAAATGATGTCTTCTACTAAACGAAAACAAATGCTTCTTTTGTCAAAGTATATTAGATTATCTCAAGTGTTGTAAATTGTTGGTCTATGTCAGCACTGACTAGCAGTTTATGTTTTATTTTGGCTTGTTTGTTTTCCTTTTCCTGTTATTGCTTTAAACACACCCTTCCTCCATACCCCAAAAGGGGTAAAAGGAATAAATATTGTATTGTATTGTATTGTATTGTAGTGTGTGTGTGTGTGTGTGTGTGTGTGTGTGTGTGTGTGTGTGTGTGTGCGCGCGCGCACTTATGTGTGTGTGTGTGTGTGTGTGTGTGTGTGTGTGTGTGTGTGCATGTGTGTGCGTGCATGTGTACGCGCACACGTGTGTGTGTGTGTGTGTGTGTGTGTGTGTGTGTGTGTGGTGTGTGTGTGTGTGCGTGTGTGTGTGTGTGCAGTGGTGGGCACTTTTTCACAGAGAGAGATGATGATGATGATGATGATGATGGTGATGATGATGATGATGATAAGCTTTATTTCCAAGGGTAACATATCAGCAAACATACTTTTTTTCATTTGGCCCTTGCCCCGCTAAAGGACTAACTTAGTATGACTAGGACTAAGTCTTACAAAGCTTTTAACAAACACACATACATTCACAATATTAAAAAAAAAGTTCATCCATTAACAGTTAAGGCATAGATGACTTTAAAGGGGAAAAAGCAATTGAAACAACAAACAAGAATAAAGAAATTGATTACAAAGAAGAAGAAAAAATCAGCGCATGCAGATATAGAATAAGTGATCCCCCTATTGAAGGGGGCGGGGGGGAGGGGGAGGGTGGGGAGAGAGAGAGAGAGAGAGAGAGAGGAGAGAGAGAGAGAGAGAGAGAGAGAGAGAGAGAGAGAGAGTTACATTCCTTTTGTAAAAGTTTAACATACAACAATCAGCTAAGGATGATAATTAGACAACTACAATGCATCAATAATATCAACATTTTTTTTTTCTTTTTTACATTTACATGATGTGGTTACAAGGCAAGACAAGAACGAACAGTACTACAGAGAGAGAGAGAGAGAGGGGGGGGGGAAGAAAGAGATGGGGGTGAGTAGTAAAGTCAGAAAGGCATTGGTAAGAAAACGAGTGTATATGATTGAAAACGAAGCGAGCTAGTTCATTGTGTGGGTGGGTGATTGCATGGGGATAGGGGGTACGATGTCCACGACGCGTCGATGGCCGGCGACATTAAACAAGCAGCCTTGTGGCAGTCCTCTCCACCCTCACATCAACCTCTTCAAAGCCGCCGACAGCGCGCCTGCCGCCTCGCTTATCGCAACCATTATCACCGTCAGGGACTTACGCCAGTTTAAGGCCATTGAACAGTGAGTAGCCGACAGATTGGTGGCTCTTTTCAAGTACGTAGCATCGTGTCGCTGCTTCATGACACCACACACACACACACACACACACACACATGTACACATACTGAACAATGGAGGGGATGCACAGAGAGAGAGGAGAGAGAGAGAGGAGAGAGAGAGAGAGAGAAGAGAGAGAGAGAGAGAGAGAGAATAAGTGTATACTAATTTCTGTGTGTGTGTGTGGGGGGGGGGGGGGATGTGTACATGCACAAGTGTGTGTGTGTGTGTGTGTGTGTGTGTGTGTGTGTGTGTGTGTGTGTGTGTGTGTGTATGCACGTGCACCAACGGTGGGCACCTTATCACAGAGAGAGTGAGAGCGCACTAACGTGAGAGAGAGAGAGAGAGAGAGAGAAGAGAGAGAGAGAGAGGAGAGAGAGAGAGAGAGAGAGAGAGAGAGAGAAAACTGACACGCGATCGAGTATTTAAATACATGCTAGAGAGAGAGAGAGAGAGAGAGAGAGAGAGAGAGAGACTCACACATGATCAAGTATTTAAATACATGTTAGAGAAAGAGAGAGAGGGAGAGAGTGGGAGGGGGTGCAGATAGACAGACCGAGAGACAGAGACAGACAGACAGTGCACAGCAGACAAACATAGAAAGAATATGACAGGAAGATAGACAATGAGTCAGCCAGACAGATAGACAAACAGGCACACTCAGTCTCATACAAACCGAGAGAGAGAGAGAGAGAGAGAGAGAGAGAGAGAGAGAGAGAGAGGAGAGAGAGAGAGAGAGATACCGATAGACAGACAAGCGAACATGCAGCAAAAAAATTAAAGAAACGTCACCCTCGTGCTGAGACAGAAAGAGAAAGAAAGAGAGGAAGAGGCGGTCGGACGGACAGATAGGCAGACAGATAGACAGGCAAACAGAAAGATGGGCTGACCACCTGACAGACAAACTGAGAGAGAGAGAGAGAGAAAGAGAGAGAGAAAGAGAGAGGTAAGGAGGGAATCAGGGAGAGAGAGATAGAGAAGGGGAATTGACAGGCTTCCTAACATACATTTCACATTGGCAGTGGTAGACACGTGCAAACAAAGAAGTTCTATAGCAGAGAGGTTATTTTTTGCTGTTGTTGCAAACAGGTTGAATACTTAGTAAATGTGCGCGCGCACGTGTGTGTGTGTGTGTGTGTGTGTGTGTGTGTGTGTGTGTGTGTGTGTGTGTGTGTGTGTGTGGTGGTGGTGTGTGTGTGTGTGTGTGTGTGTGTGTGTGTGTGTGTGTGTGTGTTTCATTTATTGTTTTATCCCATCCCATTCTCACACGCACACGCGCGCACACATTCTTTCCCTTACGCATATTACGCACTAATGCGTACCCACGCATGCATGCACACACAAATGTACTCACATTCTCTCTCTTATTAATAAGAGCATTCAAGCACTCATGCCAGTGCGTGCAACCACCATCCCCCCCCCCCCCACACACACACACACATGCGCGCACGCGCACACACACACACACACACACACACACAAAACACAACACACACACACACACACACACACACACACACACACACACGCACGCACGCACGCACGCACGCACGCACACACACACACACACCACACACACACATGGAATATAGATATAGATTTTCGCCGTTTAGAACATAATCATCAAAACACACACCACACACACACACACACACACACACACACCACACACACACACACACACACACACACACGCACAAATGTTCAAGTGGTTATATGACATAAAGGTATTACAAAAGCTTCTGTTAAAGTACTAATGTATTAAAGATTGTCTTACCTGTACTATTGTTTTCTGGGAAAATGGGGGTGTTGGTGTTCCTGCAATTCTTCTTTAGTCTTTGTGAACAGGAACAAAAGACTGAGACTTCTTATGCTTAAGTGAAGTTTTCTCATGTCAGAGTAGACTCTGGAGCTCAACTATGGGCCCATTTTCTGCCAAACTATAAACAATTCTGACAGTGACAGCCCAGTAGCTGAATATACTGGGTTTTCCCTGGCTAATTTACTTTCCTTTTCTTGGTGGAATCTCTCCAAAATACATTTATCTCCAGATATGTGGTAGCTTACAAATCACTGGTGTTTTCTGACAGCCAGAATCCCTTTCTTCAAGATACTGGGTTCTGGCAGTCACTGTGTATAAAAAGTGCTGCTCATACAAACTGCGCAGAACCTAGCATGTAGAGCTAATGGGTTTTGGGGGAAAAGCTACTTCTGCATTTGGAGATACTGGGTTTTGGTTTTATCGATAACTGATCACAAATCAATGCAATGACCAAAAAAGTTTACTAGATGAAAGATCACATTGGAAAAGATAGTGCAGTGTAAAAAACATGAAAATCGACAAAAAAGTGAGATACTGGGTTCTAGCAGTCAACCCTCAATATATATATATATATATATATATATATATATATATATATATATATATGAACAATATAAAAAAAAGTCCTTAAAAAATCTGAAGGTGCTCAACCCCTTGGGGAGCAACATCTGTTAAAAAATATTTAAAAAAATGAAGTATTAAAATCTACAAGCTTGTTTCTAGCGTTGCTATCTTCAGGATGTCTTTTGGGGCACGCCAACGATCTTTTATGGCGTGCATAAAACAAATCAAGTCTCGCACGCCATAAAAGATCGTTGGCGTGCCCCAAAAGACATCCTGAAGATAGCAACGCTAGAAACAAGCTTGTAGATTTTAATACTTCATTTTTAAAAATATTTTTAAACAAAAAAAATATATATATATATATATATTATATTATACAAGTAACGACTTCAATGGGTGGTGATAGTGATGATAGTAGTTATGTGTGGGTAGTTGTATGTTGGGGTGTGGGTAATGCTAATAAAATCAGATGTAGGGGGAAAATAAATAAGATAAAATAAAATCAAGAAAACTGAAATAAAGTAAAATAAAATAGAATAAATAAATGCAAAGAAAAAAAACAAATAAATAAATAAACAAAGGTTAAAAAGATACAATAAAGATTAAAATAAGTAAATAATAATATAATACAATAAGATACAATGAAATAAAATACAATGAAATAAAATAAAAGAAATGAGGTTGGCTGCAACTTCTGTATGAAGTGGGTAGTTGGAGGTATGGTGGTGATGGTGTGTGTATGTGTGTATGTATGTTTGTGTGTTGGTGGAAGCTAATGCTGACTGGTGTTAAAAAAATGGTGGGTATGTATATTTGTGTTACTGTTGGATGTTGATGCCTTGGGGCTGTAGCGTATCAAGTTTGACAAAGAGATGGGACTCTTGAAGCCTAGACTCTGTGTGTGTGTGTGTGTGTGTGTGTGTGTGTGTGTGTGTGTGTGTGTGTGTGTGTGCGTGCGTGCGTGCGTGCGAGCGTGCGTGCGTGCGTGCGTGCCTGCACGCCCGTGTACGTATGTGCGTGTGTGTGTGTGTGTGTGTGTGTGTGTGTGTGTGTGTGTGTGTGTGTGTGTGGTACATGTGGGTTCATGTGTGTGTGTGTGTGTGTGTGTGTGTGTGTGTGTGTGTGTTTGCACACACATAAACATGCATGTACATGTATGTGAGCTAAGGTCTCTAGGCACGGCACGTGCTTTCTTTTATATGCAAGTATGATTAAATGCTTTAATTAGTACCATTCTGTCTATTCACGCAGGTACCGCTTTGCTTTACAGCATGAAGACGGGACGATAGCTTACTTCACTGCAGCCATACCTCTAGGTATGCGTTTTTCTCCTCTGTTTTTTTTTTTTTTTTGCTTTTTGCTTTGTTTGTTTGTTTTGTTTTTTTTAATTACATGCTTGTTTTGTCTTGCTTCCCCTATTCAGTATACACACACTTGGCTTAGTTTTCATTCTTTCTTTCCTTAAGGTTCTGCATGCAAACGCACATTGTGTATCCAGAGAAATAGAGAAGAAAAACTACAGTCACCGATAGCGTGATAGTTGTCAGATGTGGTATTAATTTTGTTAATTATTGGAAGTTCATGTACATGTAGATTCTATCGTTTGGTAGAGACGGATAGAAAAGGAATTATGACTCAGTGCAGCATACAGCGACATTTTTTTTTTTTTTTGTAATTCCCTGGGGGGACTTGCTTGACTCCAAAAAGTGTCTAGTCATTTTCTGAGTAAAATGCAGAAATAAAAACTCATGCCAAAGATATTCAGTTGGGGAGGGAGGGGGTAACAATAGCAAAGTCTGCTGTAATTCAGATTGAAAAAAAATCCATGACGTTCAACCAACGCTGTCGTTCTTACACAGCCACGTATGCTCCATTGTGTGGTGCCGTGAATACAACATTGGATGAATATTTGGTCCTCACTCACTGCCAAGACAATCGATCTGTGCATTACATGTGTGAGGTAGAGTCCCTGTCAGGGACTAGCAGACTGTTGTTCTTTCCTTGCATTCCCCCAACACCATGCTGCCAGAGTTGGGGAATAAAACAATCTTCTCTCCTCGCCTTCCTTCCTTTTTCACCCAGTGCCCTGACCAACACTGGACCTTCACGTTTTCAGCCTGTGACGTAGAGACCCATTGTTGGGACAGACATGATGACGTCATTACGAGTACTGCATGGGATACCCCGACATCCTCTTGGTGTGAAGCATCCTTGGTGTTTTTTCCGCTGTATTTTCACTGTGAGCAAGGGGAGGAACGTGTGCCCTTCACTATGGTGTGTGATGCTCAGGACGACTGTTATGATCGCAGTGATGAGGACTTCTGTACGTATGAACCATGTCCATCACAAACCCACTACAGTGTGGGAACAGTGGGCAGGTGGGTCATCTTCCTGGGTTACATGCACATCGTCAGCTGTTAGGCTCGTGCAGAGACTGTGCATTATTTAGTGCAATGATATGTATTCAAGTGTATTAATGACTTTAGGAACCATAGAAAAGAAACCAAATGCGTACAGGCACACACACACACCACACACACACACACACAACACACACACACACACACACACACACGAAAGAGAGAGAGAGAGAGAGAGAGAGAGAGAGAGAGAGAGAGAGAAAGAGAGAGAGAGAGAGAGAGAGAGAGGGAGGGAGGGAGAGAGAGAGAGAGAAGTAAACTGGCACTAACCTATTTTTTGCATCAGCAATGTTCCATAGAGGTGCCAGTGGAGTACATAATATCAGTGAGTTAAAATATAGAAGCATTTTATCAGCGATGATAATAAAAGGATAGACAGATATGTAATGACAGAATGCATTGATTTATTATGTTTCTTTTCCAAACATTATATGTCCTGCAAAAAAAATACTCTCTCACACAACAGTGAACGTTCAGCCAAAAGCAACATCAGATGAAAAAAAATGGAGAGTGTGACGAGCTCCACAATGCCCTAATGCCATGCCCTCATACACAGCACATGAAACAGAAGAACATGAAGGTTCAGGAATCATGGTCTGCCCAGTCACAGTATTATTATTCATGATAAAAAAGCATGGTATACTCTCAAAGGAGTGTAGGTGAATCAGGCAGTACCAATATGGGATACTGAACCGGAATTTGACTTAAATATTCTTCAAGAAGAGGGTCTCTGTACTGTAAAAACATCAAGTCGTCCTTACCCACCCAAAATTCTGTAGGTAACGTGATGTGAATAGTCTAAGGAGCTGTTCTATTGTTGTTTTCCTCCTGCAGACAGCAGTTAACAAAATTCACCTGCTCCAGATGAGGTGAACAACATCAGATGTTTCCAGTGCATTACCTAGGATTAAATATGTGAAAGGATCACCGTCAACAACTTGTGTTACCATTTTCTTCAAAGAATGGCTTACGTAGAGGATCTTCAGCAAGGGGAAACACCTCTACCTTGCCATCAAAGATCATGCATTGCTGGATCTTGCCAATACATTTGTCAGAAAGAACAAAAGATCCGCAAGTGCCAACTGTGGTGCACCTTCAATTACTACGATCAAAAACTCTTTGGTCTCATTTGCATACCGTAGCAATGGTGGTAGAAGTATTAGTATTGTAGTGGTGGTGGTAGTAGTAGTAGTAGTAGTAGTAGTAGTAGTAGTAGTACCAGTAATAGTAGTAGTAGTAGTAGTAGTGTAGTGGTGCTAGTAGTAGTAGTAGTAGCACAGCAGCAGTAGTAGTAGTAGTTGCAGTAGTAGTTGTTGTTGTTGTCGTTGTTATAATAGTAATAGCAGTAGTAGTGGTGGTGGTAGTAATGATAGCAGCAGCAGCAGCAGCAGCAGCAGTAGTAGTAGTAGTAGTAGTAGTAGTAGTAGTAGTAGTAGTAATAGTGGTAGAGGTAGTAGTAGAAGAAGTAACTGTCAACTGTTGCACCATTTCTTTCGCAACAACAACCAAATCAACACTAATGACAATAATCCAAATAAAGAAATGTGAAAATTGTCATTTCCATTAACATCACTGCCAGTAACAGAGACACGTAATTCAGCTTGCCAATCACCAAAGAAAAAAGAAATAGAATTGCCAAACCACCAAAGCAAGGAACAAACAAATCACAAAACAGACAAGAAATATTGGATCTTCTGCACACTAGACAAGTAGCATTAAAAATAGAAACCAGTACTGCATTCTGTTAAAAATCCTCGAAACAAGGAACTCAACTCCCTTGTCTCTACCCTGGCCATTCTGCAGCAGTCCACCAAGAATACCGTCATCCAGTGGATACCCTCACACATATACATATATTGTCAGGCACACAGAAAGAAAAATTTTAAGCGCCTGTGTATTTGAAAGGTTAAGCGCGAGCGAAGGGAGTTAAATGTGTGAAAAGGAAACGGCGTAGGATTGTCGTTCTTAAAGGGCAGGCCACTTCCTTTGTTTTGAATGTGAGATGTGTTAAGAAAAATTGGATAAAAAGCTAAACACACTGGAAGTGAGTGTGGAGAGAGATTCGAGCAACAGCGCTGATAGAATGGAAAAGAGGCCGCCGACTGTCAGGCCCATTTAATACAGACATGAGTATGTAACATGCTAACACATGTATTTTGCTAGGGAGTGATTCAGACAGACTACGCCGTTATGGTAGCGGTAGTGAAGTAGACGAGGCTGTTACTGGAGGGAGAGTCAGGTGAGCTACGGGAGCCATACCCCCTGCCAGAAAGATGTCGGAAGGAACAGCCAGAGACAGCCAGAGATAGTTGGTATGCTGTCCAAACGTGCAGAGGCGAAGTCGGAGATCGCCATAGAGTTATGCTCTGAGGAAACCCAGCGGAAAAGGTAGGTGGAAACATGTATGATGTCCACCATAGACGTTCGTGATTGAAGGAAGAGGAATGAAGGTGCCGATATTTGTGATGAACTGACCCCAGGAGGATTATAAAGCGAACTATGACCTGTGAACAGACGGAATAATAAACCCCACCAGTGCTGTGTATGAAAACGGGAGAAGAGGAGGCACTGGGGGAAATGAATTCTTAAAAACCTGGTATTTAGCGCCTTGTGATTTGTAGGGAGAAGGATGCATGTTGTGTAATGGAGTATTGGCTGTATTCATGCATGAATGTGTGAATATTTGTGCGTGAACCAGCAGCCTGACAAGTGGTGACCCCGATTTAGAATTACCCTCCCTTGGTTGAATGAGTTCCCCACCCCATTCTGAAAAACAAAAAATGTTTTGAAATGCCTATGTGTTAGTATGGGAACACTTGATTGATTTCCATCAACACCCGTGTTAATTTTGTACTTTTCTTACTCTTTTGTCTTTTGTGTTTATATCTTGTAAAGATTTTGATGTAAACCCCTTCTTCTTGATCCCCTTCCATTACTTTATTATTATTCTATTGTTCTATTATTGAGAGGGTTGAATTATATCCTTTTATTACTCTTTTTCTTTACTTACCACTTATTATATACTTACTCTTATTTTGATCACATTATTTAAACTTATAAACCACCACTTCAAAATTTGATTATTTTGGAAATAATTTTGTTTTAAACCCCTTTCTTTACTTTTACTGATGATTTAATTTTGTTTTGGTTTCTTCCCCACTTATTCTGTGAGCAGTTTCATATACCCTCCCCCCCTCTCAAAAGTTCCTCTAGGTAATTTGTAGTGGATTTCTGTTGTTGTTGTTGTTGTTGTTGTTGTTTTTTCTACAGTAGTTGAGTGTGTATCCCCATCGCCAGTTTTACGGGTGGGCATAACCAATAGGGTTGTCCAGAGGGTTTTCTATTTCCTGTCTTACTTTCTCTTACTATTCTGGTTTTTCCACTCTGTCTACTTTCGCTGTTTTCTAACTTCATTCTCTCTAGTTACTCTTTACCATAAGCACCTCTCTAGTTTGTACTTTACTCATCCTCATATCTTAAGTAGGGTCTTTGATTAGTGAGTGTATTCTTTCCCCCTTTTAGATGTTTGTTGTTTTTTCATTGTTTTAACTGATCATGTTTTAAGTTGGTTTTTTTGGTGTGAAAGGTTTTGGTGTGTGAGTGATCTTCTTTGACTTTATTTCTGACTCTGGTAGGGAATTTATTTATTATTTATTTATTTATTTATTTATTTATTTGTTTATTTTTTGTCCCTTATCCCATAGGCTGCCTAGCTCCAACCTCTTTTCGCTTGTCTGTAGCGAAGGGACATGTCGTTGGAGAAGGATATAAGTGCCTTCCGTAGATTTTGAGTTTTCTTTCACTTTCTATTGTTTGAGTTCAGTTTTTCCCCTCGCTCCAATACCACGTGATTAGATGCCAGTGGATGGTTTATCTTTTCAGTTGTGGTTGTCCGATTAAAGAATTGCAAGTATTGAATGAATGCGGGCGTGATTGATTATTGATTTATTTGTCTAGATTGTTATCTGGTGTTTATTATTGATTTATTTTAATGTATTACTTGATGCTGACTGATTGATTCTTGCTTGTATTTATTGGTTTCTACCGCATGGGTCATTTTGCAATTTGACGGTATTTTCTGCGTTTAGTGTACTTTATTAGTCCATAGTATTTATTATAAATATTATTTTGAGTAAATGTGGTGAGTGTGAGAAATTTTAATTGGAAAGCCTTAATATTATCGGGGTTTTTTTTTTGAAAAATATTTCATCAAAATGTCTGAATTCGACGTTTACCTGTCTCAGGGTAAGACGCAAGGTCTTGATGGTGCTGACTTAGTGGACTATGTTAAGCAGTGTAATGATCGTGAAGAGCGTGCGAGAGAAAGAGAGAGGGAGAAGGAAAGGGACACTGAAAGAGAGAAAGAGAGATAGAGAGAAAAAGAGAGAGAAGCAGAAAAAGAGAGAGACAGGAAAAAGAGAAAGAGAAAGAGAGAAAGAGAGAGAGAAGAGGAAAAAGAGAAAGAGAGACAGGGAAAAGATAAAGAGAGACAACATGAAAAGGATATGAAAGCTATGAATTTAGAATTTCAAAGGAAGAAAATTGAACTAGAGTTAGCGAAAGTGTCAGCGTCTGGTGTGAGTGATGGTACTAACCAGCAGAGTTCTAGTGATTCCAAACCGTTTTCCGGACGGACACCATATATACCAAAACTTCCGGTCTTTGATGAGTCAAAAGATGAGATAGACGCATTCCTCTACCGATTTGAAAATTATGCGACTACGTGCGAATGGCCCAAGGACAAATGGGTATTATATGTCGCGCCTTTATTTAAAGGTAGTGCGCTCACGTTGTACCACTCTGGCCGCTAAGGACACTTTGCCTTGAGACGATCTCAAGAGTGAACTACTGAAACGGTACCAGTGCACCGCAGATGGTTTTCGGGAAAAGTTTCGTGCGGTCAGACCGGAAAAGGGAGAATCATTTTCCGCCTATTTGATTAGCGTTGCGCACTTTTTGGATCGCTGGATAGAGCTTTCGAAGATTCAGAAAGACTTTGAACCACTTCGCGATCTGTTGCTACGAGAACAGACTTTGCACAGCGTTTCGAAAGATTTGGCTGTCTTTCTGAAAGAGCGTTCGGTAGCCAGTGCCGAAGAAATGTGCGCACTTGCTGAACAATACAAAACAGCGCATCCGGATAAGATTTTTAGTCGAAAGGCTTCTGACTCGGTCTTTGAGACAAATGTGTCAAACCATTTTCCCTTCATACCAAAATCCGAATGCAGGTTGAGGATCTTCGAACGCACGTCCTTATCGTGGTCGTGGCACTTACCGAGGTGCTAAAGGTTCGCAAAATTCTCAGTACCACGCTGACCAGACTGCTTCCTTTACAGGACAGCAGGCTGTTCAGACGGGCGACGGTGCTAACCGTGGTAGAGGCAGTCATCGTTAGTACCGTTCACGGTTGCCGCGCGGACGCGGTCGTGGTCGTGGTCAAGGTAGCCACACTAACCTCTCAGAGATTGGGTGTTACCGGTGTCATTGCGTGTTTCATTTGGTCCGTGATTGTCCGTACCCAGATGAATCTGCAGGAGGTAGTGTCAATACTAATTACCCTACCCAAACAGAGAGTAAACCTGCACATACTATGGTGCCTCATACAAATATTGAGGGTTTGTTAGTTGAGTCAGGGACAGTCAATTGTTTCCATGCTTCTATTCTCAGAGACACAGGTTGTACTACAGCGGGTGTACGCTGCTCATTTGTGTTGCCAGACCAGTTCACTGGTGAGCAGCAGCAGTGTCGATCGTTCGGTGGTAAGATTGAGGTTTTTCCACTAGCGGTTGTTCAGGTCAGGACTCCTTATTTTGAAGGACAGGTCAAGGCTTGTGTGATTAATGATCCAGTCACAGACTTGATCCTGGGTAACTTGCCTGGAGTTGCTTCAGTCAGTTCAGGGATTGGTGGTTCTTTTATTCCTTGTGGTGTTAGTACTAGGCAGCAAGTACTAAAGGACAAACAGCCACTAGTACCATTACCTGTACCGGACTTGACCATTTTTGATGTCACTCCGACAGAACTGGCTACTATGCAAAGTAAGGACAGTACTTTGACACACCTGTACTCTTCAGTTGTCACTGATTTACCTTCCCCACTGACTAATCCTACCTACGAGTTGGTTAATGGTGTTTTGTGTCGTTTTTTCTGATAAAGGTGAGGTTGTACGTCAGGTTGTGGTTCCGAAGGATTTGCATACAGTTGTTCTTCATACTGCGCATGATGCGATTTTCGCTGGTCACTGTGGTGTCAAGCGCACGCTTCAGCGTGTTCTTGTTTCGTTCTTTTGGCCTGGAGTTTCTCGTTCTGTCACAGACTATTGTCAGTCTTGTGATGTTTGTCAGAGAACCGTTTCCCATAACAGAGTACCATGTGCGCCTTTGCATAAGATGCCATTGGTCTCTGTTCCGTTTGAGAAAGTGGCTATGGATCTTGTTGGCCCTTTCGAGGTTTCGTCTTCAGGACACAGGTATGTGTTGACTCTTGTGGACACAGCTACACGGTTTCCGGAGGCTGTTCCACTGAAGCACATAGATACTGTGGGTGTGGCTGAGGCTTTATTGACAATATGTTTTTAGGTTTGGTTTACCATCTGAGATACTCACTGATTGTGGGACTCAGTTTGTGTCTGATCTGATGAAGGAGATTTACCATCTTTTATCCATTTCCTCTGTCACTACCACTCCCTATCATCCGCAGTCCAACGGGATGGTGGAGCGGTTTAACGGGACTTTAAAGACGATGTTGAGGAAAGTCTGTCGTGACCGTCCAAAGGATTAGGATAGGTACATTCCTGCAGTACTCTTTGCTTATCAGGAGTTGCCGAATGCCACTTTGGGATTTTCCCCATTTGAACTCCTTTTTGGACATTCTCCTCGTGGTCCACTTTCTATCTTAGCAGATAGATAGTCAGGTTTTCCTGTTTCTTCTGAGGACAGAAATGTATATCAGTATGTACATGACCTTCACAACAGGATACTTGATAGTTGTGCGCAAGCGCAACAGACAGCGGACACTAAGACACATACTTACAAGACTTACACAGACAGGAAAAGTTCTTTTCGTACTCTGAAGGTTGGTGACAAAGTTCTTGTTCTACTGAGTGATGAACAGAATAAGCTTAAAGTTGCCTGGAAAGGTCCTTTTATGGTTCAAGAGAAATGTTCTCCAGTCAACTACCGCATTGATATGCAGGGCAAGAGCAAGGTTTTCCACATTAACATGCTCCAGTTGTATGTGGACAGGACAAATGTTGCGATCAATGTCAGTGTGGATCATTCTATTTCATCAGATATTGTGTCAGGATCTTGTGTTTCTGATTTTCTACCTGTAGACTGTGTTGTGCCTAGTCAGGGTACAGATAGGGTACGTACAGGGAAGTGTGTTATTCCTGTGACACTCCAGTCGAGTGTGTCTTCTGTTCAGTCCTGCTGCATTGGTGTTGTGCAGGATACGGAAGGTGATGGTGTTACCTTACCTACTTTGTCTGTCAAAGGTGAGACTTTTCATGATGTCAAGGTGAATCCTGATTTGTCTGATACTAAGCGGACACAGTTGTTAACTGTGCTGGAGGAGTTCAGTGATGTACTTACAGATACTCCTGGTAAGGCTGATCAGGTTGAACCTCATTCAATACATTTGACTACAGATGTACCTGTAAGAATCAAACCTTACCCATTACCTTTTGCTAAAAGGGAAATTGTTCAGAGGGAGATTGATGTCATGCTACGCTTAGGTGTTACTGAAGCGTCTTCTTCCCCATACAGTTCTCCAGTTGTCCTTGTAGGAAAACCGGATGGTTCTGTTCGTTTTTGTATAGATTATCAGGCTCTGAACAAGGTTACGGTTTTTGATTCCGAACCGATTCCAGATGTTGAGGATTTGCTTTGTCAACTTTCTCATGGTCGGTACTTTGTGAAAGTGAATCTAGCAAAAGGTTACTGGCAGATTCCGATGTTGCCAGAGGATAAGCCTAAGACTGCTTTTCAGACTCCTTTTGGTCTATTTCAATGAACTCGCATGCCTTTTGGGTTACAGAATGCTCTGGCGACTTTTGCTCGGATGATGTGTAAGCTGAAGCTGCATGAGTTTTCCACAGTCAGTTATTTTGATGACATTCTTTTGGCGGCTAAGTTCTGGCAGCAACTTCTCAGTTCCTTGAGGTTATTGTTAAGTCGTCTGAGATTGTTTGGTTTGACAGCTAGACCTTCAAAGGTGCAGGCAGGATATCAAGAGCTTGAGTTTTTAGGTCATATGATTTCTGTTGGTCATATTCGGCCTGAGGCAAAGAAGGTTGAGAAGATTCTTGCTATTGATCGTCCTAAAACAAAAAAGCAGGTTCGTTCTTTGCTGGGACTCTTGTCGTACTATCGTCGCTGTGTTCCTCATTTCGCTGCTATCACTGCTCCTCTTACAGATTTGACAAAGGGAGATAAGTGTCGTCAGATAGTTTGGTCTGAGGAATGTCAGAAGGAGAGTTTGGATGAAGTACAGAGGATACTGAATGGTTTTCCTGTTCTGTTCCTACCTAACCTCTCTGAGGAGTTCATCCTACGCACAGATGCTAGTAGCAAAGGCATGGGTGCTTGTCTTTTGCGGGACAAGGCAGGAGTTCTTCATCCTGTGCAGTTTGCCAGTAAAAAGTTTTCGCAGGCACAGGAGAAGTATTCCACGATTGAGCGGGAGTGTTTGGCTTTGGTTTGGGGACTGGAAAAGTTTTCCAGATTTCTGGAAGGGAGAACTTTTGTCCTCCAGACGGATCATCGTCCACTTACATTTTTACAAGCGTCAAAGATTACAAAAACAGACTTTTGCGTTGGGCTCTCAGTATTCAGGAATACAAATTTTCAGTGCGGCCTATCGCTGGAAGTTCAAATACTTTTGCGGACTTGTTGTCACGTCAGTGAAAATTGTTTGTTGTTTTGCTGTATGGTTTTGTTTTTTCTCAAGAACATAATGTGGGAAAAATAGTTTACTGTACTGTTGTCTTTTTCTTATTCATGGATACATTTTTCAGGATGCTGTTACCTGTTTTGTGTAAGAATAAGAGATGCAACGTATTTTGTATAAGGCATTGAAAGAGTATTGTTTAATTTTTGGATGGATTGTTTTTCTAGCATTGGTGTTTTTCAAAATGTAAAGGATTTTGCTTTGTGGGCTTGGAATAATTTGAGGAATTTTATATGGAGTCCATGGCAGATGTTCTTATGGTGCTATAGTTCATTTTGCATTTGCACTGTGGCAATTTGTGGGTTTTGCTACTGTCTTTTTTTGACATTGTATCATGAGACTTGGCAGATTTTGTATTGTCATGCTATCGTATAAGACAATCTATTATGATGGATGTCTTTAATGGTGTGATGTTTGGATATTGATGGCTGAATGTAACATGCATTTTTTTGTGGAGTGCAACAAAGAGTTGACTATTGCAGTGGTTTTGGCATGTTCTTAGTTTTGGTCATCCTTGGTGGTAATGTGAATGTCATACGGCAGTTTTCATTTTGGCTTCTGATGGGTGTCAGTAAATTTTACAACTACTCATTTGGATGACTTGGTTCATGGTTTCTATTCTGACAATGTATTGATGACTTATGATATTCCTTTGTATGATTCCTTCAATGTATAGGATTGAGGTGTTTCATGTACATAGATCTTTTTGTTGGGTTTCTTGGAGCATAACTTCCTGCAAGATTTCCCCTGTAGGATAAATCTTGTCCCCGGGAAGGGTGTGTCAGGCACATGGAAAGAAAAATTTTAAGCGCCTGTGTATTTGAAAGGTTAAGCGCGAGCGAAGGGAGTTAAATGTGTGAAAAGGAAACGGCGTAGGATTGTCGTTCTTAAAGGGCAGGTCACTTCCTTTGTTTTGATTGTGAGATGTGTTAAGAAAAATTGGGTAAAAAGCTAAACACACTGGAAGTATGTGGAGAGAGATTCGAGCAACAGCGCTGATAGAATGGAAAAGAGGCCGCCGACTGTCAGGCCCATTTAATACAGCCATGAGTCTGTAACATGCTAATGAATGTATTTTGCTAGGGAGTGATTCAGACAGACTACGCCGTTATGGTAGCGGTAGTGAAGTAGACGAGGCTGTGACTGGAGGGAGAGTCAGGTGAGCTACGGGAGCCATACCCCCCTGCCAGAAAGATGTCGGAAGGAACAGCCAGAGACAGCCAGAGATAGTTGGTATGCTGTCCAAACGTGCAGAGGCGAAGTCGGAGATCGCCATAGAGTTATGCTCTGAGGAAACCCAGCGGAAAGGGTAGGTGGAAACATATGTATGATGTCCACCATAGACGTTCGTGATTGAAGGAAGAGGAATGAAGGTGCCGATATTTGTGATGAACTGACCCCAGGAGGATTATAAAGCGAACTATGACCTGTGAACAGACGGAATAAAAAAAACCCACCAGTGCTGTGTATGAAAATGAGAGAAGAGGAGGCACTGGGGGAAATGAATTCTTAAAAACCTGGTATTTAGCGCCTTGTGATTTGTAGGGAGAAGGATGCATGTTGTGTAATGGAGTATTGGCTGTATTCATGCATGAATGTGTGAATATTTGTGCGTGAACCAGCAGTCTGATATATATATATATATATATATATATATATATATATTATGTGTGTGTGTGTGTGTGTGTGTGTGTGTGTATGTGTGTGTGTGTGTGTGTGTGTATGGCAACCAGGAAGCTGACCAATGTGTGTGTGTGTGTGTGTGTGTGTGTGTGTGTGTGTGTGGCAACGAGGAAGCTGACCAATTGGCAAAGGAAGGAGGACTGCAGCCCCAACTGGAGCAGGAAGTCTGCTTTGAAGAAGTCAAAAGTATTATCAAGGAGAAGCAACAAAGAAGATGGCTTGAGCAGCACCCAGACTTCAACAGGAAGGATGCATACTACACGCTTCCCAGTTCAGACCAAGCGAGCACTGTGAGACCGAGGACAGGGCACTCCAGACTGAGACATCACATGTTCACAAAATCCCACATCGGTGAGTCTCCAGGCTGCCCACGCGGTACAGCCCCAGTGACGGTGGAACATTTTCTGCAGACTGCCACGCTGAAACTGGGACTGACTGCCAACACGCATGGGGAAAGGTATGGACATATAGGGCTCGGTACGATCGTCATACTAGGTACGTCTGACGACGAAGAGAAAAATGGCAGACAACACAGGACGTATCTTTCGACTGAGCAATGTAGTGTGGGAAAACGAGCTGGATGTAATGAGAGAGAGGAAGCATAGTAGGGCATCTGTACAGACTTGTCAAATACTGCTAGGTCTGTACTGTAACTGAACGAGAAGAAGAAGAAGAAAAATGGAAACAATATGAACAACCTTCACGTGGTACTGTATCTCTTCGACCTACAACTGTATTTGGGTGAAATAAACGACAGACTATGGAATGAAATCGAGAGAGAAGAGGAACGGGCAAAGAGCAAAATATGAAGTTTAATATGATAATATAACTGTAATAAAGAAAAAGATATAACGAATATATTCAGTATATCATATATTAGCTAGCTGCTGCTGCTGCAGCTGCTATGCATACTCACTACTAATACTATATAATACATAATACCACCACGGTAACGTATAGCAACACAGCATGATTTGATATTCGGAGTGAACAGGAGAGGGAAGCCGTGGTGGTTACGATGATGTTGATAATGATGATGATGATGTTTTTAATCACATCGTTATCATCATCATATCATCATCAGGATGCAGCAGAGCAGCAGCATATCATCATCATAATCAATGAAGTCAATAATGGACGACGGAAGACCATGATGATGTTTATGATGATGGTGTGGTGGTGGTGTGGTGGTGGTATGATGATGATGAGTTTATTAACAGCAATTACAATAATGATGATGATGATGATGATGTGATGATAATAATAACAAAATATATAAGAGACGAGGAGAGAGGAAGATATGATAGATGATGATGATGATGATGTATAGTATAGATAGTAGTAGTAAGTAGTAGTGTAAATAGAACAATATTAATGATGAGGATGATAATGATGTTAAATAAAGAAACGAATATAAGAAACATTCTGAATTTAGCCATTTGTATCAGGATACTGATCAACCAAACTTTGTAAACAATTTTATGCTCAAAATCTGAAAGCAAGTTAAGAATGTGTTAATGTGTCAAGTTTACACAACAAAGCTTTTTCTTTCTTCTTTTCTTTTCTGTTTTATATCTCTTTCTTTCTTTCTGTCTTTCTGTCTTTCTTTCTTTCTTTCTTTCTTTCTTTCTTTTTTTCTTTCTGTCTGTATGTCTGTCTGTCTGTCTCTTTCTCTCTGCCTGTCTTTCGTTCTTTCTTTCTTTCCTTAACCTTTCTAGCTTTTTTCTTATGTGTTCTTTCCTTTCATTGTTTCTTTCATTCTTTCTTTTTTCCTTTCTTTTTCTTTTTTCTTTCTTCTTTCTTTCAGCATCTCTTTCTGTTTTTTCCCCTTTTCTTTCTTTCGTTCTTTCCTTCCTTCTTTCTTTCTTTCTTTCTTTTGCCTTTCTTTTTTCCCTTTTTTAAGATATATTCTTTTTTTGACGAAAAAGCAGTTCAAAGGAATGTAGTATGTCAGACGTCCTATTTATTGGAGATTCATGAAGACAAGGTTCCAGACTGAAGTATGTATGGACTATGTTGAAAAAAAAAGAAGAAGAAACAGCGAAACATAGCATGTGCTGCTATTTGTTCTTCTCGCATTGTCTTATAAACTGTGATCCGTACCACATTCTTTTCATGATTTATTTTTCTCGTCTTGGTTAATTTCTTCTTCTTTTTTATACTTTATCTTAAATGCATTTTTATACTTTATCTTAAATGCAAGTATGCTTTTCGTTATGATGTACCCAAATCGAGTAGTTACAACAAATTTGTTTGGAAAACGACAGAATGATACTGGTGTGTGTGTGTGTGTGTGTGTGTGTGTGTGTGTGTGTGTGTGTGTGTGTGTGTGTGTGTGAGTGAGTGAGTGAGTGAGTGTGTGTGTGTGTGTGTGTGTGTGTGTGTGTGTGTGTGTGTGTGAGTGTGTGTGTGAGTGTGTGTGTGTGGTGTGGTGTGTGTGTGTGTGTGTGTGTGTGTGTGTGTGTGTGTGTGTGTGTGTGTGTGTGTGTGGGTGTCTTACTATCTGTCTGTCAATCTGCCTGTCTGTCTGTCTGTCTCTATCTGTCTGTCTGACCGTCTGTCTATCTATCTGTCTATCTATCTATCTATCTATCTATCTATTTTGTTAATCTATCTTTCGTTCAGATCACATCAACGGTTCTTGCCTGCATCCTTGAGCTGACAGAGAGATACTGCCCTACACAGGTGGGTGAAGACATTTGACACATAATACTTCAGATACTTTGTATTCATCTCTTACTTTCACTTTAATCAAGAAGGGGTCACTGAGTTCAGACAAGTCCATTTGAATTGGACAACATCCACCGAACTCTGAGGCCACAAAGCCTGGGGGATTCTAGCTGAATAACAGGTAGGTGTGTCCTGGGGAAAGTGAGGACCCCTGCCAAGAATGATTCGATTCTGCATATGGTCTTTGATGCAGACTCACTTTATAGATCAACGCCAACATTGAAAGCATTCATTCCATGGACACGCTCCCACTGTTCACCAGCATTGAATGCATTCATTCCATGGACACGCTCCACCTGTTCACCAGCATTGAATGCATTCATTCCATGGACACGCTCCACCTGTTCACCAGCATTGAAAGCATTCATTCCATGGACACGCTCCACCTGTACACCAGCATTGAATGCATTCATTCCATGGACACGCTCCACCTGTTCACCAGCATTGAATGCATTCATTCCATGGACACACTCCACATGTTCACCAGCATTGAATGCATTCATTCCATGGACACGCTCCACCTGTCCACCAACATTGAATGCATTCATTCCATGGACACTCTCCACCTGTTCACCAGCATTGAATGCATTCATTCCATGGACACGCTCCACCTGTTCACCAGCATTGAAAGCATTCGTTCCATGGACACACTCCACCTGTCCACCAACATTGAAAGCATTCGTTCCATGGACACACTCCACCTGTTCACGAACATTGAAAGCATTCGTTCCATGGACACACTCCACCTGTTCACCAACATTGATAGCATTCATTCCATGGACACACTCCACCTGTCCACCAACATTGATAGTATTCGTTCCATGGACACACTCCACCTGTCCACCAACATTGAAAGCATTTGTTCCATGGACACACTCCACCTGTCCACCAACATTGAAAGCATTCGTTCCATGGACACACATCACCTGTCCACCAACATTGAAAGCATTCATTCCGTGGACACACTCCACCTGTCCACCAACATTGAAAGCATTCATTCCGTGGACACACTCCACCTGTCCACCAACATTGAAAGCATGCATTCCATGGACACACTCCACCTGTCCACCAACATTGAAAGCATTCATTCCATGGACACACTCCACCTGTCCACCAACATTGAAAGCGTTTGTTCTATGACCACATTGCTCACATCCAGGAAGTTTCATCAAAACTGATGCAGTTCCTTGCAAGCTTTTGCTTCAACAATATTAGATTGACTCATATCCAGATCCACACTGGACATTGTCATGCAGTCTGGGCCACATTCCATGTTACAACCATTTTTTTTATGAAGTCGGCTCGGTAGTTTAGGAGCATCTTGCTCACAGACAGACAGACAAACAGTTGGACATGGGTGAAAACATATCCACCTTGGTTTAGGTAGTAAGCGAACGGAAAATAAGGACAAGGGAAGAAGGGCAAATGGAAGAGACCTTGAACATAATTTCTGATCTACGAATGAGCCCTGCACGTCTTATGTTGTACACACACACACACACACACACACACACACACACACACACACACACACACACACCCCTCTGTATATATATATATATATATATATATACATATACATATATATACGGAGAGAGAGAGAGAGAGAGAGAGAGAGAGAGAGAGAGAGAGAGAGAATGAGAGAGAGAGAGAGAGAGATGTCTGTGGAACACGCTTTAATTTTTTTTTAATTAATTTGCGTAATCCTGATACTGGGTGACAACAGAGTAATTCTGATTGAACGTTGTTATTTGACAAAACATCAAAATCATTGTTCTGCTCTTCATCTGGCCTTGACCTTCTTGTCAAGGCGTTGCATCAGGCGCTGTATCTGGGTATGTCTATGTTGTTCAAAAGCCGCGCTCAGCATGTACAGAATGGGGTGTAGCACCATGGCCACAGGTAGAGTGAAGGCTGTCACAGCAGAGCAGGTTTTCTCAGGCACAGACTGTTTTGCAGGCAGCAGCAACACCAGAACAGCCACCAGAAACCACCCACAGGCATCAGTTACAGACATGTGAATGGTGCGACGAGCCAGGTCCAGCTGGTGAGATCTTTGTGCGTTTGCAACAAACACGATGGGATTGCTGCAAATGATGATATAAATGTACATCTGTTCGGTCATTGTCAACACCATCAGAAGCGTGTTAAATACAATAAGCACATACATGACGTGATCATGTGCAATTGTGATGTGATTCAAGGGAAGAGGAACACACAGACTGCTTTGATGTCGTGATGCCCAAGGGAACAAATATGCTGCAATAGACAGAACGACACCCACCCCCCAACACAGGACGCTGGAGATGACCACCTGTCTTCTGCCCCACACCTGTATGTCTGGCCTGGCCAGCTGAACACAGTGACCCACTGTCAAACATGCCAGAAACAAGGAGAACACCTGGGCAGAGAACAGGTACAGACAGCTGAATAATGAACACCATGGACTGTGTCTCCACCACCTGTCTACCCACAGGTATTCACCCTGGTGAATCTGATCAGCCACAGATATACCCAACAAATACACGCCCATTACCAGACTGGATACAGACAGCTGAAAAACAAACATGTCACTGTTTTTGTCTATACTCCTTTGCATTCTGGCCCTTTGAAGATAGACATTCAAAACATTGCCCAGTAAAGCCACAACAGCCAGTATAGCAGTCACAGCACGTAGAGCGGACGATCCCAACAGATTGTAGCAAGAGGCGAAAAGAGAGGACGGGGAATGGCAGTGTTTGAGGTTAAAGCCTGCAGGCAAGTGTTGAGGGCAGCACAAAGCAGTAAGATCTGTGTGTACAGTGTGCAAGTTGGACAGATGGGCGAGCCAATGACGGGGAAAGTGATGTATGTCACAGCCTGTCACGTCTAGTGTCTGCAGCTGTGGTGTGGGCAGAACTCCACTCACCTTCTGCACACCACTGTCCGACAGATTGAGAACCGTCAGTGCAGGGACCAGTGTGAACGTCAGGGCTGACAGGTGAGGCATGGACACGTTAGATAGGTGAAGAATGCGAAGGGTGGGCAAGAACTGTGAAGGCAATGACTTACTGCTTTCAAACACTTCACTCAGAGGATTACCTGTCAGCAACAAAACTTCTAAGTTGTTGGCCTTTGTCACCTGCTCAAAGCTTACTGTGTGGATGGCGTTGTAACTGACGTCCAAAATGATCAAATTTGACAGTTGGGGAAGATGGAGGGAGATGAGATTACAGTGCTGTAGGGCCAGAAACACCAACATGGTGTTGTTCCATAGACGTTCAAGTCTCAGTCCACTGTCACTGGCATCCAGGTAACGAACATCAGGATAGTTCTCAATACTGGTCTCTCTTTTACAATAAAATGACAGACCCTGGCACGTGCAGTTTGTTGGACATCGTTGATGACAGAATCGTTCATCATCTTGCTGCTCACAATGCAGGAAACCATCACACACATAGTTTGGATGCAAGCACACATGGGAACCTCGACACCGGTAAAATCCAGGACATTGGAATTGTTCACAGGCAGTTTCATCTTCATGACCCAGACAGTCATATATACCATTGCAGAGGACAAAGACAGGGAGACAGTAAACATTCCCAGGACACTGGAAGTGGGTCTCTGGGCATAGTGTGACGTCAGTGGAGTCCCCGTCATTAGTGAACGATGGCAGTGATGTGACGTAAGGTCTGCCGAATAAGATTTTGTCAAAGAAAATCACAGCTGGGGGCTGGGGGGGCTTGTACTGCCAGTCACCTGTTGTCTTCAGTAAATCCACTCTCAGATCACAAATTTGTTCATCAGCAAAATTACGGCAGTTTTGCTCTCCATTGCACCACTCACTGGTATGAAAGCACTACAAACACAACTGCTGTTAACATTGCATCAACAGATTGATTTACCACATCATATGTTTAATTCTTAATATACCATATATCGTATATATAAAGACACATGTTTGTCATGCACTTACTTTAGGGCATTTTGCATGTCATGCTCTCATCACTTTTATGACGGAAAAGACTACAGGAAGCAGCTGCCCACCAATTCAGATCCCAGTTTAGATCCATTGCACAATTTCATTTTACTGGCAATCTCTTTCAGTTTCAGACATTAGTGTGAATTAGTGACTGATGTCACAACAGCTATGTACTAATTCAGTGTTGACCCTGCTTAAACAAGCAGAAAAAAGAACTTTGCTGTGACTAGCAGTAAAGATTTTTGTTCAGAAAGAAA
>CM065743.1:39031036-39053536 GCA_033310375.1 Conus canariensis
GTATGCAAATGAGACCAAAAACTTTTTGATCGTAGTAATTGAAGGTGCACCACAGTTGGCACTTGCAGATCTTTTGTTCTTTCTGACAAATATATTGGCAAGATCAAGCAATGCATAATCTTTGATGACAAGGTAGAGGTGTTTGCACTTGCTGAAGTTCCTATACGTAAGCCATTCTTTGAAGAAAATGGTAGCATGTTGTTGACGGTGATCCTTTCACAGATTTAATCCTAGGTAATCTACTGGAAACATCTGATGTTGCTCATCTCATCTGGGGCAGGTGAGTTTCGTTAACTTCTGGCTGGAGGAGGAAAACAACGAAAGCAACAGCTCCTGACACCATTTACATCACGTTACCTACAGAATTTTGGGTGAGTAAGGACGACTTGATCTTTTTACAGTACAGAGACCCTCTTCTTGAAGAATATTTTAAGTCCACTGATTCAGGTTCAGTATCCCATATTGGTACCGCCTGATTCACCTACACTCCTTTAAGAGTGTACCATGCTTTTTTCATATCATGAATAATAATTTTGTGACTGAGCACACTTTGATTCCTCAGCCTTCATGTTCTTCTCTTTCATGTGCTGGGTATGAGAGCATGGCATTAGGACATTATGGAGCTCGTCGCATTCTTTTTTTTTTTTTGCATCTGATATTGTTTTTTGCTGAACGTTCACCATTGTGCGAGACAGTATTGCAGGACACATAATGTTTGGAAAAGAGACATAATGAATCAATGCATTCTGTCATTACAGATCTGCCTATCCTTTTATTATCATCGCTGATAAAATGCTTCTGTATTTTTACTGATATTTTGTACTCCACTGGCACCAGTATGGAACATTGCTGATGCAAGAAAATGGGTTAGTGCCAGTTTACTTGTCCCTCTGTCCTCTCTCTCTCTCTCTCTCTCTCTCTCTCTCTCTCTCTCTCTCTCTCTCTCTCTGTCGTGTGTGTGTGTGTGTGTGTGTGTGTGTGTGTGTGTGTGTGTGTGTGTGTGTGTGTGTGTACGTGCCTGTACGTGTTTGATTTCTTTTCTATGGTTCCTAAACTCATTAATACGCTTGAATACATATCATTGCACTAAATAATGCACAGTCTCTGCACGAGCCTAACAGCTGACCATGTGCATGTGAACCAGAGAAGTGACCCACCTGCCCACTGTTCCCACACTGTATGTGGGTTTGTGGCGCACATGGTTCATACGTACAGAAGTCCTCATCACTGCGATCATAACAGTCGTCCTGAGCATCACACACCATGGTGAAGGGTACACGTTCCTCCCCTTGCTTACAGTGAAAGTACAGCGGAAAAAACGCCGAGGACGCTGCACACCAAGAGGATGTCGGGGTATCCCATGCAGTACCCGAAATGACGTCATCATGTCTGCCCCAACAATGGGTCTCTACGTCACAGGCTGAAAACGTGAAGGTCCAGTGTTGGTCAGGGCACTGGGTGAAAAAGGAAGGAAGGCGAGGAGAGAAGATTGTTTTATTCCCCAACTCTGGCAGCATGGTGTTGGGGGAATGCAAGGAAAGAACGCCAGTCTGCTGTGATGTCTCTGACAGGGACTCTACCTCACACATGTAATGCACAGATCGATTGTCTTGGCAGTGAGTGAGGACCAAATATTCATCCAATGTTGTATTCACGGCACCACACAATGGAGCATACTTGGCTGTGTAAGAACGACAGCGTTGGTTGAATGTCATGATTTCTTTTTTCAATCTGAATTACAGTAGCTTTTGCTATTGTTACCCCCTCCCTCCCCAACTGAATATCTTTGGCATGAGTTTTTATTTCTGCATTTTACTCAGAAAATGACTAGACACTTTTTGGAGTCAAACAAGTCCCCCCAGGGAATTACACATACAAAAAAATGTCGCTGTATGCTGCACTGAGTCATAATTCCTTTTCTATCCGTCTCTACCAAACGATAGAATCTACATGTACATGAACTTACAATAATTAACAACACTAATACCACATCTGACAACTGTTACGCTATCGGTGACTAGTTTTTCTTCTCTGTTTCTCTGGATACACAATGTGCGTTTGCATGCAGAACCTTAAGAAAAGAAAGAATGAAAACTAAGCCAAGTGTGTGTATACTGAATAGGGGAAGCAAGACAAAACAAGCTAATAATCAAAAACAAACAAGCAAACAAAAACAAAGAAAAAAAAATGCAAACCTAGAGGTACGGCGGCAGTGGAGTAAGCTACAGTCCCATCCTCATGCTGGAAAGCAAAGCGGTACCTGCGTGAGTAGACAGCATGGTACTAATTAAGGCATTTAATCATAATTGCATATAAAAGAATACACGTGTGTCCTTAGATTCCTTAGCTCACTTTCACGTACATGCATGTTTATGTGTATGTAAACACACACACACACACACACACACACACACACACACACACACACACACACACACACACACATACACACAGAGCCTAGGCTTAAAATGTTATACGTGTGAGTAAAGACTGAAATAAAATGATAGAATTTGCAACTTATTTTATGGCAAACACATTTCCCCCCTAGTAGTCTAGTTTCTTTCGATCATTCAGCCTTTAGTTCATTCTAGTGTGTTAGGTTTCGTAAATAAACAACAAGATAATAATGCGTTCCTTCTGAACACGGCTGTTTCTCTCTCTCTCCCTCTCTCCGCCTATTCATTTACATGCAGGGAGGATGCCAAATGAAACAGGTATGCAAATAATTGCAAATGACGGTATCACTTCTAAGACATACTCATTGATCCTGTCTGTGCAAGTAAGCCAATGTTGTAGGGACAAGGCGACTTAGTTAGTGGTGTCGTATTATTATTGTTATTATTATTAATACATCATCATCATCATCATTATTATTATTATTATTATTATTATTATTATTATTATTATTATTATCAAAACCATTATCATCATTACCATTGTTATCACTTTTTCATCATTATTATTATCATTATCAAAATTATTATTATTACTATTACTATTATCATTATCATTATTATCATTATTATTTTCTTTATTATTATTATCATTATCATATAATTATTATTGTTTTGTTATTATTATTATTATCATCATCATCATCATCATCATCATCATCATCATCATCATCATCGTCGTCGTCGTCGTCGTCGTCATCATTAGCATTAGCATTACTTATATTATTATTACCATAATTATTATTATCATTAATATGGGGAGTTTGTGTTATACTCCCTGTTTGGCTAGTATACTTACCATGTCAGACCATAGCATTCAACGGCAGTTAGCCAGCTCTGTCAGGCCGAATTTTTTCCGTGGCCAATGCAGTCATAAGACAGTCACGTGATGTCACCCCACTTCCGGCCCCGGAAGAAGCCAGTGTCCACTTCCTATACGTCATTCAGCGAGGCCTGGTGTATGGTAACCCCGAGAACCTTGGCGCCAGAGGGGAAGGTAGGGAGGGAATTAGAGTCTGACATGGTAAGTATACTAGCCAAACAGGGAGTATAACACAAACTCCCCATTTTGGCGTCATATACTTTACCATGTCAGACCATAGCAGAATTTAAAGGAATCGGAGGAGGGCGAGCGCCTAGTGGTTCTTGGGGTTGACCGATATGGCTGCATTGGCCGCCACAAAGGAAATCCCCTTAGACCCATCAGCTCTGGTCATGCGGATATCCCTCAGGTAAAAATTAATGAAGGGATTTTCCGAACGCCAGTAGGCTGCCTCCAGCAGGTGGCGCACGGGGACAGAGTACTGGAACGCTGTGGAAGTGGCCAGTGCTCTGACCTCGTGGGCCCTGGGTGATAGGACAGGGAGATCCTTGTACGCCTGAGCGTAGGTAGATCTCACCGTCTTGGAGAGCCACCTGGAGATAGTTCCCGCCGAGATATCTCTAGTATTGTTGGGGTTGAGGGAGATAAGGAGTCGTCTCTGGGAGGAGCGCCTGGGGCGTGTGCGTTCCCAGTAGTACCTGAGACACCTGGAGGGGCAAAGGTCCATGTCTCCATCTTTTTCTCCCTTTCCCAAGATGTCCGTCAGGGAACGGATGACGAGGAAGGGAGAGGGGGTGCCCGGTTCTTGATTCTTTGCCAAGAACTCCGGAAGGAACTTGAGAGAGACTGAGCCGTCCCTGTGGAAGGCGATATCTCTGGGGTCACCGCTGAGGGCGTGAATCTCACTTCGTCTTCTGGCCGAGGCCAGGGCGAGGAGAAAGGTGGTCTTAAGGGAGAGGAGGTCAAAAGGAATAGAAGCAATGGGTTCAAAAGGGGGTTTTCTGAGGGCATCGAGGACCGTAAAAAGGTCCCAGAGGGGAATGCGCCTAGGGGACTGAGCTTCCCGTAGAGCAACTCCTCTAGACACCTCTCTGAGCAGAAAGTCATTGTCAAAAGAAGGGCCCCCGAGTTGACGAATGGTGGTGCAGATAGCTGATCTGTAGCCCCGAATGGAGCTAGCCGACAGCTTAAGGGAAGAGGATAGGTGGGAGAGGAAATTTCCTATTTGGATGTTGGAGGGGCAGTCATGGGGAACAGAGTTATCTGAGCACCAGGCTATCCATCTCTCCCAACGGTAGTTGTAGAGGGACTCGGTGCTGGCTCTGCGAGATGCCGAGGCTAAGTCCCGTAATCCCTGAGAGGCCCCTGCCCCGGCTAGTGTGTCTAGGACGGACTGGGGTCTGTCCGAGTGGGGGGTAGCTGCAGATGTTCGCAGTTGGGCTGGCATAGAAGCCACGCGTGTAGGCGAAGCATCTTGGGATTGGAGTGAGGAAGACCTGACCGGGGTTGTCTCAGCATGTCCCAGCGAGGGCTGAGCCGGAGGGGGGGAACGTGGGTGAGGGACTTGAGGTCCGGGAACCAAGACTGGGTCGGCCACCATGGCGTTACGAGGATCAGCCTGGGTCTTTCCAGCCTCGCCTTCCTGATCACCTTGTGTAGGATGGGGAAGGGGGGAAAGGCATATGCCAGTAGGCCCGTCCAGGGGAGGGATAGTGCGTCGACTGCATACGCCTGGGGATCTGGAACGGGGGAGACGTACAGGGGCAGGCGATGGTTGAACCTGGTGGCAAACAGGTCGATCATGGGCACAAACCAATGCTCCCATACCCCCGACAGGGTATGTCTGTTGAGGGTCCACTCCGTGTGGAGGAGAGACTTCGACCTGCTGAGGGAATCCGCCAGGATGTTGCGTTTCCCTGCTATGTGTCTCGCGCGGAGGGTGATTCCCCGCGCGTGACACCAGCGAAGGAGGGCCTCTGTCCTGAGGGAGAGGCCTATGGAGCGGGCCCCTCCCCCTTTGTTGACATAGCAAGCTACCGACGTATTGTCCGTGAGGAGGAGAACAAGTCGGTGCGCGACCTTGTGTTGGAATTGGAGAAGGGCTAGCCTGACCGCTTCCAGCTCCAAGATGTTGATGTGGAGGCGTGCAGTTTGTGAGTCCCACTCCCCGAGGCGTGACTCTCCTCCACGTGGGCCCCCCAGCCCAAGTTGGAGGCGTCTGTATAAAGTTCCAGTGGTTGGGTTGGGAGGGAGATGGGGACCCCGGTGGAGAGAGTGGCTGGAGTGAGCCACTCCTCCGTCGCCGAAATGAACCAGTGTCCGAGGGGAATGACCTGGTCCCAGCGGTCGGAGGTCTGTGACCAACGTCGGCGGAACTCCCTCTGAAGTTGGCGTTTGGGGACCCGCCCCAGGGGAATGAGGGGAGACAGGGACTCCATCATTCCTAGGAGGGAGGACAGGGTTCTGGCCGAGGTGTGGGGTGTCTGTGACAGGCGGGAGATGAGGTCCACTATGCGTGCAGACCTCTCCGGGGTCGGGGAGACTATCATGGAGATTGTGTCGAAACTCATTCCCAGGAAGGAGAACCTCTGGCTGGGAGTGAGTTCGCACTTGTTGGGGTTTGTGACAAACCCCAGTGTGGAGCACAGACTCAGGAGGCGGGTGGTGTGGGCTTGGCACTGGGCCCGGGAGGGGGCCAAGATGAGCCAGTCGTCCAGATACACTAGGAGGCGGATGTCTTCCTGCCTGGCTAGGGAGGCCATCTCCTTGACAACCTTCGTGAAGAGGAAGGGTGCCAGTGATAGGCCGAAAGGGAGGGCCCTGAACTGGAACACTCGGCCCTGCCAGACGAACCGTAGGAATCGTCTGTGGACCGGGTGAATCAGGATCTGAAAGTAGGCGTCCTTCAGGTCTATGGATGTGGCCCAGTCGAGATGATGGATGGAGTCTCGGATCTGGGTGGGGGTCTCCATCTTGAACTTGGTGGGCCTGAGGAACTTGTTGAGGGGCGAAAGATCTAGAATGGGCCTCCATCCTCCCGAGGCTTTTGGGATCACAAAGAGGTGAGAGTAGAAGCCGGGGTTTGGGTAGGAAACCTCCGCGATGGCCCCTTTCTTGAGGAGCTCTTGGACTTCCGTGCGAAGAGCTTCTGCTTTGGCGGGGGAGGGTTCGTTGGGGGAGGGAGGGGGAGATAGCATGAGGGGGGGACGCTCGTGGGCCCAAGGAAGGCGAAACCCTTCCTGTAGCACCGCCACTATCCAGGGGTTGAGGCGCATACGTCTCCACTGGTGGGCATGCCGGGAGAGGCTGCCCGCCCGGGGGGGCGAGGGTCTGGGCTGGTGGGAGGGGGATAGGGCGAGGGGGGGTGCTACCTGATCTAAGTCCACCTCGGGCTGTCTCCCTAGTCAGCTCCGGGAGCGTGACTGTTGGCCGAACCGAAAATTTTGCTGATGGGGTTTTGGCTTAGGCCTTGGGAGAAGATTAGGTCGCTTGGCGGGCCGTGCGGTGCGGGAAGGCGATTGCCTGGGATAGGGTCTGTGCCTGGGGAAGGAACGAAGTGGGGGTCTAGCAGGGCGTGGCGGTGGCCTGGGCGCAAAGGACACAGCCTGCTTGCGTTCCTCAACTGCTTGGGCTATGACGTCAGCCGAGTAGTCGCCAAAGAGCGACTGGTCCTGGCCCGGGATGCATCGCAGGGCTGCCTTAAGCGTCGGGGAGAGAGAGGTCCGCGCCAGCACGGCATCTCTCGCGACCAACAAGCAGTTGAAGTGGCTTCTGGCTGCGCTGTCCGCCGCAGCCGAAAGGTGATGCGAAATCCTGTTAACTAAGTGTCGCATGAAAGGATCGCTGAACAAGCGAGGGTCAGGCTCTTGGTGCTCCTCAGAGCCCGAGTCCCCCGGTACTGGGATGGCACCATCATCCTTCGGCCATAGAGCCTCCGCTCGCTGAAGGAGCATGCCCAAGTAGGTGTGTCCCGCCGTGGTGTGGAGGATGCCCATCCTGGCTACTCGGTCCCATTCCTTTAGGTTCTTAAATGAGATGGTGCCGGAAGTAGGGGGGGGCAGGTGGGGGATCAACCGACGGTCCGACTGGGAAATGCCCATCTCCCTGGTCACGGGATTGTCCGTAAACAAGGAGGAGACTGAGGGGTTCTTGCGGTCCCCGAGGAGGAAACCGACCTGGGCTGCATGTGGGGCCGAGAGGGGTCCCTGTCCTGGTGGAGGGATGGCGTGCGCACCCCTGGCGCGAGTTGCTGGGCCTTCCCAAATTGAGGAGAGGGATTGGGGGGCAACGATCTTTGGTCTAGATCTCTGGGCCGGGGGGGGACCGGCGAAATGGGAGAGGGAGAGAACTTCGTCAGCGGGTGCGGCCTCCCTCCTAACGAGGTCTGGTCGCCACCGTTCTATCGTGCGGACATCGTACAATGAGGTGGAGGCTAGTTCTTCCTCATCGTCCGCCTCAGGGAGGTACTGGTCCTGAGAGGGTTCATAGCACCCGTCATCAGGAGGTAAGTCGAGGGGTGCCTGTAGTGAGTCCCCGGTGGCCCTATAATCGGCGGCCGGGACATCGTCCTGCCGATCGGACAGCTCCCGAGGAGGGAGACCAAGGTCGACCCAGGCAAGTGAGGCCGGGTGCCACATTCGACCATATAGCTGGTCGTACTGGGTGTTGGCGTTAAGCCACTGGTCTCTCTCGGGGGCATAGAGCCACCGGTCCCCGGGGAGGTAAACGGGCTGTGGCGGCCCTGGGGTGTAGGCAGAAAATCCCCGGGGACCCGGGTAACCTGAATCACTGTTGGGGGGGTCTTGAGAGGCCGTGGCCTGTCGTCCCCGTCCAGGTCCGTGCACTGTACCATACACGTCCTTGGAATGGGCCTGGGAGGGCCATAATGGTATGGAGGAGGATGCGGAAGTCGAGCCCCCAACCCGCGAAAGTGCGGATTGGTCAGGATGCGGTCCCGTGTTCCTCCCCCTGGAGGAATATGTCAGGTTACCCTTGGTCCCGCTGGTAGATCCTCCCCCCGGAGGAGCGGGACCGCGGACGTTGCCCAAATGGGGATCCGAAAAGGTCGGTTCCCCAACGTCCAATACCCCTAGGGAAGAAGGTGACGTTCGATCGGGGTAGGTCGACCGTCCTTGTGCATGGGCACGGCCGGGCCCATGGCGCGGCGTGCCCGCACGCCCAGGATTATGGACACCACCGAGGTCGTGCGTCGGGGTGACCATAAGGCTGCTTCCGGAGTCGAAGCGCTCATCGAGCTCAGGTGTTGGCTGCACCTGTGCCCGGTGGGGCCGAGCGCTATGAGTGGACGTATCAATTTGGGGGGAAAAGGAGATACGTGACTCATCAAGGCGAGTGACGGATGGTGATTCCATCCCAGATCCGTCACCCGTGCTGGTCCGCGGCTCGGCAAGGTGCCCCGGGGGCCGAGATTCGCGTGACTCAGCATGATAGTTAGAAGTCTCCGAGCGAGTCCGTAGGCTAGAGGGCAAGCTGGCCGATGGAGAAGGGGTGGGGGAGGGCGAATTCCGTTGGCTAGTCTTTGCTCGGCAGGGCCCCTTGAGGGGAGCCTTGCCCTTAGACTTTTTGGGCAGCACCTTGAGGGGAGCTTTGCCCTTAGACTTTGCAGGCAGATCAAATGAAAGGCATTTTGAAATGGTGGCCGCTTGCCTATCAGCCTTGGGACGCCGCGGTCGTGCGTCCGTCGGTTTGGTAGACCAGGAAAGATCACGCGTCCCTTCCGCGGAGGAGTCGTCTCTGTCTACCTGAACCGTACGTTCATCGGTGTGAACGGATTGCTCCGAGATGGAATCGACCCGCGGGTTCTCCGGGAAATTGAGCGAACTCCGAGCAGTGGAGTGGCTCGACCCGGCGGTGTCCTTCACCATGTTGGGCACAGGTGGATAGAGCAAACCCGGAACACACGACCGCAAAGAGGAGACAAGGTGGCCGATCGAGAAAATCAATTAATCTCGATCGTCCGTGTGGTGTCGTGCAAAGTGCTCGAGAGATCGACTGAAACTCGAACTACCCGTACACGCCACCGGTCGGGTGACTGGTATGGCTATTAATAGCAATCTCTTTTTGGGCACTAAATCTTAATAAGCAGATCAGTGTCACGCACCCTTACTCGAACACGTTCTACCTGTGAAGGGTAAAGAGTACAGGTGTGATAGTTATTGAGCACTAAACCTTAATAAGTGGAACCAGCACAAAATGCGTGTTGAACCCGAGGCTCGGCAATATGGTGGGGGAACACGACCGGCGAGCGGTGCCGACGATCGCGAGTAACAAAGTCGCGAGAGTGCCGGTAAAAGAGACAAATCTTTTAATAAATACGCTCCCGAGAGTGCCGGTAAAAAAGATAATTCTTTTAATAAATACGCTCCCACCAAGAGCCTCACACGGCAAAATACTCAGGGTCTAGTGCAAGCCACAACTGAATCAAGTATAGAAACAAAACACAGCAATCTTAACACAAAGGCAAGTATAGGCGAGACAGAGCACAAGACTTATCTTGCTTTGACGGCAGGCCGAAGATGAATGACGTATAGGAAGTGGACACTGGCTTCTTCCGGGGCCGGAAGTGGGGTGACATCACGTGACTGTCTTATGACTGCATTGGCCACGGAAAAAAATCGGCCTGACAGAGCTGGCTAACTGCCGTTGAATGCTATGGTCTGACATGGTAAAGTATATGACGCCAAAATATTATATTATTATTATTATTATTATTATTATTATTATTATTGTTTTCATCAGTATTATTACTTATTTTATTGTCATCATCATCATTATCATTACCATCATCACTACTACTATTATTATCAAAATCATTATACTATTATTATTATTATTATTATTATTATCATCATCATCATCATCATTATCATTGGTTATCATTATTATTATAATTATTATTATCATTGGTTATCATTATTATTATAATTATTATTATCATTTTTGTTACTATTATTATCATTATCATCATTATTATCATCAAATATCATTGCTATTATTGTTATTGTTACTATTATTGTTATTGTTATTATTATTATTATTATTATTATTATTATTATTATTATTATTATTTACCATTTTTATTGTTATTAATAGTAGTAATAGTAGTAGATAGTAGTAGTAGTAGTAGTAGTAGTAGTAGTAGTAGTAGTAGT
Organism: Conus canariensis; assembly: GCA_033310375.1. NCBI lineage: Eukaryota > Metazoa > Mollusca > Gastropoda > Neogastropoda > Conidae > Conus > Conus canariensis. Next base: position 39,041,485 of record CM065743.1, read on the forward strand.
AGTAGCAGTAGTATCATTACACTATTATTATTATTATTATTATTAATTGTAGTTGTTGTTGTTGTTATTGCTATTGTTGTTATTTTTATTATTTTTATTATTTGTATTATTAGTATTATCATTATCATTATTATAACTATCATTATTATTATCATAATCATCATCATCATCATCATCATCGTTACTTTTTTTTTAATCATCGTAATCGTATTCATCTTGCTCCTCCTCCTCCTCCTCATTGTTACTAGTAGTAGAAGTAGTGGCAGTAGTAGTAATTGTAGTGTTCCTGTTGTTGCTATTTATTATTATTATTATTATTATTATTATTATTATTATTATTATTATTATTATTTATTATTATTATTATTATTATCGTTGTTGTTGCTATTATCATTATCATTATTACTAGTGTTGTTGTTGTTATCATCATCATTATTATTATTATTATTATTATTATCATTATTACTATTATTACTACTATATAATTATTATATTATTATTATTGTTATATTTTTATGATTATTATTATCAGTGTTATTATCATAATCGTCATCATCATCATCATCATCATCATCATCATCATTACGAGTTTCTTTATAGCGCCTATCCTTGGTTAGAGACCAAGCTCTAAGCACTTTATCATCCACGTTTTCATTTACACGATGGGCTGCCTACCTTGGCAGAACCAACTGAAAGAACTGCTTACTGTCGCTTCATTCAGTGATTGCCAGTGCCATTCAGTCAATATCAACAACTTATTTTTCTTCCTTCATACGTTCAATGTTTGCACACAGGGCGCATACTGCAGGTGACATGTTATCCATACTGCTAATGAAACTGGTTTTCTTTTCCAAAAGTTAGAGATGGAATTTTGTCTGTGTGCAAGATGCTTTGCGTACGAAACCTTAGTTTATAGCGGAGGTTCTGGGAAATGGATCTAAATCCAGAGTTATCTCCGAATGAAAAATCCCCCTGTCCCAAAAAAAATCTGGCGGAGATTTAAACCTCCTACCCTAAGATCACCAAGATTACAAGCCTGGTGCTCTACCACGAGAGCTATTCTGGTCCCCCATCATAACTGTATTGGACCAGAACGTGCATCACTTGACACTATCAAAGTGAAATGGCAACAGTGCCTTGTGTTCTTTGGTGGTTGTCATATGGTGAGCTGATTTCAAAGTTTCTCAGAGTATGTAAATGATGGTGTTAGTAAACAATAACCTGTTTGTGGCTGTATATGGAATGGCCAGAATGAGTGTAGTGCGACTATTATTACAGAGATGACAAAACTGTGAGACAATAAAACATAATTTTTTCTTCTTCTGAGAGAATGACATATAGATTCTTCTTCTTCTTTTTCTTCTTCTTCTAATGACGATGATGACGATTACGATTACGATTACGAGCACTTATATAACGCCTTTCCTCGGTTTTAGACCAAGCTCTGAGCGCTTTACAATCCACACTTTCCTTTACACAGTGGGCTGCTTACCTGGATATATCGTAATGGGTAGCTGCATGTAGGCACTACTTGCAGTATTTTCCGTGTTATGAAGTCTGTCAATCAATCAGTTTATCACTTATATTTCTCTCTCTCTTTTTCTGGTGCATGCTCTGTACAAATGTGTCATCCTTATCAACGGCCATGTGGCCTTCTCCTCTGAAAGTAGGTGGGCGGATTTTACACATATGGAAGACGTTTTACATGCCCTCACACAAAGAACTTTGGTTCATAATCTCCTTCAATGAAATTCTTAGGAAGTTAAAACAAAGCCAGTGTTAACCCTGATGGAAAGTACCCCCTGTGAAAAACGCTTCAGTGGAAATTTGGCCCCACCTCCAGGATCACCAGAATTGTGAGTGTGGCGCTCTTCCAACTGAACTATTCCAGCCCCTAAATAGATGAATCGATGAAAAGGAATGCATGGACACATATGTGAATGAATACAGATGGATAGATAAATGAAGAAACAAATAACTAAATAAATAGATACAAAAAATAAATGAATAAATACGTACATACATACACACATGAATAAATACATAAGTAAATAAAAATAAGATAAATAAGTAAACAAATACATGGAAGAGGGGCAACATACATCCGGTGCACACTGCTTGGCATCGAAGTCAGTCCCACATAGAAATCAAACTTGCGGCTGCGGGCCCACACCAAATCCTTTAGTGCTTCCACTTCCTCTGTTGTTCTCAAGGACACCAAATGACCGCCCATATCTCTGCACGCCTCCCTGGCCTGGCTATGAGTAAGTGGTTCAGCTGGTCTGACAAGAATGTAGCAGTGGTCCTTCACCTTGAAGCCACCTGCGCCACAGGTTTGATACTGACAGTTCTCCTCGTCTTCTGCACCAGAGCACTGCACTCTCAGGTTACAGGCCAGGTGTGGCCGGAAGTGGGGCCAGTGTGGCACTGAGCAGTTCCACTCACCATTCTCCTGCTTTTGTGGGGCAGCCTGAGTCTGTGATATTACCACAATCAGAAACATCAACACAGAGAGAGAGAGAGAGAGAGAGAGAGAGAGAGAGAGAGAGAGAGAGTTTTCATTGTAGCGCACAAGAATGGATCAGCATGCATTAAAATATATCAAAGTCTGTTTTTTCAAGATGAATAAATGCAATCAGATGGGATTCTTTCATAGTTAATACATAGCCCATAGTCTGAATCCTTTACGCCGGGATGATTTTCTGTTTATTTGTTTATTTGACTGAAAACTTACCTGGTTTACTTGACTAAAAAAAAAACTAGAGATATTATGCAAGGTTTTTTCCTCCAAAATTGAGGAGTCTCTGTTAGATATATTTGTGGAGGACTGTAACACCACCAGGTAGAGCAGTACATCAAAATCATATAATTCATCAAAACATTTTTACTTTGGGTCTTCTTTCTGGGTGATCAAATGAAAAAAATCCATCACTAGGCGATCCTAAGATACATTCCATTAATTTGATTGGGCAGACAATATCACCATATCAAATGAAAATACCCTGGACATAATATAGAAATGATACAGGTATTCTTGCATTGTGAAATGCATTCTTTCCTGAAAAAAACAAATTAATAAAAACGCACTCTTACCCTAAAATCAACATTTATGCATTACTTATTACCCCAAGAGTAAAATTGATGCGCTGCTTATTACGTCAGAAGTAAACTTTATGCACTGTTAATTACTCCAGCAGTAAAATTCATGCACTGCTTATTATCCCTGAAGTCACATTTATGCACTGCTTATTACCAAGATAGTAACATTTACGCACTGCCGATTACCCCAGGAGAAAAAGTCATACACTACTTTAGGCCAAGTCACTTTGAAACGTGCAAACCCAACAAATTTTGGAAAGATGTTTTCTCAGCATAGTTGATATTTTATTGAAAAGTGTACATGAATCGATAGGTGTATCATTATTTGATCATGGAAATCTGAAAATTACAAACAGAAGATTTCACTGCAAGAAATGCGCAGAGAAAAACATTTGTGTAAGAGATCTACCAGGTAGTAAGGGTGAGTTCCTAAATCACAGAGCACTCTAAAGACGACAAAAATCTGATTTTATACATTTTCTTTTTGTGTGTAATACAGAAGCTGTTAGCATACATCCAGGAATATGAAAAGTAGCAAACATCACTGTCCCAGACAAAAGTAGTGACTCACTAACCTAAGCCGTGCAGTTATCAACAAGTATGCAAAACGTTCTCGATTGTACTATATCATCATGTTAGGAGGTATAAAAAAATCTTTGACAACGTACCCTTTACGCTTTAAGTAGAAACTAAATACCTATGTAGAGTTAATGACAACATCATTTTTTTTTCCGCAAAATAGAGAAAATAAAAGAAATGAAACTTGAATTGTTGCAAACAAATACATGTTGTTGAATGTTAATGATTAATAGCTTTATTAAAATGATAAAATTGTAAATAATAAGAGACAATTTCTGTAATGAACGAAATTATCAAACAGGACACTGTTTACACAAATGTGGGCACTTTCAGTCTTTCATGGCTGATCTAAAACACATTCTCAGTGACGAATGCACATACTGCCACAGACTTTCAGTTGATCTTAAATTAGTTTTGTTTCATGCAAAGAAAAAAATAAAACAGATCCAATAACGGGGCTAACAAGACTACTTGGTAGATTTTCAAAAATGGAGTGACTGACGGCGGAGAACGAAGCAAAGTTTAGAAAGAGAGGGTGTTAGTTACCGCCAATGACATTGACAAACAAAGCACATGACAAGACACGATGCATTTCGACCTCTTGGGTCTTCTTCAGGCAAAAAAAAAAAAAGATCACATTTAACATTTAGGACAGTACAAACAAAGAACGAAAAATGACTCATCTGTTGTTGTCCATGTGGCAGGGAGAATAGCCGCCAGGTGGAAATGACAGGGGGGATTATGGGAGAGGAAAAGGAGGGGGGTTTGCGTGTGTGTGTGTGGGGGGGGGGGATACGATAGGGTTGTGTATCTCGTTTAGTGGGGTGGTGTGATATATTTGTGACGGTTGTGGTAATGGTGGATTGATAATAATGGTAAGTGGGGGTGGGGGGGGGTGGGAATAGGGAAAAATTTTATATTAATATAATATATATAAGGGATAAATAAGCAGATGAATAGAATTAAAGAAACTGTAATTTTAAAAAAAAAGAAAAAAAAAGGGAAAAAAAGGTTAGGTGAATAAAATAAATGATTTCGCTGGGTGATGAAAGAGGTGGTAGTAGTTATGCGTGGGTAGTTGTGAAAGGTGTGTGGGTAATGTTAATCAGGGAGGGAAGGGGATGGAAGATAAATGGGTGATAAGGTACAAATTGGGGGTGGGGGTGGGGGTTGAGACAAAAAAGAGGGGGGGGGGGAGTAACGTGTGTGTGGGGGGGGGGGGGGAGGGGAGAAGGGGGCAAGAGAAGGAGAGCTCATATCTCTTCATCCACTATGGGGTGGGGGTGGGGGTGGGGGTGGGAGGTTGGGAGGTTCATATGAATAGTGTTGTTTAAAAAAGTAAACAATGCTGTGGGATGATGTTCATTGTAACAGGTGAAATAATGTGTTGGCATCAATATGCTGATGTTTGTTGAGAGAAGATAGCAGTGATCAATGAAAAACAGGGTATCATGTGTTGCACACACACACACACACACACACACACACACACACACACACACACACACACACACACACACACACACAAAAGTGGGTGGGTGGGGGACCACATGTAAACAATGTTCTGGGTGAGTTATGATCATATGATCATAATGAGACTAACTGTGGAAAGTTTTCACACACACACACACACACACACACACACACACACACACACACACACACACACACACACACGCGCGCGGCGCGCATATATATACACTCATTCACAAAAAAGGTAAAAATTATTATCATCAATCAGTCACTGATGGGTGATGGTCATGTGAGATCAACGGTAGTGTAGGAAGGGATTCTTCTCCGTTCCCTTAGACAGGAATACTGGAGGTACTGCCAAAGGCTTATGTATGGTGAAGGCCCTCCAGTGGTCAATAAAGTTTTGCATTCATCGGGGTGTAATGGCAGGCCAGGTTTCTACTTTTGTTGTTGTTGGGACTGTTCCGCAGTCATTGGGGCTGCATGGATATATTGAAGACTGGCCAGTGTGGAGTACTGCATAGATGTGATGTCACAGTCTGGACTTCCCAGTTCTCAGTATCACAATGATGGTCTTCTTCTTCGTTTACTTAGGTAGGAATCCTGGACGTACTGATGGAGGCTGCTGTATGGTGAAGACCCTCCAGTGGTCAGTAGGGTTTTGCACTAGTGGTCAGTAGGGTTTTGCACTCACTGGTGAGTTGACAGGCCAGGTTTCCACTTTGGGCCTAGCTGGGAATGCTCCACTGTCTCTGGGGCTGCACTGCATTGATAGTTTGAAAGACTCACAGGTGTGGAGTATAGTGGACCTGTGATGTTAAGGTCAGGAGAGCGTTATCCTCAGTCCATCAATGTTCACTTGGTCTGATCTGGGCATCCAGTAGTATGCATCCCTCTTGTTGAAGTCTGGGTGCTGCTCAAGTCATCTTCCTATTTGTCTCCTTGGAAATATTTTAGATTTATTCCAAGGAGGCTACCTTTTACAGTTGGGGCTGCTGTCCTCCTTCCTTTGTCAGTTGGTCAGCTTCTTCATTTTCATATAGTGCAGTATGAAGGTGTTCACTGGATGGAAGTATTTTCAGTGACTGATAAATGGTAATAATTTAAAATCAGTAGTACCACAGGATAATGACTATTGTTATACAAGTGTGAAAATGCAGTGGTGATGGTGCAATGGTGCAAGGTGGGGGGACATAGGAAAATACCAATGACCTGTGGGTGATGCTCACTGGCATGGGTGAGATCAATGGTACTGTAGGATGATGGTCACTGAGCTAAGTGGAATAATAAGGTGGCATTGGTATATTATTGCAGGTTGAGAAAGTGGGTGGAGGGGGGTTGGGGTAGATGACTGGTGGGTGATGGTCATGTTTCATTGGAGATACTGTAGGATGATGATAATTGTTGGTATAAGTGGGATGATGTTGTGGCATGGTGTAAAGTGCCGGTGGGGGAATGGGGCAGGTGTTCAAAGATGGGTGGATGATGATCATGGTTAAGGTGTAGGTATGATCATAGTGGTGTAGGATGATGGTCATTTTTGTAAAAGGAGTAGGATAGTGTACTGGTAAGTGTGATAATGCCAGTGGGGGAATAAAGGAAATGATCAATGACTGATGGATGTTGATCACTGAGATGAGATCTACAGTACTATAGGGGGTGGCGGTTGTCATAAGTGAAATAATGTCGTGGCATTGATGTAGTAATGCTGGTTGGGGGTGGGGAAAAAAAGGATGATGAATCATGGATAATTGGTCATTGTCTTAAGTGGGAAAAACAGTGCTATAGGATGTTGATCATTGCCATAAGTGAAATAGCATGATAGCATTGGCATGATAATTCCAGTTGAGTTAAAAAAAAAAAAAACTTTGAAGGGGGGGGGGGGGGGGGAATGATCAATGACTCGATTGATGGTGAAGGTTGTATAGATGAAATAATCACCATCTCACACACACACGAGCATGCATGATACATGCACGCACACACATGTACATAGGCAGGTACATATGTACACAGGCACATCCACACACACACACATATGCAAACATACACACATATGCAAAAAAAAAAAAGGGGGAGACTGGCATACATAGGACATTTTATATCTTATGGCTGGTGGTAATAATGTTAATAATGATGGTGGTTATATATGGGAATCTGTGTAAACACACACACACACACACACACACACACACACACACACACACACACACACTCACACACACACACACACACACACACACACGCACACACACACACACACACACACACACACACGCACGCGCGCACGCACGCGCGCGCACACACACACACACACACACACACACACACACACACACACACACACCACACCATTCTATTCTTCTACTTATTTATCCCTTCTATATATATATATTTATATATATATATAAATATGTAATTTTTTTTCAATACCCCCCCCCCCCCCCCCACGTACCATTATTATCAATCCACCATTACCACAACCATCACAAATATATCACACCACCCCACTAAACTAGATACACAACCCTATCGTATCACCCCCCTCCCCCCACGCAATCCCCCCCTCCTTTTCCTCTCCCATAATCCCCCCTGTCATTTCTGCCTGTCGGCTATTCTCCCTACCACATGGACAACAACAGATGAGTCATTTTTCGTTCTTTGTTTGTACTGTCCTAAATGTTAAATGTGATTTTTTTTTTGCCTGAAGAAGACCCAAGAGGTCGAAATGCATCGTGTCTTGTCATGTGCTTTGTTTGTCAATGTCACTGGCGGTAACTAACACCCTCTCTTTCTAAATTGTATTTGGTAGATTGTTCATATACAAGAATAAACCAACATAACTGAGCCAAACATTCGTATTCATTTTAAACAAGTAGGTGCTACGTATAAAACAGTATTATATTTTCAACAATGAGAAATGAACTATACTCAGAAGAAGAAGAAGACGAGGGAAAAATGCTTTTGTACAGACACTAGGTATGCTGATCTGAAAAAAAAATATCAAAAAAAAAAAACATCGACAAATCTGTTGCTCATTCTTAAAACTGCGTTTTTAATAAACTCACTGAAGAAATTATTTTTGACCGCTGATCTTCTGTCAACAACACAAGCTATGTATTATTATTTGAAAATAGAAAAAAAAAATAGAAAAGAACAAAACTCTTCAACGTTTTGGTCATAGACCGTCTTCATGACTGATAACAGAGCATACAATCTGAAACTGTCTTCTAGTCAGTCAGTCAGTCAGTTTTGCCCGTCGCTCCTCCCGAAGCATAGGCCGCCGACAACAGTCCGCCAGAGTCCTCGGTCCTGGGCTGCCCTCTCTAGTTGTTTCTAGGTGTGTCCCATCTTCTTGCTGTCTGCCTCAAGGTCCCGTCGCCAGGTGTTTCTTGGCCGTCCTCTTTTCCGTTTTCCCTGGGGGTTCCATGATAACGCCTGTCTGGTAATGTTACTGGCTGGCTTCCTCAGTGTGGGCCCAATCCATCCCCATCTTCTGCGCCGGATCTCATCTTCGGTTCGCAGTTGGTTGTACGCTGCCACAGGTCTGAGTTGCTGATGGTGTTGGGCCAGTGGATCTGGAGGATTCTTCTCAGGCATCTGTTGATGAAAGTCTGCACTTTCCTGGTGGTGTCCTCCATGTCTCGGCTCCATACAGTAGCACTGACTTGACGTTGGAGTTGAACAGTCTGATCTTCATGCGAGTCGATACCACCTTGGAGCTCCATATGTTCTTCAGCTGCAAGTATGCTGCCCTCGGCTTGCCGATTCTTGCTTTGACGTCTGCGTCTGTGCCACCCTGCTTGTCAATGATGCTGCCCAGATATGTAAAGGCCTCCACTTCTTCCAGCTCGCTTCCATGCAGTGTGACTGGGTCCTCACTTTCCGTGTTGATCTTGAGGATCTTGGTCTTGCCCTCATGGATCTTGAGGCCAACTTGTGAGGAGGTGGCTTCTAGCTCTGTTGTCTTGTCTTGCATCTGTTGGTGGCTGTGGGAAAGCAAGGCTAGGTCGTCAGCGAAGTCCAAGTCATCAAGTTGGTCCCATAGTGTCCACTGGATTCCATTTCTTCTTTGTGCTGTTGACCTCTTCATGGTCCAGTCGATCACCAGGAGGAAAAGAAAAGGCGACAGGAGGCAGCCTTGTCAGACTCCAGTCCTCACCCTAAAGCTATCTGTGAGCTGTCCACCATGGACCACCCGGCAAGTCATTCCATTGTAGGAGTTCTTGATCAAGGTGACCAGTTTAGTTGGCACTCCATAATGGCGTAGCAGCTTCCAGAGGGTTTCGCGGTCAACGCTGTCAAACGCCTTCTCATAGTCGACGAAGTTAATGTACAGTGATGAGTTCCACTCTAAAGACTGCTCAACGATGATGCGCAAGGTGGCAATCTGGTCGATGCATGATCTGTTCTGGCGGAAGCCGGCCTGCTGGTCTTGGAGGAGGGGGTCAACTGCACATTTCATTCTCTCGAGAAGGATCCTGTTGAAGACTTTTCCTGGCACTGACAGAAGCGTTATTCCTCTGTAGTTTGTGCAGTTGCTGAGGTCTCCTTTCTTTGGTAGTTTGATGAGGTAGCCCTCCTTCCAGTCTGCTGGTACCTCTTCTTCTTCCCAAATCTTCACGAAAAGAGGGTAGAGCATCTCTACGGTTGCTTCCAGGTCTACCTTGAGTGCTTCTGCAGGGATGTTGTCTGGTCCTGCCGCCTTGCCGTTCCTCAGTAGCTTGATGGCTTTCCTGATCTCCTCTCGCGTTGGTTGCTCGCAGTTGATGTCAAGGTCTCTGTCGGCTGGATCGATGTCAGGGGGATTTGGTGGGACGGGTCTGTTCAGAAGCTCATCAAAGTGCTCTGCCCATCTGCTCAGTTGTTGCTCCATTCCCTGGACAGTGTTTCCTACCTTGTCCTTGATTGGTCGCTCGGGTCTGCTGTACTTCCCTGACAGTTTCTTGGTGGTGTCGTACAGCTGCTTCATGTTGTTACTGGCTGCTGCTTCCTCTTCCAGTCAGTACCGAACCCTTTAAGATGCGATGGTATTCGGCAGAATTTTGTATTCGGCGATGGTTGCAGGTATATTTTTCGCTCGTAACATTTCCTGTCAGGTGCAAGAGAAATGTAAGGGTGACATCAGTGTTTTCCATTAATCATTCCTGTGCTAAACTGCGAGAATCTATAGATAAATTCATTCATTTCTGTTAGTTGATCATCTTATTACCTGTTTTAGAATCCCTTTCAAACACACACACACACACACACACACACACACACACACACACACACACACACACACACACACACATACACACACACACACGTGGGGAGGGACTATCATACCCACCACCACCACCACCACACCACCCTCCCCCAGGAAAAAAAACAACATTATTGCTGACGTTTTCTTACTTGGCTTGCTTTTATTTGGTAGGTCGTTTCTACGCACGATCGCACTTGTGTGTGTGTGTGTGTGTGTGTGTGTGTGTGTGTGTGTGTGTGTGTGTGTGTGTGTGTGTGTGTGTCCATGTGTGTGTGTGTTTTGTGTGTGTGTGTGTGTGTGTGTGTGTGTGTGTGTGTGTGTGTGTGTGTGTGTGTGTGTGTGTGTGTAAAACACTTCATTATTTTTTATTGCCTTTCCCTTTAAGTCGTAAGGAACATTGTTGTGAGTGTCCTACAGACGCTGTACACAGTCTTTGTTTTATAACGCTGCACATACTGTCCCACCTGATGTAAAGTGTAGAGAATCCTAAATCCAGCGAACATAAGAAAATTCGTGAGGTGATTAATGTTAAACGACACAGAATTATGGCGCCGTGGTCCCAACCAGTGCATTGTGGCAGTCCTGAGCCGGAAATGCAATCGCTCTATCCCTTTGTAGATTTCCGGTAAGGGGACAAAATACATATATTCCTTGGTCCACAGTAGGTGCTGTCCCCCATCACTGTGGCTGTAGAGACTGAGCTGTGATCCATAATCTATTTCCACGTGCAAGGCACTGAGCATGACCATGTGAGAGGCAGGAACTGTCAGTGTAGCCGTCATCACAGGGACACCCAGGGGATGATGAATCATGGACTCAGGGTTGAATCCTGGTGACTGCACAAACCCTGTTGAACATAGAAATCGCCCTGTCACATGGAGCTTGAACGTGCTGGGACAGGCAAAACAAGGCAACGGTGTTTGTACTTAACCAATGCATCCTTAAGATAAGATAAGATAATGTTGCTTATAGCCCAGCCGACCGCAAAGCGCCACATCAGGGCTGTCACCACGTTAAAATCAACTCACAAGTCATTAAAAAAATGCTTCCTTAAAAAGCGGCCAAAAATAATAACATCTTTTCATTTATGAGAATAGTGTGAAGCTCACCGCACTAAAACACTTGCATATATACGATATATTTCTTGTAGTTTGCTTTAGTAACCTCAGTACTATGTGTTCCATGGAGAATTTTGTCAGTGTTTCCAATGGCTTTCTTTTACTTTATTTCCCCTGTGTGTTTTATTTTGTATGCCACTTCAGTATCCCTGCACCCACGCCGCTCATCCCAGCCCCCCCCCCCCCCCTTCCCTTCCGTCCACAGTCACTGTCTGGCTCATCTTGCCATGGCCTCAGCACCAGCAATCCACAGGGTTTAGTCAATGTGAAATCATTATGAGGCAACACACCAGAAAAGACAATGCGTTGCTACCGAGTCACCTTGGTGGTATTCAGTGTTGCCTGCTCTGATCCAACTTATGCAGGACACTATTAACTAGGAAATCTACTGACAGATATGCCTATCAAGGAGTAAGCGAAAGTGAACTCTCCCTCTAGATGGCGCCACCATGTCCGGCCAACGACCGGCCCCCTGAGTGTCCCGACAGCGGTGACCTTAACAGAACTAAACTAAGCGTATAGACGTGGGGAA
>CM065743.1:39058536-39106036 GCA_033310375.1 Conus canariensis
TGTGTGTGTGTGTGTGTGTGTGTGTGTGTGTGTGTGTGTGTGTTTACAGTGGAGGAGGTGGAGCAGTGGGAACTAATTGTTTGAACAGGGCGACAGCAAAATTATTTTGGTGGTATGGGTTTTTCAGCACGTTGCTGCACAACTCAACCTGTTTCATTTGATCAAGCAGGCTTGACATCTTCCGTGTATGTTGTCAGCAGGGCTTTTCAGCGGTGATACAATTCTGACACCGCAACACCACAGCTGTCTGTAGAAAACATTTCCATTAACCACTGGCTGCAGGGTATCAAAGCCGCCATGTTCAGTTTCAGTTGATGTTAAGATTAGTGTTAACAGGACATAGTATTTTCTAACTCCACTATTTTATTTGGCCATTTATCAGGGATTGACCCAACTAAATTGCAAAGTTAAATTAGATGGTGTTAATTTCGATTTCATATTCAGAATTACTACCGCCCAGATCGCATTTCCTAGATCGTCACCATGCTAAGATAATGTAATATTCCTGGCTCTGTTTAATCTCTCTCTCTCTCTCTCTCTCTCTCTCTCTCTCTCTCTCTCTCGGTATACATATATTAATGTATTATAGACACTCTTTCAAATGACAAGACCAAACAAGCAAGTTGTTATCTCACAACGTTTTCGCACTTGGCCTTACTCAGGGCACACTTTATTACTGCACTGACTCACAAACAATGCCTTTTCCTCCACCACTCCTCAAGAACAAAGCTCACGTGCCGGTCAAGATTCAAAGTGTTTAGAACAATGTTCACAAAATTTTGTCTAGTTGAATCTCCATATTCTCTCACATGCTCTAACCCAACTCCCCAGCAGTCCCCAGCTGTTAGCCTACTCCCCATCCGCCTTCTGTCTCTATCTCTATCTCCCCCCACCTCCTCTCTATCTCTCTACAGCAAGGTGTAATTACATAAATATAAGTACAACAACTATTACACACACACACACACACACACACACACACACACACACACACACACACACACATATATATATATATATATATATATATATATATACATACACACAAAAGATTCACATAAAAAAGCATAGAGGAAACAAGCATACATAAATGCATATTCGTTAAGCAACCTCTTCCTCATACCCATGTTTAGCACTACCCTCCCCCTACATACTCCCTATCCTCCCCCCCTCCCCCTCCATGATAACACAAACACAAACATACATCAACACAGTTAGCCACACACACACACACACACACACACACACACACACACACACACACACACACACACACACACGCACGCGCACACACACACACAGACACACACACACACACACACACACACACACACACGCACACACACATTATGTACACAGCAGTAAATGATGAAAAGTCTTGTTATCTTACTCTAGTTGGCTAGTAACGTATTGTAGAAATGGACATTAGACAATTATTAATTCAACTGCATATTGTGAGTGGAAAAGTTTAGGATGCAATGGGAATTTTAAAATGCATCCTTTCCTCAATGATGAAAAAGAAAAGACATAATAAATTCTTGTACCGATGACACGCATTACACCACCAGGGAGGAAGGGGTGGGAGTGGAAATCGAATAGCGACTGGGAAAACACTAGCAAACAGTGTTTAAGCCATCAGGCTGAATGGTAACGCAATGTGTGGAACCAGAAAGCTTCCCGTTTGAGTCTATACTCCACGTCATCTGACAGAACTTTTTCGATTGCGATGCAGCGGAGATTGAGGAGGGAGTGGCCTGGTTGATTGAAATGCTTAGTTACTAGAGTTCCAGAGTTGTTTTTTATGTTGGATCTGTGTTGGTAAAATCGAGTTTTAAGGGAGTTTTTTTTTCTCTCTCCAACATACTGGCTGTGGGGACATTTATCGCAAAAGAGTAAGTAGATCAAATTAGCGGTTTCACAATCCATGTGATGCCGAATCGAAAAGGATTCGTCAGTTTTCGCACTGTAAAAGGAACCTGTCTGGACAAGATGTTGTTTACAGACAACACATTTTTTTCTCACATGGAAAGCAGCCTGCTGGTTTTGTTTCTGACTGGCATATAGGCAGAGCAGAGGGCATAAGAAAATTTCTAAGGGTGCGGCTATTCCTTTCCCCTTGATTGGGGGATCAGGCATAGCCTTTTGGAGTCGGAGACTGGACTGTAGGATTGGATGTAGCTCTTGGAACCATTTGTGGATGGGGGAATTGGCAGGGTTGTAAGTAGTAATTACTGGGATGCGCTCAGTGTGCTGTTTGGGTTTGTACTGAAGTGTTGAACATCTCGGGAGACATTTGACTTTATCCAAGGCAGAAATCAGGCACTGTGCCTTGTAGCCACGAGCACGAAGCTGTTCAAACAGTTGCGTGCATCGTGACTCAAAGTCAGCGGCTTTGGAACACAAACGTTTCAAGCACAGAAAGAGACTGTAGGGGAGATTTTGTTTGCAGTGGTGAGGGTGGCTTGAGGTGTAATGGAGGTAGGAATGAACATCAGTGGGTTTGCAATACAAATCTGTATGGATGTATCCGTCTTCTATTTTCAAGAGGATATCTAAAAAGGGGAGACTGCAGAAGAGTTGACGGTGAATTTGACGGTGAGATGGACTGTGTTAATGTACTGTGTGAATGTGTCAAGACCATGCAAATCTCCCAACCAGAGGAAAAGGATACCATCAATAAAACGCTTCCATAACTCACTGCACACAGGGACAGGGCTATTGTTCAGCAGTTCCTGCTCGAGCCATCCTATGAAAAGATTGGCTACAACTGGGGCCATGGGAGTGTCCATAGCAGTGCCCGATATCTGGTGGTACATTTGATCTTCAAAATAGAAAAAGTTGTTGTTAAGGACATGTTCGACTGCTTGGAGTATAGCCTGAGTAGGTGGAGCGTGAGGGAGAGGATTGTTGTCGAGATAGTGGTGCAAGGCCGCCATCATGTCCTGGTGGGGAATGTTAATATATAACCCTACTACATCTATGGTCACTAGTAAAGCATTATGGAAGGGTCCGTGTACATTGTTCCATTCTTCAATGATTCTTAACATATAAGTAGAATCTGGAATGTAGCTAGGCAGATTGTGCATAAGTCCAGCAAGCCAGTGATCCACAAGTTTGGAGAGTTTTTTTCCGTGGGTCCTTGAACACCAGGCACGATGGGTCGACCAGGAGGATCTATCAAGGTTTTGTGGATTTTGGGAAGGTGGTAAAATACGGGAGTTCTGACTTTCCTTGGCTCAGTGACTGCCCATTTGTATGTCTTCTCGTCTAGGTGTCCTCCCGAGTGGAGTTTTTCAACAATCTTGTTTGAGGCTTCAGCTATCTGAAATGCAGGGTCCTGCTTGACGGCTTGGTAATGTGACGTGTTGTTCAGCTGTCTGTTACCTTCACCAATGTAATCTGAAGTGTTCTGTATCACTGTGGAACCACCTTTGTCAGCTGTTTTTATTTTAATATATATATATATATATATATATTATATTTAAGTAGCCGGTGTACTCGGCTTCGTTCGGGTATATCTGTACAATAATTTTCTGACCACCCATCTCTCTCACCACTTAAAAGACAATACACTAAAATTCAGCTTGGTTTGTTTCATTTTTCCCATGCCGAACCAATTGCCCCAGCCTCCTCCTATCTACTTCACCCAATTTCTTCGGACGCCCAATCCCTTCTTGCCTCTCAATCTGTTTTCACTCACGAATTGTTTTTCGAAATACGATACACAGTCGATAGAGGGATGCCTGTACTTTGTGAACTTACCGATGCACTCTCAATTCCTCGATTGAAGAGCTCCAAAATGACAACTCTGTAGGGGCCGCCATAACCTAGTGGATAAGGCGCTGGATTCATGATCCAAAGGTCGTGGTTTCGAATCCCGGTTTGGTCTTGGAAATTTTCACGTGGAATGTTTCCAGCTAAAATGACTGTAGTTCACCCCGATATCCACCCTGGCCCCAAAGGTGTCAGGCTAATATGACTGACCAGCCGTCTGCATATCCTTCATTTGGGCAAGGACGTTAAACCCAACTCAAACATGACAACACTGTGAAAAGATTGCATTTTCACGACGTATCATGTCTATTGGAGGGCCTCTGGGTAGACAACATTTCTGGTCTCCCTGTTTGGGGCAAATAAAGTCAGTGTTTCTGCGCTTCACGTTCGTGATGCTGCAACGTAGAACATTCCATATGTAAAACACGGAATGGTCAGGTCTGCCCCAAGGGAGGAAAATGTCTGACCATGGCTCTTGTTGTAGTCAGAGCGAAAACTGGTTTCCTGGGAAACTGAAGCCGTCGGAACGGGAATGGCAGGGGTGAGTCCGTGGGTTCCAGAGAAATTCTGGGGAGCAGCACCAGTTTACCTTTGTAGGGGCCACAGGATATTTTCGCTTCTACAACGTACCTGTGCAGTCTGGTAATGACACATCGGGTGCCACTGGTCACCTTTGGCGGGTCCAGTGAGCGGAGAATGTTGATGGGGACTCCAGATTTCAGCAACAGTTTATGCGGTGGAAGTCCAGAAATCTCAATGGAGTTCTTGCGGATAAAGGACTGCCTCATCATCATTCTTGGCCGTGCCAACAGATCTGTACAGAGTTTCCTCTCCAGGGAAGTCAGCTACGATTTTTCTGTTCAGCCTGTTGACAGTCTCGTTCAGGGAGGAGATTCTGGCCCTTTCCGCTAACCAGGCTGAGTCTGCACAGTGAGCATGAAGATCCGGGTAGACTGCTTCTATCAGATCCTCCTGGCTATCTGAAAACTGGCATAGTGCTGGTGGGACCGATATAGTATCTGGAAACTCTGATGACTCAATGGCACCATTGCCAATGTCAAGCAGAAGTTTGGCGAAGCTGGCTGTCTGGGGATTTCCAGACAGGTGGGCTCTCATGTTGGTGGTTAAATGTGTAACAACCATGCTCCGCCACAGGTAGGACTTCTTCAGACAGGCGTTGACAATGTTGGCTCTGGTGCTATTGAGGACGACAGGGAGGATCTGCCTGAAGTCCCCACAGCATAGCGTTGGGATGTCTCCCATTGGCCTGTGCACTTGGGTGATGTCCTGCAGCGTAAATCCATGGCCTCGTAGACAGCTTTGTGGGACATGGGAGCTTCATCAATTATGATGGCTGCAGCCTCTTTGATTACTTTGGCCAACGTTGACCCACGCTTGACAGAGCAGGTTGGCGTTTCTTGCTTGTCCGCATTCAGGGGGACCTTGAAAGTGCTATGCACTGTCCACCAACCCGGCAAAAGAGTAGCAGCAATGCCACTGGAAGCAGTGGCTAGCACTATTTTGCCTGTGGAACGGATCCTGTTCAGGATAAGATTCAGGATGAAGGTCTTTCCTGTCCCTCCTGGGGCATCCAGGAACATTATGTTGCTGCTTGCTGTGGGGTCCTGCCTCTGCTTAACCATGGTCATAAAGCAGTCGTACACGTCTCTCTGGTCAGCTGTCAGCTTCTTCAGCTGGTCATCAGCTGCTGCCCTGAGTGCAGCAGTGTCATAATTGGTCTCGCGGTAGTAATCTCGAGACACAGTTTGTTGTGTGACTCTTGGCATCCCATACTCCTCTGTAGACTTGCATCCAAGAAGGAAGAGTTTGTCCTGAATCACAGTAAGAGCTTGGTTGTAAATGGCATCTGTGCACTGCGCTTCATCATAGACATCTCTTCGAACTTGGAAGAGGAAATCTCCAGCAAGATGGTCTCTGAAGAGGTTCCACAGGTTGCCTGGGTCACTGGGGTTGCAAGCCACCAGGATGATACGGAAGAAGTCACGCAGCAGTCAGGGTCTCTGAGAGATGGAGGCTTCCTCCAGGGCAAGTTGTAAAAGGCGGTCATCTTCTAGGAGTCCAAGAGCATTGCAAGTATCTCGAAAAGTGTTGTGGACATAGCCGTTGTGTCAGCTGCTCGTACGAGCGGGGTCCTTTCACAACGTTGAGTAGAAGCGTCAAGAAGTAGCATTCACCCTGGCGAGGACTGATACTGTACAATGGCCCGACTGCAGTACCTCTTTCCGTTTCTTCCACATCTTCTGAGTGGACATTCATGTGGAGTGCTCAGGGACTTCCACGTACTTCAGCTCTCGTGCTGTAGGGTCTTGAGAGCATAGGCTGAAGAAGGCGGTAAGGGTTGTTTCTGGGGGAGAGCCTTCTGCTCCTTGCGATGTGTTGTGTGGATTGAAGTAGACCCGTTGTCCATTCTCCAAGTGGATAGCTAGTCTCTGCACCATGGGGTGGCACTCATGCAGGTCAAATCCCAAGGGTCTCCAGGTCGCCTCGATGCTGCCAACGTAGCGGGCATTCTGGTACATTTGGATCTCGTCAACGACTGGAGGTTGTTGAGCTGCTCCTTCACCTGCCTGAGTTGCTTGGAGTTGGAAGACGGCTTGGTCTGTGCCCTTGTGGACATACTTCAGGTCGTACTTGATGGATTTTATGCTACTGCATATTTCCACATTGATGTGGCAGTTCAACTAATGTAGGAGGTAAGGGCTGTAGGGGACAACCCACTGGTTGATGACGATTTCTCTCTGCCCAAGCTTCACAGTCCCAGTATGTCCTCCATCAGACTCCTCACGTCTCCTGTACTTGGGGTAGTTGTCCTCACCCTGCTCTGTGACCCTTCAGAAGACCTTGGGGTAGTTTTTAGTACATGACCTGGTCTCTCTGTCAATGCAGCTGCTCCTTGGGTTGAAGATTCCACAGGACCCGTGGATCATGTGCGCCATGACCATACGGTGCAGCTCAGAGCTCTCCTGTGAGTTTGGGATTTCCGCACAGACAGCAAGATCAATGTCGTTTGGCCGTATCTTGTTGTTTGGATTCTGCCAGACCAGAATATGGGAATGAGGCAGATCACGCTTCTCATACTCCTTAGTGTACAGCCATGCTCTGATGTTTCCAAATATCCCCATATTGAGCATGCCCATGAGATTCTTTAGCTTCAGTTTGAAGACTCGGGCCACGATGTCAGGGCGGTCATGTGCAGCCTGTCCTGGAAGCAGGTTGTTGACGATCTCTGGCCAGTTGGGGTTGCACGTCATGGTGATGAAAAGATCAGCACAGCCGTACCTGCGTACGTAGGTCATGGCGTCACTTTGCTTCTCATGCATGTAGCTTGGACCACCAGTAAACGATGAAGGCAGCACGATTCTTTGTCCCACGCTTTGCGGGTTTCCATCGTTGGCAAAGAGAGTGTCACGCAGTTCCTGGTAGCTATTGGCTCGCAGAGACTGTTGTTCTCTTCTGATGTACTTGAGCCACTCTGTCTCCATTTTGTAGTACCAGTCCACCAGAAGCTGCTGGAACAACCTGCCGTACTTCAAGACGTGGTTTTCTGAGCAGACTTGGATATGGAAAGAATAGTACTGCCGTTGCGTAATCTTTCACCCACTTTCTGCAGTAAGATAAACACTGTACCCATCCGTCCCATAGACAAAAATCAGAGGTTATTGCAGAGCATCGTAACTTCGGTGTATTTCTGAAATCCTCTGCAGACTACCATCTCTAAATTTAGAAATTAACGGTTTTTACAGGTCAATTTAAAGTTTCTGTTTATATTAGTTGTCTATCATTGATCAGCGTGTAAAACTGCGCCTGTATACCAAATTTCATCAGGAACGGTCTAAATTTAGAAAATAACGGTTCTTAACGGTTTTTAAGCTCAATTTTAAGTTTCCGTTCGTGTAAGTTGTGTATCATTGTTCAGCGTGTAAAACTGCATCTGTATACCGAATTTCATCAAGAACAGTCTCAGGAGATGTCCCTCTAGGTTCGTGCCAAGTTTTGTGACGATCCGTCGATTCTCCTGGCTGCCAACTTCAGCCTGAGAGACAGACAGACAGACACACACGCACACACACACACACAGCTCACTTATTATATAGATTTTCTGTTCATATTAGTTGTCTATCATTGATCAGCGTGTAAAACTGCACCTGTATACCAAATTTCATCAAGAAAGGTCCGAATTTAGAAAATAACGGTTCTTAACGGTTTTTAACGCTCAATTTTAAGTGTCCGTTCGTGTAAGTTGTATATCATAGTTCAGCGTGTAAAACTGTATCTGTATACCGAATTTCATCAAGAACGGTCTAAATATATATAATAACGGTTTTTAACGCTCAATTTTAAGTTTCCGTTCGTGTAAGTTGTATATTATTGTTCAGCGTGTAAAACTGCATCTGAAAACCGAATTTCATCAAGAACGGGCTAAATTTATATAATAACGGTTTTTAACTGTCAATTTTAAGTTTCGGTTACTGTAAGTGGTATACCATTGTTCAGCATTTAAAACTACACCTGTATACCAAATTTCATCAAGAACGGTCTAAGTTTAGAAAATAACGCTTTTTAACGGTGAAAAATAACGGTCATAAAAACTATCGAATGACCCTATGTTATCCACAGTACGTCCCTCTAGACTCATGCCAAGTTTGGTGGCGATCCGACGACTCCCTTTGCCGCCAACATCAGAAAAGATTGTATTTTTATTCGTTTTTTAGGGGGGGGGGGGGGTACGTGTTGTTAACGGTTTTTAACGGTCATAAATAACTGTCGTAGAAACTATCCAATGACCCTATGTTACTTGGGAGATGTCCCTCTAAGTTCGTGCTAAGTCTGGTGACGATCCGTCAATTCTCCTGGCCGCCAACTTCAGCCTCACACACACACACACACACACACACACACACACACACACACACACACACACACACACACACACACACACACAGAGCTTACTTATTATATACTAGCCGGTGTACCCGGCTTCGTTCGGGTATATCTGTACAATAATTTTCTGACCACCCATCTCTCTCACCACTTAAAAGACAATACACTAAAATTCAGCTTGGTTTGTTTCGTTTTTCCCATGCCGAACCAATTGCCCCAGCCTCCTCCTATCTACTTCACCCAATTTCTTCGGACGCCCAATCCCTTCTTGCCTCTCAATCTGTTTTCACTCACGAATTGTTTTTCGAAATACGATACACAGTCGATAGAGGGATGCCTGTACTTTGTGAACTTACCGATGCATTCTCAATTCCTCGATTGAAGAGCTCCAAAATGACAACTCTGTAGGGGCCGCCATAACCTAGTGGATAAGGCGCTGGATTCATGATCCAAAGGTCGTGGTTTCGAATCCCGGTTTGGTCTTGGAAATTTTCACGTGGAATGTTTCCAGCTAAAATGACCGTAGTTCACTCCGATATCCACCCTGGCCCCACAGGTGTCAGGCTAATATGACTGACCAGTCGTCTGCATATCCTTCATTTGGGCAGGACGTTAAACCCAACTCAAACATGACAACACTGTGAAAAGATTGCATTTTCACGATGTATCATGTCTATTGGAGGGCCTCTGGGTAGACAACGTTTCTGGTCAACCTGTTTGGCGCAAGTAAAGTCAGTGTTTCTGCGCTTCACGTTCGTGATGCTGCAACGTAGACCATTCCATGTGTAAAACACGGAACGGTCAGGTCTGCCCCAATGGAGGAAAATGTCTGACCATGGCTCTTGTTGATTGTCAGAGCGAAAGCTGGTTTCATGGGAAACTGAAACCGTTGGAACTGGAATGGCAGGGGTGAGTCCGTGGGTTCCAGAGAAATTCTGGGGAACAGCACCAGTTCACCTTTGTAGGGGCCACAGGATATTTTCGCTTCTACATCGTTCCTGTGCAGTCTAATGATAACACATCGGGTGCCACTGGTCACCTTTGGCGGGTCCAGTGAGCGGAGAATGATGATGGGGACTCCAGATTTCAGCAACAGTTCATGCGGTGGAAATCCAGAAATATCAATGGAGTTCAGGTGTTCTTGCGGATAAAGGACTGCCTCATCATCATTCTTGGCCGTATCAACAGACCTGTACAGAGTTTCCTCTCAGGGAAGTCAGCTACGATTTTTCTGTTCAGCCTGTTGACAGTCTCGTTCAGGGAGGAGATTATGGCCCTTTCCGCTAACCAGCCTGAGTCTGCACAGTGAGCATGAAGATCCGGGTAGACTGCTTCTATCAGATCCTCCTGGCTATTGAAAACTGGCATAGTGCTGGTGGGACCGATAGGGTATCTGGAAACTCTGATGGCTCAATGGCACCATTGCCAATGTCAAGCAGAAGTTTGGCGAAGCTGGCTGTCTGGGGATTTCCAGACAGGTGGGCTCTCATGTTGGTGGTTAAATGTTTAACAACCATGCTCCGCCACAGGTAGGACTTCTTCAGACAGGCGTTGACAATGTTGGCTCTGGTGCCATTGAGGACGATAGGGAGGATCTGCCTGAAGTCCCCACAGCATAGCGTTGGGATACCTCCCATTGGCCTGTGTACTTGGGTGATGTCCTGATGCGTAGAGTCCATGGCCTCGTAGACAGCTTTGTGGGACATGGGAGCTTCATCAATTATGATGGCTGCAGCCTCTTTGATGACTTTGGCCAACGTTGACCCACGCTTGACAGAGCAGGTTGGCGTTTCTTGCTTGTCCGCATTCAGGGGGACCTTGAAAGTGCTATGCACTGTCCGCCCACCCGGCAAAAGAGTAGCGGCAATGCCACTGGAAGCAGTGGTTAGCACTATTTTGCCTGTGGAACGGATCCTGTTCAGGATAAGATTCAGGATGAAGGTCTTTCCTGTCCCTCCTGGGGCATCCAGGAACATTATGTTGCTGCTTGCTGTGGGGTCCTGCCTCTGCTTAACCATGGTCATAAAGCAGTCGTACACGTCTCTCTGTCAGCTGTCAGCTTCTTTAGCTGGTCATCAGTTTCTGCCCAGAGTGCAGTAGTGTCATAATTGGTCTCGCGGTAGTAATCTCGAGACACAGTTTGTTGTGTGACTCTTGGCATCCCATACTCCTCTGTAGACTTGCATCCAAGAAGGAAGAGTTTGTCCTGAATCACAGTAAGAGCTTGGTTGTAAATGGCATCTGTGCACTGCGCTTCATCATAGACATCTCTTCGAACTTGGAAGAGGAAATCTTCAGCAAGATGGTCTCTGAAGAAGTTCCACAGGTTGCCTGGGTCACTGGGGTTGCAAGCCACCAGGATGATAGAGAAGAAGTCACGCAGCAGTCAGGGTCTCTGAGAGATGGAGGCTTCCTCCAGGGCAAGTTGTAAAAGGCGGTCAACTTCTAGGAGTCCAAGAGCATTGCAAGTATCTCGAAAAGTGTTGTGGACATATAGCCGTTGTGTCAGCTGCTCGTACGAGCGGGGTCCTTTCACAACGTTGAGTAGAAGCCTCAAGAAGTAGCACTCACCCTGGTGAGGACTGATACTGTACAATGGCCCGACTGCGGTGCCCCTTTGTCGTTTCTTCCACATCTTCTGAGTGGACATTCATGTGGAGTGCTCAGGGACTTCCACGTACTTCAGCTCTCGTGCTGTAGGGTCTTGAGAGCATAGGCTGAAGAAGGCGGTAAGGGTTGTTTCTGGGGGAGAGCCTTCTGCTCCTTGCGATGCGTTGTGTGGATTGAAGTAGACCCGTTGTCCATTCTCCAAGTGGACAGCTAGTCTCTGCACCATGGGGTGGCACTCATGCAGGTCAAATCCCAAGGGTCTCCAGGTCGCCTCGATGCTGCCAACGTAGCGGGCATTCTGGTACATTTGGATCTCGTCAACGACTGGAGGTTGTTGAGCTGCTCCTTCACCTGCCTGAGTTGCTTGGAGTTGGAAGACGGCTTGGTCTGTGCCCTTGTGGACATACTTCAGGTCGTACTTGATGGATTTTATGCTACTGCATATTTCCACATTGATGTAGCAGTTCAACTAATGTAGGAGGTAAGGGCTGTAGGGGACAACCCACTGGTTGATGACGACGATTTCTCTCTGCCCAAGCTTCACAGTCCCAGTATGTCCTCCATCAGACTCCTCACGTCTCCTGCACTTGGGTAGTTGTCCTCACCCTGCTCTGTGACCCTTCGGAAGACCTTGGGGTAGTTTTTAGTACATGACCTGGTCTCTCTGTCAATGCAGCTGCTCCTTGGGTTGAAGATTCCACAGGGCCCGTGGATCATGTGCGCCATGACCATACGGTGCAGCTCAGAGCTCTCCTGTGAGTTTGGGATTTCCGCACAGACAGCAAGATCAATGTCGTTTGGCCGTATCTTGTTGTTTGGATTCTGCCAGACCAGAATATGGGAATGAGGCAGATCACGCTTCTCATACTCCATAGTGTACAGCCATGCTCTGATGTTTCCAAATATCCCCATATTGAGCATGCCCATGAGATTCTTTAGCTTCAGTTTGAAGACTCGGGCCACGATGTCAGGGCGGTCATGTGCAGCCTGTCCTGGAAGCAGGTTGTTGACGATCTCTGGCCAGTTGGGGTTGCACGTCATGGTGATGAAAAGATCAGCACAGCCGTACCTGCGTACGTAGGTCATGGCGTCACTTTGCTTCTCATGCATGTAGCTTGGACCACCAGTAAACGATGAAGGCAGCACGATTCTTTGTCCCACGCTTTGCGGGTTCCCATCGTTGGCAAAGAGAGTGTCACGCAGTTCCTGGTAGCTATTGGCTCGCAGAGACTGTTGTTCTCTTCTGATGTACTTGAGCCACTCTGTCTCCATTTTGTAGTACCAGTCCACCAGAAGCTGCTGGAACAACCTGCCGTACTTCAAGACGTGGTTTTCTGAGCAGACTTGGATATGGAAAGAATAGTACTGCCGTTGTGTAATCTTTCACCCACTTTCTGCAGTAAGATAAACACTGTACCCATCCGTCCCATAGACAAAAATCAGAGGTTATTGCAGAGCATCGTAACTTCGGTGTATTTCTGAAATCCTCTGCAGACTACCATCTCTAAATTTAGAAATTAACGGTTTTTACAGGTCAATTTAAAGTTTCTGTTTATATTAGTTGTCTATCATTGATCAGCGTGTAAAACTGCGCCTGTATACCAAATTTCATCAGGAACGGTCTAAATTTAGAAAATAACGGTTCTTAACGGTTTTTAAGCTCAATTTTAAGTTTCCGTTCGTGTAAGTTGTGTATCATTGTTCAGCGTGTAAAACTGCATCTGTATACCGAATTTCATCAAGAACAGTCTCAGGAGATGTCCCTCTAGGTTCGTGCCAAGTTTTGTGACGATCCGTCGATTCTCCTGGCTGCCAACTTCAGCCTGAGAGACAGACAGACAGACACACACGCACACACACACACACAGCTCACTTATTATATAGATTTTCTGTTCATATTAGTTGTCTATCATTGATCAGCGTGTAAAACTGCACCTGTATACCAAATTTCATCAAGAAAGGTCCGAATTTAGAAAATAACGGTTCTTAACGGTTTTTAACGCTCAATTTTAAGTGTCCGTTCGTGTAAGTTGTATATCATAGTTCAGCGTGTAAAACTGTATCTGTATACCGAATTTCATCAAGAACGGTCTAAATATATATAATAACGGTTTTTAACGCTCAATTTTAAGTTTCCGTTCGTGTAAGTTGTATATTATTGTTCAGCGTGTAAAACTGCATCTGAAAACCGAATTTCATCAAGAACGGGCTAAATTTATATAATAACGGTTTTTAACTGTCAATTTTAAGTTTCGGTTACTGTAAGTGGTATACCATTGTTCAGCATTTAAAACTACACCTGTATACCAAATTTCATCAAGAACGGTCTAAGTTTAGAAAATAACGCTTTTTAACGGTGAAAAATAACGGTCATAAAAACTATCGAATGACCCTATGTTATCCACAGTACGTCCCTCTAGACTCATGCCAAGTTTGGTGGCGATCCGACGACTCCCTTTGCCGCCAACATCAGAAAAGATTGTATTTTTATTCGTTTTTTAGGGGGGGGGGGGTACGTGTTGTTAACGGTTTTTAACGGTCATAAATAACTGTCGTAGAAACTATCCAATGACCCTATGTTACTTGGGAGATGTCCCTCTAAGTTCGTGCTAAGTCTGGTGACGATCCGTCAATTCTCCTGGCCGCCAACTTCAGCCTCACACACACACACACACACACACACACACACACACACACACACACACACACACACACACACACACACACAGAGCTTACTTATTATATACTAGCCGGTGTACCCGGCTTCGTTCGGGTATATCTGTACAATAATTTTCTGACCACCCATCTCTCTCACCACTTAAAAGACAATACACTAAAATTCAGCTTGGTTTGTTTCGTTTTTCCCATGCCGAACCAATTGCCCCAGCCTCCTCCTATCTACTTCACCCAATTTCTTCGGACGCCCAATCCCTTCTTGCCTCTCAATCTGTTTTCACTCACGAATTGTTTTTCGAAATACGATACACAGTCGATAGAGGGATGCCTGTACTTTGTGAACTTACCGATGCATTCTCAATTCCTCGATTGAAGAGCTCCAAAATGACAACTCTGTAGGGGCCGCCATAACCTAGTGGATAAGGCGCTGGATTCATGATCCAAAGGTCGTGGTTTCGAATCCCGGTTTGGTCTTGGAAATTTTCACGTGGAATGTTTCCAGCTAAAATGACCGTAGTTCACTCCGATATCCACCCTGGCCCCACAGGTGTCAGGCTAATATGACTGACCAGTCGTCTGCATATCCTTCATTTGGGCACGGACGTTAAACCCAACTCAAACATGACAACACTGTGAAAAGATTGCATTTTCACGATGTATCATGTCTATTGGAGGGCCTCTGGGTAGACAACGTTTCTGGTCAACCTGTTTGGCGCAAGTAAAGTCAGTGTTTCTGCGCTTCACGTTCGTGATGCTGCAACGTAGACCATTCCATGTGTAAAACACGGAACGGTCAGGTCTGCCCCAATGGAGGAAAATGTCTGACCATGGCTCTTGTTGATTGTCAGAGCGAAAGCTGGTTTCATGGGAAACTGAAACCGTTGGAACTGGAATGGCAGGGGTGAGTCCGTGGGTTCCAGAGAAATTCTGGGGAACAGCACCAGTTCACCTTTGTAGGGGCCACAGGATATTTTCGCTTCTACATCGTTCCTGTGCAGTCTGGTGATAACACATCGGGTGCCACTGGTCACCTTTGGCGGGTCCAGTGAGCGGAGAATGATGATGGGGACTCCAGATTTCAGCAACAGTTCATGCGGTGGAAATCCAGAAATATCAATGGAGTTCAGGTGTTCTTGCGGATAAAGGACTGCCTCATCATCATTCTTGGCCGTATCAACAGACCTGTACAGAGTTTCCTCTCAGGGAAGTCAGCTACGATTTTTCTGTTCAGCCTGTCGACAGTCTCGTTCAGGGAGGAGATTATGGCCCTTTCCGCTAACCAGCCTGAGTCTGCACAGTGAGCATGAAGATCCGGGTAGACTGCTTCTATCAGATCCTCCTGGCTATCTGAAAACTGGCATAGTGCTGGTGGGACCGATATAGTATCTGGAAACTCTGATGGCTCAATGGCACCATTGCCAATGTCAAGCAGAAGTTTGGCGAAGCTGGCTGGCTGGGGATTTCCAGACAGATGGGCTCTCATGTTGGTGGTTAAATGTTTAACAACCATGCTCCGCCACAGGTAGGACTTCTTCAGACAGGCGTTGACAATGTTGGCTCTGGTGCCATTGAGGACGACAGGGAGGATCTGCCTGAAGTCCCCACAGCATAGCGTTGGGATACCTCCCATTGGCCTGTGTACTTGAGTGATGTCCTGATGCGTAGAGTCCATGGCCTCGTAGACAGCTTTGTGGGACATGGGAGCTTCATCAATTAAGATGGCTGCAGCCTCTTTGATGACTTTGGCCAACGTTGACCCACGCTTGACAGAGCAGGTTGGCGTTTCTTGCTTGTCCGCATTCAGGGGGACCTTGAAAGTGCTATGCACTGTCCGCCCACCCGGCAAAAGAGTAGCGGCAATACCACTGGAAGCAGTGGCTAGCACTATTTTGCCTGTGGAACGGATCCTGTTCAGGATAAGATTCAGGATGAAGGTCTTTCCTGTCCCTCCTGGGGCATCCAGGAACATTATGTTGCTGCTTGCTATGGGGTCCTGCCTCTGCTTAACCATGGCCATAAAGCAGTCGTACACGTCTCTCTGGTCAGCTGTCAGCTTCTTTAGCTGGTCATCAGTTTCTGCCCAGAGTGCAGTAGTGTCATAATTGGTCTCGCGGTAGTAATCTCGAGACACAGTTTGTTGTGTGACTCTTGGCATCCCATACTCCTCTGTAGACTTGCATCCAAGAAGGAAGAGTTTGTCCTGAATCACAGTAAGAGCTTGGTTGTAGATGGCATCTGTGCACTGCGCTTCATCATAGACATCTCTTCGGACTTGGAAGAGGACATCTTCAGCAAGATGGTCTCTGAAGAAGTTCCACAGGTTGCCTGGGTCACTGGGGTTGCAAGCCACCAGGATGATAGAGAAGAAGTCACGCAGCAGTCAGGGTCTCTGAGAGATGGAGGCTTCCTCCAGGGCAAGTTGTAAAAGGCGGTCATCTTCTAGGAGTCCAAGAGCATTGCAAGTATCTCGAAAAGTGTTGTGGACATATAGCCGTTGTGTCAGCTGCTCGTACGAGCGGGGTCCTTTCACAACGTTGAGTAGAAGCGTCAAGAAGTAGCACTCACCCTGACGAGGACTGATACTGTACAATGGCCCGACTGCAGTGCCCCTTTGTCGTTTCTTCTACATCTTCTGAGTGGACATTCATGTGGAGTGCTCAGGGACTTCCACGAACTTCAGCTCTCGTGCTGTAGGGTCTTGAGAGCATAGGCTGAAGAAGGCGGTAAGGGTTGTTTCTGGGGGAGAGCCTTCTGCTCTTTGCGTTGCGTTGTGTGGATTGAAGTAGACCCGTTGTCCATTCTCCAAGTGGATAGCTAGTCTCTGCACCATGGGGTGGCGCTTATACAGGTCAAATCCCAAGGGTCTCCAGGTCGCCTCGATGCTGCCAACGTAGCGGGCATTCTGGTGCATTTGGATCTCGTCAACGACTGGAGGTTGTTGAGCTGCTCCTTCACCTGCCTGAGTTGCTTGGAGTTGGAAGACGGCTTGGTCTGTGCCCTTGTGGACATACTTCAGGTCGTACTTGATGGATTTTATGCTACTGCATATTTCCACATTGATGTGGCAGTTTAACTAATGTAGGAGGTAAGGGCTGTAGGGGACAACCCACTGGTTGATGACGACGATTTTTCTCTGCCCAAGCTTCACAGTCCCAGTATGTCCTCCATCAGACTCCTCACGTCTCCTGTACTTGGGGTAGTTGTCCTCACCCTGCTCTGTGACCCTTCAGAAGACCTTGGGGTAGTTTTTAGTACATGACCTGGTCTCTCTGTCAATGCAGCTGCTCCTTGGGTTGAAGATTCCACAGGGCCCGTGGATCATGTGCGCCATGACCATACGGTGCAGCTCAGAGCTCTCCTGTGAGTTTGGGATTTCCGCACAGACAGCAAGATCAATGTCGTTTGGCCGTATCTTGTTGTTTGGATTCTGCCAGACCAGAATATGGGAATGAGGCAGATCACGCTTCCCATACTCCATAGTGTACAGCCATGCTCTGATGTTTCCAAATATCCCCATATTGAGCATGCCCATGAGATTCTTTAGCTTCAGTTTGAAGACTCGGGCCACGATGTCAGGGCGGTCATGTGCAGCCTGTCCTGGAAGCAGGTTGTTGACGATCTCTGGCCAGTTGGGGTTGCACGTCATGGTGATGAAAAGATCAGCACAGCCGTACCTGCGTACGTAGGTCATGGCGTCACTTTGCTTCTCATGCATGTAGCGTGGACTAAGCTTAGAAAATAACGCTTTTTAACGGTGAAAAATAACGGTCATAAAAACTATCGAATGACCCTATGTTATCCACAGTACGTCCCTCTAGACTCATGCCAAGTTTGGTTGCGATCCGACAACACCCTTTGCCGCCAACATCAGAAAAGATTGTATTTTTAATCGATTTTAGGGGGGTACGTGTTGTTAACGGTTTTTAACGGTCATAAATAACTGTCGTAGAAACTATCCAATGACCCTATGTTACTTGGGAGATGTCCCTCTAAGTTCGTGCTAAGTCTGGTGACGATCCGACAGTTCTCCTGGCCGCCAACTTCAGCCTGACAGACAGACAGACAGACAGACACACACACACACACACACACACACACACACACACACACACACACACACACACACACACACTCCAAACTCCCAGGTGACAACCAGCAGAACCTCAGACACCTCGTCTGTCCCCACTACAAAGAACACCTCAGCGAAACGTCATACTGGTGATGACGATCCCCCTAAAAAAGACATCGAGAAAAATGCGGCAAAGAGCGACATTCTGAATAAGAAGAATAACCCCAAACATTGTGGACAAATGGAAAACTCACAACAAAAAATAAAAAAAACAACAACGCTAAAACAACAGATGTAAAGAGCAGCTTGCCAAACACGCCTGTAAATTATGAGAGCAGTGACTCAGATGGTGAAACAACTACCTCAGATCACAGCAATGCCATTTCACAGGAAGGGCATCAAGAACAAAGCCAGCTCCCTCAAATCATCATCTTTCATGACTCCATCATGAGAGATGTGGACGCCACCAGATTAGGTCGTTCGAATGGTTTGAATGTTACGAAGAGAACAACACAAAGTATAAATATTCTCAGGAAAACCTACAGGAACACAGACCAGAGTCCAGACGCCATACTGCTCCACACGGGTGTCAACGACCTGAAAGAGAATAGTGCTGAATCAGTCACCAAGGACTTCGCCACAAATGTATCAAAGTTACAAGAGATATATCCAGACTCAAAAATAGTCATCAGCAAAGTCACGGCAACAAAGTCAGAAGAACTAAATCACAAAGCCGACTTGCTGAATGCTTTGTTGTACACAAAGTTGCATGACATCCCAAACATTTCCTTCCTTGGTCATGAAAATTTGCGAGCTAACTTCCATCTACGAGATGAAGTTCATCCAAATAGGAAAGGAGCAAGCATACTTGCGGGCAATGTTGGTCGAATGTTTGACCGTATGTTCTGGGAAAAACCAGAACAAAAAGTTCGACGGAAACAACCACTAAACAAGGAACGGGAAAATCGTAAGAATCGGCGGCCTCATTTCAATGCCAGATATGCCCGACATTTTGACAACAGATATGACTACAGAGAAAACTATACCAGGGAAAGGCAACAAAACGGACCACCTCTTTTCTACAGTGGAAACAGTTCCTTTCCGAATAGAACCACTCATGGCAGCAAGTACCACAACAACCAACCAGACACCTGGAGACCACGACGCATTTCCCATGCAGGACCAGAACCACGGAACCCTGTCCATCAGAATGACTACGCAACAGAATCACAACTGGGTTTCCGCAGGAGATACGACTACATTCCCCACAGCAGAGACAGAATGACCCACAGTGACTACGATTTTAGACAGTGTGTCAAAGAAAACTGGTTCCAAAACGATGAACAAGTGGAACATTATTATGAGTACTGATTTTACACAAGCACTGGCCTGACAAGCTGATTTAGGTGTTAAAGTCTCCTGTTTTCCACCGCCTATTTCATACGTACTTTTCTTTTTAAATATTGCTGTTATTGTTGTTATAATCGGTAGTATCATCTTGTTTAAAAATGTCAAAAATGGTACTGAAAATATTATCATGGAACCTTAAGGGGTACAAACAGATAATGAAAATATTATCATGGAACCTTAAGGGGTACAAGAGATAATCGATGGCCTTGCAACAAATAAATTAACAGACGAAACTGTAGTAAGATATTTTCGTCAATATGACATTCTTCTCTTACAAGAAACTCACCTTAATAAAGATACTGCCAGAAATCTGTTCATTCCAACTTTTGCACCTGGACTTCATTATGTACGACCAAAGCGAAAAAAGGCAGTGGCATCCTCTGGTGGAATATCAGTATACATTAAGGAACATTTGCGACAAAATATTACTGTTCTACCAAGCAGTGACAGTGACATTGTGTGATTGATGGTGAGAAGTACTGCTAACGACAAAAAGACGTTTATTGGTTGGGTGTACATTCCTCCTGAAACATCCTCCTTCGGAAAAGAGCACACTTTAGATATATGGGATACATTAGAAGAAAGCATAGAAAAACATAACCAACATGGAGACATTAATATGTGGTGATTTCAACGCAAGAACTGGAAACATCCCTGATCATAATCGAATGGAATATGAAAATAATAGATATCATATACCGAATGATTATGTTTTTGAAACCATTCATGACAGGAACTCTATGGACAAATGTGTTCAAAAAACTGGAAGAAGACTTGCATCCATGTGTCTTGAAAATCATTTATGTATTCTTAATGGAAGAACATTAGGTAATTTAGATGGCATTTTACCTGCTACAAACAAAATGGTTGTAGCGTTGTTGATTACTTTATTTGTTCTAACAATATGAAAAAAGAAATATTAAGTATGAAAGTTTATCCCCTTATGACATGGTCAGACCACTGTCCTGTCGAACTAAAAATTCTAGTTTCTGATCTTACACCAAAAGTGAAAACGAATAATGTGTCCTCACAAACTTTACTTAACGAAAAACTAAGCTCAAAGGACGTAAGTGATCGATATTTTTGGGAAACATTGTCAGAGGAAAAATATTTAAAAGCGTTAACAATGCCATGGATGAAGGAACAAATTCTCCAAGTGGAACACAATTTGGATAGATATGTTGAGAATGAAACCACTATTTCTCATTGTTCACTAAACGAGATTGTAAATGACTTTACACATATGCTGACGTCAGCGGCCAGTATTAGTCTTCAGAAGAGATCTAAGATTCGCCATTTTAAAAGAAAAAAGAACAAGAAATGGTTTGATAGAGAATGCTATGAGCACAGGAAAGATCTCAGATCCATATTGAATGCATTAATTAGACGACCTTACAATAAATGTCTATGTCAAAAGTATTATACAAAACGCAAAATATATAATAAATTAATAAAACAAAAGAAAAAAAAAACATACGCCAGTTTTCTTGTCAATGAGATTAATGAATCTCTTTACAAAGATCCAAAGACGGCATGGAAAACATTAAAAAAAAACTTACAAAACATTAGTGAAAATACCAACTGTGTTCATCAATTAAATGCTTCAAAATGGATTTTACATCTTGAAAAAATTGTCGGAAAAGAAGTAAATGTAGACAAAGACCAAAAGGAAAAAGTAGATGTTGAACTGAAAAATAGACAAATGAACTATACCATGTTATCAAAGATTAATTTGCCTATATCACCTGGTGAAATTAAAAAAGCTTGCCTACATAAAAAAATAACAAATCACCAGGAATAGATGGCATAACTAATGAGATGATTAAAACTAGTCTTCCAATTGCCATACGTATCATTACAAAAATGTTTAACCTTATTTTTAAGAGAGGAATTTATCCAGATTGGTGGAAAAAAGGTTTGAATATCCCATTATACAAGAATGGTAATCCAGGGGATCCGAACAATTATCGGGGAATAACACTTACCAATACATTGGGAAAAGTGTTTTGTACGATTATCAATAATAGAGTGACGGATTATCTAGAACAAAATCAACTTTTAGTCAAAGAACAGGCAGGATTTCGAAAGAATCACAGAACAATTGATCACATTTTTATTTTAAGAAAGATTATAAATGAGGTATTAAAAATTAAAAATGGCAGATTATATGGATGCTTTGTCGATTTTGAAAAGGCATTTGATAATGTATGGCATGAAGCAATGCTGTTAAAATTGAACAGAATAGGTATAAATGGAAACTGTTTTGATATAATTAAAGATATGTATACGAATGCTACCATTCAAATAAGATCACATGGCCTTTTGAGTAAAGAAATTATTGTCCGTAAGGGAGTACATCAAGGAAATGCTCTCAGCCCTAATTTATTTAATGTCTTCATAAATGACATTGTAGGGTGTATGGATAATAATTATTCACCCAAATTTGATGACTTGAATGCTTGTAAGATTCCATGTTTATTATATGCAGATGATCTCGTTATTCTTTCTTTTACAAAAACTGGTCTCCAACAAAAACTACATAATTTACATGACTATTGCCAGTGTTGGGGGTTAAGAATAAACAGAGAAAAAACAAAAGTAGTTATATTTACAAAATCAAGCACCAAAGTACCAATCTATTTTTACTGTGGTGAAAACATAATTCAAACGACTGACGAATACAAATATTTGGGAATCATTTTCCACAAGAATGGAAGCGTATTGAAAGCACAGGAACACTTAAGTAAACAAGCGAGCAAAGCATTACATACTCTACACAGGACCTTTAGAAATACAAAATTTAATATGAATACAATAGTCAAATTATATGATGCGTTAATAACTCCAATATCAATCTACAGGGCAGAAGTATGGTTCCCCTACCAAACCAAACAAACTGACTCCTTTGAATTAAAAAAGCTATTTGATGACTGCCTGACAAGTAAATTTGCACACGAAAAAATACATATCAAATTTTGTAAACAAATTCTTGGAGTTAACAAAAAGTCAATGGTACTTCCTGTATTAGGAGAATTAGGCAGATTTCCACTGAGTTTAAAAATAATATGTCAAACAATATCATATTGGTTACACATTCTCGATTTGTCAGAAAATTCTCTTGCCCATAAAATGTATAAATGCATGCATTATCAAGTGGACAAAAATTATCCTTGGTTGACATTTGTTAAAGATATATTGATTAATATAAATATGGGCCATGTTTGGACAAATCAATTTACGTTCAGTATACGGAGACTAAAAGTTGTAATATCAGAAAAGTTAGAACATGAATATATCCATATTGGAAAGAAAAGAAAA
Source organism: Conus canariensis (assembly GCA_033310375.1). Lineage (NCBI taxonomy): Eukaryota > Metazoa > Mollusca > Gastropoda > Neogastropoda > Conidae > Conus > Conus canariensis. The sequence continues at coordinate 39,081,296 of CM065743.1, forward strand.
ACAACTCATCAAAACTTAATTTTTACAACACCATTGCAAAAGAATATGAAACAGAAAATTATTTAATCACTGTTACAGATCCGAGGCACAAACAAGCTTTAACAAGACTTCGCATCAGCGCCCATGACTTAAGAATAGAAAAAGGACGATATCTGCATATGTCTAGAGATCAAAGACTTTGCAATCGTTGTAATGTAGTGGAAGACGAAGTTCATTTTCTTGATCACTGTGAAAAGTTTGATGCCAATAGAAATATTTTAATGAAGGGCATACAATGTCTTAATACTAATGCTTCAAATATTGTTCCAAGCCAGTTAATGACAATAGAGAATGCTCATTCATTATTAGGGAAATTTGTGTATGATTGTTTAGTTCTTCTATGATAACGATATTGTGTCTCATAAACCCTGAGGTTTCATGACAATAAAATTTATTCTATTCTATTCTATTTTATTCACACACACACAGAGCTCACTTATTATATACTAGCCGGTGTACCTGGCTTCGCTCGGGTATATCTGTACAATAATTTTCTGACCACCCATCTCTCTCACCACTTAAAAGACAATACACTAAAATTCAGCTTGGTTTGTTTCATTTTTCCCATGCCGAACCAATTGCCCCAGCCTCCCCCTGTCTACTTCACCCAATTTCTTCGGACGCCCAATCCCTTCTTGCCTCTCAATCTGTTTTCACTCACGAATTGTTTTTCGTAATACGATACACAGTCGATAGAGGGATGTCTGTACTTTGTGAACTTACCGATGCATTCTCAATTCCTCGATTGAAGAGCTCCAAAATGACAACTCTGTAGGGGCCGTCATAACCTAATGGATAAGGCGCTGGACTCATGATCCAAAGGTCGTGGTTTCGAATCCCGGTTTGGTCTTGGAAATTTTCACGTGGAATGTTTCCAGCTAAAATGACCGTAGTTCACCCCGATATACACCCTGGCCCCGCAGGTGTCAGGCTAATATGACTGACCAGTCGTCTGCATATCCTTGATTCGGGCACGGACGTTAAACCCAACTCAAACATGACAACACTGTGAAAAGATTGCATTTTCACGATGTATCATGTCTATTGGGGGGGCCTCTGGGTAGACAACATTTCTGGTCTCCCTGTTTGGCGCAAGTAAAGTCAGTGTTTCTGCGCTTCACGTTCGTGATGCTGCAACGTAGAACATTCCATGTGTAAAACACGGAACGGTCAGGTCTGCCCCAAGGGAGGAAAATGTCTGACCATGGCTCTTGTTGATTGTCAGAGCGAAAGCTGGTTTCATGGGAAACTGAAACCGTTGGAACTGGAATGGCAGGGGTGAGTCCGTGGGTTCCAGAGAAATTCTGGGGAACAGCACCAGTTCACCTTTGTAGGGGCCACATGATATTTTCGCTTCTACAACGTTCCTGTGCAGTCTGGTGATAACACATCGGGTGCCACTGGTCACCTTTGGCGGGTCCAGTGAGCGGAGAATGATGATGGGGACTCCAGATTTCAGCAACAGTTCATGCGGTGGAAATCCAGAAATATCAATGGAGTTCAGGTGTTCTTGTGGATAAAGGACTGCCTCATCATCATTCTTGGCCGTATCAACAGATCTGTACAGAGTTTCCTCTCGGGAAGTCAGCTACGATTTTTCTGTTCAGCCTGTCGACAGTCTCGTTCAGGGAGGAGATTATGGCCCTTTCCGCTAACCAGTCTGAGTCTGCACAGTAAGCATGAAGATCCGGGTAGACTGCTTCTATCAGATCCTCCTGGCTATCTGAAAACTGGCATAGTGCTGGTGGGACCGATATAGTATCTGGAAACTCTGATGGCTCAATGGCACCATTGCCAATGTCAAGCAGAAGTTTGGCGAAGCTGGCTGTCTGGGGATTTCCAGACAGGTGGGCTCTCATGTTGGTGGTTAGATGTTTAACAACCATGCTCCGCCACAGGTAGGACTTCTTCAGACAGGCGTTGACAATGTTGGCTCTGGTGCCATTGAGGACGACAGGGAGGATCTGCCTGAAGTCCCCACAGCATAGCGTTGGGATGCCTCCCATTGGCCTGTGTACTTGGGTGATGTCCTGCAGCGTAAAGTCCATGGCCTCGTAGACAGCTTTGTGGGACATGGGAGCTTCATCAATTATGATGGCTGCAGCCTCTTTGATGACTTTGGCCAACGTTGACCCACGCTTGACAGAGCAGGCTGGCGTTTCTTGCTTGTCCGCATTCAGGGGGACCTTGAAAGTGCTATGCACTGTCCGCCCACCCGGCAAAAGTGTAGCGGCAATGCCACTGGAAGCAGTGGCTAGCACTATTTTGCCTGTGGAACGGATCCTGTTCAGGATAAGATTCAGGATGAAGGTCTTTCCTGTCCCTCCTGGGGCATCCAGGAACATTATGTTGCTGCTTGCTGTGGGGTCCTGCCTCTGCTTAACCATGGTCATAAAGCTGTCGCACACGTCTCTCTGATCAGCTGTCAGCTTCTTCAGCTGGTCATCAGCTGCTGCCCAGACTGCAGCAGTGTCGTAATTGGTCTCGCGGTAATATTTTCGAGACACAGTTTGTTGTTTTGTGACTCTTGGCATCCCATACTCCTCTGTAGACTTGCATCCAAGAAGGAAGAGTTTGTCCTGAATCACAGTAAGAGCTTGGTTGTAGATGGCTTCTGTGCACTGCGCTTCATCATAGACATCTCTTCGGACTTGGAAGAGGAAATCTTCATCAAGATGGTCTCTGAAGAGGTTCCACAGGTTGCCTGGGTCACTGGGGTTGCAAGCCACCAGGATGATAGAGAAGAAGTCACGCAGCAGTCAGGGTCTCTGAGAGATGGAGGCTTCCTCCAGGGCAAGTTGTAAAAGGCGGTCATCTTCTAGGAGTCCAAGAGCACTGCAAGTATCTCGAAAAGTGTTGTGGACATAGCCGTTGTGTCAGCTGCTCGTACGAGCGGGGTCCTTTCACAACGTTGAGTAGAAGCGTCAAGAAGTAGCGCTCACCCTGACGAGGACTGATACTGTACAATGGCCCGATTGCAGTGCCCCTTTGTCGTTTCTTCTACATCTTCTGAGTGGACATTCATGTGAAGTGCTCAGGGACTTCCACGTACTTCAGCTCTCGTGCTGTAGGGTCTTGAGAGCATAGGCTGAAGGCGGTAAAGGCTTTTTCTTGGGGAGAGCTTTCTGCTCTTTGCGTTGCGTTGTGTGGATTGAAGTAGACCCGTTGTCCATTCTCCAAGTGGATAGCTAATCTCTGCACCATGGGGTGGCGCTCATGCAGGTCAAATCCCAAGGGTCTCCAGGTCGCCTCGATGCTTCCAACGTAGCGGGCATTCTAGTACATTTGGATCTCGTCAACGACTGGAGGTTGTTGAGCTGTTCCTTCACCTGCCTGAGTTGCTTGTAGTTGGAAGACGGCTTGGTCTGTGCCCTTGTGGACATACTTCAGGTCGTACTTGATGGATTTTATGCTACTGCATATTGCCACATTGATGTGGCAGTTGAACTGGTGTAGGAGGTAAGGGTTGTAGGGGACAACCCACTGGTTGATGACGAGTATTTCTCTCTGCCCAAGCTTCACAGTCCCAGTATGTCCTCCATCAGACTCCTCGCGTCTCCTGTACTTGGGGTAGCTGTCCTCACCCTGCTCTGTGACCCTTCAGAAGACCTTGGGGTAGTTTTGAACAATAATTTTGGGTACACGGTTAGGAATTGTCCACGCACTTTGTAGCTTTCAGGAAAAGATAAATGGGTTTTTCAACACTAACTTACCAAGTAAGTTTTCTCAAATTGGTGTCGTCTGTTACATACGTTTTTGTGCATGAAAAATGGTAATGAATTACGAAATTTCAAGGGAATAAATAATTTGACATATAATGTATGACGTCATGTTACCTTATTGCGGAGTCAAAAGTGAAAAATATTATAGCACAATTGGAGAAATATGTTCTAATTAATGTAGATCAGTTACCTTTCCATGTAGACGTTGAATCCAATTATTGTGTCGACTAATAATTGTTTTAAATATATTTGATTAGAATACACACACACATATATATATATACTACTTAATTGTTCAGCTATATATATATATATATATATATATATATATATCTTATCTTACTTTCGGTTCGTATAAGTTGTATATCATTGTTCAGCATTAAAAACTGCAACTGTATATTGAATTTCATGAAGTACGGTCTAAATTTAGAAATTAACGGTTTTTAACGGTCAATTTTAAGTTTCTGTTCATATTAGTTGTCTATCATTGATCAGCGCGTAAAACTGAACCTGTATACCAAATTTCCATCAAGAACGGTCTGAATTTAGAAAATAACGGTTCTTTACGGTTTTTAACACTCAATTTTACGTTTCTGTTCGTGTAAGTTGTGTATCATTGTTCAGCGTGTAAAACTGCATTTGTATACCGAATTTCATCAAGAACGGTCTAAATTTATATAATAACGGTTTTTAACTGTCAATTTTAAGTTTCGGTTAGTGTAAGTTGTATATCATTGTTCAGCATTCAAAACTACACCTGTATACCAAATTTCATCAAGAACGGTCTCAGTTTAGAAAATAACGCTTTTTAACGGTGACAAATAACGGTCACAAAAACTATTGAATGACCCTATGTTATCCACAGTATGTCCCTCTAGACTCATGCCAAGTTTGGTGGCGATCCGACGACTCCCTTTGCCGCCAACATCAGAAAAGATTGTATTTTTAATCGTTTTTAGGGGGGGGGGGGGGGTATGTGTTGTTAACGGTTTTTAACGGTCATAAATAACTGTCGTAGAAACTATCCCATGAACCTATGTTACTCGGGAGATGTCCTTCTTGGTTTGTGCCAAGTTTGGTGACGATCCGTCAATTCTCCTGGCCGCCAACTTCAGCGTGACACGCACACACACACACAACACACACACACACACACACACACACACACACACACAACACACAGAGCTCACTTATTTTATATATATATATATATATATATATATATATATATATATATATATATACATGGATATGTAGATGTACATGTGTCGAGAGAGAAAGCTCGCTACCTGATCGTCAAGTTAAAAACTTTCCACAGAAACGCTGTACAAATATTTAAAAAAAAAAAAAAAGATATGAGAAGGGCATAGGACAAAACACACGAATAAAACAGCTGAGGAAGTGACAGAAAAGAGGACGTTTCGTGCATTGTATATAGTCTCAGGAAGAAAGGGATGCAATTCCACACACACACACACACACACACACACACACACACACACACACACACACACACCACACACCACACAGCGTCTAATATCACTTAAAGTGAACAGACGTTAAATTGAAGAACTAACTAACTAACTAACACACACAGCGCGCGCGTGCGCATGCATGCATGCATGCACACACTCAGCAAAAAAAAACAAAACAAAAGACACCTCTAGCTTTCCATATCTGAGAGAGAGAGAGAGAGAGAGAGAGAGAGAGAGAGAGAGAGAGAGAGAGAGAGAGAGAGAGAGAGAGAGTCTTATGTATAATATCCTTGCTTAATTGTTGTCTTCATTCGTCCCTGCATTTGGTAGCTGCTTGCTTCCACTCTCATGGGTCAGGCCTGTAGCTACGCCTTTTTTTTAAACACATAACTTTAAAAGGTAGAAGAAAATGTTGGTCAGGAAATTGCTTTCACCCCCCCCCCCCCCCCCCACCTCTCACACACACGTAATCACAAGGATCATGTTACCATGGCGACTTCGGGTCAACGCCTAAGCCTTACGTTATAGGGCTTTTACATTCTGAAGATAACTATTCAACGCCTAAGCCTTACGTTATAGGGTTTTTACATTCTGAAGATAATTATTCAACGCCTAAGCCTTACGTTATAGGGCTTTTACATTCTGAAGATAATTATTCAACGCCTAAGCCTTACGTTATAGGGCTTTTACATTCCGAAGATATTATTCCGATTCCCGACGCGTTCATCATCAACTCACAGGGGCCAAACCTCGACGCAACCGATATTTTCTATGCTTCTTTTTTTCTGATGGTACCTGTCCTTCTGGTGGTCAGCAAATAGTATGACGTCACAGTGTGGTGAAGATCCGATACAAAATGTTCAGTTGAGGTATCCAGCGGTCGCCTCCTCAGTCAAATCTATAAACTGGCACTGCTGAGGTGCGTCTCAGTATAGCACGTTGAATGAAATCTTGAATTCATTTCAGGTTCTTGACTTTAATGTTATTAAAATGGTGAGGGGTATCAGATTTAGTACAATAACTTTTACATGGGTGTCTGTTTGATCTTTACAACTCTTCGAATACTGACAGCGTTCTGACTTCAGATTAAAAAGAAACTTAATTTAAATCACTAGTAAAGCCGCCTGGGAGAAACTCGTCTGGCTGTGTTGGTGATCTGGATGGACTTTGTCATGGCTGTGTTGGTGATCTGGATGGACTTTGTCATTTATATTTTACCCATTCACCTCAGTAGTTATCTTGAGGCACTAGTGTCACGCACTGTGACTGTGTTTTAGGGTGATTTTTTTTTAATTGTAAACAGGAAACAAACTGTTTAAATCATAATTCTGTAGCCTTACTTTACTTTTTTTTCCCCTGAATTTTCAGTTATGTTATGACATGACCAAAAGGTAATAAGTAAGTTGTGCAAAAGATATTAATTAATCATTACTTATGTATGTTTTGGTAATAGACATTAGAGGGAGGGAGAAGAGGGAAATTGGGAGCATATAAGAGCATAGAGACATAAGGATGTGAGAAGGAGAAAAAAGGTGGTGGGTATCAATATAGAAAAGAAAGTGAAATGAGATGCAGGGAGAAAGGGTGGGGATGGGGTGGGGGTCTCTCTCTCTCTCTCTCTCTCTCTCTCTCTCTCTCTCTCTCTCTCTGTATATATATATATATATATATATATATATATATATAATATATACACTGTATCACTTTCTGAGGTCACATTCACAAGGCTGCAATGTGTGTAGACAGGAGATGACTTGGCTTTCCATCATATTGCAGTCCAGTCCGTTCCCACAACCATTACTCCAAAAAGCTACCATTCTGATATGTGACAGTCTGTAATGTACAGTGATATTCTATGGAAATGTCCTTTTCGGCAAGGGTATTAACTTCCTTTCTCGAAGAATTCACTTAGGGTTCCCTGTCACTATCTCACGTGCATTAATTGGCAGAAATACTTGACAGGATGGAAACCATGTTTGCAAAGAATATTTCATATGTTTATTTAAAATTTCTGCTCTGACCCTGAATATTTGTAGCTGTGTTGATGAACAAACAGAGTTTGCTTTTCAAGTTATTGTATTATCTACTGGAGCCTTAGGTTGGAAATCCGATCACGCCGGTCAGTCTCCCAGAGGTTGTTTTTGAATGCTGCCAATGGTGGGTGTCTAAGTCTCCTTAAGTTCTTGACGATCCTTTAGGATGTCGAAGTTTCAGCGCAGAATCTCTTTAACAGGACCGTGGTGAAGATGGTATGTCAGTTCTGTCCTCGGTGATGGAGGGCCACCTTTGCAGACAGACCCACTAACGGTATTGCTAGCCAGGGTGTTGTCGTGCTAGGGGGTTGACACTCTTTACCACAATGACAGCTGGATGGTAAAGGTTGCTTATCGTTTTCTCACGCTGGCTGAGACTTAGATTTGTGTGTTCAAGTTTACATTATAGAGAGACAAGAACCATATTCTTTATTTAAATAGTGCAATTAATTTTGCTGGCACATAAAAACTGCTTTGTAGTTGAAGACGTAATCATCCAGAACAAACCCAAATCATTCTCTGTCAAATCAGAGACATTGAGAGCTTTATGTTGAATTCATGACAAACTATTATGTGGGTACCAAAACTAACACGAATGCTGTTCTCGTGTTCATGTAAATGCAGCACGTTTTCACATCAAAGTATGACATAACACGATTAAACGATACTATCTCTAAGGCATTTGCCTATTCAGCAGCAAGCTCATTTTTTGCATCTGCTTTGTTTACTCTTATGTTCTGCTTTTTTCATCCATTTCTTTCTGTTAAATTGTTGTTTGATACACTAATATGTTTTAATTCTAAGAAAGGAATTTGATATTAACGATATACTCCCTTACATCCATTTGCATCCTCGTGTACCTCTGCCATCAAAATGAAGGGTAAAAATGCTCTGGGGCATTTCAAAACCACCAGTTAGGTATGCACACAAATCCTGATACAGTTTAGACCATGAAATTAACAGCACTATATGTTCAGTAAAATACACATACATGCAGCATTTTGTTATGTTTAGATCCTTTTTTTTCAATATTTAAATATGCAAGGCTAAGTTCTAGAAATTTCTTACTGGCAGTTGCAGCTGTTCAAACATTATACTCATCACGCTCATTTCATACAGTTATGCCAGCACACTTTGCCATAAATTTATACCCATCATTGCAGGGAAACTACAACATGTCTGTTGCCTGCAAATGCTAGTAATCAACTGCTGATAGCTCGAGTATGTTCTCTGCACAGCAATGGACAGGTGATATTCTACGTTTTTCAGACAACAAAAAAGTTATCAAATACAATTGCATAATAGTGTCTGGCAAATCTTTATAACAGATTTATTCTGTGATGATCCCCTATGAACTGCGGGAGAAAGGAGATGAAACTGTTAAGTTTAATTCTGAGTTTGAGTGTGAATCCACTTTACCAGTTTGTCTTCCTTTTTCTTACGCTGTTTCTCTATCAGCAAGTTCAGCGTGTAAAGATAAGGATTAATTGCTGAGTTCAAGGGCAGAACGATGATTGCCATGGCAACATTGACCTCTCCAGACACAGGCACGCCCTGAGTTGCCAAGAGGCCCAGCAGTCCAATGGGAAACCAGCACAGGAAGTCTGACATGGCGATTATAAACAGACGATTGGCAATCTCAGTATGGCGTGAACTCTGACCAATTTGAGTTTCTGACATTTGACTGGTTCGCACAGAGTGTAAAATCACAGATTGACCAAAGGCAATCATGAGAAAGAGGATGAAGTTTAACACAATAAAGACTCCAAATGCGTAGTGTTGCCCATCAAATGGTTTTCTGGTGACCGGAAGGGGGATGCAGATTCCTGTTTGACTGTAAAAATCCCAGTGAGCATGATTTGGAGAAAAGGGCACAGCTGCCAACATGATGCCACTTGTCCAGCATAAAGCAGTGGCCAGTTGAGCATGGATGCCCTTGAAATGCAGGAAGCTGAGTGGAAAGCGCACAACCAGAAAACGTTCTAGGGTAATGAGACAGATGATGAAAGCTGACACTTCAGAAGATAACAGTGAAAGAAACCCTGCAATCTGACAGGCAACACTGTGTCTCCATGACACGTCTGCCCATGTATAGGTGTTTTGGTAAAGCCTGTCAGCCACCCCAATGATTGACAGGTACAGACCCATCAGAAAGTCTGATACACACAGGTGAACTATAAAGACACTGAAGCCCGCAGACACTCCTGTTTTGATGGTCATCAAGCGGAATACACCACTGACCAAATTGCCAAGCAGGGACTGAGAGGCAAATAGGACTAGCACACTTCGGTACACATTGGACCTTAGCAGGTCACTACACGAAGAGATTTCATCTTGAGGAGCGATACAGTTGTTAAAGTTGAACCTTTCTAGCGAGGCAGCATCACAACACAACTTGTAATTATCACCATATACCATTCTCAGTTGGGTAAGATCCTTCAAGACATTCTCCTGAATGTCATCCATAGGACAGCCCCTCACGTCCAGTGTACGCAGCTGTGTCATCAGTTGCAGACCTTTGTCTGTGACACGATGCGTGCCACAACCAGACATGTTCAGCAACTGTATATTTGGAAACAGTTTCGCCAGCCTACCAGTTATTGTTGGAAGATCAATAGAGGACAAGTGCAAAATTTGGATATGTGCATATTCTATGTAGAGGGAACCATCTGCATCGTTTTGTTGAGAAATACCATCATACAGAAATCTGGAGAGTGGATTGTCCGAAAGAAAAACTGTCTTTAAATTCAACATACCCTGAACACCATTGGTGAGAGAGGTGATGTGATTGTTACTGAGATCCAATGTTACTATGTTAGGAAGGGAGCTGTTATCCAAGGCAAACACCTGGCAGCTGGCCAGACTCAGATAGACCAGCATCAGGTTCAATGTTACGTGAACCATTTTCATTCCACTGCCACTTGCTTTCAGGTACCGCAAGTCAGGGAACTGGTCAGCAGAAAACCAGTGAGGGCATGTGAAAGCTTGACCATGGCACATGCACACACTGGGACATTGCTGACCACACAGTAATTCGTCGTCTGACTGTGGGCATTGAGGCATGCCATCACACATGTGGAGAGGATGCAGGCAGATGGAAGAGCGGCGGCAGCGGTAATGGCCCGGACACTGGTAGTGTTCACATCCTGCTTCATCTTGCTTTTCTGGGCAGTCATACACCCCATTGCACCTGGTGAACACAGGAAGGCAGTAGCCCTTGGGGCATTGATAGTGAGTCTCTGGGCACATGGAATGCTCTGAGACATAATAGGGATGGTTTAAGGGATAGATGGTGTAAAATCCGGTTATGAAGTTCACAACAGCTGGCGGAGGGGGAGGCGGCTTTATTGTCACATTATAATGTCTTATTGGGCTTATGTAATGGTGCATACAGATGCCTTCATCATCTCCGTTGACACAATCGACATTTCCATCGCAACGCTTAGCAGGGTTGTAACACTGTGTTTACATGCATGGGCAGTATCACACACACAGAGACAAAGACGCGCAAAAACACAGACGCTCACACACACACACACCACACACACACACACACACACCACGCACGCACGCACGCACGCACGCACGCACGCACGCACGCACACACACACACACACACGTATATGAACACGCACACATGCATGTACGCTTGCACTCATGAACAACACACACACACACACACACACACACACACACACACACACACACACACACACACACACACACTGTACATTACTAAATTGTATGAATGTCTGCTTATCTATGCCTCTTTATGAAAAGAAAATCGTCTGGGTGTACTTCACGCTTTCAAAGATCATACTCATTAACTTTACTTGCTTAACAGTTCTGTATTTAATAGCTTATTCACAGTGATTGTGTTGAGGGCAAAAAACAGTATATTACTATGACCATAACACAAGTGTGGAAAGGACAAAGGACCAGGCTCCTTAAATGTTGATTGTGGCTTGGCAGTACTTGGGGATGTATTGGAAAAGATTGCTTTTTCGTGGGATGGCACTTCAAAGCTCCTGAATAGCCTGACTGGACTCTTGCGAATGTGCAGGGAATGTTATTCTGGCTCATACTCATTTGATTTATTTCTGGTGTGCCTAGACTACACTCATTCCGGAGACGCCACAGACTACAGCAGAGTGTTAACGCTGTTAACATTTAGGGAGTCCTGTGTAAAACATGTTGTGTGAGGTCAGATTATCCTCAAGGAAGCAGTTCAAGAGGCAACCTAGAGAGTGATACTGCACGGCTGCAGATTGTCAAAAATGTATTGCTTGCATTGAGAGAGCCGTGGACATGGCCTACGTGTTTCTCTCTCTGAAATTGTTAGTGCTTTGTATTATGACCCTATAATGATATGGTGAGACTCATTATGGGGACTGAAATAGCTCCATGGTAGAGCACCGGACTCGTGATCTTGGTGATCCTTGGGTTGAGAGTTCGAATCTCCGCCCGACTGTTTCGGTACAGGGAGATTTTCCCCTCAGAGTTAACATTGGTTCTGACTCCATTTCCTAAATAGTCCTTTGAATGAGACTATAAACCGAGGCTCCATGTGTGAACGTACGCATAACATCTTGCACACACGTAAAGTCCCATCACCAATTTTCGGAAGAGGACAGTTTGGTCGTTGGTATGGATGACACGTCACACATAACACGCACCTTGCGTGAGAAATTGAAAGAATGAATGAAACTGAGTGAACGATATTGACTGGATGACACGGGAATGATTGAATGAAGCCCCGGCCGGCAGCTCTTCAGTTGGCTCTACGCAGGTTGGCAGCCAGTTGCGTACACGAGAGCGTGGATTGTCAGCGCCTAGAACTTTTGACAAGGCGCTTTATTAATGTTATATAAGTAGTACAGTCTTTTCAACACAGTTTGTACATACACGTTTGTTGTTGTTTTTTTTAATAGACCCCCACCTTCTAGCTCCAGGGATGCCAATGACTTTGAAAAGAAGACCTGAAACTTACAAAAAAAAGACAAACATCTCGTGGCATGACAAGAGGCAAGGCGCGATATGCAGTCTAATGGAAGCTGTCTCATCGATGGCATTAGGTAAGCACAGGCTTCTAGAGGGACAGGGCGTTGAGCAGCTTTCCTGTTTCAATAAGTCCAAATGGAGATCTGTTAACTTTCTCTGGAATACACATGTTCCGAAGCGAACCTATAACGACCAGAAAAAGTCTTGGATCATTCTCATGCCTCAAAGAGTCAAGAGACTGATGCAAGATGCCAATGGAAAAAAGAGGATCCTGTTATTATGAGCATTTTAACTGATGCCAGGACTGACAAATCAGAAACACTTCAGAAGACCACCACGTTCAAACCTCTGACCTGCCCCTGCCGTCTACTTGCACAGCTGACTTACTGGGGAACTGGTATGACACGATATTGGATCCAGAAAGAAAGTGAGCAGCAAGTTATCCCATTTGACCCACACCTGTTTGGCAGATGCAGTGCAGGTAAAGGGCGCTGATGATGCAGGGACAGAGAGGGGCATGTGGATGAAAAAAAGTTGAAACGACTTTTGATGACAAGACCAACACGGACATAACAGTCAACATGGCAGTAGCAGGTGACACAGCTAGTTCTTGAAAGTGACAATGGCATTGACCAACTGCCTGGTGAGGTGGTTAGCGTCGCAGACTCCCGGCTGGGAGGTTGTGGGCTTGATTCCCATCAGAGCAATTTATAGTTTTAATTATTAACAACAACAGTAATTATAGTAATTATAGTACTAATGATGATGATGATGATGATGATGATGATGATGATGATGATGATGGTGATGACAAAGAGAAGTTACTGTCCACCACTAGAAAGAAAAAGCAGTAGTAAGATCAGATTAAAAAAAAAAAAAAGATCGACCACGTTGTAATCCACCTTTTTTGTTATTGCTATGACCAGCAGTGTGTCAGCTCTCTTATTTCTTTGATATCTGCATGTCCTGGACAGTACATCCATACCAGTATTTCCAACGGAAGGCTGCAATTTACTTTTCACCAAGCAGGGTTTCTCATTCTATTTTTGAACTGGTTGATGGCGTCGCTCAGTGTCATGACTTGCTGAGCTGGACGTTTTTTCTATGGCTGGGAGCTAGTGGAGCGCTTGTGTCACTGTTTCTACCTCCATTCCTGGACTTGAAGTTGTTCAACCATAAACACCACAGTTTTCCTCGATTGTTTGGCCATTTTGCTTGATAGCGCAACTGTAACTTAACCGTCACTGTATAAAAACGATATACGAATTTCTGTGTTGTTTTCGTCCTCTGGCCGTTCTTGACAGTGTCTTCCGATCTATGATGCCACAGCAGGTTGGCAGAGGTATTCAGAGTGAAGTGGATACTTTCCTCATTTCTTAGTTTTTCTGACTTCCGACAACTGACACATAAGCTGAATGTTATCTTTTGCCTGTCCCACCCATACTTTTTACGTCTTACTAGGTGCCTTTTGTTTCCTTGACTGCCACCTGTCGTGGGGTTTCTGCAAATTTCTGAGAGCCTTAAAGCTTGCTTCCACTTGTTCTAACTCATGTCTGAAGAGCGTTACAAAGACGAGCATGTAACAAGTAGTTTTGCGCCGTGTGTCCTTTGTAGTTCCTGAGATCAGTCTCATTGCTTCATTTAGATTTCTTTCTGACTTAACAAGATTGCTCGGGGATAGTGTTGTAAGACCTATTCCAAAATAAATGCATTGAGTGCAACTGCCTTATACAGTCAGCAGGGATAGTGTTGTTAAGTGCCTCTAGATACCAATGCTTTCATGGCAGACAGGCCATTCTTGCATTTGATGACGATATTCTAAATATGATTTTTTAAATGTCAGGATTATGTCGCAGCGCATACTCATGCAACAGAGGTCGTGCGATGGTTCAGTTTGTTTTCCACTGATCGAAAGTGGTGAGGGTAGTTTTCTAAATGTCTTGTTGATAGTCTAGTTTCTTGACGCCACTGAGTCATGGTTTTCACATTCTACGGAACTGTTGTGTGCTCTCTCGAGCTTTCTTTGGCGATTTGTAGATCAGACTGTTATCTGCTAGTGTCCACACTCGAGCCGTTCCGTTTTTATTGAGATCTGCAAGGCCCTTAGTGTAAATATTGTACAAAACGGGAGAAAGAAGAAATGTTTTTGCATATTTGGTGATGCATGTTTCTATTCTTCATTATGTGATCATTAATGTATCAACAACTAAAATACATTCCTTTCTCTTACTCTCTCTATCCCTCTTAACTTTTATTTGCTTATAATGGTAACCTCCCCTCCCTCTACTGTCCTCAAAACGCAAAGGGTGTAAGAGAAAGTATCCGTGGCAATGGTATGATCTGGAACATTGACCACACTACTTCACTTCAAGATATTCAGTGTACAATGACAGAAACAGCGACAATGTGTATTGTCATTGCATGCACTATTTTCCTGAATACTATTCCTTGATAAAGTGTTTTACTTGTTTTTACTTCTAACAGCAATCAACTTTCAGTCTTAAAAGAAAGAATTGTTACCTGTTTGCCTGTGCCACAGTGCACGTGGCCAGGAGGACAAGGCTGGTGGACACAGAAGTCTTCATCACTGTTGTCGACACAGTCCTGACGGTGGTTACACACCAGACTGTAGGGAACTCTCTGCCCTCCTCTCTGACAGCCGTAGGAGGGAGGAAGTGACGTCATAGTCACCGGACATGTGTGGGCTGATGGGATATCCCAGGATTGGGGGCTATGGCCAAAGGACTGGGGCTGGAGTGCCCAACAATGGCTTAACGAATCACAGGCAAGGAACTCATGAACTGTGTGGTTAGAAGGACAGACAGTCAACCCAGTTATTGCCTCCTTTGCATTCATATGAGGTAGAGTTAGTGCGATTACAGATGAGGAGGATAATTCACTTAGTGCCTGTTGGTACTCACACAAGATTGCTCGTCTGTGCTTTGTGGAATAACAGGAAAGTAAACAGACCGTATCATTCCACGTATCAGTCGCTTGTTGAAGATGTTCACTGTCCTCTAGATAAGGGGTTAGATACCCCAACGAACCACACAGGGGTATATTTCGGGAAAACAGATCTGATACAGGATGGGATAAGCCACTGTTTTGTCTGCCCACATCATTGCAGACAGATATCTGCAAAACACACACAACTGATCATGACAGAGTTCTACTGCAAAACTGTGCTCAAGAAATCGTTGGGATAATAAGCTCTAGACAGTTTTGAAAATAAGAAGTAGGAATGCTGCAGGGTCCAGTTTTGACCCAGTGACTGACTGATGCTTCATGGTACAGTTTGACCCAGTGACTGATTGAAAGTGATTGCATGCCAAATTACAAATCGGTTTTGGATTACCAGAAACTTTACAGTTCTTGTGTAATTAAATGTAGACAAACAAAATCCATCAGCTTGTTTATATCGCTTTTACGTTTGATTCAGCACTCACGACCTCTAACTCTAAAGTCTCACGTGATTGTCAATGACCATCGCTATGATGATAAATAATTAGTAAATTTAACGAGACATACCTGTAAGTCGAGGTCAAATTGGAATTCTTTAGAGTTAAATTGGAATTCTTTAGAGTCTAGTGATGGGAATGAGCAATTACGTACCCTCCCATCTCGGCTCTGGATGATTCTCGCTTACCCTCCCAGGTATTGTCTGTTAAATTTATTTTTAGAGGTCATTCGTGCCTCACGCAATTGTTCATTCCCATCACTAGACTAAAACTAATTCTAATTTAACCTCAACTCTCGTTAAATTTACTAACTATAGGGTTTCTCCAAGTTTATGAGAGTAGTCGTGTCAGTCTTGTCTGGCACCTCAGTCTAAAAAAACTCGTGACTGGCGTAACTTTGATTTATCTAATCATAGAAAAAGACTTGTTATCTGAAAACAGATAAGAAACTTATATCAAAGTAAATGAATCAAATTAGATTCACCAACGATATTCTCACTCCGGTAGCGAACACTTACCTACCTGATATGCAAACGGGGTACACGTGGAAATAACAAACAAACAAACAAACAATGTTGTTAGGCAGGCACTCACGGTCTGACCAGTGCATTGGGCTAATGCGTAGGTCAGACATCTGCTAAGTCGTAGCCACGAGACCCTCTTCTTCAATTCTCTGATCTTAGTTGTTAATTCATTTATCCATCTGCTTAAAATCATGCGTAGTGTGGTCTCAGAACTTAGTAGATGTGGTGTAGCGTATATAGACTAGTTAGCATGCACTGACGTCTCCTTGATGAAACTGAAACTGACACTTTGAACTCATTTTGGAGTTTGATTTTTTGACAGAATTACCAAATTTGTTAGCCTATCAGAACTTACCATGCTATTTGCAAAAATTCACTAACACGAAATTGGAAATAGACATTAGCTTGTTTATTACATTAAGACTTCTGTCTAAAAAAAAGTAATAATTTTTTTTTTCTTTTTTTTTAGCTAAGCTCCGCTGGCTCTCTCTCTCTCTCTCTCTCTCTCTCTCTCTCTCTCTCTCTCTCTCTCTCTCTCATTGTTTTGCCATTGCTCTCTTTTCTTTCACAAATCCCTGAGCGCTGCTTAGGTAAAATTGATCAACGATGGAACCCTTTTCATTACAGTTCAAACCGAAAAGACTCAAGTATAGTAAAAATGATTAACCATAACGTTTTACGTTGTCCGTTTATGTCACAAAACTCCTCTCGACTGGGGTGCATGACACTGGTATTATTATCACAATTCATCAATCAACAAAAAGAACTGTGTGGATTAAAATCTAAATATTAATTGTTGTAAGCAAGTGCTTATACATTTTCTGTACATGAATTTATCAGAGCTTGTTGACTGCATTGACTATTTCATTTCAATGATAGAAAGTACATATAATGAAAACGAATATGTCATGATGTTAGGAGATTTTAATATATATTTCTTAAACATAGTAAATTCTGGAACTACGTTTTTGAAAGACTCCATCTCACTTGGTTTGTAAGACCTCCATACAAGTCACTCATTATGTCCAAAACATTGATCGTTTACATGTTACCAATACAGAAACTATTCTTAAATATCTGTTTCCATCTACGGATGCTATGACCATATCCCTATTTGCTGATTTTTTTTTTACAGCGTAAATATCCCTGTTCCCAGTAAGGCTGTGGATGTATGGTACTCCATTTCCTTCGATGTGCACAGCAAACATGCTCTCTTCTCCACCAGAGAGTCAAAAAGAAGATAAAGTCTCCAAGGATAACAAACCAGATACACACAGCTTTATATAACAGAAATTACTTCTCGCATAGCAATTTGTTTTTCCACATTCAGATGAGATGCCGAGCACAGGAACATCGCCAGTTGGTGCCAGAACATGCCAGATGTACGACGAAAAACGATTGTCTGTTTTTGAATGGTTAAGTGTATGTCAGTAAATATAGGCCACAAGGAACGTCCGTTCAGTCATACCTTTTCTCCTTGTTTCAAAGTTCAGAAATATTTCTTACCCCAATAGTTGAAAGCCCTTCCAGATCCTTTAATTCAACATTAGCCTGAGTGGCAGCTTTTAGTCTCAGCACCATTTGCTTTGCTTTGCTTTACCTTAATAACCGAACGTGGTGTAGCGTATATGGACTAGTCCACACGCAGTGACACCTCCTTGATCAAACTGAAACTGAAACTTGGCACAGTACACCTACAAGCCTTCCAGTGCCAGCCATGTCCAATTCAGACCCTGACTACGGTCCCCCATACAAAGGCAGCTCTGAAGATGAGATAAAGAATTAAATAATGACCTCGATGCAAAATGGCAGAAACAGTGCGAATCTCATAAGAGTCAAATTGATTGAGGCGCTCCTGACCACAAAAAAATGACCCAGAGTCAATGGATGACAACAAAGAGACCCTGCGCAAAAAAAGCATGCAGTCAGGATCTGATGGACTGTGATGTTTTGAGCATTCATAAAGGTGAAGACGTCAATGAACACGAGGAAAATTTTCTTAAATCAGACGCTCAAGATCAAAGTAAGAAGAAATCCGACAAATCCTCTCATACTCTTTAAGATGAGACCGAAAATGAATACAAGACACATGAGTCAGTGGGCGAGAAACTAGATGAAGAATCGGCAGGGGCTGTGAACAAAACATTTCAAAAGAAACTCTCAGATAAAGTGTTAACAAAAGGGTTTGAAACATACAGCAGACCGGAAAATTGACCTCACATGACTATTCCAAAAGTGAATCAGGAAATCTGGACTCAAATGCCACCACACGTATAAAAGGAAAATCATATTTGACGTGGGCCTACATTCAACGGGCTGTTACAAAGGAAAATCATATTTGAAGTGGGCCTACATTCAACGGGCTGTTACAAAAGCCGCTACCGCCGTCACGCGTCTAGCCAGCTCACTGTAGGGCACTGACGCACGTCATTGGCGAGCAGACTAACTTTGCCATTGCACTGATGCGATATCCGGCTATCTGTAAACAAAGGCATAGCAAAACTGTGTCATCAATCTATTCCAGTCTCAGCTTCGTTGTCTAGCGATGACTTGCCAGATATTTTGAGAGAAATAAAAGACATTGGCAGACTGGAAGCAGCTTTTGCGGCAGACAAGCGAAACCAGCACAATTTTGAGGAAGGACAGAAGAGCGTTTTTTTTTTTTTTTTTTTTTTTTTGCAAACAGAGCCTCCAACCCCCAGCAACCAACATACAAACGTGCTTATACAAACGTCATGGTGCGCTTTTTTCCAGAAGAGGAAGCAGGCGCTAGAGAACTTTCAGGCTCACCTACTGCCGATTTCCCCGAAGTTGGAGTATGGCTGCCTTAGTGGTGGGATACGAAATGGTTATACACACAAAACTCCACTCTCTTTGTTGGGTAGATGGGATTAATCCTTTCCTGTCTCTACAGGGAGTGTCCACGGGAGTATCAGCCTGCGTACACAGAAAAAAAAGGAAAAAAAAAACAAAACATACTGCCAGTGTTAGAGGTAAGTGAATTTTTGACTCAGTTACCAAGGCTAACCTAATGTCTTGATCGTGAAGCTCCCACGTTTCAGGGAGGTAGAGTTAAGGAGTTTATGAATTCTTGGTTAGAAATCACTCTAGATCCAGACATTGAGTACAGTGTCATGTGCAAAAATTCAGTTTGCCACCCAATGAACCTGAGTAGACTATCATGCATTCAAACAAATCATCTCAGTTAAAGTGAGAGTTCTGTTATTGACCGTGAAATTCAAAAACTTGTATCAAAAGGTGTGCTATCAACACGTGAAAAGCAAACAGGTGACATAATTTCTCCATTTTTTTTACTAGGAAAAAGAAAGACGGATGATACAGGATGATCCTTAGTTTAAAGAGACTGAACAATGAACTTACATTCACCATTTTAAAAATGGAAACAATAGCCACTGCTCTGTCCCTGGTAAGGAAGAATTTGCTGCATGAGCTCTGTTGATCTCAAAGATGCCTGCTTCTCTGTAGCTATACACCAGAATTCCAGAAACTGCTCAGATTTGTTTGGAGAAGCTGCGTTATGAATATAATGCTTTACCTAATGGCCTTGCTTCAGCCCCCCGCCTGTTCACCAAGCTGATGAAGCCTGTGTTTGCTCAGCTATGGTTGAAAGGGCACATCTCCACAGCTTTTCTGGAAGACAGTTTGTTATATAGTGTCACTGAACAATAATGTATGCGAAATGTCATTGGCTTACTGATGACCTTTAAAGATTTTAAGATTTTTGATACACCCTACAAAGTCTGAGCTGAAACCATCCAAACAAATTCAATATTTGGGTGTTATCATTGCTCTTTTCTTTATGTTTCCCATTACATTTGTTCCAAGAATGACATGGTGATGTATCAGCGTGGGATTCTTGTTGATTTAACCGCTACGTTTAAAAATAATTGTTGTGTCTACGATATCTGCCATCGTGGTTCAAATTAATTACAAGAGAGTCAAAACAGACAAGTTTTCTCTCGAGTTTATTCTTTACACTGGTCCTCTACCTAGACTCCCACATTGATCGTTGCATTTTGTTCCAGGTGTCATGAATTTCTGCGCTTTTTTTCCTTGTTAAATGTATTCACTTTGCCCAGAAGGCTAAAAAAAAGTACTTATGCGTAATCAATTGTTTTCTTGAAATGTTCTCTCTCTCTCTCTCTCTCTCTCTCTCTCTCTCTCTCTCTCTCTCTCTCTCTCTCTCTCTCTCTCTGTACCCCATATTTACTGTTGGTTATTACTATATTGTCGCTGAATAATTAATACCTGTGGTAGTGTATCATTATAAAAAAAAATCAGAGGTTGAGGGGGAGGGGGGTTGGGGTTATGATGGTGTCACACTGAGCACAAATGCATGCACGCACTCAGCTCAGCATTCACTCCGTGCACACGCAGTCACTCCAAACAACCAGAAGGCGCACTACAATAACTCCTCTTCTCCCCCTCCTCTCCGGGGAATAATTTACTAAACGATAATCAACTTTACCAGCATATGCAACAAGTTTGCTTTTTAAGAATTATTTTCCATTCCTCCTCTCCAGAGGAGGTATAATCATTCCACAGATCCACTAGCTGGGACCAAATTTCATCTCATTATATATAGTAAATCACAAGTACATCTTTTACCGGTTTCTCCTCCTCACTGGAGAAACAGTTTATACATTTTCCAAAGAAGAAACAAAGATGGCTAAAAATCAGGAACAATATCTAAGTTCCGACCCAGGGGGACAATCAAAAATCATAGTGGGTCAACATGACAAACGTTTTCAAAGTTCTCTCACGACTGCCGCAGTCGTTGTCCTCTTCAACTAGGTTCTCCAACTCTGGAGACAATTAGGTGCTGCCTCAGCTACCCAGAACTTTTCCCTTGCCTTCAATGCTAGTGCTGCCACAGCACTGGAGCCCAAATACTTGTTGTGCGACTGCCACAGTCGCCTGTCCCATTACTGGTGCTGCCACAGCACTGGGAAGGGCTGAAACACGAATGAAGTCCGTGTAAGTAATCTATTTCAAAATCTGAATAATGATAAATTCTTTTCCCTTTTTTCCTTTTCTTAACTTTCTCTCTCTCTTTTCTCTCCCCATCTGTCTATACCTCACCTGGTAATGGTAGATTACAGGTGAATCTCGTTCTGCAGTTCCAAACAACCTGTCTGGTCAGTGTCCCCAAGCCATCTCCTTCCTATACTTTATTTTTCCTTCCTGCGCTCTTCCTGAGTACATATTCAATGAGTGCTCATCTAACTCTATGCATTACCAGCCCTTGGTTACTTGACCAATGGACAACGTCCGTCCATTTTCCTGAGCGATTCAACCAATAATCACCCTACGTCTATAGCCACCAGCGACACCGATCACACTGGTCAGGCCACGTATCTTGTCCTTTCTTTTACCTTTCCTTTCCCCTGCCTAGGGAAATGCTTTATATCAAATAAGGGCGTACGCGACGGAACGTCACATGTCGCCATGTGAGGCTGCATCACATGACACCCCCCATCCCGGGGTGAGAAAAAAAAAACTTTTCGCCAAGAAAATTTTTTGTTTAATACACATACATATCTAGTTAATATACAACTTCAACTATCAGTCACCAAATTTTCATCACACAAGAGTTTCCATCAATGCTTAGAACTAACCTTTATGAACCATCATAAAGATCCAAAATCACATTCCAAAATCTTAGTTTTAAAAATATGCAAAATCAGTTTTGTTTTGTTTTTAAAAACAAATTCATACTCCATCACCACAAACCACAAGTCACACAGACATGAAGAACATATAATGACACTGATCATTCCAAATGCCAGTTATGTTTATATATACCAAAATATAAACACAGTTTTTTCTTGCCTGTTCTCACATAAACATATGTCCCAAAATCCTCACAAAATGAGAATTTCCTCACGACTCACTTGATGAGAAAAAATTGCCAAGTGAAAAGTCTTTCTTCAAGCAAGAATATGCAATATCGCAGTCCACTTGAAAGTTCAACACTTTTATATTCTTCACAATGACCGACGTGAAAAAACACACATGTAACACATCAAATGAAGTATTCTGCACACATTCACAAGGTAACATCCTACTATGAGACACCAATGCCAATACATATGCACCTTTGGAAAAAGATCAATCACAACTACTTATTAATTCAGATTGACAGTAGCACACATAACACTGCCAAAATGTCAATAAAGTCTGTCCACAATGAAAACAAACAGCAGAAACAGTCTTTCCTTTTTTATGCAGTTACAGCTGCATGAAGGATACTGTGCATTCACGCACGGGACGGAAAATCTGCCATGACATTCTGAGTTCCAGATAATGGCTCAATGTCAAACTTGAACTCCTGCAATGACAAAGCCCATCTTAACAGCCTGCTATTTTTGGTCTTGGACGACTGCAAAAACGTCAATGGCCTGTGGTCGGTTTGTAACCGAAACTGTCTTCCAGTAAGGAATCTGGCAAATTCCTCACAAGCCCAACCAATGGCAAGACACTCCCTCTCAATTGTTGAGTATTTGACTTGTGTGTTAGAGAACTTTTTGCTTGCATATTGCACAGGGTGTAACAATCCATTCTTTTCTTGCAAAAGTACAGCTCCCATGCCTTTGGAGCTGGCATCAGTTCTCAAAACAAAATCCTCTGAAAGAGAGGGCAAAAGCAGCACAGGGAATGAATTGAGGGTGTTTTGAACACATTCCAGAGCTTTCTGACACTCATCTGACTAGACGATACTTTTGTTTTTTGTTCCTTTTGTTAAGTCACTCAAAGGGGCTGTCAAGGACGCAAAGTGCGGTACATATCTTCTGAAATAGGACAACAATCCAATGAGTGATCTTATCTGTTTCTTTGTAGTGGGTCTCTTCAAGGCCAAGATCTTTCCTACTTTCTTTTCCTCTGGTGTCATTTTCCCAACAGAAATGACATGACCCAAAAACTCAAGAGTCTGGAACCCAGCACGAATTTTGGATGGTCTAGCCGTCAGACCAAAATTCTGGAGTTTACAAAAAAAACAGCTCTCAAGTTATTCAGAAGATCATTCCATGACTTTGCAGCAAGCAAAATGTCATCAAAAAAGCTTACTGCTCCACACTCACGAAGTTTTAGTGCGCGCATCATTCTGGCAAAAGAAGCTGGGGCGTTTTGTAATCCAAATGGCATTTTCGTCCATTGAAACAGTCCAAAAGGTGTCTGAAAAGCTGTTTTTTCCTTGTCTGCTTCAGCCATCGGGATTTGCCAATACCCTTTAGTTAAGTCTATTTTGACAGAATACTTTACTTCTAACAGTTGACAAAGAAGTTCCTCAATGTCTGGGATAGGTTCTTCATCAAACACAGTGATTTTGTTTAACTTCCTGTAATCGATGCAAAACCGCACCGAGCCATCAGGTTTGTCCACCAATACAACTGGTGAGCTGTATGGTGAGGAGGACGGTTCTATAACCTTCAACCCGAGCATTGCTTGAATCTCTCTTTTGACAACCTGTTTTTTCGCAAATGGGAGGGGGTATAGTTTGACTCGGACTGGGTTTTCCGTACTCAACTGAATAGTATGAGGTTCAATTGATGTCACTGTCCCCGGGGTATCAGTCAGGACATCCTGAAAGTCCTTCAAAATACCTTCCAATTGTTCTTTCTGAATCAAAGATAAATCATCACACAAAACAACATCATGGTAAGTTTCTCCTTTGACAGAAAGAGTGGGCAGAGGTACAGTATCATCTATACTGGTAGATGTTAACAATCCCACATTTGTTGTTTGTGCAGTCTTTGCTCTGTTTCTGTATATGACATCAGGTACAAAATCATAACCAATGATTTCTGTAATAGCCACATCTGTTTCAGACACTGGGCATATCCATTGACTCGTTAATGGCAACATTTGTACGCATAACATACTTTTTTAGCATGTTTACATGGAATACCTTTTCAGCATTTGCCATTTTCACCAGAAAGTGTTTCAATGACATCAAAAGGACCTTTTTGAGTTGTTTTTTGGCAAATGTCACAAGAGCGACAATACTATGTAACTTCTTTTGTGACTCCTGGCCGAAAAAATGAATCCAGAACTCTTTTTAACGTTCTTTTGATACCGCAACGACCTGTGAACAATGCATCATGGGCTCTATGTAATACTGTTTCCCTCAGTGGTTTGGGAACCACAATCTGTTTGTTGTCTTGTCCAAGTACATGCATGTAGAGGATGTCAGAGTCCAGTATGCACGTCGGCTTGTCCGTTGGTATGTCAGAGACAGTCTGTTTTGCAGTAGAAACTATAGTCGTCAGTGTCTCGTCGCTTCTTTGCATAGTCTTCAAAACGTCTGGCGTAACTTTTAGTTCATCCAGTTTTGAAACCTTGAGCGGTTTTGTTGGTTTTCCGTGCTCTACAACTTCTGATTTGTTCTGATGAGACAAGGAATGAAAGATCCTCTGGCACAATCATGTACTGTCGCAACACCTGGCAGATTTCCCAAAATCAAATCG
>CM065743.1:39111036-39118536 GCA_033310375.1 Conus canariensis
TAAGCATTTGGTAAGTCATGTTAGAAAATCTGTTTTCAGGTAATGCACAAAGTCTAAGCCAATAAGAAATACACCGTACTGAAGCTTGAACAAAGAGAGGAAATCGACCAAGTTCACCATACACCATTAGATTTGGTGTACGGAGAGCTACATTCAGCAACCGTTTACATGCAAATAAATGTACTTTTTCTATCTCTTCTATTTCATCAGTACCCCAAATTTCTGACGCATACAACAGTATTGGTACAATCTGGGCATCAAAAAGCTGAAAGAATATTTTTGGGTCAGTACAATTGATTCTCCACATGGTTCTAAATATGTCTACAACACATTTCTTTGCTTTTGTAATCATGTCTTCAACAGACAATTTGCGGCTCAGGCGAGTAGTAAAGTTGAGGCCGAGGTATTTGTAAACGTTTACTACTTCAACATCTTGGGTTCCATAATTCCATTTTTCATGTTTTGATAAGTAGCCCCCATTTCTGAACACCATTATTTTTGTTTTACTGAGGTTCACTTTCAGTCCGAGTTCTGCCGATATTACAAATAAGTTGTTTAGCTGAGTTTGAAGACCACACGGGCTGGATGAAAACAAAGCAATATCATCAGCAAACATTAGCAAAAATAACTCAGTAGTGTCAGGTCTAAGCTGGAAGCCATGTTTACCGTTATTGATTATATAAGCAGCTAATTCGTTAATAATAAAAGAAAATAGTGTTGGAGAAGCCAAACAGCCCTGCTTAAGTCCTTGAAGGCATTCAAAATAGTCAGTATAAACCAGATCATCTCTTACGCAAAATTTCACAGAGTTGTACATTGCTTGGAGCGCTGAAAGCATTTTACCACCGATTCCGATCTTTAGTAAAATATTCCACAGTACGTGTCTCTTGACCGTGTCGAACGCTTTCTGAAAGTCGACAAAGGCTACATAAATCTTTCTGTTCAGAGCGAGATATTTCTGAACTAAGGCATTTAATGTGAAAATATGATCGATTGTAGAATAATCTTTGCGGAAACCAGCCTGTGTTTCAGATATAATATTGTATGTATTCGACCATTCTGACAACCTCTTATTCAATATATAAGTATACAGTTTGCTGAGGCAAGACAAAAGAGCAATACCACGATAATTATCGGGATTGTTAATGTCTCCTTTTTTATGGAGTGGAAATATGATAGCTTTAGACCATTCACTGGGATACGTACCCTTGGAAAACAATGCATTAAAATACTTTGTCAAAAAAGGGACAATCGCATCCTGTGAGACTTTTAAAACTTCATTTATTAACCCATCAGGTCCGGCTGCTTTTCCTGATTTTGAATGTTTTATAGCTTCTTTTACCTCTAATTCTGATATATCAATATTTAGGCAATCAAACAAGTTGTCAGCTTCGTTACCCTCTGGCTCAAAAATATCGTGAACGTGTTGTTCAGCATTGTCATTTAAGAGATTAGAAAAGTGACGAAACCAGTCTTCTTTTGGTATGTTATTTTTTAGTCTGGTTTTACGTTTCCATTTCTTTATTTCTTTCCAGAATGCCTGCGAATTATGTCGATTGTTGACAAGTCTATCTACAGCTTCCTTTTTGAATTCTTTTTCCTTAGTTGTAAGAGTAGTTTTATACTTTTTCCTTTCCTGTACGTATGATGATCTGTGTTCTAGTTTCTTGTTTCTATTAAAGATTCTTAACGCTTTTCTTGCGTTCTTCTTTAACAGGCGACAATCTTTGTCGAACCAAGGCTTACTTTGTTTAGAAGTGGGGACAACACCTTTAGGGTTATTGGGACAAATCCGCTTAGTCATACACATTGCTGCATTTTTAATAACACACGTAAAAGTGTCCAAAACATCATCGATTGATCGTTCAATCTGAGCAGTGGCTTCTGCTATATGGTCAGAAAACGCAGGAGAAAAACAGGATTCATTGAGTCTATGTACTTCATCAGGGTTCCATATTATCTTATCAACAGAACAATGGGAGCTGTCACATAAGATATCTGCATCATTTTCTGTAAGCAAACGATTTACTGAAAGCACAAGGGGCATATGTACTGATTCCACTCTCTCTTCTACAACGAAATTTGTACATAAAGAAGCAAAGTCCAGAGAAGCAATAAAGTAATCATTTACACTTGCGCCACTAGGAGAAACAAAAGTATATTGCTTTGATGCATCAGGGAAACAGAAGCCGTTTAAAATCAAAAGTTCATAGCAAGCACACAGATCTAGAAGATGTCTACCAAAGGCATTAAGAACCAAGTCTTCTGTCTGACGGTTATCAACAAATAATGCAGTGTTGTCATTCAAGGTGTTTTCCAGCTCAGAATGGAATACATCAGAATCGGGTTGAAGGTTAGCTGTTCTGCTGTTAAAATCTCCGCACAGTAGAAAGAGACAGAGAGAGAGACAGAGAGAGAGAATTGGGGTGGGGGGCATTCTGGGATGAAAATATATTTGTCCTCATGGGGGGCATAATAGATATGGGGGGGACATTTTAGATTGTCCCCCAGGGGGACGTGTCAGCATACCCAACATGCCCCCCGGGGGACATTCTAGCATACCCAACATGTCCCCTGGGGGACATTCTGGTATACTGAAACGTCCCCTGGGGGGCATTCTGGGATACTGAAAAGTCCCCCGGGGGGCATTCTGGGATACTGAAACGTCCCCCGGGGGGCATTCTGGGATGGGGGGCAATCTGGGGTGTTACACCGTATAAACAGGAAGGTAATAAAGGCTTACAAAAGAAAACCACTAATAAGAATTGACAATGTGATCTTTCAAAAAAAGATTTTCACCAATATTTTTTCCTAAAGGGAAAAAGACAGCTAAAAAATAAAATTCAATACTAATAACTCTTTTTTTCCCAATGAAAAGAAAACAGACAAAATATAAAGTTTTTTTTTTTCCCGGAAATAAATTCTTTATAATGTTTATGTTCTTAACTGTTCTTGTTGTAGTTGTTACTTTCTTACTTACTTTCTTGGTCAAACAAAATAGATGAGTTCACAAAACAAATGAATCGCCCTAAACAATAGGTGAATATAAAGTTACAAAACAAATGAGTCAACGAACAATTGAAAGGAGGGGGAGAAAACGTACACTAACGGACATCCTACCTAAAAGATGACAATGATGAAAAGAAGCTAGATAGGCGCCTATTGAAGAGAAGGTTTGGAGATTTTTTTTTTAAAGGGGGTGAAAAGGAAATGAAAGAATAGACAGGTCCGGTATAGATAGGGGAAATCAGAAAAAGCGAAAGAGGCCCTCAGACAGCACCCTAATGGCAACTGTCTCCCCGTAAAGCTGGAGACGGGGAAGTACTCAAATAATAATACACACAATATACTAACAATACAATAAACAAAACAAAAACCCAAAAGATCATGAAGAAAAAGATGTTTATTTGGGCTGAGCGGTAATCAACTCCACCACCTACACTAGTTGAGTGACGGAGGTGAAGTTGATCCCACACTCAGAGGAGTAAGGGGAAAAATCCAAATGAAACGATAGGAAAGGGAAACAAACAGATATTAATGAGAGAGGGAGGGACTATCGACTCCCCAACGCCATACCCCCTGCTAAATCAGAGCAGGAAGAGGTTGGGGCTATCAGTCCTGGGGAAGGGGACAAAAATTCTAATACTCTAGGGGAAGGACAGCGACTCCTCAACGCCCTGCCCCCTTGCTGCCAGGTACGAGCAAGAGGAGGTTGAGGCTATCAGTCCTGGGGGGGGGGGGGGGGGGGGGGGGGGGGGAGGGTCAAAAAGAAATCCTACCAAAAGAAAAAAAAAAACCTTAACAGAGTACAGCAACCAAAAGAAATCTCAAACACTCGAAAACACACATACAAAAAATCAAATGAAAAAGAAAAAACTGCAAATAGTAATCACAACAATCAATAATACTTTCTTTCCTTTGCACAAATCAGAAATCTTAATTTTTTCCTTGGAGGGGGTATTAAAAAAAAACCCTAGTCCTTAGTCGGGGTCACCACTGTCACACTGAGCACAAATGCATGCACGCACTCAGCTCAGCATTCACTCCGTGCACACGCAGTCACTCCAAACAACCAGAAGGCGCACTACAATAACTCTTCTTCTCCCCCTCCTCTCCGGGGAATAATTTACTAAACGATAATCAACTTTACCAGCATGTACAACAGGTTTGTTTTCTAAGGATTATTTTCCATTCCTCCTCTCCAGTGGAAGTACAATCATTCCACAGATCCACTAGCTGGGACCACATTTCATCTCATTATACATAGTAATTCACAAGTACATCTTTTACCGGTTTCTCCTCACTGGAGAAACAATTTATACACTTTCCAAAGAAGAAACAAAGATGGCTTAAAATACAGGAACAATATCTAAGTTCCGACCCAGGGGGACAATCAAAAATCATAGTGGGTCAACATGACAAACGCTTTCAAAGTTCTCTCACGACTGCCAGTCATCCTCTTCAACTAGGTTCTCCAACTCTGGAGACAATTAGGAGCTGCCACAGCACTGAAGCCCAAATACTTGTTGTGCGACTGCTACAGTCGCCTATTCCATTACTGGTGCTGCCACAGCACTGAAGCCCAAATACTTGTTGTGCGACTGCTACAGTCGCCTATCCCATTACTGGTGCTGCCACAGCACTGGGAAGGGCTGAAACACGAATGAAGTCCGTGTAAGTAATCTATTTCAAAATCTGAATAATGATAAATTATTTTCCCTTTTTTTCCTTTTCTTAACTCTCTCTCTTTTCTCTCCCCATCTGTCTATACCTCACCTGGTAATGGTAGATTACAGGTGAATCTCGTTCTGCAGTTCCAAACAACCTGTCCGGTCAGTGTCCCCAAGCCATCTCCTTCCTATACTTTATTTTTCCTTCCTGCGCTCTTCCTGAGTACATATTCAGTGAGTGCTCATCTAACTCTATGCATTACCAGCCCTTGGTTACTTGACCAATGGACAACGTCCGTCCATTTTCCTGAGCGATTCAACCAATAATCACCCTACGTCTATAGCCACCAGCGACACCGATCACACTGGTCAGGCCACGTAATTTGTCCTTTCTTTTACCTTTCCTTTCCCCTGCCTAGGGAAATGCTTTATATCAAATAAGGGCGTACGCGACGGTACGTCACATGTCGGCATGTGAGGCTACGTCACATGACAGATGGCATATTTTTCTCCTACTCTTCTGTCTCCTCTCTCTCTCTCTCTCTCTCTCTCTCTCTCTCTCTCTCTCTCTCTCTTCAGCCCCTTTCTGTCTCTCTGTCAGTCTCTCTCTCTCTCTCTCTCCTCTCTCTCTCTCTCTCTCTCTCTGTCCTTGACCTCTCTCTCTTTCCTCTCTTTTTCCATGCATACTTGACTAGACTGTGTAACTATAGAAGCAGACATAAGATAATTTCAACATGTGTGCACAGACACACATGTAGAGGTGTAAACGATCATTTCTCACATGTTGGGAACACCACCAGTAATGGAAGACAAGCCAATGAACAGCATGAACTGCTGATGTTTCCACGTCAACCGAATCACGTCCCTGTACTCCTGCACCGTGTTGAGACTGGCCAGCTGCGCCCCCTGCTTCACACACTGAGCTTTGGCATCACTGACAGTGTCAGCCATGTACAACAGGGAGTAACATCGACCGTTGACCTCAAAACCCACCTCTTGACACCTTAGGTGGCCACAGTTCTCTTCGTCTCTTCCATCTGAACACTGGACGACCAAGTTGCAGGCCATGTGGGGCTGGTAGCTTGTCCACGTGGCCACTGAGCAGTTCCACTGACCCTGGGAGGTTTGGATTAGCTCCTCCTGCAGCAACACAGTCAGTGGTGAAAATGGAGAGAGAGACAGACAGACAGACAGACAGAGAGTCGGAGTCAGAATCGGAAGAAATTTATTCATAATAGGCAATGGCCCCTTATGAAGGAGTGTGTAAACATTATGTAAGCAATAGCCATCAGAAAAAGAGCAAGAATACATAAAGTGATATTTCTTAACAAATGCCAGTAAACATACACAGAAAGAGAACAAAAACAAATGAAATACGTATCTCTATGATGTTGCTAGTTCTCTTAACTTGAATGCTTTAAGCAGGTAGAGTGAGAAATTCCGTACAACATGAAATCTACATTAAGACCAATAAGCTGAGCTTAAATAATGAAGTTTGACGACGATATTTAGGTTTAATAAAACTTTCACGAATACCTCTGAGCGCTGGACAACACAAAACAAAATGTACTTCGTTTTCTTCTGCCTCTTTACAGAATGGACAAAACAAGGTACTTCTGTCAACAGATCTGTATCTTAAGCTTTGTATTGTTAATTTTGTAATTCCAAGTCTGAATCTTATTGTGACATATTTCAGATGTGGATTCAAATTCAGTGAAAGATATTGCTTCAAAAAAGGTCCATCACAAAAGGTTCTATACGTGTCAAATCTGCTATTGGTTTGAATCTGTTCAGTTCATTTTTTGCCATTTACAGTCTAATAATCATTGACGAAATGTACAAATAAAATTGTTAATATTTCCAACCCCCTAATCATACCAGACAAACCCAAAACCATATTCAAACAAATAGCTACGCACCTGTGGCACCCAATTTACTTTAACTTTCACATCTAAGTCATATAGAAAGCATATTGTACGATTTGCAAGGAATTGTTCGCTGTTCCATTTGTTATGGCTTTAACCGATAACGAATGCATTAGAGAGCAGAATTCACATATATGGGATATCAGTTAGTTTCGCCATATATCAGGTCATTTGGTGTCCTAATATCCACCCTTGAGAATTTCTTTAAAGCATAAGAATGAAATAGTTCACATGGAATAGCTGCCTCAACTAATCCCCATAAATCTGCCTCCTAGTGTATCATAAGCTGAATTTGAGAGTGAATGATTTTCATAAATAAGACTAACAAATTGTTATTGAGAACATGCAGTTTTTTTTCATGATGCAGACCAACGCATGTTTAGCTCGACTTGCAAGATCTTTGCTTGCGATGACAAAACTTAGTTGGGAGAGGAAGAAAATTCCCAAATATTTGTAAATGTTGACAACAGGCATTACGCAGCTGTCATAAAACCATCTTTCTCTTACACTTAAAAACCACCTTCCGAAACACTATGATACTCCTTTTATTCAAGTTAACTTTTAATTGAAGTGAAGCAGACGGTTGCTGTAAATGGTTTAACTGTGTTTGTAATCCAATCGCAGTCTCAGAGAACAAGGCTACGTCATCTGCTAATAAGAGAATGAATAATTCAAAAGCATCATAAGAAAACGTAGCACCATGTCTTCCATCATTCATCATTTCAACTGCCAGCTCGTTGAGGAACAAGAACAATGATATAGGACTGCATGCATCACCGTGTCTTCACCCAGCTGTACAGTTAATGCAGTCTGTCAAATTTGCTCCACATCGCGCTCCTGCTTTAATTTAACTACATCATAGATACTTCTACCGGATATGTACAATTTTCTTTTAATACCAGTTA
>CM065743.1:39123536-39133536 GCA_033310375.1 Conus canariensis
ACTCTCTGCCCTGTGGCACAGGTGCAGAACTACAATCACAAAGTCACGGAGATGCATTTATACAGATTTTCCTTTGGTCCAGCAATTTTTTAAAACTTCAAGCTTGGTCTGTCAGACTACACAGGAAAGAATGTCAAGCATTCATTTCTCACATTTCCTTCAACCCCTTCAACTGCTTCCTATCCGTGAAAACAAGCATGACCACAATCGTTCAGTGTTGTGCCATGCTGATTTATCTGCCTTTTCCCCCTGATTTCTCTGACCTTATGTCTGGCTGAATCCCTTCCAAGTAGCTCCAGGTATCAGCAGGCACAAGTATTCCAAAGGTAATTGTTCCTGCAACTGAAATTGTTCGTTCCTGTTTCTTTTCTTCCTACGTCGCACTTAATGTCTGGAATCAATGTTCCATATTTTTACATTACAAAACATGATGTTGCACGCGCACGCACACATAACACACACACACACACACACACACACACACACACACACACACACACACACACACACACACACACACACACAGAGAGAGAGAGAGAGAGAGAGAGAGAGAGAGAGAGAGAGATTACTTCCTTAACAGTTGTACTAACCAGTGAAATGTTCATTGTCATGCCATTTGTCATCACAAAATGGACATACATGGCAATATAGCGTGTACTGATAACTGTAAATAATGTAACTGATCTTTATATTACAAGTTTTGAAGAAAAAAGTCACACCTATTGGATACTGGACTGGTCATTAGATACTGGACTGGTCAAACAGCAAAATGCCACTGTGCAGTTCTCTGTCACCCACTGTCCAGTCCCCAGCTGACTTTGCTATCAGCACACATCGCCGTGTACAGTACGCCCACCATCGACCCATCATCGACCTTGTTGCAGGGGAATCAGCACAAATCACGTCACCAATATTGACCTGTCCAATGGCCAGTTGTGTTGGGTGATTCACTACTCAATCAGAGCTGCTGCAGTGAAGAGGCAGTTACCTCCCTGTCCAATGACAAGTTGTGTTCGGTGATTCACTACTCAGCTCAGAGCTGCTGCAGTGAAGAGGCAGTTACCTCCCTGTCCAATGGCCAGTTGTGTTGGGTGATTCACTATTCAGCTCAGAGCTGCTGCAGTGAAGAGGCAGTTACCTCCCTGTCCAATGGTCAGTTGTGTTGGGTGATTCACTACTCAGCTCAGGGTGGCTGCAGTGAAGAGGCAGTTACCTCCCTGTCCAATGACAAGTTGTGTTGGGTGATTCACTACTCAGCTCAGAGCTGCTGCAGTGAAGAGGCAGTTACCTCCCTGTCCAATGACAAATTGTGTTGGGTGATTCACTACTCAGCTCAGAGCTGCTGCAGTGAAGAGGCAGTTACCTCCCTGTCCAATGACAAGTTGTGTTGGGTGATTCACTACTCAGCTCAGAGCTGCTGCAGTGAAGAGGCAGTTACCTCCCTGTCCAATGGCCAGTTGTGTTGGGTGATTCACTACTCAGCTCAGGGTGGCTGCAGTGAAGAGGCAGTTACCTCCCTGTCCAATGACAAGTTGTGCTGGGTGATTCACTACTCAGCTCAGAGCTGCTGCAGTGAAGAGGCAGTTACCTCCCTGTCCAATGACAAATTGTGTTGGGTGATTCACTACTCAGCTCAGAGCTGCTGCAGTGAAGAGGCAGTTACTTCGCTGTCCAATGACAAGTTGTGTTGGGTGATTACTACTCAGCTCAGAGCTGCTGCAGTGAAGAGGCAGTTACCTCCCTGTCCAATGACAAACTGTGTTGGGTGATTACTACTCAGCTCAGAGCTGCTGCAGTGAAGAGGCAGTTACCTCCCTGTCCAATGACAAATTGTGTTGGGTGATTCACTACTCAGCTCAGGGTGGCTGCAGTGTGGAGAGGCAGTTACCTCCCTGTCCAATGACAAGTTGTGTTGGGTGATTCACTACTCAGCTCAGGGTGGCTGCAGTGAAGAGTCAGTTACCTCCCTGTCCAATGGCCAGTTGTGTTGGGTGATTCACTACTCAGCTCAGAGCTGCTGCAGTGAAGAGGCAGTTACCTCCCTGTCCAATGACAAATTGTGTTGGGTGATTCACTACTCAGCTCAGGGTGGCAGCAGTGTGAAGAAGCAGTTACCTCCCTGTCGCCCTGTCATGGATGGCAGCACTGTGCTCTGTGCTCTTTTTGTCTGAGCGTTTCCTGTTTGATCTTGGCAACACCAAAACAATCCGAGTCTTAAAGGTGCACTCTGAGGAGGAGGTGTTTGGGCGTTTAATCCTCATGGTGGAATCAGCCAATGTCATGGTGGTCTCCATAGCAGTAGCCGTGATTATCAGACAATGTCATGGTGGTCTCCACAGCAATAGCATTGGACGTCAGACAATGTCATGGTGGTCTCAAAGCTTGTAGCATTGGACATCAGACAATTTCATGGTTGTCTCCAAGCCAATAGCATTTGACATCAGACAATTTCATGGTGGTCTCCAAAGCAACAGCAGTGGGCTTCAGCCAATGTCATGGTGGTCTCCAAAGCAATAGCAGTGGAGTTGTACTGAATGACGGCCAAAATAATATCCAAACACATCAGTCAGCCTGTGGGGGAGGAACCGATGTGGATTGTCATACATTGTACCTCTTATTCATAATTTATTACCTAAGTGAAGAGCAGTCAACGTTTCATTACTGGTTTCCAAATTCTAATTTTGGTGTGTAGGTTTTCTGTTGATTTGGAGCATTTGTATGGCAAAGGGTTTCCCCCTAGTTGATGACATTACATATTGCCAGATATCGTAAGCTGATGACTCTGACATAATGGATGGCTTGTGCAGGGGCGACACCTAAAATCAAAGTATGAAAGTATGCTGCTCTTTAATCGTATGCACTGTAAAATGCATCACTCAGGGCAACCGCCCTCCCCCACCTTCATATTTAGAGAGATGAATGGATATGCCATATTCCTCCTTAACAGTGGTGTCATCATGACACTGTCTGACAACGAAGATAATTGTTCATTTTTAATTCACATGAAGAACTCCACCAGGCCGTTTCGGTACAGGGGATTTTTCCCTCGGAGTTAACATTGGGTCTGACTCCATTTCCCAGGCAGTTCTTCGAATGAGACTATAAACCGAGAATCCGTGTGTGAACGCACGCATAACATCTTGCACACACGTAAAGTCCCATCACCAACTAGCGGAAGAGAAAGCCAGTTTGGCCGTTGGTATGGATGACACATTACACATAGCATGCACCCTGCGTGAGAAATGGAAAGAATGAAGGAAGCAAAGAAATTGAGTGAACGATATTGAACCATATTGACTGAGTGGCATGGGAAGCGACTAAATGAAGCGCCAGCTGGCAGCTCTTCAGTCGGCACTACTCAGGTAGGCAGCCCGTTGTGTAAACGAGTGTGGATTGTAAAGCGCTTAGCGCTTGGTCTGTAGCCGAGAATAGGCCCGATATAAGTATTCATAATAATGATAAGGGTAATAAGAACTCATTGTCATAGCCAAGAAAATCTGACCAGACATCAAGTTTGGTTGTTTCTTGTTGTTGTTGTTGTTGTTGTTGTTGTTGTCGTTGTTTGTTGTTGTTGTTGTTTCGAGACTAACAGAATTGTCAGTAACACTGCTCAGAATTGCTTTCAAAGTGCAGAAGAATGAAGATATTCTGGATGTTTCAATCCACTGTCAGAACTCTGGCCACTGAAATAATTCTCTTCCCTTAGATGACCTGCGGACATGTAACGCAATCATGGCGACAGATTCCCATTGACTTCAATTTCTGAGACGCTAAGTCAACCTTTACATGGAAACGAACAACATTATTGGGACAGTTCTTTAATGCCAATGACAGTGAGGTATCTTAGTAGTACGGAAATGAGAACACTAACATGAAATAGATAGTAAACTCGCCTCACCCCTTCCCCTAAAATAGCACACCACTCGCTCACAGTCAGTATTTTGAGAGCTAATCTGATGTCCATAAGATAACCATCCTTTAAAAATGAAGACCAAGTGTTACAATAGACATGTGCGTGCGTGCACTCACGTAGGTGTGTGTGTTTGTGTGTGTGTGTGTGTGTGTGTGTGTGTGTGTGTGTGTGTGTGTGTGTGTGTGTGTGTGTGTGTGTGTGTGTGTGTGTGAAAACCAGAGAGAGAGAGAGAGAGAGAGAGAAGATAGCTGTCTGTATGTGTGTGTAGGAGAGAGAGAGAGAGAGAGAGAGAGAGAGAGAGAGAGAGAGAGAGAGAGAGAGAGACTGACACTTTGACACTTTAATGTCATTGACTTACAGTCCTAATGACATAGGTGATGCGTCATTTTCATTTTTTTCACACAAAAAGAGTGATCAGCCTTATGGTTCAGTAATGTGCAAACGAGCAAACAAAGTTACTAACAGGAAACAAAAAGTATAACGAAAACCATCTTTCTAAACGAAAGTGACACTTGAAGAAAAATGGCCACACAAGGCTATTATAAATTGTTTTTACAATATCAAAGTTCAACATACTAAGGTTCTTATATTTGTAACAGTGACTTTCTTCATATATACATGTATACGACGTTCTCTCTCTCTCTCTCTCTCTCTCTCTCTCTCTCTCTCTCTCTCTCTCTCTCTCTCTCTCTCATTACTACCTTACCATCGCACTCCTAGCAGAAATGATTGTTTTGTATCTAAGATTCCAGCCTTCCAAAATGAATTTAGCCAACAAATTCAGAATAATGTCATCTTCTGATAAAAGCAGAGAAAACAAATCTTTTCTTACCTCAATGTCTTTTTCAAACAATGGACACCTTTTTCTCAGATTGTCATAGGCTTTACGGCAGAAAATGAAGTGAATCTCATCATCAACAATGGAATTACACAGAGGGCAAGGTGAATCTGTAGACGTACGAGGCTGAAACCATTTTTTGTTAGCATTAAAACCAAGGGTTCTTAGTCGGAATCTAGCTAAATAAGTCTGGTGCCATTTATTCACAACAACGTTTAGAAACTTTTCAGGTTGAAATATGCTTTTGAAAGAGTAGAACCAACGATATTTTTCTTTATTCTCCATGTCTGAATGCCAGTTTTGTTCAAACGAATCAATTAATCTGGTTTTAAATTCTGAGATAAACAACAGCTACACCTTGGCTCATACAGGCAATCGCAAAACCGTTTTCTGACATAACGCCTTTTAATCGAGAAGCCCAGTTTTCTTTACCTCTTTCCATTTGTATTAACACCATATCATATGCCTGTCTACAGAATCTACTTTGTGGCAGTTTCAACAATTCAAACCAAAATTTAACACATTTTATGCAGGTTTTTACATATAAATGGTATCCCCAGTTTCGCTATATAAAATTTTGTTTGAAGTGTGCATTGGAACATACAGAAAACGTTT
Source organism: Conus canariensis (assembly GCA_033310375.1). NCBI lineage: Eukaryota > Metazoa > Mollusca > Gastropoda > Neogastropoda > Conidae > Conus > Conus canariensis. Next base: position 39,128,903 of record CM065743.1, read on the forward strand.
CATTGCAAAAGTATGCACTCTCTCCATCTGACTATTTATGTATAATCCCCAGATCTCAGCGGCATGTGTAAGGAGAGGTACAATTTGCGTGTCAAACATTTTCCAAAACACAGAAACATCAGTACAATTTAGTTTTCTTAGCGTCTTAAGTATTTCCATTACACCTTTTTCCCCTTTTAACAAGTTTCATTCCAAGTTAAATTAAGGCTAAGTCTTGTTGTGAACAGCATTCCTCGGTATTTATAAGAGTTGACAACTTTTACTTCGACATTTCGGTAGTACCATTTCTCCCAAGCAGACAAGTGAACACCCCCCCCCCCCCCCCAATGCGAAAAATTATTATATTTGTTTTATCTAAATTTAGTGTTAACCCCAAACTATCTGTCTCTTCTTTCAATACATTAAACTGGTTCTGTAGTCCCCAAACTGTTCCAGACAGGAGAATTATGTCGTCAGCAAATAATAACAAAAATAGTTCTACAGCATTCGGAATAAGTTGGACACCGTGTCTTCCTCTTCTTGATAACTCGATTGCTAATTCATTAATGAAAAAGGAGAACATATCTGGACTTAACAAACATCCTTGTTTCACTCCACAGTAACACGAGAAAAAATCTGCATATTCATGTCTGACACGCACACATAGAAGCACTGAATCATACACCCCTTTGAGGGCTCTATAAAGCTTACCATAATACCATTTCTTTGTAGAGTATTCCACAGTAAATTACGGTTAACGGAATCGAACGCTTTTTAAAGTCGACAAAAGCTACATACAGCTTCTTATTGTTTGACAAATATTTCTGTACTAAAGCAAACAATGTAAAATTATGATCCACTCTACTATATCCAGATCTAAAACCCGCCTGTTCCTCTACAATTTTTTCTTCTCTTTCTGCTCAAAGTGTTAATCTCTTGTTCAAAACATGTGTATACACCTTACTTATAATGCTTGTAAGAGATATTCCGTGATAATTGTCAGGATTATTCACATCTTCTTATGCAATGGTATAATAATTGATTTTGTCCACTCCAAAGGAAAAGATCCAGTTTCAAAAGGTTTGTTCAATAGAGTAACAAGGAAATGAATGATGTCAGGACTGGCGTGTTTTAGCATTTCTCCTATGATCTTATCCGAACCCGCGCTTTTCCCCGACTTATGTTTCTTAATACATGCAATAACCTCTTCTTCAGCAATCTGATCACTGAATAAGGGATCGACATTGTCATCATCATCGTCACTGATGTTATCATTATCAGTTTCATCAGCAGGAGACCTCTCACCTTCATTGAAAACGCGGGAAAGGTTATCATACCATTGTTGTAAAGAAATTTCATGGTACACTATTTTCTTCCTGTTTACATTTCGTATCAAGGACCAAAATGCTTTAGAGTCGTTCATTGATTCCTTAAGCTTTTTTATTCTCAGTTCATTAAACTCGTTCTCTTTCCTTCTTCTAAGTTCTGTGTATTCTTTTCTCTCTTGCACATAAATTTCTTTTTTCCGTTCTTTATTTATTTTTTGTTTTATACCTTTGAAATTGTTTTAAGCATCTTTTTACTTTTCTTTTGTTTTTCTCACATTCGTTATCGAACCAATCATTACTTTTCTTGTCACGCTTCCCAACAGTGCGGACCATGCATGCAGCCGCCCCGTATAAAGCTTGAACAAACTTCTCAAGAGCACAGTTTACATCAGTATTTAACATTATATGCATCATTTAGACATTCCGTAAAGTCAGCAGTGGGCAGTTCATCCAGGTACGATTGTACATGTTCAGCAGACCATATGATTTTCTCTTCACCCCCGTGTCTAGAAACAGTTTCATTGGCTTCACTAAGCTCTCCCCATTTCAACTCAACTGGTAAATGCCAGGAATGTAAATTATCAGCAACATGTAAACAACAATTTTTCATCAGATCACTAGATAACAGAAAATAATCAATAACACTACTACCTTGAGAGGAAATAAAAGTACATTCCCCTTCTTCATCACCTTCACAACATCCATTCAAAATCACAAGATCAAAGAGAAAGCAAAAATCCAACAAAGAATTTCCAAAATTATTAATCACGGCGTCTTTAGAATGGCGAGTGCTACCCAGACTATTTATAAAATCCAAGTCAACAGGTGAGTAATTAACCGTATCTTCCAATTCACACTGTTTGTCACCCATCCTTGCATTCATATCACCACACGCTAAAAAGTAAACATCTTTTTTATCAGTGCACTGAAGCAAACTTTCTTCAAGACGTAGAACACCATCTTTGATATCCAAGTCGTGATATGATGGACTACCCTCAGGGGGGATTTAACAAGCAACTAAAATCAAATCTTTATCCAAATTAAACAGACTCCTGTCTATTCGTAATGAAATCATATTGTCAGATGTCAACTTAATCTCTTTTATCTTATTCTCAAAAGTCTTTTTCACCAATAACAGCACTCCCCCAGAGCGTCTTCCAAAATGAGATAATTTCCTCGCTGGAGCATGAAATTATATAAGATCGGTGAATATATCAGTGAAAACAAAAGTAGAATCAGTGAAAGTATCTGTAAGACAAATAAAAGCAAACGATGAAACGTAATTAACAAAAGAAACGTCTTTCAGTTTTGACCACAAGTTTTCCACATTGTAATTCAAAAATGTAAACTGCCATGGGTGACCATGCCTGTCCTATTGTTTTCTGGTTCACACACTTCTCTCCCTGCTACCCCCTTCTTTGCCCCGTTCACGCCCCCCAACAGTCTGTCTCTTGTTTTGACTCAGAAAACCATGCAGTTCAGTCTGTCTGGCCGAGGTTGAGCTGTTCACTGGATTCGGGGAAGCCCGTGTAGCCGAGTCAAGGGAAGCCCTCTTGTCAGCGACTGTCCTGTGACCTTCACCCGTCAAGGAGAGGCGCCGATTGGAGGGAACAGCCACGCCCTCGCTACCTTGCCCACCCCGCCTGACACACTCGTCAGACAGAGGAGTGTCAGTCCCACTGCCATCAGACTGCACACCTGATGCGACGCGCCGGTCACCGTGAGGAGACACAGAGGCCCCACTCACACCCCCGTCAAGCTGCCCGGTTCATCACGCACGACCGGCGCGCTGCACGTGTAGCATACTGGGAAATCCACACCCTCCATCGCGTCGCCCCCGTGAACGTCTGAAGACGGCCCACCCGTCTCCGCCACGTCACCGGTCTGCTCGCTCCCCCGTCCGCTCCCGGGAACCCAGTCTGCCAGCTGCCTAGGAATAACTTCTTGTTTATTTGCTGACGTCACTCTGTTCCGCACCAGTCCGTGTTTGACCACATCCGAGTATGGTCGACTGTCACTTTGTTTTGGTCCCACCACCATTTTTCCCTTTTGAAAAAATGCTCTTTTTCCTTCTCTTTTTGCCTTTGCAACTATTTGTGATTGTGCTTTTGTTAGATCATTAGAAACAGTTATTCCAGATTCTTTCAGTTTTTCTCGCAGCTCCCTATTCTTGATGATGGACATTTTGTCACGCCACCTGGCAAATCGTACTATCATTGGTTTGGGCTGGCCCTCCACAGCACGGCCTGTTCTGTGTGCTCTGACAATGTCCTCTGTATCCCACACCTGTCCCCACCACCACTGTTCAGCACATCAACAACAGCAGCTGCACACGTGTCGAAATTCTCGTAGTTTTCGCGTTGTGCTATACGTACATTTGCAAGTTATCCCTACGTGAGAAATCTTCAAGTCTGTCTGCATCGATTATAAGCTGTTCTATTTTTTTCTTCAATTCTTGGACGCTCCGTGGAAGTCTGATCGTCTCTACTCTGGTTTCATCTGACTCTTCGTACATCTGTTGCATGTTTAATGTCACACCTGACACTGCCTCTGCCAGCTGACTATGGTCTTCTTCTAACCTGTCACAGCGACTGTTGACCTCCTCACACTCCTTCTTCACTAGTCCTGATTCAGTTTTGATGTGCTGAAGATCACCCCGGATCAAACTGGTTTGTTCGTTGAATTCTTGTTTGATGGACAGCATTAGTGTGTTCATTGCCTGCACAGAGGCAGGAATGAATCAGACACTGAACTTTCCACTTTCTTTGCATTGTCACTGTGCACAAAACTCAAGTTGTCAGGGTTGGGGCCAGGGTTCAGTTCCACGTCTCCACTAAGCATCAGCTTCTGAAGTGAATAAACAGCGTTGATAACACACAGCGACACGACCAACACAGGTACGTGCATCACGGCTCCCTGACTGACACGTACACTGTCACTGCCACACAACACGTTTCTGTCATCCAACACTGTTCCCCTGGTAACACTCGCAGTTTCCATTGTCACCCCCTCATTGCCGTCCAACACAGACCTAGCATTGACAGAAAGCTACACAGCTGGGCACAAAAATGCAGCACAACATGTAGGCCGTAACAATATCGGCCACTGACAATCGCGACTCAGCATTTCCGCTCATCGGTTTCTCCCCGCACACTCGTGAACGCCATGGCCCACATTTCAGCGAAACATAAAAAAGGCCAACTCTGGCTCTCCACAAACTCAAGTCCATCATTTTTCACTGAAACAAATGTCCTCGGTCACTGACAAAACCATTCACAGAAGTACACTCGACAGTTCTAGCTCTTTTTCACATAACTTCATGAAAGA
>CM065743.1:39141036-39151036 GCA_033310375.1 Conus canariensis
TACGTCCTAAAAAGTAAAGTTTATGATGACAGTCCTCAAACCCAGAAACATCTTTAAAGTGTGTGTGTGTGGTGTGTGGTGTGTGTGTGTGTGTGTGTGTGTGGGTGTGTGTGGTGCGTGCGTGTGTGCGTGCGTGCATGCGTGCGTGCGTGCGTGCTTGCGATCGTGCGTGTGTTCGCGTGTGCGTGTGGTGCGCTCGTGCATACGTCCATACACTTTCAGAAAGACTACTTTCGATTGTTGAAAAAGGAGCAACTAGATGTTAAATTGTTGTGGCATGTAATGTACTGAGCGTAACGTTTCCACTGCCATATTGTTGAGTAAAAATGCTCAGAGAAATTCAAAGAGTGTACTTCATCGGTAAGTGCACAGCTTATTTTGATAAAGTAGTGTCTGGGTGCATCTTGCTTGTGTACCATGACAATGTCTTCTCAAATGAAATGTGTGATTTTAAAATGTGTGCAGAAAAGAAGCAATAATTCCATACATCGTGCTTCTTTGTGTGCTTCGCTATCATTTTACATACACATCTTGTATTCTTATTTAGTTCTGTCACGCTAAAGAGTACAAAAAAGCACACTTAAACAACAAACGAAACATCGCCAACTAGTCTAAAATAAGACAGATAACTGACTTTTAATTCACTGGTTTCTCTTTATCCCCTTCACATTTTTAACTCTTTCTATCCATGTCCACATTTCACAGTAATGTTTTTTTATGTACGAAGGCGGTTACGTCAAAATACTAACTAAAGGTTTCTTTTTCAGTGATAAAGAATTATCGTATTTGTTTATTTATATAATAAAGTGAATAGCAAAAGTATTAAAAAATGATTTAAGTCTTCCAGTAATCTTTATTCCATAGTGCGTTGGTTAATAAATAAAAATTTCTTCTGTAATCATGAGAGACGTCTGTATGTTTGCCTCTCTCTCTCTCTCTCTCTCTCTCTCTCTCTCTCTCTCTCTCTCTCTCTACGAGCGTGCTTCCTCAGGTGTAAGACGTGTGTTTCAGCTCTCCACATTCTGAATCAAAAGTACACTGGCTAGAATTTCCTGATCGTGGAATAATTTTGCATGGTGGTTTGTGAAAGGTGTGTGCCGTGTAAAGTGAAGTCACTTCTATGAATTAATCAACAGCAAGTCTGTAATTAGCAAGGTTTTTTTTTTTTTTTTTTTTTTTTTTTTTTTGTCCCAACCTCTGTGCCACCTCAGAGGCAGTGCACCCACGCCGCTCATTCCGACACCCCGTCCACAGCCACAGCCCGGTCGGCCCCGCCGCAGCCCCGGCACCGGCAATCCACAGGGAACAGTCAATGTCAAGTCGTCAAGAGGCAACCCACCGGAGGAGACACTGCACTGCTGCCGAGTCACTTCGGTGGTGTTCAGTGGCGCCTGTTCTGATCTAACATACGCAGGACACCACCTACTAAGCCCCCTACTGACGACAATAATTGCTTAGTCGCGGAGCCGGCGTGAGTGAGCTCTCCCCCCGGAGGGCGCCACCACGTCCGTCCAACGACAGCCCCCATGGACTCGCCGACACCGGTGACCCCGACGGAACCAAACCAAGGCCATAGACGTGGAGAGGACATCGAAATTGAGGTCACCATGAGAGCAGGGCATGAAGGGCCACAGAATTTGAGACATTTTTTTTTTTATGCTGATCGATGACAATGAGGATGATTAAGATGATGCTACGGATTTCCATTTCGGTCTGAGACTACATGACAGGGCTGTACTCTACGCTTCCTTTCATAATATATCCCGGCGTCAACCAGGCCCGAGAGATACAGGCACCTGCAGTGTTGGTCAGGAAATTTGAGCAACACTCTCAGAAACGCATCCTTTAAGTGGATGAAACTCGACTGTGTGGTCCCAGTCTTCCCAACTGAGTCCGCAGCAACTCAACTCTGGGTAGGAGCCGGTCGGGGCAGAAAAACCCACATGACTTCTGATGGGATTCGAACCCACGACCTCCCAGCCGGGAGTCCGCGACGCTAACCACTTCGCCACGGCGGCTGGTAATTAGCAAGTTTTTAATTCATATAGCGCAGTGAAGGAATTAGTTCGATCTTCGTCATAAACATTATTCACGGACCTCTCTTTCTGGCCGCACGAGCAACAGGACTGACAAGCCGAGCCCTGCGTTTGTGTCCAAGGATAACCGGCTAACTGCTCACCGGTAACTCTGTTGTTGTGAATGTGGCGCATGTGTACTAAGAAAAGCTGTCTGGCTCCTGTAAATAACAACACAGGTGCTTGAAAACATTTTCTCATTATAAAAAAAGAAATGAACATGGTGCCGTAAGGGAAAAAAAAGGAAAATATACTTATGAAACATGCAGAAGAGCCTGGTAACCGAATGGATCAGTGTCGTCTGAGTGATATGTAGTTGTTATTTCGTGATTGTGTTTTTAACATGGCTGACTGTTATCCAGACAACGGAAAAGCAAGGAAGCTATTGCCTACCAGAGACATGATTCAGAAGCGATTTTTCTGTTCCAGTGACGAACTGGCAGTGTGGAGAAATAGTCTTATTTACCGATATTCAGCAATAAATGAACCAAGAATTAAGTTTGAAATAATTGACTATGATGCCAGAGGTACTGTTATTTCTACAACAGACTCTTTAATGCAGGAATCTCTTCCCAGAAATTTAGCGCAAACCAAGTTCCGACTCTATTGTGATGCTGTAAAATGTGTGACAATCTCATTATTTTTTACTCATGATTTACATGGAACTCTCCTCTGTCAGGGTAGACAGTGTGTGAACTGGGATCGACGAGAGTGCGAAGTTCTCAAAAGTTTCGTCACCACTTTCTTGGAGAACAGGGACATCTCTCAGCTGACCCAATCCTTGTTCCACACACCCATCACATTCGTTACCTGTTTTCCTGGAACCCCCAGGGTTCAGAATCCTGAATTAGAAATGCCAGATTCTCCCACAGTCTGTACTCCCGTGCAAACTGCTTCCCCTTTGCATTGCTTTTCAACTTCTTTGTTGTCTGATGTAATTCATTCCGATGGTGATTTAACAAACAAAGTGATTATTTTCCCTCCAACCCCATCACTGCCCAAGGACGCAAGTGATGAACAGGACAAGGGTTTGTCTTCACTCTCCTCATGTTCTGCACGACTTTCACAAAATCCAGGTGTAGGTGATGTTGGTAAACTAAAGCCCGACCCAAAGACTGAAACCCCCAAACCTGGACTGAAGAACAAAAAGGGAAAAAATAATATGCGCAGACGAGCTCTGTGTCTGACTCCAAAACGTCTAATGTGTCCTCCAAAACACCTGTCACCCCTCTGCAAAACTCGTTGGGACCACTTCGAACGAGAGCTGGAAGAACTTTATACCATGCAAAGAGAACTAGACAACAGAACGTCTACGCACATAGAAGACGCAAGAATTTGTGCAAAAAATGAAATTGGCATTTTCTGTAAAGACATAACTGAAACGATGAACAGCAACATTAACGAACTCAAATAACAAATAATCAGTCTAAAACAGGAAAATGGTCGCCTAGACAGAGAAGTACACTCTTGCAAAACTCAGTTAGGGACACTACAATCTGAGATAAAGAGACTAAAGAAAACAAAGCAAACAGAAACCATCGGAATTCAAACCACATCAACAGAATTTCCCTCGTCCCGCAGTTCCCTTAAAAACAAAGATCTGCGTCGGTCTGAGCCCGGCACACTGTCACTCCAGTCAATTGACCCTCAGGTCAATGTTGAAAATATCCTCACAAAATCAGTGACAGATACACATCCCTCTGATGATGAGCCGGAGAAAACACGTGAAGAAAAGGAAAACTACGATCTAAGGTACGCCGTACCTGTCACAAACACGTATTCTGTGCTGGGAAACGTGGATCAAACAAATGAAAACATCGCACCAGAGCTATCAAGAACCTCCAGACAGGAACCCCCCAAACCAACCAACCCACCCCCCTTGACCATTTCGAAAACCCTTTTTATTCCAGAAAGAGCAACAATGTTATTAATTGGAGACTCCATTCTCCGATACATCAATCCAAGAAGACTGGCCCCAAGGAATGAGTTCATGTATAAGATTTGCGTGCCGGGGATGACAGTACACGACCTGATTTCCTTGCTGTTGTCACTCCAGCCCTTGCCGAAGCAGAGACATGTCACTGTCCACATCGGGGTGAACTCCTGTCGTTCAGGGATCCTTCTGAAGGAAGACTGAATGAACCTTATTACACTGTGCTGCAAAACATTTCCAAATGCCAGACTAACCTTCAGTTCCATCATCCCTGCCAGAGGTCGGCATCATTTGAACAGTATCATCCGACCGTCCAACTGTGTAATCTGCAGACTTTGTGTGAGAATGTGGGTGCAACTTTCATCGACCATGATCCCACGTTCACCACTCCAACCGGAGCCCCTCGTCTTGCGTTTTACCAAGACCTGCTCCACCCAAGCGTCAAAGGCACAGCAAAACTGGCGGCAGCCTTGAAAACCACATGGCAGACTACACAACCACACTTTGGAAACGTGCCCACGGCTTTCCCGGATGTATCGCAGAGAAAGCCGCCAGTCAGAAATAATACGTCAAGGGACTATTATCTGAGTATGCCACAACAAGAGACACCAAGAAATTTATTCTCTGACAATAATGATACTTCTCAAACTAATTCCCTCCATCGCAATTTCCAGAGAAATACCGCATGTTACCCCCCAAACTACCCAAATCCTTCATCTCTTTTTCACTACCCATCTTTGAATCCCCGTCCAACTCCGATGGAACCATGTTCTGCAGATCCCTCTCTTCCAAAAAAAACCCCTCCCCAGTAATGTAAACAGAGCAGACCGAATCCCACCCCCATCTAGCCACTTTAGTCATGAATGGGATTATTCTAATGAATATTCCGCTTTCCTCCAAAACCCAACATACCCACAAAATATTCCTGGTCAAAGGTCTAATCATCCGGCTCCTGATGGAAATGTTGTAAATGCCTATGCTCTTGAACTGTGCAGGATGGCATCGCAGCTATTGTCACAACAGTGATTTGAATGAAGTTGCTCCTGTGAATATTGATAAGGGACTCGCGCGCACGTGCGCGAGCACATGTGTGTGTGTGTGTGTGTGTGTGTGTGTGTGTGTGTGTGTGTGTGTGTGTGTGTGTGTGTGTGTGTGTGTGTGCGTGAGTGTGTGTGTGTGTGTGTGTGTGTGTGTGTGTGTGTGTGTGTGTGTGTGTGTGTGTCGCGTACGTGCTTGCTTGCATGTATGTGCGTAGGCGTGTGTGTGTGTGTGTGTGTGTGTGTGTGTGTGTGTGTGTGTGTGCGCGGGCGCGCGCGCGCGCGTGCGTGTTGAAATTGCCGGCTCTGCATGTACTATAGTCGTGATCTCACTCGAGAAAGTCGATTGTGACTGGTAATGTTTTTGGACTACGGTACAATTTCTGCAGAAATTTTGAAGTTATTCTAATATTCTATATACACTTTTGCCTTTGAATTTTCAGCTTATTTTGCTTTTGTCCTTTCGTGGATTCGTCATTGTTTATTGATCTACAATTGAATTTTTTTTTCTTTCATTGCTATTAATTGTGTTGTCATCCAGTTTGCCTGACAATTTTTTTCTTATTTGTTTCAGTCAGATCTTACTTGTTAGTCTGTAAGAGCTTTGTTTGCTTGTTATTATCATTGTGTGTTTAGTTTGTTATTGTATTGACTATATTAGATATGACAGAAGACAACAACCCTTGGCTGAAAAGAGAAGGACTTAGAGTTGGGCATCTCAATGTCAACCATGCGATTAACAAAATGACTGAAATAGCATCAGTCATATCAAATTCGGAAAAAAAAATTTCACATATTTGGATTTTCGTAGTCACATCTGTCCGGTCTCATATCAAACAATGACACTGCAGTTCCAGGTTATAATGTTGTTCGTAGAGATCCTAAACAAAATATGGAAACTGGTATTATGGTATATCTTCATCAGTCAGTAAAATTCCAGAGGATGCATTTTTTAGAGCAATTTAACGTAGAAACAATCTGGATTGAGATCCAGCTTAAATTTAATAAGCCTATACTTATATGTTTTCTGTACAGAAATCCAGCTGAACATGTCGACTGGGTTGACCGTTTCACGTTAATGATGGAAAACGCACATGATGAATCCAAAGACATCATGATATTAGGGGATTTCAATATAGATCTACTAAAAATAAATAAACAGTGGAACTATGTTTTTGAGTCACTTGGTCTTACACAGCTAATCAAAACTCCTACAAGGGTCACTGAGATTTCTGAAACACTGATAGACCTTTTATATGTTACAAATCCAGAAACCATTCTTGAGACTAGTGTACCTGTTTATGGATGCAGTGATCACTTCCCAATTTGTTGCACTTGGTCAAAAAAGGGTATCAAAATTCTAAGGTTAAACCATAAAACTATTACCTTTAGAAACTTTTTCAAAATTTGATAGTGACAAATTTCTCTCTGACCTTTTAAATTCCCCTCTAAATAAAGTGTATCAATATACAGAACCCAATCAGGCTCTAGAAGTTTGGTATTCCATCTTCTATAGTGTATACAACAAACATGCCCGCTCCAAACCAAAACAGTCAAACATCGGATAAAACCTCCTTGGCTAACAAATGAGATACAGAACGCTATTTACCAAAGAGAGTACCTGTTGAAAATGGCCCTCGTAAAGAATACAAAAAAACAAAGAAATAAAGTAACCTCTCTCATTAGAGCAGAGAAAACGAAATATTTTCTAAACTTAATTAGTGAAAAGAAAGACAGCAAGTCCGTATGGAAAGCCATCCATGGATTAACAAATAAACATATTTCCTCTGTTTCAAACATAACGAATGATATATCTACCGATAAACTAAATCACCATTTTACAACAGTAGCAGATCAAATAATTCATGATGATAAATCAAATGATAATGACCTAGAAGAATTACAAAAATACTGCAGGGGAAAAATATCCATTGAGATTTAGATATCAGCCTTCTAGATGTTCATTCTGTTTTCGTGTCCCTTAGGCGATTGAAACAGACAGCCACTCGTGGAATTGACGGTATAGACGGTAAAATTCTAAAGCTCTCTGCACCCGTTATCGCAGAAACGTTAACTTACATTTACAACCTCTGTATAGATAAACAATGCTTTCCAGATACCTTAAAAAAAAGCAAAAATCATACCAATATACAAATCAAGAAACACTACTGATCCATCAAATTATAGGCCTATTTCGATTCTATCAGTTCTTTCCAAGCCATTAGAACTCCACATCAATAAGTGTCTCCATTCCCATGCAGAACAATATGATTTAATCATATCAATCAGGCTTCAGAGAAAACCATTCGTGCCACACAGTGCTAACTAAATTAATCGATAGATGGCTCTTAAACATGAACAATAAGCAATTTTCAGGAATTTTCTTTGTAGATTTCGCAAAAGCTTTCGACATTATAAAACATGAACTTTTACTCAGAAAACTAACTTTGTATAAGCTGTCATACAAAACACTGAAACTGATTTCATCTTTTCTCTCCAACAGACAACAAATTGTGTCCGTAAACACATACAAATCGGATTTTCTTCCCAACAAAATTGGTGTCCCACAAGGGTCAGTATTAGGTCCTCTATTGTTTTCATTATACATCAATGATCTGCCATTGTACTTGAAAATAAACAGTGAAATGTTCGCTGATGATACAACCTTAGACACAAGTAATTCTGACACCAAACAGGTTTGCAGTGACATCCAAGAAAACATCAATCTCTTGGTTAAATGGACACGATTTAATCACATGGCTCTCCATCCTCACAAAACTAAATTCATGATGATAACTACAAGACAGAAACGTCAAACTCTAAGCCAAAATCTGCCAGTACTTTGCATTTCTAACGAAAACGTCGAAGAAGTAACCAGTCACAAAGTCTTGGGAATAACAATAGATAATAATCTAACTTGGTCAAAACACTTAGAGTCTTTATCTAGAAACGTTGCAAGAAAACTATATCTTCTAAAAAGGATTAAGAACTTCTTAAATTTACATGCAAGAAAACTATTCTTTCATTCTTACATTCAGCCTTTTATTGACTATGCCTCAACACTTTGGGACTCAGCGAGCAATAATTCACTCAAACCACTAATTAGCCTTCACAAACGAGCTGTCAAAGTAACGTTAGGTCGACCATCCTCACTGGTAGATTCAGACTATAAGCAATCAGGCATTCTCCCATTTAAAGCCAAACTTCTATACAATAAAGGACTCTTTATGCATAAGATACTCCATGGAAATGCTCCACTTTCTCTAACAAATATATTCACTTTTAACGACTATCGACATTCACATAAAATAAACCTCCCGTTTACAATGATTAATCTATACAAGTCTACTTTGGCGTATTCCGGAGGTTGGCTATGGAACCATATTCCTCAAGAACTAAAAAATCAATCAAACTTTAAAAAATTCAAGTCTTATTTTCAAAAATATCTTATGAATGTCTCAGAGTTGACTGCACTATACCCTAAAATGTATTGAAAATTCTCAATTCAGATTTAATTTAACAAACATGTGATGTTCGAAGTTGACTCAGTTCTACGCAAATTGCACTGATCATCCTATGCCATTAATGTGTTTTTCAAAGCTTTTCGCGGGTGTTTCTCCATGTCTGCTTCATTGTCTTTCTCTTCCTTTATCTCTGACTATCTATCGCCAGTCGGTCGGTCGGTCCGTTGGTCTCTCTCTCTCTCTCTCTCTCTCTCTCTCTCTCTCTCTCTCTCTCTCTCTCCATTCACCCCCCCCCCCCCCCTTGCCCTGATCATTTTGTTTTCTTGTTGTTGTTGTGTGATGGTGATGGTGGTGTTTATTGGTTTCTTTTTCTTCTTTCTTCTTTTTGTCAAAGGTTCTCATGCAAGCAATTGTTGCATTTTTTCATGTATGTTTGTTTGATTGCTCTTTTTACTATATATCGATTTTTTTTTTCTTGCCAAGAGGGCTGGATGTAAAAAAGCATTCATGCTTAGTCCATTACCCTCTTAAAATAAAATTCGTTCGTTCGTTCGTTCGTTCGTTCGTTCTCTCTCTCCTCTCTCTCTCTCTCTCTCTCTCTCTCTCTCTCTCTCTCTCTCTCTCTCTCTCTCTCTCTCTCTCTCTCCAAGCATATGAAATGCTCTCCAGACAAGATGAAATTGGACATTGCAACTAAGTGTCTGACATAAAGAACATTCTGATGAAAAAAGATGGATTTAAAATAGTTTGGGTTACCCGGATGATAGGTAATGAACAAGTATATTTGTCGGAATTCCGACAACGGCTTTCTGATTGTTTTCAACAAAACTGGCATGCTCATATAACAGAGACAGAAATATGCGTGTTACAACTGTTTTAAAGACATATTCATACGGAGAAATACCTCCACGAAGTAACACATACATAGCACCAGGATCATCTGGCAAGGTCTAGAACTAGAACCCAAGGATTTCATGCGAACAGAATATGGTTTGATACAGATTTTTCTGTCGTGTGTCCTTTATGTTCAAACGGTGTAGAAGACGATGTCCACTTCTTGTTTGACTCTAGGGACTATGAAGCTTCACGTTTGATATCAATCGTTTTTCAGCAATAGAATATGAAAAGACATAACTTAGTTCGAACAATTCCATTAGCAGATGGAGATACTTTCAAACCCCTTGCGAAGTTTATCGCCGAAGCACATGAACACAGGAAGAACATTCTTTCCACGTGAAGCAGCTTCTCTGTTACAAATAAAAACCAGTGGTCAATTCTTAGCTAGTAGCAAACAATGTCACAAATTGTTATATCAGTATATCTGTCGATCTCGAGAATACCGTGGGATGGTCCTTAATTATCTTTTACTTTGATTTAGTATTGACCTATGTTTCGGCTGTAATGCATTAAGCTAGATTATTTTTGACTATGGATAGAATCTTAAATAAATGTTAGCGAACTGACCAGAGAAACGTGGACAAACGAGTCAAA
>CM065743.1:39161036-39171036 GCA_033310375.1 Conus canariensis
TTGAGGACTATGCTCATGCCCTCTTGCCTACCAACTCTTGTTGACAACTGTCCTGGATCCTACAAATGTGAGAAGGAGAAGTGTGTGTTGTGTCAGGTCCACCTTCTGGAATCCAATTGGTTCAGATCGTCCAGAACGGGAGAGTTGTTCAGGCTCCGCAACAGAATGGTATGCGAAACAAGCAATATCTTCTACCTGCTGTTCTGTGACATGTGCACTGATGCACAATATGTTGGAGAGACAAAGAACAGTCTCAAAACAAGGTTCTACCAACACAGATCAAACATAAATAAGAACACGGGCACACACATCACATCACACTTCAATAGGCCACAACACTCACTCTCCAACATAAAATGTCTACCAATAGAGAAAGTGCACTCTGAAACAAAACAAAAACAACTGCAGCGGGAGGCATTCTGGATAAGTAAATTGCAGACACTACATCCACTGAGTCTGAACAGTCTACAGTAACACGTCGCCAGCAACCATTTTTTGTGGAGCCAGAGTACCTTGAAGATCCTGACTATTTCTCCTGTACCAACATGTTCTCACCATCGATTGTTGCAGAGCCTGAATACGTGTTTGCAAAAACAGGTTTTCACCATTATTTGTTGCGGAACCTCCTGTAACAACATGTTTTCGCCATCATTTGTTCTGGAGCCCGAATACTTCTCCTGTAACAACATATTGTCGCCAACAGTTCTTGTAGAGCCTGAATACTTCTCCTGTAACAACATGTTCCCACCATCATTGTAGTGGAGCCCGAATAATTCTTCCATAACAATATGTTTTCGCCATCATTTTGTTGTGGAGCCCAAGTACTTCTTCTGTAAGAGCATGTTTTCACCAACATTTTATGTGGAACGTGGGTACTTCTGTAACAAAATGTTGTCGCCATCATTTTGTTGTGGAGCCTGATTACTTTTTTCTGTAACAACATGTCTTCACCATCATGTTGTGAAACCTGGATACTTCCGTAGCAACACGTCTTTGCCATCATTTGCTGTGGATCCTGAACACTCCTCCTGTAACAACATGTTTTCTCCATCATTTGTTGTGGAGCCTGGATACTTCTCATGTAAAAACACGTTTTCGCTGTCATTTGTTGTGGATTCGGAATATTTTTCCTGTAACAACATGTTTTCGCCATCATTTGTTGTGGATCGTGGATGCTTCTCCTGTAACAACATGTTTTCTCCGTTATTTTGCAGCAGAGCCTGAATACCTTCTCTGAAACAAATTGTTTTTCACCGTCATTTTGTTGTGGAGGCCGAATACTTCTGTAACATTATTTAGCCATCATTTTTTCACTAAGCCTGATTACTTCTCCTGTAACAACATGCTTCACCATCATTTTGTAGCGGAGTCTAATTGCTTCTCCGTCCTGGATGACCTGAACGAACGTGTTTATACCCCCCCCCCCCCCCCCTCCCTTTTCTTTTATTTTTTTTTTTTTCCTTGGGTGTAGGGAGTGGGGGTAGGGTAAGGGGTGGGGAGGCTATCCTGAAAACAGGACACATATTATAAAAGTTATGAGGATGATTTAACAAAACAATCTCACTGTCTCTCTGTCTCTGTCTCTCTGTCTCTCTCTCTCCCTCTCCCTCTCTCTCAAATGCACACACACACACACACACACCACACAACACACACGCACGAACGCACAACGCACACACACACACACACACAACACCACTCACACACACACACACACACACACAACACACACACACACACTTCATGTAAGTCAATGACCTCTTTGATCCACAGACTTAATGGTTTTAAAACAAAATTCACAAATTGACGTGAAATTACAGCTGTGGGAAAAAAAAAGATATCAAATATGCAGAAACTACTAAGATGTGAACCGTTTAAAAATAAAAATAAAAAAAAGACTTTACTTGGTTTAGCTGAATCTTCCCTGGATGAAATTTTCATGTAAGTCCTCAATAATATGTGACAATGGCATTGATTGGGGTTCTGATTTTTACATACCTGTAAAGAGATGCAGATGTATCTTTATTGGAATGCTATTGGTATATTTTTTTTAAGTGCTGCTGCGTTCTTCTACTTTGTGTGTCTAGACCACATAAAGTGAATAGACATTAAATTGAAGGACTACGCGCTCTCGCACACACACAAAACATACACTTGCGTTCGCACGCGCAACGCACGCACACATCACATACATGCACGTACACAAACGCGCGCGCACACACACACACAGCTTTCATTCATTCAAATTACTACCTGTGACACGTCTGTCGAGTTACGTGTCATTCTAGTACGTATTTGTTTTTTTATTACGTCATATTGAAATATTTACGTCTCTTCCCTCACTACCTTACCTGCTGGCACTCAGGGAGGATGTCATGTGCTGAAGAAGGCAAAATAAGCCGAAAATTTCATTTATAACCACGACAGCTTGTTCTTCTTGTATCTTTTGGAGATATTATATATATATTAAGCCGAACAATTAAGTAGTGGGGGAAAACAAATGCAGGCTAACAATTCATTTTAAATAATGACTTGGCAAAGATTTGAACTAGTAACAAAAAAAAATAGGGGGATGGGGACGGGGGGGGGGGGGGGGGGGGGGGGGGGGGGTTTCAAGGTGAAGAAACTGGGAAACGTAAAATATGTTATCACTGTTAAAACCCTTCTCTAGCTGCATGAGGGAACCATCGCAATCCCTCCGAAAGACGATCTATTGGTATTGCCTGCTCCTAGGGCCTTTTCGTCCGCTAGATCGGACTCATCAGGTAGACACGGTTGATTGTGTCTGTGCTCTTGGCGTCAAATAGATACACACCACAGTTCATAACTCTGTGGTGTTCTCAGCACCAGGGGTTTAAAAAGGAATCCAACAGCACCCCCCAAAGCAAGCCATGGAAGGATAGTAAAATGAAACAAAACGAAAGTGGTTGGACAGGAGAAAAGTTGCTGAAAAAAAACCCGAAAACATCATGCAAAACAGTATAAAGTGTAGGGGACAATCCTTGAGCCTACAAGCTTGAGGATCCATTCAAGGATGCAAGGGAGATCAAAAGGTACGGAACAGTCCGAGTGGTCAGCTCTGCTGTTCAATAATAACCCAAGCATTGTCAGCGGCTAAGAATTGTGCAGAACAAAACCTTTACTTGGATCTCCTAAAGAGATGCAATCTCCCACTGATTCACCAAGCATTTTAAAGCCGAACAATTAAGTAGTGGGGGAAAACAAGCGTGGGCTAATAATTCTTCCGTCATTATAGTAATGACTTGGCAAAGATTTGAACTAGTAAAAAAAGAACAGGGGGATGTGTGTGTGTATATATATATATTAGTTATGGATCCTTATTACACGGACTTTTTTGTCCGCTTATTACCCCAAAATTAGGAAAATAGGTTAATAACAGGACCGAAATCCGGTCCACTTATTATTTTGGTCTTTTTCTGCCATACCCCTGCGCTGTCGTGAACACAAAAAACTATCAAGTGTAAGCTCTTTGGTGTGGGAATGAGTGAAAGTATTAGATGTTGTTTTTTTTTGTTGGGTTTTTTTTTTTTTGTTTGTTTGTTTTAAGAGTTTACCGTTGTGAAAATATTCATTAGAAAGTGTGTAATCGATATGTAGACCGCCTAAAAAAACGGTAGTTATGTGGACCGGCCTTTAATTCAAATTTTGTTCTAACCAAGATGGGTTTATTTAGCGAAATGTTTTCACCTGTAATATTTACATACAGGATTTTTAGATTCTGAAACTGTTTTTCTTTCATACGCTCTCCATTTCTGGATTTGGCAGTTCAGTGCAACATAACAAATTGCGTTCTATTTTTAGAAACAGCCTCGTTCGGAAGAAGCGTAAGCTTACTTCAGTGGGCTCGTCGCTTGGTCTCTGAGGTGAGTTTTCTGTACATTTCTTTGTCACAAACAGAAATGAAGAGTTGTTCAACAGCGAGCATGTGATGGTATCTTGACAAAAAACTAAGATTTTTTTTTCTTTTTAAATAATAATAATAAAAAGAAGAAGAAGAAAAAAGAGAAAATGCATGCAAAGACAGTACTGAAATTGCTTGAGCTGCATGCTAAAATTTAGTACGGCTGATTCGTCTGATGTAGATGTTGGCTGCCTAAACACAAGAAGAAAAGAGTCGAGTCGACTGTCGCCATTTGCTGTCTTGATTGTTTGGAAGCTCCCTTTGTATGCCAAGGTGGAGAAACACGGGTGTTTAGAAGTGTCAGTACTGCTATAAGATGAATAGAATCTTTTTTTAGAAGGTTTCTTTTGTATGCTTAGTTACTAAAAGGTTCGGATGGTGCATGTTTTTGAAAAAAAAAAAAGCTTTTGAAATCCACGCCGTCCGTGAAGGGAGGCAGTCGAAAGTGACTAAGATCTTCACCGATCCCCACCACCAAACTTGGTCGCGACGCACTGATGATTTTTCTATCTATTCTTTTGCTGTGTTCTGAAAATATCCCCTGATATTTCAAATTTGGAGCAGATCATCCAGGCAGCCAAATATTTTTC
Source organism: Conus canariensis (assembly GCA_033310375.1). Lineage (NCBI taxonomy): Eukaryota > Metazoa > Mollusca > Gastropoda > Neogastropoda > Conidae > Conus > Conus canariensis. The sequence goes on from CM065743.1 coordinate 39,165,549, forward strand.
TCATAATTACTCATTTAGTTATTAAGTTAGCAGACACGCCCCCTTCCCCCAAATCTTCGAGTGTGTCAGAATTTAAAATACTCAATAATAGTTACTTCGACAGAAAAAAAAATATATGATTATGAAACAATAATCACCAGCTCACACTCACAAATACATGCACAGATCCCATGCCACTTTCATACTCGCACATTCCACTGAACCATAATTAATTCTTAGTAGGATAAGCGAGGATTACTGGTAAATCCACTGCTATGTAATCAAGTGTATGTCCATAAAAAATAATAATAAAAGCAAGCAAAGATTCGATACTTTGATATGTACTGAAACTGTTTTTTCTGTTAATTTCAGATGGCCTCCTGCAAATCTGCAGAGGGTTCAAACTTTTAAGGGAAAGGTAAGTAACCTATTAAGATGAGTTTATAGTAATCACTGAGAACCACCTGATGGATTTCATATTAACTATCATAAAGACCGTTTGGTTCGCTGCTTAAAAAAGCATATTCAAAATATGTTTGGGCTTTTTAAAGTTAAAAGTGTGTGTATGTGTGTGCAATGCTGGTTCTTCGGGCTTCGAGGGCTAGGGAAGTGATGTTTCTTAAAGCTCATGTTTGGCCTGTGTTGTGGTCTTCTGTGATATCAAGAGCATGGAAGCAGGGTTTACTCGATGAAGCAGATGACTAGGAATGCACGCACACGCACGCACGCGCGCGCGCGCGCGCGCGCCACACACACACACACACACACACACACACACACACACACACACACACACACACAGATCTGGATGCCCTATCCAGTGTCGGAGACAGCTTTGCACCCTATGAGTCGTTGCTCTATTGTGTGGCGGCCACTCCAGTCTTTCTAGAGTTTTGAAGATAGAACTCACTGCCATCTCAGTCTCTCTTCAAACGTCACTGGCGTCAAGTAGGAACCAAATGATACTGCTGTAGACAAATATGTCTAACTCTCGCCAGACCTCACCCAGTTCTCCTCAGAACAGTTCCATCCGCTACTATGGACATTTGTTTATACCAGAAACTGTAAACGTTAGGGTAATCAAACGTTCCAGAATAATCAACACTGTTAAGACGTTTCTAACAGTCTGAGATCTGTGATCAACATTTACAGCAATATTTTCGATATTACCACAAACAACATCATCTCTCAAAGAGTTCGATTGCTTGTAAGTGTCGATTTATGCACCGATAAAAGACGAGTTGATTGATATTCTCTGCAACCATTACAAAAAATATTAAGCTTTATTTTGTCAAGGTCAGACAACTGAATGCAAACTGTTGCGAGCAGAGGAGAGACATTCATAAATGCATTACTTAAATGGATCTGCTATACACCACTACCATCTTTATCATCATTACCATCATCATCATTGTCGTCATCATCATTACCATTATTGTTATTATCATTATTCTTGTTGTCGTTATTGTTGTTGCTGTTGTTGTTGTCGTTGTCGTTGTTGCTGCAGTTGATGTTGCTTTTTAAAATTTTTTGTCGTTATTCTTGTTGTTGTTGTTGTTGTTCTTGTTGTTGTTGACATTCTGGTCTCATGGTGACCTTAGCTTTATTTACCTTTCCATATCTAAACCCGTGGTATGTTTCTGCTGGAGTCAGCGTTACTAGTAAATTCATGAAGATTGTCGTTGGCCGGGCCCTCCCTATTAGGGAGAGCGCACGGGTTTCGATATGGACAGTTAATCAAAGCTAGGATCACCATGAGACCAGAACATAAAGAACAGCAGAATCCCAGACATTTTTTTTTCGAATGTTGATTGGTAAGGATGGCGATGCTAAAGATGATGCCACGGATTTCCATTCTGGTCTGAGACCATGCGTCAGGGCTGTACTCTGCACTTAGTTTCATAGTATACCACGGGTGTCGACCAGGTCCGAGAGAGACAGATACCTGCAGTGTTGGTCAGAAGGTTTGAACAAACTTTCTGAAATCCATCCATTAAATGGGTGAGACTTGACTGTGTGATGTCAGTTTTCCCAGTTGAGCTCATGGTAAACTCAGCTGAGAATAGGAGCAAGTCGGGGCAGGACAATGCCACAAATGATGGCTCTAATCCACAGCCACATCTCAGTCGGGAGTCTGCAATGCTAGTTTGCCATGGCGGCTGGTTGAGTAATCAGCTTCTGTAATATCTCTGTCCCGGCAAGAAGGATTTTTTTCTTTTTTAATTATTTGATCAAAGATTACATAGAAAGACTTCTTTCACACACACACACATAAACACACATACACACACACACACACACACACACACACACACACGCACGCACGCACGCACGCACGCACGCGCGCGCGCACGCACGCACGCACGCACGCACGCACGCACGCACGCACGCACGCACGCACGCACACACACACACACACACACACACATATGGCTGAAAAATGGAGGCCCAGATAACTGTTTATCACGAAAGAAAATCTTTTGACAAATAGAAAAATGATGAACATGAAAACATAAAGAAACTGATGAAAAAAGAATATTAATATTAAACAAAACTAGATAAGAGATTAAGGCAAGCGTGTACAGAAAACATCATACATTTGCGATGGGTCCATCATACCCTTGTCAACATGGGTTTCTTATCGTAGGCAGAAGAGCAAACAGTAAAATGTGATCAGAATAAAGAACGAAGTTTTTTGGGTTTTTTTTTTTTTTTAGTTTCTTTTCTCCTCCCTACCAAACCTGTCTGTAACTCACATAGGAACTACAAAGATAAAGTCATAAAAAAACAATGATAAACAATACACATTCCCCCATATATGGTATTGAAACATTAGCTATAGTACAGAATAAAACTAAAGATTACACATTGGGTGTTATAGAAACTGTAACAGCAGAATCAGCCAGCACTCTGCGAACATAACATACGCTTCCAGCCGGCTTTCAAGAGGATTCGAACTTCAAACTCCAGTCACACCCGGAGACTTCTCTTGAAAAAAAATTGTTCCAGCCTCCACAACGTGAAGTTCGTAAAGTGAGTAAAGGATCAGCGTGGACTGCATGGGTTGCAGGTGAAGAGAACACCTGGACTCCTTGTCGCAGACACAGGACAATCAGAAACATATATGAGCACACAAACATGCGCAGGTGCGACAGAACACGGCTGCATGCAGTAAATAACCTGTAACAGACATGTAGACATGTATAGAAATCTGCCCAATAACAACAGACATTTTACCAGCTATGAAATTTGCATCACCATGGGGACATCATCAACAATCCGACATTGACACAGACCTGCATATATGCAACATCAACATACATCGCTAGCTATCCAACACTGATACATGCACATATACATGCATACATATATACATACATACATACATGCATGCATACAGACAGACAGACAGACACATACATATGCATACATACATAATATATGTGTGTGTATATATATATATATATATATATATATATATATATATATATATATATATATAGATTAAACAAGTATTAAGAGGAGTGCTTAAAATCTACAAATTTGTTTCTAGCATAATGCTATCTTCAGGATGGAGTTTGGGTTGCCCACCGCCGGTGTTATATAGCGTGTGGGGCCCGGTTGTAGCTGTTTTTACGTGCGTGTTGGTTGCACGTGTTTTTGGGGGGATTTTCAGTTTGTTGTACGGGGTGTGTTCACTAACAACGATTTCCATTTATGCCTGCAGTTATTTACTATTTCTGTTTTAGTATTAAGTTTTAGTATTTTACCCATCTATAGATGAGGAACTACTCAACAAAGCACTGAAGTTTGCCAGTAACCACACAGACATAACAGGGTCAGAAATGGAAATCGTTCTCCACACCAAGAAAACATTACTGCACAGCAAAAATGAAACTTGGATCAAGAAAACGAACAGAAATTCAACATTTGACGTAACCATGGGTTCATATGATGGTGCAGAAACATGCGAACTGGTTGGACTGTTTATGCTATCCAACATCAAGAAAAAGCTCGGAAAGCAAGTCGGACTATATAGAGATGATGGCCTTGCTGCACTAAACAACAACCCAAGAACCATTGAAAATAAGAAAAAAGAACTATGCAAAATCTTCCAAAATCACAACTTAAAAATTACCATTGAAGCAAACAAAAAGGTAGTGAACTACTTAGACATAACATTGGATCTCAATAATCACATATATAAACCATACAAGAAACCCAACGACACACCTCTTTATGTACACATCCAAAGTAACCACCCACCATCTGTATTAAAGACCGTACCCCACGGCATAAACAAAAGACTATCAAATCTGTCATGCAGTGAGAAAGTGTTCAACAATGCAGCAGTAGAATACCAGGAGGCACAACAAAGAAGTGGATACAGTTACGAACTACAATACAACCCAGATAACAACACAAATAAAAGCAAGAAAATTAGAAAAAGAAAAATCATATGGTACAACCCCCCATACGACGGGAAACTCAAAACAAACATAGGGAAAGAATTCTTCAAAATCCTAACAACTTCATTTCCAAAAGAACACAAACTGCCCAAAATATTTAACAAAAACACTGTCAAACTATCGTACTCATGTATGCCCAACCTCAAAAACCTAATTGATGCATCCAACAAAATGAAAACTAACACAGCAAAGAAGGGTGAAGAAAGGAAATCCTGCAATTGCACCAAAAAAGAGCAGTGTCCACTAAGCAATAAATGTCTTCACAACAATATTGTATACCAGGCTACTGTGACATCAGAAAATGAAAAAGAAACATACATAGGGATAACTGAAAACCACTTCAAAACCAGATATGCAAACCACAAACAGTCATTCAACAAAGAAAAATACAAAAACCAAACTGAATTGAGCAAATACATTTGGAAACTTAAAGACGCAAAAATAAACTATAACATATCCTGGAAAATCATAAAAAGGGCATCACCATACAGCAATATCTCAAAAAGATGCAACCTATGCCTAACTGAAAAATGGCTAATACTATGTAAACATCACCTAGCAACTCTTAATACTAAAACAGAAATAGTAAATAACTGCAGGCATAACTGGAAATCGTTGTCAGTGAACACACCCCGTACAACAACGTGAAAATCCCCCAAAAAACACGTGCAACCAACACGCACGTAAAAACAGCTACAACCGGGCCCCACACGCTATATAACACCGGCGGTGGGCAACCCAGACTCCATCCTGAAGATAGCATTATGCTAGAAACAATTGTGCAGATTTTAAGCACTCCTCTTAATACTTGTTTAATCTAACGTTGCTCCCCAAGGGGTTGAGCACTTGTGGGATTGTTTTAGGCATCTTAACACTACTGATCTATATATATATATATATATATATATATATATATATATACATGCATACATAGATACATACGTACGTACGTACATACATACTTACATACATACATGCGCACATACATGTATCGGTGAATACCTCAACATACATGCAATGTTATGATGCGTAGAACACAT
>CM065743.1:39181036-39198536 GCA_033310375.1 Conus canariensis
GGTGCAGAAGGTCGCCCATGGCCACAATTTGGTTACCTTTTTTGTGTTCAGTATAAGCATGGGGTCATTTTGTCCATGGCATCCACAGCACCTCTAATCTCAGAACAGCGCGACGTCAGACATTCTTCTGTCATTTCTCTGGATCAGTAGCATTGTCATGGAGCGTTGAGCTCATGCCAGTAACATTAACTCTCTCTCCCCTTTGTACTATATTTGACGATTAAGGTTCTGTTGGGCTTTTTAGGGGAAAAAAAAACAAACAAAAAATAAACGGCTGATGCATGCAACCGTTGGGCGGTGTTAGCTTGAAACGGTCTGTAAGAAAACGTTGAAGTGTTCCCATATATAAGAGACCAGGTGGTCAGAGAGGTGTCAGACAATTCTTCATAGGTGAAGAGGTCGTTAGTGATGCTTCGTTGTCAGTGATACTTCATTGTTAGTGATGCTACATTGTTAGTGATGCTTCGTTGTTAGTGATGCTTCATTGTTAGTGATGTTTCATTGTTAGTGATGCCTCGTTGTTAGCGATACTTCATTGTTAGTGATGCTTCGTTGTTAGTGATGCTTCATCGTTAGTAATACTTCATTGTTAGTGATCATTCAAGAATGTAGAGGACGTTTCCAGAGCAACGTTCCCTCTCAGACTGATCTGCCCATCCTCTCCGAAAGGTCACCCCAAGTATGGTATGGCAGAGGGACATTCTTCACACCATCTGCAGCCTAGAAAACATGCAGAGAAATTCTGGTCTGCCAGTGTATGCTCGGATGTGTTGTACCGGTGTGTGTACGTTCCACAAGAAAATATGAGAGAGAGAGAGAGAGAGAGAGAGAGAGAGAGAGAGAGAGGAGAGAGGGGGGGGGGGGGGGGGGGTAAGGGGTGGGATAGGTAGAGGGTAGCGTGGGGTTGGGGTAGTATGGTGGGTGAAATAAGGGGAAAGAGGGATATTTGTGACCTTTCAAATTTCAATCATTGTGTGGTAAGGTAAGGTAATGTTGCTTATAGTCCAGCCGATCGCGAAGGGCCATATCAAGATTAGAGCTGTCACCGCGTTGAAGTCAACCCATAAGTCTTTGGGGAAAAAAAACTGGAAATTTTGTTGAAAATCTGTCTTCTGTAGAATCTTAGATCAGATGAAAAATATTGATCTCTTTCAGAAATTCAACGATCACATCAGGCGGGACATCTCTGAACAAGGTTTTCGTGAAGCTGGCTGTACAATGCTTATGTCTCACATTATGCAAGTCCCAGCGCTCAAAAAGTAATGTTTCACTGTGAGTGGTACATGATATGGAATGCAGCACGGAGCTTCTTCACCTTTTAAAAGATAAGAATGGGTGTAGAAGGAGTGGCCTGTATGCAAACAGCACAAAACTGTTTCTTCTCTACGGCCATCTCGGGAACATGGTAACGACTGTATAATGCGTTGAACCATTTTTCTCTTGATTTGCTGTTGAAAGAAAAAAAGCCATCTTTACAAGAGCAAAAAGAAACAAAGTGGCATGTTCCGTCGATTGAATTAGATTTTTGCCTTGCGATTGTGTTAAAACCAATGAAAGATATTTGATCAGTTGTTTCATTACAAAATATCTATGTACCCCACAAAATCGCCACAACGGCCACCTCCGTTGAATCGGCGGTATTTTAACTTAAGTAGATAACTGATACGGAGCCACGTCGACGAACCCGTAGACACACTGCTGTCATCAAAAAGAATCATCTGCACTGGCGGTGGTGATAACTTTGTTTTCAGAAAGCGTTCAGTCTGCCATTTCTTAAACGCAGTTCAGTTTGAACGAGCAAGAAACACGCGCGTGAATAGGTCACAAAGACAGAAAAATAGTCAACGACAGTTAACCATTAAAAAATGACGTATTTAAAGAGAGTGAGAGACAAGATGAAATTACAGAATTTCCAGAAGGCGTGAATGCAAATTTATTCTGAAAGATGGTTGCCAAAGTGAGGTGAACATGACAAGATTGAAGTGATTGCTCATTCCTTATCCACGTTGTACTGAGTGCTGTTTGTCTCGCTTGAAGAAGACCTAAGAGGTGTTTTGTCTTGTGATTCGTTTGTCCTTGTTGTTTGGCGATTTATTCTGAAAGAGTTCCCACAGTCTCCGACTGCGGCTTGCTAAAGCGAACGTCTGTGTTCACATAGCGATTGACAAACCTTCTTATTATCACGGGTGTTGTCAGAACTGTTATATTCACGTAGTGTTAAAGGTTTACCACGAAGCAGAAAGCTACTACCAGCAATCAATAACAAACAAGCGGAGTTACTCTTGTTGCCACGATGAAACATAATTACAACCCCCATAACTCCAAACGAATGCTACTTTCGACACCAAATCGCTTTAGCAAAAATGACAACACAAAGCACACAGAACAAACAAGCAGCAGTCGTTTGGAGTTATGGGCCTGTAATTATGTTTCATCGTGGGAGCAAGAGTTACCCCGCTTGACCGTTTACTGTTCCCTGCCTCTCTTAAGATTTCCGTTCACACCAACAGTCAAGTTTGCACACTGACTCGGGGTTAAAGGTCGGCGAGAACTGTACGCATGTTTTTTTTTTGGGTTTTTTATTCGTTTTTTTTTTTTTTTTTTTTGTTCTCCGGCCTCCAATTTTTCCCCCACTTTTTTTCTTTTGCTTTTTTCCTTTCTTTTTCTTCTGTTTTGTGTTCTTTTGTTCGTTTTTTTTTTTGTTTTGTTTTGTTTTGCGTATAGCTATTCATCAGTCACCACCGTGTTCCCAGCACGCTGACCACCAAGCCCCATGACGGTGCCTCACTCCACATGGACCACTGGTGGACAACGGCCGAGTGTCACAGGCCACACGCCACAGTTAGGATTTTGCACTAAATTAGTTGGGGGAAGAAACTCTTGGGATAGCTTGACAGCAGGTCTTCAGAGAAGAAACTCCCCTCAGACAAGTGTTTCAGCCCTGAACTACTTACACTCTAAGGGGTCCGGGCCGCATCCAGGTCATGAGTCCCAGATGCCCTTCTACTGCCAACTTGTTTTTTTCCCCCTGGCGCTGCCGGGATTCGAACCCGCAACTTTTGGATGGGGTGGGCGTCTCAAGGCGTGCCTTTTGAGATGGATGTCTTAGCTCACTGCTAACAGGACACCTCTTTTAAACCGGGAACATGTAAGCCTTATGAAGTTCACTTTTGTTCCTCTTCGACCAGATCCAGCTGGCACTCTTTTCGGCTGCCTCAGCCATTGCCTTCACATACTGGCCCTCTTCTTACCTGGAATTCCAGCCGTGTCATTTCATTTAATCCATGTCAGCGTTTCGAGGCCTTCCATTAGTCTGAGCCAGCATTTAATGTTAAACCGATAATTGATTAGAAGAACAACACCTCACCAGTTATTTCGCTTGTTTTGGGGGGATTTCCATCGATGACATCACATATAATCTTCAAACGCATGACCTTCCCCTTAGTTGACGTCACCTTTCCGACCTTTGCATTCACCTGTGAGCCTTTTTTTTTGCGTTAGGTAAAAGACTCCAAATAGTCCCATTCCTTTGATTTTAATCTGTCTGCTTAGCACCACAATAGTTTGTACCTTGATGGTCATACAAAAGAAAATGGGGAGAATCAACTTTCGGATACAATAACAATTCTCAAATCAATCTAATCGCGCCAGTCTATAAATACTCGAATCCTTAGGCAAGGCCTTGACGCATTAATTTTGTTGTGCGTGCACAGTAGATCTGTTTGCTGTATACGTTCTGAGCGTTTTAAGAATGTTGGGCAATTCTAGAATTCTCTGGGCATTTTCAGAATTACTGCTCCGTACTCCGATCTAGAACGGTAGTTTTGCTGGTATATGCACTAACTGTGCAGTTTACCGTTTGAGGATAATTGCTGAAAATCTGTTCTGGAATTACGCCTTCGTTCATCGATTCCGAAATTTTAGCCTGATATGAATACGTATTAATTGCTGCAGTACACCATTTGAAGATTAAATTTACGACGGAAATTCAGAATGGACAAGGTTTGTGAAGACAGTAGCTGTGTTGGTAGCCACTTGTGCCAAACAGTTGTTGCATAGAGTCAGAGTGGACATGTATGGTTTGAACCATAATTGAGCTGTTGACCATTTGATAACAACATTCGCAGGGTGAACATGTGCTGTTTTAAGTCTTAACTCTGCTGTTGACCACTTCATAGGAACAGTTACTGCTAGGTTCTAAAGTACACATGTTTGATGCGTGCACCAACTCTGTTATGTGTAAAACAGCTAATGCTGACTTTTGGTTTGCACGTTTGGTGTGTACACCAGCTTTAAGATTGCATGTTTGGTGTGTACACCAGCTTTTAGATTATACATTTCGTGTGTAACCAACTTTTAGATTGCATGTTTGGTGTGTACACCAGCTCTGCATTGTGAAGAATACGCCGAATGTTAGGGTGCATACGTTTGGTGTGTGCTTCAACTCTACTCTTAAAAAAACAGGCTCTGCTAAATGTTAGGGTGCGCATATTTGAACCATACGTGTTGAACAGCTACTACTTAGTGTAAGGGTTGACATGTTTGAGGCGTGCACTAAAGCTGCTGTTAACAATATGTGTAGAACAGCTACTACTTAGTGGAGGGGTTGACACGTGTGAGGTGTGCACAAACTCTGCTGTGGACCATAATTATGTATGGATCAGCTACTACTCAGCGTTAGGGTTGACATGTTTGAGTTTTACACCAAAGCTATTGTGGACCATTATGTATAGAAGAGCTACTACTCAGTGTTAGGGTTGACAGGTTTTAAGTGTCCATCAACACTGCTGTGAACCGTTTGTGTAGAACTGTTGGTACCCATTGCTAGACAGGTTTGGTGTGTACTTCGTCTCTGCTGTGAACCACATTCCGACAACATTTATTGCTGAGAGTCAATGTGGGCATGCTTGGAGTGGCACTGCAGGAGGCCTCGCAGAGTGGCCTTGAACTTGGTGCTCATGGTCCAGTAGATGAGGAAGTTGCCGGAAGAGTTGACGGCGGCCATGAAGTGGACCAAACAGATGGTGACGTAGAAGATGTTGGTGTAGCGGCGACCGGGTTCAAATCCGTCCACGGTAAACCTGCAAGACAGGAAAAAAGAAAAGGCACACACACACACACACACACACACACACACACACACACACACACACACCCCAGAGATATAGAGAGAGTATGTGTATAAGTTATCGTTCTTATCTTTTTGGTCCCATGTCCGTTCTTGACATTGAATTAGTTCGCGCGTGCATTTTTGAATACTTTTCCTTTCGTTACTTTTTTCACTCCTCTTGTTATTCTCTCTCTCTCTCTCTCTCTCTCTCTCTCTCTCTCTCTCTCTCTCTCTCTCTCTCTTGTAGGTCTATGTACTCCGTATGCAGTTTGTAGCTTGACACAGGCACAACTAAACTTCCTGGACTGTTAAGCTACGGAACCTGCATACAAGAACTTCTGGCACGATCTGAACAACGTGCTCATGACTGACGGTTCTTGACCCACAATTCCTCTGTTCCATACGTGTCACGGTTGATCACAAATTCTGTTACACAAAAAGTGCCGAACTCACTTTGATAAAATTCGGTAGAAAGATGAAACAGGGCCCAAGAACGAAAGCACCGAATTTTGTCACGGATCCATGGAGCAGATCCGGACAAAAGACAAATCCGGGATAAGTTCACATTGGTCGTGAGATTATCACAACTTTCTCACTTAATTTGAACACTGTGAAGATACTCTTACGACTTGTCCTTGGTAGGAACTCTCTGGATTACTCGACAGCAGAATTCCTACAAAGAAGAGGCTCTCCTCTGGCTTGATCATTTCCCTCACTTCATCAAGTGTTAATGCCTTGTCATCATGCCTTTTTCGGGTGCAGCAGGCTGTTTTAAAGGAAAGGTCACCCCTAGATTTCATGAGATGACTGATAAGAGGAATAGAAGTTTTCTTAATAAAATGCTGTTAAAGAGCTTCTTTGTCCACTGATAATCTCTTCGACTTTGGCGACTCGTGTTTTTTTTTGTTTTTTGTTTTGTTTTTTTGTTGTTTTTTTCCCTGGAGAACCGGAAGGGATCTCTGTGTCTGTTTTGTTCCTTCTCCTCCTTGCTGATTGCGCTTTGCTGAGGACAGTGTTTTGTATTCAGGTCTCCCCGGAGCTTCTTTAGCTCTTGCTTCTCCAATTCTGAGGCAGCTTTGATCTTTGCATAGAGTTTCGTTTCTTCTTCCAGGTGCCACTCATCTTTGGCTGGTCTCTTGGATGTCCTCTGCGCTGTGGTTCGTTCCCTGGCCTTGGCTGTCCGATGTCTTCACTCCTGGTACAGAACGCAACTGTTCATTCCTCAAAGTCTTCATACACTTCCTGCGTCCTGCGGGTCTTTATGATGAGCTCAGTGGACTGTCTCCTTCCACAGACATTTCTAGCTTCCACTTAAGTCTCTGTCTGTCGTCCATTGTGGATTTTCAGTGGCGAGGGGCTCAGCGCCGAATGTCACGGTCGCTAAGCCGGACTGCCCTACCACCCTTACCCACGCCTATCACACACTAGGTCAGACAACACAGCACACTAACACAGTTTTACAATCACGCACGCTTCTTTATTTCACACCCACTCCATGGCGCCACCACTCACGCACATCCACAACTGCACACAAGTATCCCAATTCCCGCTGACTCACCCTACTCTACTATAATGACCTGGAAGACCCTAACCTAACCTAAAACACCAGTTACAGTATATCACTGTGACCTGGGGACACAGTGATAGCCCGCACACGTGGTGACTAACTACTAGGGACAAGGATTTACCAAAGGGACTCTAATCTCTTAACTACTGCTACCACCCACACCTCTCCCCAGGACTCACCCTTCCCTTTTAACCCGGGACCACTACCAAACTGGTCGCTGCGTCCCTAAGGGAGGCAACGACAAGTACCCTACACTGTGCCGGCCACTACGTCCTAAAAAGAGGCAGTAGCTAACACCCCTAACCCTACTGCCTAACGCTACACCCCTTCTATCACAAACATGGGACAACCCATCCCGGCCCGGAAAACTCCAGTCCTCGGCGCTGTACGGGGCCCCTCACAGACTGACACCTCCCCGGAAGACTCTGCACCCCGGCGCTGTCCGTGGCTCCTCCGCGGCCCGACACCCTCCCCGAAGACTCTGCACCCCGGCGCTGACCGTGGCTTCCCGCAGTCTGACTCCTCCCTGCGATGGGCACGACACCCAACGTACACAACAGACGCCCTCTCGACGGGTCCGGGGCTCGTAGGACGCCTCCTCCTCTGAAGGCCCCGCCGGACACCAAGGGTGAGAAAGGCCTGGTGCAGCGCCCTCTCACAGGACGCCTGAACAGGGACGAGGAACCAGTGCCGGAGAACTCCCGGAAGAGTACTGGCAGCCGGAGGAGAGCTGCCCCACAGAAGGCAGACGGCCTGGGTGGTCTCCCTCTCCCGGGAAAACAACAGGTACTGGAAAGCGCCGCTCACCTGCCGGCACGCAGCAGTAGACTGCGGTGATCTGGCCCCAGCCTCAGGACGGAACAGGATACCTGCTGACACAACTGGAGGCCACTACTGTAGTGTTGCTACTACCCGAGTCATCAAGGCACATAGGCTACTTGGTAAAGCTTTAACTCTCCATCTCCCTTGCCTACTTCCCACTCGGGCATGAGAGTGACCCCTTAAATTTCGAACACATCCCCCAACCCATTACTCACTTTGGGGTTATCAGACCCATTTCCTGCCAACCCTTACAACAGCAGTAAAAACAATATTCTCTCTGAGCCAATCCACGCTATTACATATGAAATTATGAATCACCCCAATCTCGGAAAAGAAAAGAAAACTAAGCGATCCCAACGCGGACTTCACGGGCCCCTTAGGAAATGCTACGTAAACTAGGAAATGGGCAGTTTCACAAGGAAATGTCTCCACACAATGATCAGTAGCAATACACATCTCTCAAAAAAAAAAAACATCAATTTCATCGGTTTACAGTTCCAGCATGTTCACACAAGAGAATCGGCTCGCAGCCACAATCCTTCACATTCTTACCCCTCTTTGCACCATCAATTATAATCATATATCCAAAACATGATTTGTTTGCCACAATTTCCATCCAGCACCTCACTCTCATGTCATCTCTTGTCAGATAACCCAGTGGTTAATCTTTGTTATGCCAACACAACCACACTTCATACAATATTACATGCTGCACATCATCCGTTTTTATCCTATCAACTGCTAAGCTACTCGCCTTAAACTTTACCTTTCCCTTCTTTCTGCTTACTAAAATTCATAACTGGGTTGCCTCCCCACAACCTAAGATATCTGTCTCCAACCCCGGTCTGTCACAAATACATACATCCCTGCACGTGTGACGACTGTCACTTTCTTACAAAACTTCTAACCATATGGACTCACTGTCCTGTACCAAATGCGTACGCCACAGATACCGTCTGCACGCGCACGACACCCGCATCGAGAACCCTAACTCGTAACGAAAGTGACAAGACACCAATATAAGTTGAATAGTCACGACCGTACTCCAGTATAAACCACTCGACCACAAATTGGCCTTAGCCCTACTACACAGTTAACCGATTCCAATGCTGTGCAGGTCAACTGCGAAATCGTAAATCAATTTCAACGAACTATTACTATTTACGACTGAAATTGAGCACAATCCCTTTATGATTCACGCAGACACATCCGCACCTGACTCATATTATGATCCTCAACAAAAAGCAACTTCGTATTACCTTCTCATTGAACACACGGAAATTAACAGACTAACCACAAACAACATCTACATCACCGTCCATCAACGGTTATTATATCGAACCCACATTGTCTAGCCAAACTGTCACATGACAATCGAACTCAGGAACCACTATGTACACTACTTACAGAATATACCGAAAAGAGGTAACAACACAAACCGGCTGACAACAAATTCCAATCACGGAACCAAGACAACATCATACCAGACAACCAGTATACGCAACGAACACCATACAACTAATCCCAACATGAGACAACTACAGTACAACTCGCCATAATACAAGACAACACGACGAACTACAACCAACGAACCTAACAGATCACCAACCTGGACATACAGACGATCAACCACACCAGTTCTGCAACTGGCTGACAGTGGCTGCCAACAAGGACGACACCGACTCAGCACAGGCCAAGGGCACCCAAACCCGACGAGGACCTGGCCCTAACTATGACTCGAAGTCACGCTTCAAAAACTAACGGCGCTGCCGCCGCACCTACAAGGCGTACGTCCACTCCGACGAACACCAGGGACCGAAGTGAAGCTACCCCAACGCATTCCGCCCTGGTCGGAATCAAGCGAACTCTACTCACCACACAAAACAACGATTGGTCAGAGCAGTGTATCCCTCCGCAGAGCTGACACGCCTGACCAACGGACTAGTTATTGCTCGTGCAACAACACGACAATTTACCACAACTACTCACAGACTTGACAACACAACAACAGCCGATATCCCTGCCCGCCTTCTCTGGTGTAGAACCAAAGTAACAAAAGGGTAACAATCGGGAACGAAACCAACTTCCTCCTACCACTCCCTCAATAAATGAAGACTGGAAGGCAAAAATACTGTATGTCCTACTTCACCTGCCCCCTACCTAGCCTAACCTTACTACCTAACCCTGAGGAACTTAGCCTAACCCCAGCTAACTAAACCCCAGTCTTACCCCGCGCGCGCGCGGCACACACACACACCCACACACCACACACACACACACACACACACACACACACGCACACATACATGCACGCTCGCACGCTCTCTATCTTGAACCACCACTACTCTTAAACACATGGACGTACTGATTTAGTACCGCCGATCGGTGACACACCCCCCTGCCTAAGTTTTAACTACAGGTTAAAACAAACAACAACTTCTCACTCGATCGGCGTTTTAGCCACACCCTACCTATGACACCCCAATTCCCCATCACTCATTCTGTCCTACTGTTACTTTTGATGCACTCCAAAACTTCCATCACAACAGCATCAACTTTTAAATACATCAACAATCACAGGTTACATTAATCAACCTGGTCTAACGCTGCTTCACACTACCTTAACGCAGGCACTTATAGGCAGCCGTTACACTACGCACTACATATAAATTTCATAACTGAGGGGGCTCTGATTACGCACAACTGCTGTGTAACACGTGCTACAAATACCACACCCTCAGTAACACTTTGCTACGCCATTCTTTACCAAGATAATAACACATGCATAGCTTCGACAATGTCAACCTCTCACGACACAGGTTAATGGAACCCTCAGGTTCCTCTCTCTCTCTCTCTCTCTCTCTCTCTCCTCTCTCTCCTCCTCTCTCTCTCTCTCTCCTCTCTCCTCTCTCTCTCTCTCTCTGTCAATCGACTCAAGAAGTCTGCCGCCACATTGTCACTTCCAGACACTGCCTGCACCGTAAACTGGAATGCCTGCAGCTGCAGTGCCCACCTTGTGATCCTCCCACTAGTACTCTAGACCCCACAGCTATCTTCTTGGGTTTCGCCGTCAAGTCAAAATGCCGCTTGTACCTGCAAGCTGCCGTTGCCAAGTTCTCCTTTGCCAACTTGCACGTCTTAGCTATTTTGTTCCTTAGTTGAACGACGTACTCTGAGCTGTGCAGAGCTCTTGCAACCACCGATCTCTCAGTATCTGCATGGGCCTGCGCATCAGTGGCATCCTTACAAGGGGAACTCTTGAGACTCTTCCCTTATCCACTGTACGCTGACACTGGACGCATGACTGGCAGTACCGACGAATGTCAGCATGCATGCCTGGCCAATAGAAATGGCGACCAACTCGCTCCTTGGTTCGGGTGGTACCTAAGTGACCAGACATGGGTACGTCGTGGCCTAGCTTCATCACTGTGGTCCGTAGTTCAGCTGGGACGCAGATCTGACTCGCTACGTCCTTGGGACCCTCAAACCGCCTAACCAGTACACCAGACTTCCGAGCGTACTCGACTCGTCCAAACTTGGTGTGGAAGTGCGTCCCTGCTTCACACGCACTCCGAGCCTTCCTCAGGGTTTCATCCTGGTCTGCATCTGAATTAACTGCTGGGTAGAGGTGTTCAGAATACATTCCTCGACGGGCAGTGGTACAGGTTCTTGCTGCTCCCTGGCTCTCTGCGCGCGTGTCTGCACTGCCCCTACTAGCGCCGGGTCTGCGTATACAGGCACACGTGTCCAACCGGGATCTCCTACTCTCTTTGCGAAGTTTCCGATCAGAACTTCCTGCACAGGGCTATTCATGACCAAAACCTCCAACTTCCCTGCGATGAATGGTGACTTCAACTCTATTACCGCCACAGGTAACACAGACCTACATCTGGACTCAGCCAACACTACTGGGACTGTCTCTCCTGTGTACGCATCTGCCGGTACTAACCACTTAGCCACTACGGTGTGTCCGGCACCAGTGTCCCGTAATCCATTGGCCGGAGACCCGTTAACTTCTACGATGCACGCAGGCTCGTACCGCTGCTCAGCGCATGGGCGACACAACGTAGGACTACTCGAGCTTGGGGCTGGTCACACAATGAACAGCTCCAACAGAATGGGGCTCAGGGCATTTCCTAGCGATGTGGCCTGGCTTCTTGCAGTTGAAACAAACTATGGTCGATCTAGGCCCTTCTGATCTCCTGTTCAGCTGCTGTAGTGCACCATCACTTGTTGGGATCTCCTGTGGGCTGGCTCCCTCTGTTTCCGCCTATTACCCAGGTTGGGCTGGTTAACTGTTCGGTCTTGTCTCGCCTTCCTCCCCATCTTTTGGCCTCTGCCAAAACAGTAGCTTCTGTTGCAAGTTGTTCAACAGTTTTCGGGCATGTCTTCCGACCTCGATCGTGAACTCTGGACAATAGCTGATAAAACTGTTCTTGGAAAGCAGATCCTTTACGTCCTCTGCCACACTCTCATCCTTGCCCGCTGCCGCACACCAGAGGGAAAACCACCGCTTCATCCTTCCCAGCATCTGGCCGAAAGTCTCAGCAGCGTCCTTCTTGATGCTCCTGAACTTTTCCCGGTAGGCCTCAGCATCTAGCCTGAAGTGGCTTAACAGGGCGCTCTTTATCTGATCATAGTCGCCTAAACTCATCCGCACTTAACCGCATCACCGCTTCTCTAGCCTTTCCTCTTCAGCAGAGACATCAGACGTGTGGGCCATGAGGTCTGCTCCACTTGCACATCTGGGCTACACGCTCAAATTGGGCGATGAAAGCGTCCACGTCGTCGTTCTCTCCAACGGCTCAAGGTGGACATGCTTCGTTTCCTCCACCTCAATCAAGCGTTTCCTATGCGCTGCTTCATCTAAGGCCTGTCTCTCTTGTATGATTAGCTCTCGCTCTCTTGCCTCTAACTCGGCTTCATCCCTTCGTCTCTTGAGATCTAACTCGGCTTGCCGTGCTTGAGCTTCTATTTCCCTTATTGCCCTTTCTTCCTCCATCTTCTTCCTCTGCAGTTCCAGTTCCATCTGTCTTGCTGCTTTCTCGTCTTCATCCTTCCGCTTTAACCTTTCCCTCTCCTCTTCGATCTTCTTCGCTTCACCTCTAGTTCCCTCTGTCTATCAGCTTTCTCCTCTTCTATCTTCCTCTGCTGCATCTCTAGCTCCCTCTGCCTAGCAGCCTTCTTCTCTTCAATCTGCGTCCGCTGCATTTCTAGCTCCCTCTCATCCTTCATCTTCTGCCTCACTTTCTCCTCTTCGATCTTCTTCTGCTTCATTTCTAGCTCCCTCTGTCTATCAGCTTTCTCCTCTTCTATCTTCCTCTGCTGCATCTCTAGCTCCCTCTGCCTAGCAGCCTTCTTCTCTTCAATCTGCGTCCGCTGCATTTCTAGCTCCCTCTCATCCTTCATCTTCTGCCTCACTTTCTCCTCCATCCGGAACTCCAATTCTGCTTCTCATCAGCCTTTCTCACCTCATTACTACTCGGTCTGACGAACTTGCGAGTCTCCCAGCTAACCCATCGCCGCACCCACTTGGCAAACTTTGCATAAGCCCCCGTCCCCTGTTCTGATCCACCCCCATCCTGTCACTAACCTTAGGTTTGGTATCCGCCGTAGGGGCCTGTGGATCCATGACACTATCGGGGTCGTACTGCGGATGGCTCGGGTGTGTTTAGACATAGGGTACCCCTACCACCACAGAACTAGCAACGGACAGTGCGATCTGAGCGCAACTGGAGGTTCCTGACTACGCACTAGCCCCTGAAGCAACTCAGCACAAGCACACAATACTCTCAATGAGTCACGCACCAAGCACAACTCCACCCACACTTGTGTACCTCATACATATACCCCTATGGGCTCCAACCCATATAATACTACCAATGCACTGTCTGGTCACGGACTGAACCACGTGACACCGTGTGTCCACTGTCCACTGTGCATGCGCACCAGTTACCCACAGTCACAGGCCTCACTGTCTCTGGTAGGCCGCACCCACACGATCACAGTGCACTTGCACCCCCAAGTCCAGGTGCACTCACAGCATACCTATGTCACAACCCTGCGCACCCTCGTGCTTCCCACACAGTCACCTGGGCTTACACTGCCCTTAACCCCACAGGATATCCGAGCACACAGTGTGCACAGTCACGGGCCGGGTACCCTCTACCTACTCACTGGGGTATAACCACATGTAAGGGACACAAAAGACACCTGGTACCCTCCGGCACCTCACCTACACTGTACGGTGTAATCACTCACCACTTCCAACAACCACTCAATGTTTATTGACCATTCATACCTCACTCACACGGTAGCGCCAACCCATTCACACCAACACAGTGCCCGCCAATGCCAATGAAACCTGCCTGAAGTGAACGGGACACTACGTACCACCTCCCAGGGTACTGGTACGCTCCCACCAACCACCCATTTACATTTCACACAACGTACACACCGGACACAACACCCCCCTACCTCCCTCCTAGCTACCTATCACCTACCCAGAACCGCTTATGTTACCCCGCATCTCCACCAAAGTGTCACGGTCGCTAAGCCGGACGGCCCTACCACCCTTACCCACGCCTATCACACACTAGGTCAGACAACACAGCACACTAACACAGTTTTACAATCACGCACGCTTCTTTATTTCACACCCACTCCATGGCGCCACCACTCACGCACATCCACAACTGCACACAAGTATCCCAATTCCCGCTGACTCACCCTACTCTACTATAATGACCTGGAAGACCCTAACCTAACCTAAAACACCAGTTACGTATATCACTGTGACCTGGGGACACAGTGATAGCCCGCACACGTGGTGACTAACTACTAGGGACAAGGATTTACCAAAGGGACTCTAATCTCTTAACTACTGCTACCACCCACACCCCTCCCCAGGACTCACCCTTCTCTTTTAACCCGGGACCACTACCAAACTGTCGCTGCGTCCCTAAGGGAGGCAACGACAAGTACCCTACACTGTGCCGGCCACTACGTCCTAAAAAGAGGCAGTAGCTAACACCCCTAACCCTACTGCCTAACGCTACACCCCTTCTATCACAAACATGGGACAACCCATCCCGGCCCGGAAACTCCAGTCCTCGGCGCTGTACGGTGGCCCCTCACAGGCTGACACCTCCCCGGAAGACTCTGCACCCCGGCGCTATCCGTGGCTCCTCCGCGGCCCGACACCCTCCCCGAAGACTCTGCACCCCGGCGCTGACCGTGGCTTCCCGCAGTCTGACTCCTCCCTCGATGGGCACGACACCCAACGTACACAACAGACGCCCTCTCGACGGGTCCGGGGCTCGTAGGACGCCTCCTCCTCTGAAGGCCCCGCGGACACCAAGGGTGAGAAAGGCCTGGTGCAGCGCCCTCTCACAGGACGCCTGAACAGGGACGAGGAACCAGTGCCGGAGAACTCCCGGAAGAGTACCGGCAGCCGGAGGAGAGCTGCCCCACAGAAGGCAGACGGCCTGGGTGGTCTCCCTCTCCCGGGAAAACAACAGGTACTGGAAAGCGCCGCTCACCTGCCGGCACGCAGCAGTAGACTGCGGTGATCTGGCCCCAGCCTCAGGACGGAGCAGGATACCTGCTGACACAACTGGAGGCCACTACTGTAGTGTTGCTACTACCCGAGTCATCAAGGCACATAGGCTACTTGGTAAAGCTTTAACTCTCCATCTCCCTTGCCTACTTCCCACTCGGGCATGAGAGTGACCCCTTAATTTCGAAACATCCCCCAACCCATTACTCACTTTGGGGTTATCAGACCCATTTCCTGCCAACCCTTACAACAGCAGTAAAACAATATTCTCTCTGAGCCAATCCACGCTATTACATATGAAATTATGAATCACCCCAATTCTCGGAAAAGAAAAGAAAACTAAAGGATCCCAACGCGGACTTCACGGGCCCCTTAGGAAATGCTACGTAAACTAGGAAATGGGCAGTTTCACAAGGAAATGTCTCCACAAATGATCAGTAGCAATACACATCTCTCAAAAAAAAAACCATCAATTTCATCGGTTTACAGTTCCAGCATGTTCACACAAGAGAATCGGCTCGCAGCCACAATCCTTCACATTCTTACCCCTCTTTGCACCGTCAATTATAATCATATATCCAAAACATGATTTGTTTGCCACAATTTCCATCCAGCACCTCACTCTCATGTCATCTCTTGTCAGATAACCCAGTGGTTAATCTTTGTTATGCCAACACAACCACACTTCATACAATATTACATGCTGCACATCATCCGTTTTTATCCTATCAACTGCTAAGCTACTCGCCTTAAACTTTACCGTTCCCTTCTTTCTGCTTACTAAAATTCATAACTGGGTTGCCTCCCCACAACCTAAGATATCTGTCTCCAACCCCGTTCTGTCACAAATACATACATCCCTGCACGTGTGACGACTGTCACTTTCTTACAAAACTTCTAACCATATGGACTCACTGTCCTGTACCAAATGCGTACGCCACAGATACCGTCTGCACGCGCACGACACCCGCATCGAGAACCCTAACTCGTAACGAAAGTGACAAGACACCAATATAAGTTGAATAGTCACGACCGTACTCCAGTATAAACCACTCGACCACAAATTGCCTTAGCCCTACTACACAGTTAACCGATTCCAATGCTGTGCAGGTCAACTGCCGAAATCGTAAATCAATTTCAACGAACTATTACTATTTACGACTGAAATTGAGCACAATCCCTTTATGATTCACGCAGACACATCCGCACCTGACTCATATTATGATCCTCAACAAAAAGCAACTTCGTATTACCTTCTCATTGAACACACGGAAATTAACAAGACTAACCACAAACAATATCTACATCACCGCCCATCAACGGTTATTATATCGAACCCACATTGTCTAGCCAAACTGTCACATGACAATCGAACTCAGGAACCACTATGTACACTACTTACAGAATATACCGAAAAGAGGTAACAACACAAACCGGCTGACAACAAATTTCAATCACGAAAACCCAAGACGACATCATACCAGACAACCAGTATACGCAACGAACACAATACAACTAATCGCAACATGAGACAACTACAGTTCAACTCGCCATAATACAAGACAACACAACGAACTACAACACAACGAACCTAACAGATCACCAACCTGGACATACAGATGATCAACCACACCAGTTCTGCAACTGGCTGACAGTGGCTGCCAACAAGGACGACACCGACTCAGCACAGGCCAAGGGCACCCAAACCCGACGAGGACCTGGCACTAACTATATGACTCGAAGTCACTCTTCAAAAACTACCGGCGCTGCCGCCGCACCTACAAGGAGTACGTCCACTCCGACGAACACCAGGGACCGAAGTGAAGCTACCCCAACGCATTCCGCCCTGGTCGGAATCAAGCGAACTCTACTCACCACACAAAACAACGATTGGTCAGAGCAGTGTATCCCTCCGCAGAGCTGACACGCCTGACCAACGGACTAGTTGTTGCTCGTGCAACAATACGACAATTTACCACAACAACTCACAGACTTGACAACACAACAACAGCCGATATCCTGCCCCACCTTCTCTGGTGTAGAACCAAAGTAACAAAAGGGTAACAATCGGGAACGAAACCAACCTCCTCCTACCACTCCCTCAATAAATGAAGACTGGAAGGCAAAAATACTGTATGTCCTACTTCACCTGCCCCCTACCTAGCCTAACCTTACTACCTAAACCTGAGGAACTTAGCCTAACCCCAGCTAACTAAACCCCAGTCTTACCCAGCGCGCGCGCGTGCACACACACACACACACACACACACACACACACACACACACACACACACACACACACACACACACACACACACCACGCACGCACACATACATGCACGCTCGCACGCTCTCTATCTTGAACCACCACTACTCTTAAACACATGGACGTACTGATTTAGTACCGCCGATCGGTGACAATCATTCTCTCTCCCTTCCGGTG
>CM065743.1:39203536-39231036 GCA_033310375.1 Conus canariensis
TAAGACGGTAGGACATAGCCCAGTATCAACCAGACTCGAGAGATACAGACACCTGCAGTGTTGGCCAGGACATTTGAGCAACACTGTCAGAAATGCGTCCATTTGGTGGGTGAAATTCAACTTCGTCTTCCAAATCTAAGCCAGTAGCAAACACAATTCTAGATAGGAGCCAGTCGCGTTAGAAAAATCACAAAAATGAATGGCTCTGGCGGGAATCGAACCCACGACCTCCCAGCAAGGAATCCTCCATGCTAACCGCTGTGTCACTGCGTCTGGTCATTTACAGCCCTTTTGGAAGACTTGTGATCTTCATTAAAACACACACATGCACGCACACATGCAAACACCCACCTCCCACCCCCCCCCCCCCCCCCCCGCCCCCAGTACACACACACGCGCACGCACGCACACCCACAGGCACTCAAGCACCCACGCACGCGCACGCACGTACACACACGCACGCACGCACGCACGCACGCATTCACAGACAGACAGACACATACACACACACACACACACACACACACACACGCGCGCGCGCGCGCGCGCGCGCCCGCGCGCGCACACACACACTCCCTAGTACGCTGGTTGTAGTGCATCCCCCCCCCCCCCTGACACATACACAAACAAACCTGGTAGGCTGGTTGTAGTACACCATGTTATTGGTTAGGGGATCCGTATAGCTCAAAGTGTTGTACTTGAAGCAGAAAAGCCCACCGCCGCATAAGCACAAGAGGAAGATGATAACGATCACCACAGTCATGTGCCTGTGGAGAGAAAAAGTACCCATGTAGTCTTGTTTAGCTCAACAATGTTTGCAGGTAGTCTAGTTTCGTGACAGAGTAGTCCAGCGCCAAGCCCTGGTGCAATGGAAGAAGTGTATACCCAGTTTGAAAACAGAAAATGCTATTTTAGTTTTTAATAGGATATATTTTACGTTTTCAAGAGCCATTGAAAAATGAAGTTTCCACAAAAGAAGATTTCACTTGTATCTGCCATGTGTAACATGGTGTGTGTGTGTGTGTGTGTGTGTGTGTGTGTGTGTGTGTGTGTGTGTGTGGTTTTATGCGAGCAACTCGCTTAAATTCAGAGGTTTCATAGGATATCACCGGCATCTGAAATATCA
Organism: Conus canariensis; assembly: GCA_033310375.1. Classification (NCBI taxonomy): domain Eukaryota; kingdom Metazoa; phylum Mollusca; class Gastropoda; order Neogastropoda; family Conidae; genus Conus; species Conus canariensis. The sequence continues at coordinate 39,204,663 of CM065743.1, forward strand.
AATCAACGTATTAAAATGTGGCAGTCGTTTTTTTTCCCCTTAATTTGAAAAAGAAAAAAAGACATTTTATGAAGAAAATGAGATATGTGCTGATTGTCGGCCGACAATTTTTTTTTTCCAAACGGTCAAATTCAGGTTTGGATTAGCGAACGGCTTAACCGATAAGTTAAATACATGGCTTTAAATAAACTGAAAACGTAGTGCCTACACGATAGATATTTGTTCTGATTTTGTTTATACAGTCTGAAATCTTCATTGTTAACAGAATTCTTTCCTCATCAGCACCATAGTGACTAGTGCAGCTGTCTGGGGAGTAGCCGCCCTTGGTATGAATATAGTTAACTGGATGCGCGCGAGTTGGTCGTTCACAGCTAAAAGGCAAGATGGATGGACCTGCCTATATATTGTTTCATCGTCTGCAAAGACTTAAGATCGGCGATATATTAACATCTAGCTCATAACAGAAAAAGAATCTATGGTCTAAAAGGAGCATTCTTAATTATGCATTAAATCTTCTTTCCGTCAATACATTTCGTACGGGGCTAGTAATATTAATGTAGTCAATCTGGTTTGATTTCCATTTCTTTGCGGTGAAAATATGAAAAACTGCGCAACCTGCTTTTTTTTTTTTTTTTAATCGTCGAAGGAAAATATCTTCAGTTATTTTCAACATTCCTCAGCCAGATTCAATGCTCTAATTTAGGAACATTATTCAGTCCAGGAATTTCAAAACAAAAACAGCTGTCAGGCTATCCTGAGGTTTTATAGTAATAAAATCAGGAAATAATGAACGCAAAGGATTCACTGAATCTGAAGATCGAATGAATTTGACAAAACTGCAGAAATCCAAAATGGGACAATGAAGTGCAAAGTTTTCGATAATTATATCTAACTCAGTAATTTGATGAGAGATGTCGAATTTGAACAGAACTGGTTAGCTGTATATTAGCTGTTGGACATAATCGGTCTGTTTCATTTTTTAACCGATCAGTTTGAACCTGAATAACGATGACAGAACAAAACAGTAGTTATAGTCCGCAAAGAACACTAAGAATACGTTTACAGCATCCGGAATCAACTGAATGCAATGTTTACATATTCGTAACAAATCAGTTGTCAGTCCGTTAATAAAACAAAACAAAACAAAACAAAAAGCAAGAACAACAACAACAAAAAACACAAGGTAAAATAGAACAGAATGAGAACACTGTGTAACTCAGCAGACAACCTGGTTTTCACGCAACTTGGATGTTAAAAAAATCCTATAACAGCATGCACCATGTACATCAGCCAATGCAGAGTTATAAACACACACACAGAGAGAGAGAGAGAGAGAGAGAGAGAGAGAGAGTCCTGACCTGGTAGACAGCAGTGTCTTCGCTTTCAGAGGCCAGAGCACACAGACACATCTCTCCAGGGAGATCAGCAGAGTCAGACAGTTGGAGGTGCTCAGGAACCCCGCATAGATCCCCACTAGGTTCAGGCTCTGCACCTGTTACGCACGCGCGCGCGTGCGCACGCGCACAGACAGACACACACACACACACACACACACACACACACACACACACACACACAGAGATACACATACGTGCGCTTGCGCATGCGCGGGCGCGCGCGCGCGCTCACACGCACCCACGAATGCAGACACGTGCACGCAGGCATACACCCACGGTACACACATTCATACACAAACACAAGTTCACACCCAAGCGTATGCAAGTAATCACACACACACACACGCGCGCGCGCGCGCGCGCGCACACACACACACACAGACACAGACACAGACACACACACACACACACACACACACACACACACACACACACACACACGAGTTTCATTTTCAGTGTGAAAACGTCCGTGGTACATGCTCTCTCTCTCTCTCTCTCTCTCTCTCTCTCTCTCTCTCTCTCTCTCTCTCTCTCTCTCTCTCTCTCTCTCTCTCTCTCTCTCTCGGGGGGTTCACTTCCGGCACGCAGAGTGTCAACATCAACAGTAAAGTGCTCTGGATTCTAAGTGAAACTGTGAGGTGTACAGTTATTTTTGTGAAGTGTCGCTGTGCTAGCAATATCATGCCTGCGATACCTCTTTCTTTTCGTGTTGTCTGTGGTGGGTTTGTGTCTGTTTTTCTTGATTTTATGGATCGACGTGTTTTGAAAAAGGCCGCGTTATTCTATAGGACATTGAGGATTTGTACGTGGCAAGGCGGTGTCACCGTAGGTTTGCTCCTCTCTCTATTACATTACGGTCTTTTACTTCAACGTTGCGGTGATGTTGAGCTGAACCCCGGACCTGTTACTGGCAGCAAAGCAACAGACCTGAGGCAGACCAGACTGAAGAGCGCGAGCGGTGGTTCACCAGCATCCACCTCCTCTCCCTCCCGTTCAGCTACAGAACCCAGTCTTCGTGATGTGTTGTCTTCCATTCAGGACCTTAACTGTAAGTTCGATGAGATGAAAGTTGATATGAGGGAGATGAAAGACATGTATGCTGGACTGCATGAGGATGTTATATCTTTGAAAAATGAGGTCAGTGATCTCAGACGTGAAAATGAAAATTTGAAGGCACAGAATGACAGTCTGATTGGAGAAGTGTTGAAACTGGAACAAAAGACGGACGATTTAGAATGTCGTTCAAAGAGGAACAATGTTATATTTCATGGCATACCAAGGAGAGATCGGGAAACCAAACAGGATTGTGAGGGCCTTGTGCATGATTTGTTAACTGACAAATTAGAACTGCCAAGAGACATACAATTTGACAGGCTCCACAGGTTAAACGGGAAACCGGACTCTCCGATTATTGGTTGTTGCACTTTCTTTAAGGACAAAGAGGCCATTCTAGGTGCCAGGCATAGGTTGAGGGGTACCAAGGTATTTGTCGGTGAAGATTTCTCCCGGCGAGTGAGAGAAATACGCAAGAAACTTGTCCCTCACCTGAAAGATGCAAAAAAAGAAAATAAAAAGGTGTCAATGATTTTTGATCACCTGGTTATCGAAGGGAAAAAGTATTACTTGGACCAGGACAGTAATCTGACAATTTCAACCTAGGGATATGGCCGGCCTGTTAAAATAACATCAAAACAATATGATTCGTCAAATATTTACATAAATCTAAACGTAGAGGGGAAGGAAAAAACTGTGTCACCGCTTAAAAGAGAAGGTAAGGATGGCACATCACGTGCAGCTTCGGTTAGGAGCAGTGACACGGCTGTGTCAACGCTCCCCGTCAACTGTAAAGCTCACGACAGAAATCGCTCGTGCAATGTGCCATTGAACCGGACACATTCGGATGTTTCTACTGGGGGTGATAAACGTGTACCTGATGACACACCAAATGTTATTCATGCACATGATGAAAGAATGGATGAAAGTGTGTTTCCTTCTGTGTTTGATAAATGTTTTTCTTCTGAATTGTGTGTGCATAATGAAAGAGCAGATGGAAACAATCTATCCTGTTCATTGAATACATGTTTATCTTGTCAAGGTCCCGCACAAAATGGATTGGTTGAAAATGTTTTATCTTCTTTGACAAATGATCATTATTCTTCAGATGCTGGTACAGGCAATGGAAGAATGAATGAAAGAATGCATAGAGATGCTTTACCTTTCTCATCTGTTGAATCATTTCCCTCTAAACTTAGAACACAAAATAATGCAGAGAATGAAAATGTGAATGAAAATGGTTTTGTTTCATCATCAAATGGGGATTTTTCCTCTAAAATGTTTGTACATAATCGGAACGAAAGTGAGAATTTGTTATCTCCAACACTGAATGAAAGTGCTCCTTTCGAAGTTTGTGAACATGGTTTAAGAAACGACGGAAATGATTTATGTCTCATGGGGAACAATCGTTCTTCTGCTTGTATTGATTTTCACATACCAAGCTTTATCCCATTGTCTTCATCAAATGAAGAGGTTAATGTAGTGTCTGGTAATAGAAGAGAAAGAGCAATTTTGAATGATCAAGATAATTTTACAGAAAGCATCTGTGGTGCGAGTTTGGCTGGTACGAACGGAAATCATGTCTCATTTTTGCATTGGAATGTAAATGGCTTGCTTTCTAAGCTATCTGATAAAATGTTTATTTCGTATATAACGTCTTTTGATTTTGTTTGTTTAGTAGAAACTTTTGTTGAAAATTTACATTCAAATGTATTCAGCAATTATAAAGTCTTCTGTAAACCAGCCGTTCAGTTTACGAAACACGGACGAAGATCGGGAGGAGTCGTATGTCTTATCAAAATGGAATTTGTACCTTTTGTACAGGCATTACCGATTGATCTAAACAATACCATGATGTTCAATATTTCTAAAGATGTCTTTGGTCTTACAAAGAATGTTCTTTATGTATGCACATATGTACCTCCAGAAAATTCACCATACTATGCTTTTTATGGTATTGATAATGGCATAAGTGATTTGGAAAACTGTCTCTCTGATGTTATGCTCAGTATGCCTGATACGTATGTACTTCTGGCTGGAGACTTAAATAGCAGAATTTCTAACATTTGTCAGGAATTTTCAACCCAAAATTGTCCTTTTAGTTTGCATAACGAAACCCTTATAAACAGATGTTCAGAAGACAAGATATTAAACAGGTATGGTAAGCTCTTGTTAAACATGTGTACTGTTTTGGATCTGTGCGTTTTAAATGGTGTGTGCGACGGCGACCGTCAAGGTCGTTTCACATACATTTCAGAGTCAGGGAACAGTGTGAATGATTATTTTATAACTTCCTATGACATGTTTAATGCTATTAATATATCGTGCAGTCTTTGTGTGAATGAACGAATTGAGTCTGACCATCTGCCTCTAGTATTCCATATAAACTCACTTTTTGAAGTAAGAAATGGAAAAGGTATCAAGAAAAACATACAAGTTATAGAAAGGTATAAATGGCAAGATGAATATGCTGATACTTTCTGTGATCTAATGAATAGTCAACATGCATTGTCAGTGCTGGAGAATGCAGTTACTCTGATCGATGATGACATTAACGCCGCTTTGAATATATTTAATGCTTGTATAAAAGATCAAGCGGAGTGCATGAGGAAACAAATAAGAATAAATGACACTCTGAAGAATGATGATTGGTTTGATCATGAATGTTATAAAACCAAGAGAGACGTGAAACAACTTCTAAGAATATCTAGAAATACATTGGACGATAAAGACAGAGACGTTTATTGTAAAGCTCGAAGGGAGTATAAGAATCTTTTAAAGAGGAAGGAGAACGAGTATAATTCTTCTTTGTTATGCAATTTAGTTACCTCAGTTGAAGATCGGCAAGAGTTTTGGAAACACATGCGCAGAATATCAGTTAAGAAAAGTAGTACGCATAACAATATCTCTGTCAGCGATTGGGATAGGCATTTCAGAGATCTTCTCGAAAAAGATGCTGAAGAAGACGCAGAAGAAATAGAAGATGAGATACCTTTTCTCGATTCTGATAGCGATGCAGGGTTCCTTGACAGTATAATTACTAGAACAGAAGTGATCTCTGCAATGAAAAAACTCAAGAACAAAAAAGCTGCAGGCCCTGATGGCATTGTTGGAGAATTATTCAAAAATGCCGGAAATATCGTAATTGATTTCTTCGTCAGATTTTTCAATGTACTTTTTGACAAAGGGATATTCCCTGATAACTGGACTGAATCGATTATATTGCCATTATTTAAGAAAGGTGAAGTCAATGATCCAAGTAAATACAGGGGCATATCACTTAGTGATATAAGTAGTAAATTATTTAGCTCTATAATTAACTGTAGACTGCAAAAGTGGGTGGAATTTAATAATAGCACGGGTGAGTGGCAAGCGGGGTTTAAGAAAGGTTATTCAACTATCGATCAGATGTTTACCCTTTTGGCTATTGTACAAAAACAGTTTTCATGGAATCGCAAATTATATGTGGCCTTCATTGACTTCGAAAAGGCATTTGATTCCATATCTAGAAAATTACTTTGGCCAGTGCTTCAAAAGAATGGAATAAAGGGTAAAATGTACCGATGTATCAAGAGCATGTACAATTGTGTAAAAGCAAGGGTCAGGTGTGGTGGTGAATTTACAGATTACATAGTTTGTACAAAAGGTGTAAAGCAAGGAGATGCATGTAGCCCTGTTTTATTTTCTTTGTTTATCTACGAATTAGCACAAGAAATCATAGAGAAGGGAAGACATGGTGCAACACTGTCTCCAGATACAGTTGAATTGTTTATTTTGTTACTGGCAGATGATATAGCTTTGTTGTCAGAAACACCAGTTGGCCTTCAGACCCAGATGAACAATTTATGTAATGCAGCTTCTAGACTCCAACTTAAAGTAAATATGAAAAAGAGCAATGTCGTGGTATTTAGAAAAGGAGGGCACCTTGCAGCACGAGAGAGATGGTTTTTTAATGGTGAGCAAATGGCTGTCGTTAACTGTTATAAATATCTTGGTATTCATTTTTCCACCCGACTTAGTTTTGTGGCTGCATGCACAGATCTCGCAAGCAGAGCGAGAAATGCTTTGTTATCAATTCTGCAACGATTGTTTGTACTTAATAATAATTCGCTGAAAGTATTGTTAAAAATATTTGATACTCGGGTGCAGCCAATTGCTCTGTATGGTGCTGAACTGTGGGGACTGGATACTGCCGTCGTTCATGTTGAAAAGGTTCATTTGTATGCCCTAAAGAAATTTTTAGGAGTCCACATTAAAACACCTAATGATCTTGTGTATGGAGATACTGGACGTCACCCTATTTACATAAATTCAAGTGTACAGTGTATCAGATACTGGCTAAAGTTATCACGGATGAATGATAACAGATTACCTTTAAAAGCTTATAACATGTTACTCTGGTTGGATTCACGAGGCAAAACCACATGGGCGTCAAATGTTCGTAAGACCCTATTTCTAAATGGTTTTGGATTTGTATGGCTAAACCAGGGTGTGGAAAATGTGAAATATTTTTTGCAATTGTTTCGTCAAAGACTTATTGATAACAGATGGCAAAACTGGCATGAACATGTTCTGGAAAGTGATAGATTTACATGGTACAGATCGTTTAAATCATTTAATAATTGCGAAACATATCTTTCACTTGATATTGACAGACATATAAAAAATTATATGACGAAGTTCAGATTTGGTGTCTCAGATATAGCAATGCATCGTCAACGGTATAATGTAGTTTCTGACAGCAATCTGACATGCCCGCTATGTGGAAAGGCAAATGATAATGAAATACACTTTCTGTTCGTCTGCTCTGCTTTCAGTGACCTACGGCAGGAATATATTCCATGTAAATATTATACAAATCCATGTCAGTTCTGTGTGACTCTATTAATGACGAATGAAAATAAAATTATTGTGAGGAATTTATGCATGTATTTATATAAAGCCTTTAAGAGGCGAGCTGTTATGGTTAGCTAACAAATGTATTGACACGCCAATATTACATGCATATGGATAGCCTAGTATGGTATTAATGTATGTGTCAGTAGAGTAGACTTCATGCACATGCGTAGTAGATTGTAATTCATCCATTTGAGTATCATTTTATTGCTGTTTTTTTTCCCCATACATTCTAGTAAAACTTTGTGTTGATGTTGTTGTCACACTTATCATGCTGAGTTTTGAATGTAATCCCCCTTCAGAAGGGGCTGTGGCCTATCTGAATAAATTTCATTTCATTTCATTTCATTTCATTTCTCTCTCTCTCTCTCTCTCTCTCTCTCTCTCTCTCTCTCTCTCTCTCTCTCTCTCTCTCTGCTTCACATCAGAATTCAGCTTTCAGTCCCGTCTAGTGAAACATATAGGCCTATGAGCGAAACGAACCGTTGGTTAATACCAATAGGAAGACAGTTTGCAGACTTCGGCGAATCGCTGTGGGATAGTTAACAGACTCTGACCAATCAATAATTTACAGAATTCGGAGAATCGGAAGTTTTCAGATTTCGGCGAATGGATAGTTTACAGACTTCGGCAAATCGATTGTTTACAGAATTCGGCGAATCGCAGCGGGACTGTTTATAGAAGGTGACTAATCAACAGTTTACAGAATTCGGCGAATGCACAGTTTACAAAATTCGGTTGCGAAACGATAGCTCACAGAATTCGGCCAATGGATATTTACAGACCTCGGCAAACCGATAATTTACAGAATTCGGCGAATCGATAGTATACAGAATTCGGCGAATCAATACTTAACTGAGTCCATCGAATGGCGTAGTTTGACACGTATAGTAGTCTACTACTTAATATAAGAAAGTACTTGATTGGATCGAAAAGTTCAACGTTTTTGCATCAATAGATCTAAAGCATGTTGTTTTTAAAGAGTGAGTGGTCAAACAAGAAATCTTTGCTGAATTTGTGTAGTTCCATTATTTTGTTCCTGTGCATCACCATAATGTTGTCTAGTGATGGGTAAAGTCTGTGCGCCGTTTATTCTCTTCAAGTGCAACAACAATAATGATCAGTCTGCTTTTCAATCGGACAAAGAGAAGAGTGTTGACGTTAGGGAGTCAAGGTGATCATGATAGCGTATCAAGATGAGAGAGCAAAGGGAGGAAACTGACAAGGGAAACTTGTTGAAGCACGCACAAAAATCACCACAACAGTTTCCTCCCTTGGTGAATTCTACGAAGCTTTTGGGGCCTTGTTGTGCGTGTGTCATTTTAGATGCCTGCGAAAGAATTGAATAACATTGTCGTCTGCCTTCCCAAATGCAAAGGTCACGTGTTAACGATAAAATCGGTGAGCTCCCGTGCGTTTAACATACAATGTATGTGTTAAACGTTCTGAAGCTTACTGATGAAGTCATTTGCCGTACCGCCTAGAGAGAGAGAGAGAGAGAGAGAGAGAGAGAGAGAGAGAGAGAGAGAGAGAGAGATTTCATTGTCGATTCAGCAATTAAGCCCTTTAGACAAGGGGCATGTTTCAACATAACAGTAAAATCAATCGCTCACCTCACCCCTCCCTTCTCCCTCCCGCCACCACTCATTCCGACGACTGCTTCCTCCCTCCCACCCCCTCCCCCACCTCACCTCTACCCCCCCCCCCCCCCCCCCCCCCCTCATTTACACCCTTGTGCACATTCAGGTCACGACAGTGGATTATCTTTGACAAACATTTGAATGGTTAAATATATCACTGGTTGTTGCTTTCAATTGTCTTTTTATCTAATGCTCATTGCTTTTGATATGAATGTTGCTACATCTATTATCACGTTTTCATTGTTGCTGGACCAAACATTTGCAATGCGATTCTGGTCAGTAATATACGAAGGTGAGTCAAGTACAGTACATTGCTTTCGGATATTTTTGTAAGCTGTGCAGTAGAATAGGAAATGAGCGTCATTTCTGGTTTCTTTTAACTTCATTTCCGGTTTCTTTTTCACACGATGGACATTTACCACCAGCCTGTTTTTCATCAAGAAACCATCGCTTGCAGTTAGTAAGCCCACTAACTCAGCCGAAATCTTATGAGGTTATCTCTGTACCATTAATTTATCATTAAAGACAAGTATTTTTTCTGGCTGGAAAGTGATCTTTAAAAAAAGAATAATACCATTTAAATTTGTCATTGTTTTCTAATGCTGAATGCCAGTTTTGCATATTACACGAAATTCAGAAGGAAAACTATATCCACTTCCAGCTCCTTTGAACGTTCACACTTTACAAAATCCATGTTCACATGAAACGTTCTGCACATTGGCTACCCAATTGTTATGACCAGATTCACGCTGAAATGAGAAGCATCTCATGTGCCTGTCTGCATTGTCGTGATATGAGTAATTTGGAGAAGAGAGAGAGAGAGAGAGAGAGAGAGAGAGGATCCATTCAAATGGACCACAGTGCCTCATGAAGAGATGTGATCATTATTTTTTTTGTACACTACACTTCATGTTTCTGATATAAAGGGTTTATATGCCAGAGATTAATGATTCAAAACCTAACGAAAAGAGAAAGCAGGAAGATGACAAAAATCGGCAAGCTTCACAATCACTGTTATATAGACATTTCATTGATTTTTTTTTTTTTTTTACAATTATTTTTTTTTTTTTGGGGGGGGGGGGGAGCAATCCCCTTCCACATTTTTTTTGTTTTGGTACAAAAACATGACGCTTAATGGTGACACTTGAATGAATATTAGTTCCAATTAATATTAAATGTGGGCAACATGATGTGATTTGCATTTCGTCTTCCTTGCTTGCGTTATGTAAGCGAACAATAAATGTTGCTCTATTTGGTATTCCTCTCTGTTCCAGTAATGCATGTATCCAAAATACCACACCTAAATCGTAAAAGACACCTCGTCACAGCATTATGTTAATATGTCAGTCTAATGTATATCAGCTGAGAATGTAATCTGATTGTGAATCCTGCTGTTCTCGTTTAGCCAGAACAAGCAATCAATAACAGCTGTCTAAAAAGAATTGCATAAACCGATCATCGCAATAAACAACTCCCCCCCCCTCCCCCCCCCCACCCACCCACCCACCCCCAGCATATCCGAATACACATTTAAACAACCACGAATGTTTTATACAAACAAACACATTTCCTCTACAGCTTCAGTAACACGTAATCTTATCTTGTTTAATGGGTCATCTAGCTTTGTTCATAGATACTCTAATCAACCTCTGATTCATTTTTTTTCATACACACATTCACGCATGCTACTGACCTAATTCTCCATTTAAAAAAAAAACATGTTCAGCGTATTCCATCAGCTGTTAACAGTTTGATTGTATAGCATGCAAAGAGTGGGAGTGAACTTCTGTCAGCATGGCCACATCCTCGTATCTCACAGTGACATACCATAAAGAAGTAAAGAATTAAATCGAGAGATGAAGAGAAGCACAATCGAACAAATAAAGTACAACATCACAGTGGGTACTGTATTATCTGTACAGGATATGCCCATCAGATCTTTCTAAAAAAAAAAAAAAAAGAAAAAAAAAGGATGTTGGGACTGAAAACAAAGTAAACGAATTAACGAACTGAATCACAATATATTATTTGACATATTTGTAGCAAGAGTCTTGCTACAAGTACTTGGCTATACAGATTGACAGTGCTGAATATATCTATAGACATTATTTCATGAAAGCACCGATATTGCCTCTGGATGTTGATGGTTTTTGTTTCAGAAACACAGTGGACGATGTTCAGATTTCTGCAAGGGAGGTAAGTGTAATCTGTATGAAAGCTCGCGTTTAGCGAGAGTGACTCCACCCTTTTCCTGGTCGGACAGACGACACTGGTGGGTGCGCCCTCGGCAAAGCAAGCCAGAGAGAGAAAATGTCGAAACATGAGAGGGGGAGAAGGGGGAGGTGAGGGGGGGAGAGAAGGGGAGGTGAGGGGGGACCAATGCGACTCTGATGCAGACCATCAGTAACCAGATCAATAATCCTGGCATAATGGTTTGAAAAATAAAGAAAGAACTCTCCAGATCTGTTTGTTTGGGCTACACACACACACAACACACACACACACACACAACATACACACACACGCACGCACGCACGCACACATGCACGCACGCACGCACGCACGCGCGCGCGCGCGCACACACACACACACACACACACGCACACGCACGCACGCACCCCCCTCCACCCCCCCCCCCGCCCCCCCCCCCCCCCCACACACACACACACACACACCTCTGCTTGCATAGCATACAATGTCTTTCCATAATTTTCGTTTTCCGGAACAGACTTATTGAAAAACCAGTAGGAAAAATAAACAGCTGCCAAACTGTGCCATACCCTTTCCACGCGGGCAAGAAGTATCAGTATGCAAACGAATTCACCTCAGTCGGAAGCCCCCAAGCTATTCTAAGTCTTCAGCGATTAGCTCGCTCCCTCTACCGAGTTCAGGAGGCTTCGGCTAAGCGGCCAAGCTGCCTCCTTTCAATAACTCCCTGTTCCAGACACCAGCTCAACTCTCTGGTCACAACCCTTGGCGGGACTTTGTAACCACTGTACACCACACGATAATGCACACACGTGAACCGGTTTAGTAGCATCATCTTTATATATGACCACTGTACATCACACGATAATGCACACACGTGAACCGGTTTAGTAGCATCATCTTTATATATGACCACTGTACACCACACGATAATGCACACACGTGAACGTTAGTAGCATCATCTTTATATATGACCACTGTACATCACACGATAATGCACACACGGAACCGGGTTTAGTAGCATCATCTTATATGTGACCACTGTACATCACACGATAATGCAACACATGAACCGGTTTAGTAGCATCATCTTTATATGTGACCACTGTACATCACACGATAATGCAAACACATGAACCGGTTTAGTAGCATCATCTTTATATGTGACCACTGTACATCACACGATAATGCAAACACATGAACCGGTTTAGTAGCATCATCTTTATATGTAACCACTGTAATCACACGATAATGCAAACACGTGAACCGGTTTAGTAGCATCATCTTTATATGTAACCACTGTACATCACACGATAATGCAAACACGTGAACCGGTTTAGTAGCATCATCTTTATATGTGACCACTGTACATCACACGATAATGCAAACACTGAACCGGTTTAGTAGCATCATCTTTATATGTGACCTGTTCTCACAAAGAATGGGGACGGAACCAAAGTGCATTTTGGAAGATATAGAGATACTAGCATCATTTGAAAGAGCAAGAAATGCTCTTTCCAGTGGTGTATAAATCTTATTGCTGGCTTGAATAGTGTGGCTGTCATTGCTTTTTAAAGTCAGTGAGTAAGGTGATGGCCATTTTGAGAAAATCAAGTTTAAAGATTGACATTAATTTTCCCTACTTTTTCCGTTAGCAACCATGTTTCACAGATTGTGAAACTTTTTGAAATCACTCCTAAATTTCATTTATAACACGAAAACCAAACTCCAAACTTTAAAAAAAAACATGTGTTTGAAGTTATTTAACATGTTTTAAAACAAATGTTTTAGATTATTTTGTGCAGGGAAATGAACCCAACTTTCTACAAGTTGTCCACAACTTTCATTCATTACATACGCACATTATAGGCATCGCATTTATACTCCACGTTTCAAAATAGTTTGGTCCTACGAATAAATCACTTCCGTAAAATGTTTCTGATGCAAGGTCTCCACTTTACGCAGACTTTCTGAAATATCAGTCACCACGTTTTTGTCTCTTGATAACGCCATCGCAACAGAAACAGATAACAAGCTTGATCTTTGTACATGTTTCCATATCCGCTGTACTAGATTTAGTACAATATTTGATATCTATTCAGCATAAAAGGGTTAGCCTTTGTTTAGAACGACAATGCAGCTTTAATCCACAATAGTTTTAAGTTTTAGTTTAGACGGCACTCTGCATAAACTAAACACACACACACACACACACACACACACACACACACACACACACACACACACACACACACACCGCTGTCGACAGAGTAGAATCAATAACTCGATGGAACGTTGGAAGGAATTTTTCACCATGCCTCCCATTATTGATTAGACTCCCTGGAATCACAGTTCACCTTCACACACACACACACACACACACACACACACACACACACACACACACACACACACACACACACACACACACGCACAGAGAGAAGAGAGAGAGAGAGAGAGAGAGAGAGAGAGAGACGCATGAATAGGTAGACAGTACAGTAATTTAGACACATACAGGTTATGTTGATGCTAGCTGTGTGGCAAGGCTTCCCCCCATATCATCCCGCTGGATACCACAATGTATCAGACTCCAGCAGCTTTATTCGCCCTTACATTCAGAGCTGATGCCACGATCGTGTCACATAGTAGCATAACTTTCTGGTTTAACAGCTTGCCTACCACCTGTCGTGATCAACTCAACGACTACACTCATGACAATTCTCCACTTAATTAAGGTTTAAAACAAAGAAATCGACACTTCTTATTCATCAGTCTGAGGATAATCTCCCGTAAGGTCGACTGCTGCAGATGTTTACCTTCAAGAGGTGGAGTCATTTACCTTCCAGAAGGCGCCCAGAAGAGGGTCGAAGAGGTCGAAGAGGGTGTATAACCTGGTTGTCATGGAGACGGTGATGTAACCCGTGTCAGCCAAGGCCAAACTGCACACACAGGAAGGGAACGAGGTTAGGGGCAGGCACATGCGTCCTTCCTTCCTGGCTTTTCACTCAGCCATCCCCCCGGCCATGCGCAGTTCATGCCCTGCACTGTGTCATTGATGACTTTCTTACATTCCTGCCCCGTTCAAGCAACATCCTCATCCTCCCCACCGACATGCTCCCACCCCCTAGCTTCCCTTGCTGACGTGCAATTCTTACACAGTAACCGTGTACGTTCACTAAGTTAGGCGTGCATTGTTGATTAGGAAAGTTACATGCATAGCTGCATGCACACTAACTATAGTGCACACTGTTTGAGAGAGAGAGAGAGAGAGAGAGAGAGAGAGAGAGAGAGAGAGAGAGAGAGAGAGAGAGAGATTAAATCGTGGTGCGGTTCCGTGGTGCCAATCTAGCTCAAACTGCGGATCAAGAATTCGTTCACCGAATTGATAAGATTACTACATTTTTTTTTCCCCATCGAACACGGACATTGTGAATATACTGTATTGAATGAATAACGTTTCTACAAAGTGATATGTTTTCTTGGAATATTAAAACTTTTTCTGATATTCCGTAACGTTCACGTTTCGTAATTCACATGACCTGTTGACAGCGAGTAACTCCTCCCATCTATACCAGTTATTGATTTCCCCAACGGAAAGACAAACAAGCGAGTGAGCAAGTAAGAAAGATAGACAAGAAGGAAGAAAAAAAGAGAAACAAACAAACAAACAAACAACCGAATGCTATGACGGAAGAGGAAACATCCAAAAAGAAAAAAAGAAAGAAGAAAGAGAAACAACTACAGACGAACACAACGCTGAACATACCATCCCCAACACACACCTGAACAGGCAGAGGTTGATCCGGTCCGATAGCCCCTGACGTACAAACACCGCCATGTTGATGACGTTCATGATGACGCCACTCAACGTCAGCACCGGAAGTAGAGCGCCTTGCACCACCATCAACACGAGGCGCGCTGTGGCCGAACTAACTGGGTCATCCGGGAACTTCTCCCCGAGGTCAGAGGTCGTGAGCAGGATGGGGTCAGTGCTGCTGTCGTTGTCTGTGGTGGTGGTGGTTGTAGTTAAACACTGTGTCTGCCGACTGCCCCAGTGAGGCGGAACTCTCTTCCATCAGCGTGGGTTGTAGTGTGAGGACCGTACTGCCAGAGAAGGTTGTGTGAACCACTCAGACATCCACTGTCACTCAATGTCGTTAATGTCGCGATGAAGTTCCGAATGTTTCAATTTTTTTTTTCTTTTAAATTAACGAGGTTAGGTGATTCTTCTATGAAACGTTGAATTGTTTGTATAATGATTCACATATTTTTATGTGATTAAAAAAAAAAAAACTTTTCGATGGTGATACACAGTTGTGGTTGTCTCTACAGTTTTTGATCAATGATAAGAAAAACTGGTTACACGGTAAACAGGGAATCTGTACAGGAGAATCTCTCTTCAATCAGTCGATATGTACCACAAACTAAATTCATTTCATTGGACGCGTTCATTAATAACCTCATTGAACTGTTTTTAAAATGTGGGTCGAAGAGGAACTAGAAGAGTTTTTTTTTTCATTTGAGCGGGATGGGGTTTCAAATGTTGATGTCACCTGTGTGGTGATGATCAGTATAATGCTGAGGCCGTTACAGGAGTTTGAGTCCCCCCCCCCTCTCTCTCTCTCTCTCTCTCTCTATCTATCTCTCATTGTCTCACCATACTCCCGTGACCAATCCTTCCCCGATATCCGTCTGTCCCATCCACCATTTAATGTACGACTGTGCAAGGTACAAGAGCCATGAGGACAGTGCCAACAACAACAAAGCCATGGTAACAGTGTCCTGGACAACAAAGCTATGTTGACAGTGTCCATGACAACAAAAACTGGTGACAATGTCCACGACAACAAACTCATGGTGATAGTGTCCATGACAACAAAGTAATGGTGACAATATCCACGACAACAAACACATGGTGACAGTGTCCATGACAACAAAGCCATAGTGACAGTGTCCAGGACAACAAAGCCATGGTGACAGTGTCCACCACAACAAAGCCATAGTGACAGTGTCCATGACAACAAAGTCATGGTGACAGTGTCCATGACAACAAAGCCATGGTGACAGTGTCCATGACAACAAAGCCGTGGTGATAGTGTCCATGACAACAAAGTCATGGTGACAGTGTCCATCACAACAAAGCCATTGTGACAGTGTCCATGACAACAAAGTCATGGTGACAGTGTCCACCACAACAAAGTCATGGTGACAGTGTCCATAACAACAAAGCCATGGTGACAGTGTCCACCACAACAAAGCCATGGTGACAGTGTCCATGACAACAAACCCTGGTGACAATGTCCACGACAACAAAGCCATAGTGATAGTGTCCATGACAACAAAGTAATGGTGACAATATCCACGACAACAAACTCATGGTGACGGTGTCCATAACAACAAAGCCATAGTGACAGTGTCCAGGACAACAAAGCCATGGTGACAGCGTCGAGGATAACAAAACCATGGTGACAATGTCCACAACAACAAAGTCATGGTGACAGTGTCCATGACAACAATGTAATGGTGACAATATCCATGACAACAGAGTCATGGTGACAGTGTCCTTGACAACAAAACCATGGTGACAGTGTCCATGATAACAAAGTTATAGTGACAGTGTCCATGACAACAAAGCCATGGTGACAGTGACCTTAACAACAAAGCCATTTTTGGTGTCCAGGACAACAAAGCCATGGTGATAGTGTCCATGACAACAAAGCCATGGTGACAGTGACCTTAACAACAAAGTCCTTTATGGTGTCCAGGACAACAAAGCTCTGGTGACAGTATCCATAACAACAAAGCCATGATGACAGTGTCTATGACAACAAAGCCATGGTGACAGTGTCCATGACAACAAAGCCATGGTGACAGTGTCCATGACAACAAAGCTCTGGTGACAGTGTCCATGACAACAAAGCCATGGTGACAGTGTCCATGACAGCAAAGCCATGGTGACAGCGTCCATGACAACAAAGCCGTGGTGACAGTGTCCATGACAACAAAGCCATAGTGACACTGTGTAAGACAACAGAGCCATGGTGATAGTGTCCAGGGAACAAAACCCTGGTGACAGTATCCTGGAAAAGAAAGCCGTAACAATGACGCCTCTGACAAAGGCGTGATGACTGTGCCAGAGACAACAAAGCAAATGGTAACGGTGCCCTGGGACAACAAAGTCCTGGTGACGTTCCAGAAACAACAAACCCATGGTGATCATATGGTGGAACAACAAAACTGTTGTGGAAATGCCCAGGACAACAACACTTTGTAGAAAGTGCCAAGGACAACGAGACCATGGTGAAGATGCCCGGGACAACACAGCCTAACAAAGGCACCCGGGACAACAAGGCCATGGATACGGTGACCTGGGACAACAAAGTCTTGATAAAGATGTCCGGACCACGGTGATGATATCCGGAAGAAAGAAGCCAGGGTAAAGGTGCCCAGAACAACTGAGCAATAGAGCAGGTGCCAGACACAACAAAGGTATGGGGCGACGGTGGTCTGGACAACAAAGCCATGGTGACTGCATCCAGGACAACAAACCCATAGTGACTGCATCCAGGACAACAAACCCATAGTGACTGCATCCAGGACAACAAAGCCATAGTGACTGTATCTGGGAGAGCAAAGCAATAGTGAACGTATCCAGGACAACGAAGCCATACTGATTGTATCCAGGGCAACAAAGCAATAGTGACTATATCCAGGACAACAAAGCTACAGCGACTGTATCCCCAGGACAACAAAGCCATAGTGACAGTATCCAGAACAATAAAGCCATAGAGACTGTATATCCAGAAAATGACAAAGCCGTGGTGAAGGCGATGATGGTGCCTGCAACAACAAAGCCAGGGATGCTGCGCTAGCGGCTTCAGAATGTTGGATACGGCGCCAGGGACAACAGAGCCATAGACAACAGAGCCATAGACAACAGAGCCATAGATACTGTGTTAAAGGCAAACACTGCCATGAGCCGGGTAGCTGTCACAACGAAACCATTGACACAGCGCCTGTGACACTGAAATCGTGGATACCGTGCCATGGACGAGACAGCCTGGGATAACGGAAAGCCATGCATGTGCCCGGGACAACAAAGCCGTGGTGATTGTACCAAGGACAACAACGCTGTGGTGAATGTGTCTAGGACAACAGAGATGAAGCGAATGTGCCTGACACAAAGCCGTAGTGAATGTGCCCGGGACAACAAAGCCGTAGTGAATGTGCCTAGGTGAACAGAACCTTTGTGAATGTGCCTGACACAACAAAGACGTAGTGAATATGCCCTGGACAACAAAGCCGTAGTGAATATGCCCTGGACAACAAAGCCGTAGTGAATATGCCCGGGACAACAAAGCCGTAGTGAATATGTCCTAAAACAACAAAACCGTCGTGAATGTGCCCTGGGACAACAAAGCCGTTGTGAATATGCCCTGAAACAAGAAAACTGTTGTAAATGTGCCCTGAAACAATAAAACCGTAAATGTGCCCAGGACAACAACGCCGTAGTGGATGTGCCCAGGAAAACAAAGCCGTAGTGAATGTGCCCAGGAAAATAAAACCGTAGTGAATGTCCAGGAAAACAAAGCCGTAGTGAATGTGCCAGAAAACAAAGCCGTAGTGAACGTGCCCTTGACAACAAAGCCGTATGAACGTGCCCGGGAAAACATATCCGTAGTGAATGTGCCCAGGAAAACAAAGCCGTAGTGGATGTGCCCAGGACAACAAAGCCTTTGTAAATGTGCCCTGGACAACCAAGCCGTAGTGGATGTGTCTAAGACAACGAGGCCGTAGTGGATGTGCCCAGGACAACAAAGCCGCAGTGAATGTGCCTGGGACAATAAAGCCATGGCGAAGGTGCCCGGGACATAAAAGCCATTGCGACAGTGCTCAGGACAACAAAGCCATGACATAGATGTCCGAGACTGCAACACTGTGTGAGTGTGGGACTGCAACACGGGTGACTGTGAGACTACACCACTGCAATGACTGTGAGACTGCAACACTCTTCTGACTGTGAGGCTCAACATTGTGGTGACGGTGAGACTGCAACACTGTTATGACTTTGAGACTACGAAACTGTGGTGACTGTGAGACTACAAAACTGTGCTGACTGTGTAAGTGGACAACGAGCCCTCGTTCACCTCGTCCGGAACAACGAAGGCGTGTTGATTCTATAGAGAAACAAAGCCATGGTGATTATCTGCAGAAACAAAGCCGTGTTGATTGTCTACAGAAACAAAGCTGTGGTGATTGTCTACAGAAACAAAGCTGTGGTGATTGTCTACAGAAACAAAGCCGTGGTGATTGTCTACATAAACAAAGCCGTGTTGATTCTATAGAAAACAAAGCTGTGGTGATTGTCTACAGAAACAAAGCTGTGGTGATTGTCTACAGAAACAAAGCCGTGGTGATTGTCTACAGAAACAAAGCCGTGGTGATTGTCTACAGAAACAAAGTCGTGTTGATTCTATAGAGAAACAAAGCTGTGGTGAATCTCTACAGAAACAAATCCGTGTTGATTATCTACAGAAACAAATCCGTGTTGATTGTCTACAGAAACAAGCCGTGGTCTACAGAAACAAAGCCGTGGTCATTCTCTACAGAAACAAAGCCGTGGTCATTCTCTACAGAAACAAAGCCATGGCGATTGTCTACTGAACCGAAGCCGTGCTGATTGTCTAAAACAATGACGCCGTGGTAACAGTGTCCGGAACAAAAACCGGGGGCGGATCATACAAAGGACAACGAAGCCATCGTGATGGTGTCCTGGATGCACTGCCACTGTGACTTAACTCGAGAGTGACGGGCCCACCCACGGGACGAATCCGCCTCAAGGCACCCCACCAGAGAGGACTTCCCTGCGCTTCCTTCAAGGTCTGTGAAACCAAGGACTAGATGAAGCAGTGGGTCATCAGATACGCCGACAAAACGACTCTCTCCTCACAGCTGTCAAACCTCGTCAGCTTGTCTGGCACGGACATGCGTTTAGCCACGATTCTCTGCCAGAGACCATTCTGCAAGGTCGACAAGCCGGAGGACGTTTTTTAAGACAGACCTAAACAGACAAATGTACAAAGACACGAAGAAGAAAATAGAAGCATTCGAAATGTGGATATTCCGTTTCGGCAGAATACGTTGGAAAGACGAATGTTACCAATAAAGAGGTGCTGAGAAGAGCAGGCGTGCAAAGAGACCTAATGCAGCAAATAAGATCAACCAAGCTTGCACATTTTGGACGTATCGTGAGGCACAACTCACTTCCGAAGAACATCCTGACTGGAACCAAGCAAGAGAGCCAGAGGACGTCAGAGAAGACTCTGGACAGTTGACATCAAAGAACGGACAGGGAGCAACCTGACACACTGTCTACGTACGACGCAAGATAGGAAAGCTTGAAGAGTCATGACACGCCGGCCTCTGGACCACAGGGAAGGCACCTGGGCAAGGCAAGGTAAAGAGACAGGACACGCACTCACTGTGACTCCGAGACTAGGTCCAATAGAGACTGTAGTCATTAGGGGGGCTCGGGTGGTATTCTTCACACGGTGGATCAAAACAGGAACCACTGAATACCCACCATTGCGACACTCGGCAGCAGCGCGGTGTCTCCCCAGCTGGGTTACCTCTTGACGGTTTTGTATTAGTTGTTTCCTGAGAAATGTGATGCTAGGGTTGCGAGAAGGCAACTTGCATGTAGCTGCATGTGTGTGTGTGTGTGTGTGTGTGTGTGTGTGTGTGTGTGTGTGTGTGTGTGTGTGTGTGTGTGTGCGTGCGTGCGTGCGTGTGTGTGTGTGTGTGTGTGTGTGTGTGTGTGTGTGTGTGTGTGTGTGTGTGTGTGTGAGTGATCGGTATGAGCGACGTGGGAGTAATGCCACAAATGTGATAAAATGAGTAGCAAAATGAGGTCGCGAAAAAAAACCGAACACACACACACACACACACACACACCACACACACCACACACCACCACACGCACGCACGCACGCACGCACGCGCGCTCACACACACACACACACACACACACACACACACACACACACACACACACACACACACACTGTTGAGGATTAGCTATAACACCTGTACCCTGCTGTGCATGCTTAACTACAGGTAATTTTACTCCGACAGCCGAAACATTCAAAACAGCAAACAGACAACATAATGCAGCCACTGATGGTGATGGTCCTTGGGTTCTACCGGACGCTCAGTTCAGTTCAGTTCAGTTTATTGCTTATTTTAGCGTCTGTTTAATCTATCGGTGATATTAGACAATGTCAAAAGGCAACAGAGATCACCGAGGATGTCAGACCAACAGTCTCTGATCTGATGTTCTCTCACCTCTGTCCTTCCCAAGTTTGAATCTAGACACGCTGCTGAAAGTACTTCTGAAAATACCAAAGGGGGAAACAGGAAAAAAAAGAGAAAAAAAAGGAAAAAAGTCACAACAGTCCGCTCAAACTCTGACTGGTCAATAACGTGTGCGATGTCCGTGATACATGTGACATATGAGATAAAGTCAATGCCTTCAAAATATGCAGTATGCATACCTTTTAATCTGTATTGCCGTTAAGATTGGGCAGTACAGAAGTATATGATGGGTAGACATTTTTCCCCTCACATACACGCCTAATATCAGGACGTGTTGACTAACAGATTGGCTCCCAACCCTTTCCTTTGTTTTACACCAGACCGTTGATCATTTTAATGTCGATACAGAAAAAAAGAAAATCACAACGAAGATCAGCGTCAATATTTCATTTCTGCCCGAATTTCAGCTATACTGTGAGACTATTAAGTTCTTAGAAGACGCTGGGAAAACACACACACACACACACACACAACACACACCACACACACACACACCACACACACACACACACACACACTCTCTCTCTCTCTCTCTCTCTCTCTCTCTCGCACGCATGCGCGCGCGCGCACACACACACACACACACACACACACACACACACACACGCACACACACACGCACACACGACAGCCCGCAGCAGGTAAAAACTGCGACCATTTTCTTACATGTTATTCAGGAACAGGGAGACAATTATTTGGAATGTGATGGAGTTACCGGCAGTGGAAGACAATGACTGAGAAAGCAGCCGGCGCTGTCTCTTCGTGAAGTTGGTGGGGAAAGGGTTAACCCGCAGTGTACGATGCCACAATCAATGGTCTTTTCTTTAATTAAAAGTCACTTGGATACTGGCGGTCAATACATAGTGTGTGCTTACAAAGATTTTTTATTGGTATTCAGGCTGACTGTGCCTAGAAGCAAGCAAGCACGCATGCTTGCGCACATACATACATACATGCATACATACATACATACATACATATATACATACAGACAGACAGACAGACAGACAGACTGACAGACTGACAGACACACATACACACACGCGCGCGCGCAGGCAAACACAGAGAGAGAGAGTTAGAGAGAGAGGGGGGAGAGGGAGAGAGATAGAGGGAGAGAGAAAGAAAGAGAGAGAGAGAGAGTGTGTGTGTGTGTGTGTGTGTGTGTGTGTGTGTGTGTGTGTGTGTGTGTGTGTAAGTGTGTGTGCGTGACTTTACTTTGTTTTACATCAGATGTACATTGAATACATCCTGTATCTCGAAACGTAGCCTTAGTCTTCATGCTTATTGACCGTTTCTGTAATTCGCACAGACACCAACTTTAAAGAGAATAGGCCAGAGAACAGTTCTGAAAACAAATTTAAACGCATTTTACACTGTCTTAAAAAAAAAGAAACATAGAAAATACAATTTAAAGAGGAAGTAATTTGCGTAAAGGCCATTAGAATTATGCATACGACCAACAGTTGAATCATCTCGTTTTTATTCTGTTTGATATGAACGGTTATCTTATCATTCTCGACCCATTACTGTAACCTGTAATGATGGTGCTGTATAATTTACTGCTGGCGTCTGATAATTTTTTTTTTAAAGTTGCTTGGAATGTTCACGTCGGTTCTTTGACAAATGCAGAAGGATGCCACCTAATGTTCACGAGACAATCATCTCTGGAATGCAGAATGACAGAAACCATAGGGAAATTCAAAATCAAACCGCTTTACGGAGATACAACTAACTTACCTCCCTTTCACAGTACACAGTATCACTTAAACCTTTGTCACATAGCATTAACTGTCTTTCAGGCTACACTGTGTTCTTTGTGTTGAGGGCTTTTGTCATAGGTGTAGCAGGTAAAATACTGAAACTACAGGTCGCTATTCGTCGTTAACTTCACAGTACTTCATGAGTTGAGTGGTCCGACATATATATTTTCCATGTATACTCTTAAACGAGAAGGACTTAAACAGTTTAGAGAACACAGATTTATCTCCGATTCCGCAGTCATCCATGTATAATTCATCTAATCATCGGTCCCTGAAACTTTAATGATGTCTTTAAGAGTTCAAGATCAGAAAGGAAATCTTTAAGAATGATTTACAGCATTCTGTTTAAAACACCAGTGAGCATAAAATCTTCCATTTCATGTAATCCCCCCGGGAATAAGATTAAAGGAATAAATCCTTCACGTATTCGATAAAATTTCTATTTCATCGCTTCCGCATGTGTATTTTTGACCAGCATACACTGTTTCCAGGGTACGTTCAACAAGTGTGAACTTTCTCCTGTTTTGTTATCAATTGTGCCTGTGTAGATCGCTCGCACGTTTGGATTTAAAATACCATTTACGATAGTTCTACCAGAATAGTAAAATTCAGCCTCTTAAAAAAAAAGCAAAAGCAAAACAAAACAAAACAAAACAAACAAACAAACAAAAAAACTCGAAAGGAGACTTAACGGGCTATCCTCTTTATCTTCATATACCAATGAAGAGAAAGTTTGCAGAATTATTTGGTGAGCAGAATTCATTAAATCAAGTCGCCCGAGTCGTCGTCAGTATATCTATATGTAAACATTTTACAACCAAAGACTAAAACAAAGAAAAAGTTAACCCTGTCTTTGATTCAGTTTATTTTCTTTATCGTTACAAATTTACTTTATCATCGAAAAAATGAATTTAAAGTTATATCTACGACCTTGAGCCCAGAATCCAAATTCTTTTCTGATTATTAATTGCCTCCTAACCCCCCCCCCCCCCTCCCTCCTTTTTGAGGGCGTGTTGGGGGTGGGGGATGTGAGGGGGTCTCTCAGACACATAAAAGAGATACGTTCTTTGATTGGTTCATGAAACGAGTTACATTCTTACTCTCAGGTCACAGAGAACAATGGCTTCGCGAACCTCCAATATGTCCGCTGTCTGTAGAGAAAAGAGACAACTTCAGTTATTTTTGTGACATTTTGAGATATTTTACTTATTTTTATGACATTTTTTTTTCACTGGGACTGAAAACTGAGAGAGAAAACTGAATTGTCTCTGTGTTGTATCTCTTGTTATTTTTAATTTTATTTTGCACAGCGGCTGAAATCTGACAGAGAACACAGGTGTGTGTGTGTGTGTGTGTGTGTGTGTGTGTGTGTGTGTGTGTGTGTGTGTGTGTGTGTGTGTGTGCACTTAAATCCGATAGAGACTAGCGTGTTGTGTCAATGTGTGTTTCGTGAACTCTTTACAGTGTGCCTGAAATCTGTTCCAGAGCATTATTGTGTCAGTGTGTCTTGTAACATCTTAACACTGTGGGTGACATCTGACAGAGAACAACACATTGTGTCAGTGTGTCTTGTAACATCTTAACACTGTGGGTGACATCGGCTAGAGAACAACACATTGTGTCAGTGTGTCTTTGTGTCAATGTGTCTTGTAACATCTTAACATTGTGGATGACATCGGCTAGAGAACAACACATTGTGTCAGTGTGTCTTGTAGCATCTTAACACTGCGGGTGACATCTGTTAGATAACAACATATTGTGTCACTGTGTGTCTTGTAACATCTTAACACTGTGGGTGACATCTGTTAGAGAACAACATATTGTGTCACTGTGTGTTGTAACATCTTAACACTGTGGGTGACATCTGTTAGAGAACAACATATTGTGTCACTGTGTGTCTGGTAACATCTTAACACTGTGGGTGACATCTGTTAGAGAACAACATATTGTGTCAGTGTGTCTTGTAACATCTTAAAACTGTGGGTGACATCTGTTAGAGAACAACATATTGTGTCAGTGTGTCTTGTAACATCTTAACACTGTGGGTGACATCGGCTAGAGAACAACATATCGTGTCATTGTGTGTCTTGTAACATCTTAACACTGTGGGTGACATCTGTTAGAGAACAACATATTGTGTCAGTGTCTTGTAACATCTTAACACTGTGGTGACATCGGCTAGAGAACAACATATCGTGTCATTGTGTGTCTGTAACATCTTAACACTGTGGGTGACATCTGTTAGAGAACAACATATTGTGTCAGTTGTCTTGTAACATCTTAACACTGTGGTGACATCTGTTAGAGAACAGCATATTGTTTCATTGTGTGTCTCTTTACGCTGTGTGACTGAAAGCTGTCAGAAAACACTGCGTTACGTCAGTGTGTGTTTTGTGACATATATACACTATGACAGAAATCTACCTCAGAACACTGTTGTGACGGTGTGTGTTTTGTGACATGTATACACTGCGACAGAAATCTACCAGAGACCACTGTTGTGCTAGTGTGTGTTTTGTGACATATATACACTATGACAGAAGTCTACCTTAGAACAGTGTGTCGTGTCAGTGCGTGATATATTTACACTTTTAACTAAATGCTGCTCTGGAGAAGTGCCTTTATAGTATGTATTTCTGTCTTTTTAATAGTGTCCTACTGACAACAAACAAACGCTACATTATTTGTTTGAGCGTGCACAGACTTGAACGCAACTATTGTGGCATGACCCACACACACACACACACACACACACACACACACACACACACACACACACACACACACGCACGCACGCACGCACGCACGCACGCACGCATGAACGGACACACACACACACACACACACACACACACACACACACACACACACACCACACCACACACACACACACACACACACACACACACACACACACACATACACACACACACTCTTCTCTCTCTCTCTCTCTCTCTCTCTCTCTCTCTCTCTCTCTCTCTCTCTCTCTCTCTCTCTCTCTCTCTCTGCGTGTATTCCTGGTTATTTCTTCCCGCGCGCGCGTGCG